>OZ007586.1:376759973-377971748 GCA_963931845.1 Maratus michaelseni
AAACAAGGAAAAAAATGTCCAAACAGTGATAATCATGCCAGGCTATTCCTTTCCCCCACAAAGGTAGTCAAAGTAGTAAAAATAATAGCATCGACTAGGTACAAGGCAGCAAGTGTTACGGTATAGACATTTTCCTTTTTAGCAGTATTTCTTATTCTATGGAAAATACATCTTGTTTTAAATAATACCCTGCTCATATTGGTATATAGAATTAACACACAGCTCCTCTATTCCTATATCAAAACATAATTTACATAAATTTGATCACTAATATCATTGCTCATAGCAATATGTGAATAAATGCATAGAAAATGTATTATCTACAGAACAATAAATAAACCTTAAAATATACATTTATAAGCAAGAGTATATATATATAAGAAAAATGTACTGGGTCACTAATTCAGGGTTGCCAAACATTTTTCAAAAGCTTCAGGAGCACTCGCATAAAATATCAGGAGTTTCTACGGTTCTTTAGGAGCAATAGACTAAGTTAAAAATCATTGTGCATGTTTAATCAAAAAAGAAAACATAAGAACTATTTGTAAGGGTTCATGGTTAGACATTATTTAAAATGCTATAATAACCAAAAAAGTAAAAACAGGTTGTTTTTTTTCTTTACCATTTTTAACAGCAATTCTGGAGTTTTTTCAGTTAGCTCTTTCATCCAAATCTCACAAATCTAAAAGTAGAGAAAAATCTTAGAATTAAAAAATTCTCATTACAACTGATACATATCCAAATTAAAAAGAATTTCTGAAACTGCAGATAAAACACTATATAAAATCTAATAACTATTATTTTTATTTCATAAATTCATTACTGCAAGGCAGAAATTTATATAAAAAATTAATAATACATATATTTCTAATGTATAATCTCACATTGAAATATATGTATCATTGTTCAAAGCAACAGCCAGTATTGGCCATACTACCCTGGAAACAATGCCTTTAGAAAAAAAGTGCTTTAAGAAAAAGTGACCAAAATATTTGTTTTCAGTCAAAGAAAATCTGACAAGTTTATGAGGCTGCAGTGTAATTAGATCCCCAGCGTCTATTCCAGTAACGATATTATTTAATCCCTTAAGACCTGAAATGCTTTCATCTTTAAATTTATTTATTCACGGACTCCACTGGCTATACCAAAACAAAAATAATTAATTTTTAAAATCTGTCATCGCCCTGTATGCAAGGACACCTCAACGATCATGTGGTTTTGGTTTCTTCTATGTAAACTTTATTCATAAAATTTTACAGCAAAACTTTATTTACTAATTTAAACTTAGATGCTGAAAGATGTTTATTCAATTGAAAAGTTTTGAAACATTAAAATTAACAATTTAGTATAGTTTGAATATTTTCATCTTGAATGATATTTTACCTATTTAGATATTTGAAATGTTATATTAAACTGAATTTTTGGCAAAAAATCAGCCTAGCAGTCTGTAAACAAAGACAAAGAGTTTTGATTGTTGTATTATTTTGCCATTTGATGGTTTAAAACATTTAAAATATAGGAGGAAAGGCATGTCCCATATCTTTTCCTTTTTCCTCATATTACACTAAATATTGCACATAGGTGAATGGTGCCATTGCCTGAAAAGAGGTTGGACTTCAGCGTGTCAGTCAAGGAAGGCACTTCATTTCCCTTCAACCACCCAATGGAAGTAGAATGAAGGCATTCCCTTATCTGCCATCTGGGGATGCACCTTTTAGGGGTTACAAGCTCCCCCTGGGAGATAGCACAATAGTTGCCTGCATCAATGGTTCCTCTGATAAATGCCTTAGCAATGGTGGTTCTGAGATTCTCCTCATTTACCCAGATGACATCACAACAATGCATAAACCTAACACTGGTTCGGTAACATCTAAATCAGTGTTTCTCAACCTTTTTTGATTGGTGGCACACTAAAAATATCTGGAATTATTTGCGGCACACCTGAATATAAAAAAAGTTGCATGATAGAAAAAAAAATTATTTACAAAATGTATTCAATGAGAGGGTTGAACCTGTTTTCCTGAACAAATTAAATCAAAATGAGGTTTCAAAGTCACCAGACAAGTTTGCATTTCATCGTCATTTTTAAAAGTCTTTCTCGCTTTTTGGACTTGATTTCTGTCAATACTGAAAATCCAAATTCATAGAACCATGAAGATGCAAAAAGCAGAATAATTTTAATAGCTTTCATGCTGATTGCAGGGTTTGTGAAAAATAGTGATAGTACAAGTGTGATAAATCCTTTTTTGTTTCCCAACATGGATTGACAAATGGTGTGCAAACAGCAATACAGTTTTTCCACGGCAAACCAAAGCTTGAAATATTTAATTTTAGAATCTCTAATATGTCTTTTCCTGTCATTGTGCTTATCAAATCTTTGTAAAAAAAGATACTCATTCAAGAATTTTTCATCTTTAACAAACCGAATGAAAACAAGGAACTGTGTTTTTCCACTGATACCTGTCGATTCATCAATTTGAAGTGACCAGAGTTCACTGTTGTGCGATTTGAAATGCTCGACAATTTGTTTTTTTAAAGTCTGAAGATAAATCTTCGATTCTGCATTATATTGTGTCATTGCAATGGTACTTTCTTGACCTTCTCTATTGCTTCCTTTTCCAGCATTGTTTCAAAATGATAGCTAATCCTGGTGAAATCATGGACTCTGCATTGGTGTGGGTCTTTTTGCGTTGTGCTATTAATTGTGCAACCTTGTAGCTGGCAATCAATTCCTTTTCTAGCATCTTTATAGTTAAAAAAAATTTTTGCTGTTTTATTTTGCCACGCTGCCAAGTTTTCAAAGTATTATCTTGGTTTGTTTTTGACCTCTGGGTGTGAAGTTTCTAAATGCCTTTCCAGTTCACTAGGAACGAGAGCTTCATTTGCAAATTTCTTTTTGCAGAATACCCAGAATGATATTTGATGATCTTCCATTTCAATTGTGATGAATCTGAATTGGATGTAGTCATCTTTATACTTCCATTTGTTTCTTTGTTTATCTTCCTTTTGTGAAGCACCAGATGTAAAATATTCGTCCGTTATGTTTTCCTTTACTTCTATATTTTGTATTTTTACCAATTCAGAGAAGTGACAATCAAGAGTCTTACCTTGACCTTTTTAAAACAACACTATACACCTTCTCGACCAAAAGCTCATAGTAGAAAAAAAAATGCATGACGTCCAGCCAAAACAAACTCCAATCAAAAGTTGAGAAGGCAAACCCCTGCTTCCCGAGTTGATGGAAAACTCATGGAGTAAAAAGAAAGCTAAAATCTGATAGACGGGGAAAGGCAAAAGTAGTGTGCTGGAAACATTATAATACAGGGAAATGAGTGATTAAGGAAGATATCACATGATAAATAGAAAATGTCATATCATAGATACAACACCATGTAATTTTAATTATTTTACCAAAACCCTCGTGGCACAGTTGACAATCTCTTGTGGCACAGAGGTTGAGAAACACTGATCTAAATTCATTAATGAATTAATAGCAATTAAGGAAGCTCTTTCTTTATATTTGCGCCACCTTGCTACAAATTCAAGAGAAGAACTGGTTATCCTTTCTGACTCAAAAATCAGCCTTAGAAGCTATAAAAAATGGCAAAGAAACATCATGCCAGTGATGTAAAATACCTGGGCATTTATTTTTAAGGGTAAATACCCAGGATAAACACCTGGGTATTTATCCTTCAATTAAATACAGTTGTAAAAAATCCCCATATTGTTATCCCCATTAGTTATGATGGATTAGTGTAAAAAAAGAAAAATAATAGAGCTTTAGACTTCTTACAACAATAAATTAAAAAAAAAACTCAATATTTGTATTTAAATATTGAATTTAAATGTATTTAATGATAATGAAGAATGTAAAACAGATAATGTAGTCATTGAGATACATTTTATTAAAAATATACTTTTATTAAATTCTGTAACTGGTACAATTAATATGTTCAAAGTCACTTCAGCTAATGTATTAGTACTGCACAAGTTTCTTCAATAAAGGGATATATTCTCTAATCGTTCCCATAAGACTATTTTATTCTGGATACACTTTTTTTCATAGTTGAGTGCTATCTAATTTCATAAATAAAGGTTAAACTATCAAGTAAATCTGGGATCAGTTTTAAAATGCAGTTCCCCGACCCACAAAAAAAGCAAGTATGCTTTTTAAATCACCAAGTTCTCTCTCTCTCTCTCAAAAAAAAAAAAAAAAGAATAAAGAAAAAAAGAAAAAAAAAGGACTAACCATTTAACTGTAAATTGTCTTTTTTCAATTTATGTTTAAAAAAAAACAAGCTTAGGGATCATCTTCATACTGAAATTGCACCAAACTTCGAAAAAATTTTAATACAAACACCTAATTTTGACATCATATTTGGCTTTGCCATTTAATTTTATCTTAGGATACCAAACTGGAAGTCAATCAGTTAAGTAGTTTAGGAATTATGAAAAATTTACCCCTAAATGTAAATTTTAAAATTTATCCCTAAATGTTAAATTGATTTTTCTGTTTTTGGAATAAATCACCATTTCTCCTTACAAAGTGATGCAATTGATGTAATGTACATCTACTTGTAAAGGGCTACTACTAGCCAGTACAAGAATGGAAAGAGAACTTTCTTCTGCTCTCCTACTGGTTTGCAGCCTTTTTCTGACTGATGAAGAATTTTTTGAAACATGTTGCATTATCTCTTTTTATTGTGTACTTATGAAGTATTTTCCCTTAGTATTACAAGACAAAGCTTTAGAAGTCTTTATTTCTTTGATGTTCAAAAAGCATTTAGAAAAAACTTTTCTGCCTAAAAATAAACATTAAACTAGCTTGATCATTAAAGATTTAAGACAAAGAAAATAACTTCCGTATTTAGGTGTCCTTGGCAATTTCAAGAAATCTGTTTTCTTACCTTGTTCCTCTTGAATACGACTGAATGTTGTAAGTAAATGGTTACTTTGTTTGAAGGTTGTCTTCACTTTATCAATTACATTTGTAAAATAATAATAATAATACTTAATTGTATCTTAAACTATCAGAAAATAGAAATGTAAAAGATGGACAAGGTGTTTTTGGACAACATGTGGGTATTTTTCTTTATCTAAAGTGAAAGCTGCTATCATATTTGAAGCATTTAACATATAATTTCAAGAATTTTTTCAAGATTATAATTTTTTACGTTGAAAAGTGAAAATACCCAATTTTTGGATATTTACCCGAGGCATGAGTAAATACACAAAAAATAAATACCTACCCATTGGCTAATTACCTTTCACACATCACTGTATCATGCACACCATAAATGACTTTCTTCATCAAACTTCATAGCAAAAGTAAATCCTGTATCCTCCAATGAATACCTGTTCATGTTAATACTGCAGACAATGAATGTGCTGACTTGCTGTGAAACTTGTGTCATTGTTCTCTCACCATTACAATTGTTCTCTCACCATTGCAAATGCAGTGGCCAACTCCAAACTTTTCAATTAGCCTCAAAAGAAACCATTAATCATGCCCCAGAAAAATAGCAGCTACAATAGCAAAATTCATTACTAATCAATTTAAAGACATGAAAATTCTTTCAGACAGCTCTGGATCCTATATCAATTGCAGAAATTGTCCTGATACCAAAATAACTCCATTGCATATTTTTGACTGCCCAACCATCATGGCAAACATCTTTAAACTTGGTTTGCCACATCATGAGCTTCTCTACAGCTCGCATGCACATGATCTTGCAGCTGCTGTTGTCCAAGCTTTTGAAGCTAATTTATTTTTATTATTATTGTTTTTTTTTAATACTATCTGGACATAAGAACTGATTGCATATTCACATGTTTCATAATTATATGGACAATAAATAACTGTATTTAAGTAGAAATCAAAAGTTGCTAACAAAAAAATTATGTTTTCTGACAGCAAACATGATGATCAAAATAGTATGATCATATGGGTAAAAAAAATGTTAAACCAAAGCAAATCTAAAATCTACAACTTCTTTTATTTTCTAATTGTTTAAACATTCAATCATTAATTTGCATTTAAATAATGAAAAAATATTGATAATTTCTGAATTGTAAGAGATGAAAGTGTTAGCCTGGAGCTCTTGTACTTGGAAGTAATGATATGAATGTTGATTATAACTCAAGAAGTGAGAAATCTTGCAGTTTGGTGAGAAACACAGATATTTTCGATTTTATGTAAACCATTACAGTAATTTAACTTTGACATTTATTACATAGAACTAGCCAGGAAGCCAAAAACTCAGTTAAATAAATGAGTTAATTAAATTAAGAGTGTTAATTACATGAAACAGTATTTTGAGTCAACCAACTGATAATATCTCAGAACTTTTCCTACAAAAATTTTTAAACTTAAAACATAAAACAAGCATATAAAACAATAAAATAAAAATAATAAAAAATAAAGATTCATAAATATCTTAAGTAATTTCACAATTTAATTAGTTATCTAAAGAGTATATTACCATGCATAAACTAAATCTTAGAATGAAAAGAAAACAATTTTCATACTCTTAACACTTTTTGAACATACCATATGTAAAGAATCAAAATAAAGTTTAATATCTATAACCAAGTATTAGTTTTGTATCAAGAAAATATATTCAAAAGTCTTGATGTTAAATTATAAAGAAAATCAAGCATGAACTTTAACATTACACAATTTTTAAATATCCACATACCCAATCAGCATTGTCTAATAATACTTTAACTATGAAGGTTCTTCTTTGTGAGTCTTTTTTCAGAACAAAAAAGGTGTTCTGCTCTTGCTCGATTTGAGGACTATCAATAGGAGGACTAAGGAGGCTAGTACTAGACCGCCGTTCAGAAGAGTCTGTGCTGGAATGAAAATGAAACAAAGGAAAATGTTAATTACAAAAGAAAACAATCTCCCTTTCTCTCTCTCTCTTTTTCTTCATATGTATGATATACACAGTCCCAGCATATACGATATGCAAAGTGTGCAGGAAACACAGATGTCTTGGGTATGTGGTGCTTCCACAATTTTTTTTTATAAAAGTAAACATTGATACATTCAGAAAATTTCTCAAAAAATTAAAATTTTTAAACTTTAGCGTGTAATGTCTCTGATTATATTAAAAGACCAAATGCAATATTTGTCTATGAAATAGTGAATTTGATCATCCAATGGTGGGCAGAGACTAACCTTTTCTAGTGGGGAATTTATACATATTTATGTAACATATTAAATTTTTTTTATATTTAAATAGGCTGGATCATGCCTTTTTTTTTTCTTTTTTACTGTAAAAATATTGGTTTAACGAAGGGTGGAACAAATAACTATGGGTGTATGACAGAGTTTTAAACATTATAAACTGAAAAATTTCTCTGCTGTGGAAAACAGAGTGAATTTAAGCGATGAATTTATAAGGGAAAAACTTTTGTATTTTTAGGAAATATATTATACTTGAGTTCTCCGAAAGAAGACACAATTCCCAGTCAAAAGGCTCTCATATCTTTCTGCAACAATTTGGTGATGAAATATAGTATAGAGTGTTTTTCCCCCCAAGGAATGTACAGAAAAAATAGAGAATAAAGATTTAAAACATATACATATATATATATATATATATATATATATATATACGTTACTAAAAAAACACAAAACGATGCAGGTAAGGAAGACATGGAAAGCAAAATAAGTTGAAGTTGATTTATAAGTGTTCATTCTATATATGTGATATAATGTTCATTCAAAAATATAGCAATGTTAATATCTTCATCCTTAAAAACTATATATTAAATAAAGGATTTCTAAATCTTTTATCTCCAATTTTGCAGAATATTTGTGTTTTATAATAAAATCTGACATATGTAACACAAACAGGTTTCATGGCAGATGTTCTTTTATGCTTGCTATGTCATTGTACTGTTTATGAGATTGGCATTCATATACAGTACAATGACACAACCAACAAGAAACAAATAACATAAAAATAGTGAAAATATTTAAAGTCTCATCAACTGAATTCTGAGGGTGACAACTATAATGCTTTTTTTAAAAATCATCATTCATAATTATTAATTATAATTAACATAAAATCCCAATTGAAGTCTCCCTTCAAAAGCAAGTTCCTCACTCACTTTTATGCAATTTTGATTTTTTTTTTTCCATTTCCAAATATAAAGCTTCCCCCACAAACACACAAATATTTTCATCCCCCCCACCCCAAAAAAAAAGGATAAAAAAAAAACAAAGGAGAAAATTCTCCATTGTTTGACCTTTTTGGCAAATTTTCACTTACGTTTATATAACCTCAATGAACCCCCCCCCTCCCTTGTATGAAATGTCCTCTTTCCTTCTGCCCCCCCCCCTGCAACAAAAAATTAAAAATCTTGTGAATCTTAAATTATTTTATTCTGTTTGTTGCTCGCTAGTTACAAAAAGTAAAAAATCAATCATCTAAACACCTCCACCAGCATACAAAGTTTATAATCTTTAAAATACTTTATAAAAAAAAAAAATATGCTTGATTAGTTGCTCTCTCAGAACAATAAATAAATAATCAAGCAAAATTACATCTATACCCCAAAATGTCTGCTTTTCACCTTTGCCACCCCACAGGGGAAAAAATTAAATCTCCTCTCAGCATACAAAGTTCAAAATCTTTAAAACACTTTCTTAAAAAAATATGCTCTAACTGTTGCTCTCTAGTAACAATAAATAAATAATCAACCATTTCAATTATATCTCTACCCCCAAAATGTCTGCCACCACCTAGCAAAAAACCTTTAAAACTCTATTTATTAAAAAAAAATGTCTGTCCTATTTGTTGCTCTCTATTAACAATAAGTAAATAATAAATCATCTAAATTACAAACTATCTTCCGTCGAAATTCATGTTTTCTCCTCATCCCCTTAGAATACAATGTTTAAAAATTTTCAAACTCTTATTTTAAGAATTTTTCTGTCTTACTCTAGTAAAATTACATAGATAATCTTCCACCTAAATTACCTCTCTACCACAAAAATGTCTGCTCCCTTGTACATAGAAAATTTATAATCACTAAAACTCTATTTTAAAAAAATCTGCTGTATTTGTTGCTCTCTAAATGCTCAAAAAATGAATAATCAGTCATCCAAATAAGCCTTGTAAAGCTTTAAGGCTGACTCACTAATTGGAAGAATAAGTTGTATACAAGATGATTGTTAAGTGTTATTTCCTTCAAATGAAACTGAAAATTGGTTCCAGATGTACACGTATAAATATTCTCAAGAGATTATTAGACTTGCAAGTTTATATAAATTTTATCTCGCTTCTTCTGATCTGACTATAAACAGACTTTTATTGCATGATGAATTCGTAGTACTTGAGACCAGAACTTTCACATCTTTCAACTACTTGAAAAGCCGCTGTAACTGCATAACCTCTCTTATTAAGTCATTGAACTACTTGAAATCCATCTACGGTATATACTCAAATTTTGAGAGGCTACAGAAGGTAATTTTGTTGCTAGCTCCAAGCAGAGGAGTCTGGAGAATTTTTCTCTCTTCGAGAGAAACCGACGGCCTGTGTGCCATGAAAAGCTGAAATTTTGCCCGGAAGTTGAAACAGGCATCCTGACAACCAAAAAAACTTTAAAACCCATGAGCTGGAAAACAATGTGTGTCGCTTCTTGTTTGTAAATTTTCTGTGTACTGTGAAGTAGTGTTATAAAATTTAAATGTTGCGCCAGTAAGTCTTTTTAATTTAACAAGGCTACAGCCTCCTTTCCTCCAAATGTTCCACTTCCCCATGTGTCCCTCCAAATAGCAAATAGTTTAAAATCTTTAATAATATTTAAAAAAAAATCTGCCTTATTTCTTATTTTATAGTAAGGTGACTCATCTAAAATATCATCTGCATATCACATTTAAACATCACTCATCTAAAATCTTCACACCCTTTCAAATTTCTGCTGCATCCTTTCACCGGAAGTGTCAAGAGATTTCTAATTATGTGGATGGAAAGCAAAAATGTGCCTCTTTTTTGCAGTTTGGCTCTTCTCACTGTTGAATCACATGCATATTTTATGTTTTAAAATAAATATGTTCTCTAAAATAACTTTTCCACACCCCATTAATAAAATATCAGGAGTGAGAACAGCCAAACTACAAAAAAATAGGAAAATTTTCTCTCCATCACCCTTTGCTTATGTTTAGAAATTCCCCCCTTTTTTCTGTGGATGGGAAATGGAAATTTAAGGGGAAAGTTAGATGGTCATTTATTTATTGTTGCTACAAAGTAACAATACAGCATAAAAATCTTTAAAAAAAAGTTGTAAAGTTTGTATGCTGAGGAGAGGATAGAAGGAAATTTTTATTGAGGGGAGGAAATAATTTAGATGGTTATTTAAATATTGTTACAACAAAATCACAAACAGAACAGAAAAAAATTGGATAATTTTAAAGATTTTAAACTTTGAGATACGCGTGTGCGTGTGGGGGGGGGGTTATTTTCATGAGATGAGGGCAAGGGGGAGGGAAGCAAAGATCTTGGGAGGAGGGGATAATTTTGGTGATATATTATTTATTTATTGTTACTGTAGAGTATTAAATAGGTCTGAAAAAAATTTAAAATTACAGTTATAAAGGCTGAACTATGCATGTTTGGTACCAGGGGGAGGTGGAGGGCACAGGGAGAAGCAGTAATTTCGGGAGAGGGGAATTTACATGATTGATAATTTATTGTTAGAATAAAATAACAAATTAAGAATAATAATTTGAAAAAAAAGTTTTTAGATTTTGTATGCTGGGTAAGGATTTAGATGATTCTTTTTTCAAGCAGAAATCTGCCAAAATACGGAAGAGTCTCACCCTTGTATTTACCTTTTCTATTTCTAAATTAATGATAAAAATGGGTTTTTTAATGAATTTTTTTAAAGATCTCGATTATAAGCCACCTCTCAAATTTAACAATTTTTGCTTTTGAAAAAGGGTGGGAGGGAGGCTTATAATCAGGACAGTATATTTTATGTTAAAGATCTTTACAAACTTTGTTTCAGTTTCAAAACTTTAACTTTATGTAGTATTTTCTGCATAAGAATATTCTTTCTCATAAAAAAAGGCCTAATGTATGTGGTGAAGTGACAAATTGTAGCTGAAAAAAGGTTGTTGGCAAAAATCTGGTTGAATTGGGTTTCCATATTTCTAAACACAGGCATAGACCGGATGGTTGCCAATAGATCAGCGCATTATGATGTTTAAAAAGAGCTTCAAATAAATTTTTGAACTCTCTGAAAAGAACATTTTCAATCCGATTTCAGACGATGCTTTAGCGCGCAACAGAAAAACAAAAAAGGAGAAAAGGAAATTATTGATACAGAATAAAAATTAGAATATTAAAACATTGAAATATTGTAAGGTACATTTTGATATTTTATTAAAAGAATGAAGTTAAATAAATAGATTTTTTAGAATGGGATAATTTAGGAGTTATGACATTTTAGCAGTTAAGTAAAGAATTTCTAGCGGTTTGATATACACAGGTTTAATAATGAACTTTTAATAGTGGATTAAAAATAAAAGGGGTTTTATTTAAAGAATAAATTTGAGTAGTTAGTGCCATTTTTAGATTAAGTACTTTGGAATAAATATTATTAAGTAGATTAAGATCTTATGCTTTTACATATGGAGATTGATTGTTTAATTTAAGATGAGATTTTAATTTAATAAGCCGGTATAATAGATGAAATATTATAAAAAAGAAATTTTATATAGAATAATGTTAATCTTGGCAGAATAAATTTTAAATATATTATTTTTAAATAATTCTTCTCAGATTCTAGGAAATCAGTTATAAAAATATTGTGTTATCTTATGCTATGTAACTAAACCATTTTTTCTTGTCTAATTTATGACAATACCAGTAAAGCTTAAAAAAGGCACAATTTAAAAACAAATTCCAACTTTTGAGATTGTAGCAAAACATTCTCAAGGATAAAAAAACTGAAGACCAAAAGCAGATTTAATGATTCTGCACTGAGTAACATTTATGATTACTTAGATACATTCATGCTTAATCTCCCATTAATATTTTTACTTTAACATTTTATCAACATGTAAGTATTGTACATAGTAATACTAATTCATGCAAATAAAAAATACCAAAATGTAATTAAAAAGTATCAATACATATATATATATCTCTCTGTGTGTGTGTGTGTTACTCTTCATACAATATCATAATGCACATGCTTCAGTGCACATGCTTTTCATGTAAGCTATAAAAATATAGCACACACTTTTATACAAGGTCTTTCACTAGCACATAACCAGAGAAAATTTTGAGTTTAGAAGAAAAGTACAGAAGGAAATAAAAAAAGAACAATTGCATGTCAAATTGGTATGTTAAAAAAAATGAAGATGTTACAGGAGGTGTTGGAAATGCCTTCCATGAGCATCTGAACACAACCGAACATTGATGTTGCATGATTCTGACAATGGGTGCTAGAACCTCTGGCATCACCACCTGAACCTTATGCTGAATGTTCTTGAGTAACTCGTCTAGTGTGTGTGGTTTATTCCTGTAGACATACCATTTTTATTTGGCCCCATAAGAAGGTGGGGTCAAATCTAGTTACCATGGATGCCAGTCTTTGTGAGATTACTCTGTGAAAAATTATTTGTGTTCAACTGTGTTTGAAAATTAAGGAGAGGTTCTACTTCTTTGGCCTAAAATTCATGTGATTTTTATTTTATTTTTTTTCCAGTTACAAAGAAAAGATGAAAACCTTCAAATTTTGCATTATAATTATTGACATTTATATATTTAAATTTTTGTGTGTAAAAAAATTAATAATACGTCTTGTGCAACAGGAAGTACCTACAAGTGCATGCTGATTAGGCGACAGTTTTCTCCAATCACAAGTATCTAAAACAAAATTGGTTGCCAAATTATGAAAAGCTATTAAATTCTCTGGAGCTTATACCAACGTTTAGTTTAAAAAGTTGATTTTTGAGAAAATGACAGTCGTTTGAACAAAAAATGTAATTTTTTTGCCCTTTTTTTTTGCTCAAATAAATAATTAATCAATGAAAATTATACTTTCTGGTGGTATAAGCTCAAAAAAAAAAAAAAAAAAAAAAAAGATTAGCTTTCTTTTAAATAAAAAGTGAAGGAAATCGGTCGATTAGTTCTAGAGAAAAATGGTTGTCCAGTTTGAAAAACACGGTTTTGAGAAAAACAAGTTTAAAGTTTCACAATAATGTTAAACAAGTGGCATTACATTCAATGAGCACAAATATTGTAAGGAACTGCAATATCACAAAACTGGTTTGGGGCAGCAATCTACACACTTGAGGTATGCAAAAAATGTAAAATTTTGACCCAAAGAAGTAGAACCTCCCTTTAAGAGAGGATATATCCAGCATCTCTTGTGACAACCTCATACCTTAAATAAACATTTATCATCTCTTTTTAGGTGTGTTCGTAATTATATAAATACGTAGCACCTATAGTCGTTGTTTGGTCTGTCTGTCTGTCCGTCTGTCTATCTGTCCGCATATAACAACGCAAAAACTACCCAACCAAATGGTTTGCAATTTAAAATATATTATCTTTGCAGAATTTTGTCAAGACATTTCAAATTTTATTAAAATCAAATCAAAACTTTAGGAGATATTAATAAAAATATTTATTAAGAAATTTGAATTTTTTTTTTTAAATCGGTGCTTTTTTGTTATAGGAGCTTCTGAAGTTTAATCGTCAAGCGACCGAGATACTTATTTTATGACAGAAATGAATCTGCAGACGATATAATTCATTTCACAGAATTAGAAATCAGAAAAGATCTGAATATTTATATAACTAGCTGATACATATATATCTGAATATTTATATAACTAGTTAAGATATTTGTATGAACAGTGTCATAAAATATATACTTAACTAGCTGTTTAACCCATTCTACGCACGGGATATCATGAATTTAATTCTAAAACGTGCGTACGAACGCACCTCGTTTGTAACGTTTGACGTACAATTTCCAACTTGTTTGGGTATGTAATTGTTCTTTTTTTATTTCTCCCTGTACTTTGTTCTAAAACCAACATTTTATGGTGCTACTTTCAAGTGAAATACCCTGTACATAACCAGCAATCAGCTAAGTTACATTAATTTATAATTGAATTCCATGATCACAAAACAAAACTGGCAGAACATGCTGAAAATAAAGAAATAACAAGTGTTGAATGAGCTAAGATTCTTTAACACCTTCACAATGAGCATCAAGTACACTTCTTTTAATCTTCAGGCACCACTATTTTCATGTCATAATTTTTGTCTTATATAATCGCTGAAATGTTGTGTTTAAACAAGTAAAAAATTTAATACTAAAACACTGGTGTTGAAATTCAAGTATTTTGTGCATTATATATATGCCACTCATCATGAAGGGGTTAATGTAAATTAGATGCTTATAATAATAAAAAAAGAGTTTTATTCTTTGGAACAAGCAGAATATTTATGCATAACTGCCAACCTTTTGTGGATTTTTTTCCAAGTCAAATAAGCATTATTTGAACCAGAAAACTTATTTAATGAAATGTTTATATCTGGTTTTTAATTAACTTATTTTATTAATTAAAATTTCTGGTTTTATTTGATTTTGGGGAAAAAAATAAATATGTTAATGCATTTTAGTTTTTTTTATTTTTGTGAAGAATTTCAGAAATATTCTGGAGCTGTAGCATTCAGACATAAACAGGACTGACAGTTGGCTAATGCGATGAAATTTGCAGCATAAAATAACTATAACAGTTTTTACATAATTCATAGTAGTAGATGAATTTCCATAAATTATGTACCATCTTTTTTTATTGTACATTTCTGGAAATGTAAATCAGACAAAACACAAAATTCAGAGAAAATCAAGCTGAATAAAATATGAATGCTGACATGCTTTAATTTAAAGATCATTAACAAGTATGTAAATCCCCCCCCTTTTTTTTTTCAAATGAATAGAATGTTAAGTAAGGAATATAAGACTTATATCCATAAATGTTTTTATCATAAATGTAGTGTCTCAAAATGTTGGTACATTTGTCAAAACATCAATGTCACAACATTGATGACCATACTGATAACCATAACATAAGGTAATATTCCAACAATCTCCCTGCCAACATAACTCTCATGTGGGTTATCATATCTCAAAAATTGGTCAATATTTTTTTAAAAAGTCTAAGAGTAGTTGTTAAAAAATATATAAATATTCTGTAGTACCTTTGTAAGTCAGCTATGGTATTTAAAGACATTGTGACATACTATTTTGAAATGCATACAATAAATCTAAAAACAGACCTATATGGATAAATCCCATAACCAAAGACTAATTACTTTATATTACAAGGTAATGTTCTATAATCATATTAGAAAGTGAAATATTTTTAAGTATAATTACTCAGCTTATGCAGAAAATTTCCAATAAGATGTTATAAAATATTAGTTAAAAGTTTAAAATATTCTAAATATTAATTTAAAAAATCATAAAATTATAGTGATTTAAAAGAAGTATAGGAAGCAAAATACACATAAAAAATGTGTAAATTATAATACAGAATCTATACCTAGCAAAAATACAAAAAATTAATAGGAACTAATTAAAAGAAAATAATAGCTAAGAAGCAAATTGTAAAACTATAAGATAATAAAAAAAAATAACTAAAAATGTAAAATTTTCTATAAATATTTGTTGAACATATTTTTTAATTAAACTACTTTTTATCATAAAATACACTGACAACACAAGGAAAATTTGACCTCATGCCCACTTGGCACAACAAGAGATGAGAATGCTCAGAGAGGGCAGGGAACAGTGTTTACTTTTTTTTTTTCCCCCGAAGGGATTTGTTTCCATTTGGAAAATTTAAAGTTTTATTTATAAAGTAATATATTAAAATTTTTTATAACTACATATTCTGATGCTTTTTTCTTTAATACTATTATTTTTTTTCATGTTTAATGTCCCACATGAAAATATTCTTAGAAAACAGATAAATAAGTGCTACTTCTCTCAATAAAAAAAAAGTAATTTGCAAAATTATATTAATAATACTAATTAGTGGAAATGGTAAGGTTGAAAATAATGTAATATAGCATTATTTGAAATATTCATTTTGTTTATTATTATAAGTGCAATTTTTCATATAATCAGATAGTAATAACCAGAAAAATTTAACAATTATTATTATTATTTTAATAACTCCAAATAACATGCAGTGAAGACTATTTATTCTTTTCTGCCTTTACCTTAAATAAAGTTCCTTGGACTTGTCTAATTGCACTTACATATATATTTTTTTAAATCAAGGGTACATGGTACGTACAAGGATGGGATGTTTGAAGACTGCTGCAGGTGAGAGTGATAGCAACAGTGAAAATTAATGTGTCATATTTACTGTATACTGTACCTTACCAAAAAATATTTTTACTAAAACATTACTAAAGGTTTTATACCAAATATTTATTTAATAATTGGGGCTGTGCATGATAATACATGAGGATTTAATATTTGAAGACTGCTGCTGTGGAGCTTACCATTCTGTTATACCACAATTGACCTCCTGTGTATAATCATTGTGTGGACGACTTTTCTCTATTTCATTATTCAAAATCATAAAATAACATTTTGTAAATATTGTGAAATATTAATTATTGGTGTTAATTTTTAATACAATATAACCTGTTTAAAATCTTTTTGACATTTTTTCCCTAAGTAATATATTAAAACTCAGGGTGCATATGTTACATGATGATGCAGTACACAAGTAAATACTGTAAGTACAAACTATACATTTAATTTTTAGAAACATAAACATTACTATTATTTTGTATTTTTCTAATAGTTGGTAACACTGACCTTCATATTTATGTGTGTAGCTTACCATCCTATTACATCCCCATCGGCCTCTGTATACATATGATCATTGAGTGACTATTTTTTATTTCAATATACAAAATCATGAAATAATATTTTGTAAATATTGTGCAATATTAAATATAATTTTTAAATTTGAATACAATAAAATCAGTTTGAAATCTTTTTATCATATGTTATGTTTATTAAATATATTTTACCTTTAAATAAAGTATTAGAACTTTGTGTGCATATGTTACACAAGCACGCTGCATACACAAATAAATACTGTGTATTTATAATAATAAAAATAATCAATAAAATTTATTAGTTTTCAATTTCTCAAGTTTTTAATTACTTTTGAACAAAATTTATATTTTATACACAAAATTATATATTGTGCATAAAATATAAATTTATACATTAAAATAAAACATTAATTTACACTGAACAAAATTTATATTTTTTATTTATTGACTATTTCAATTCTGAATCAAAATCTTAATTTCTGAATTTATTCATTCTTCAAAGCTGGGAGATGAATACTGTTGGAATACTAGATTCTTTGTTAACTTAAATTCCTGCAAGTATTTGGTGAAAGTTATAAGAAACTTTGTTGTTGTTATTTATTTTTAAAAAGAGTTTTAATGACAATTTAAAATAGAAAATGCGACTGAAATGTTCATTTAAACAGTGGAATGATATACTACAAACAATGGTGCTAAATTAAGCAAGGAAATCTAATTTGAAAGTTCTGAGACTAAAATACTAAAATTTTAATAGTAAAAGCATTTATTTATTCATGAATTAGAAAAAATATATACATTAAAAAATATATATATATATATCTTATACTTTCTAAAAATTGATATTTTATACTTTTTAACTGTTATAAATTCTATTAATATTTTATACTTTCTAACTGTTATAACTTCTATTAATAATAAATATACTTTCTAACTAAAAAAAAAAAAAAAAAATTTTTTTTTTCTTTTTTCCCAAAATTTCCAGAAATTTTACATTTCTAAGTACAAAGCAGGTCTTCTGTCCTTCATAGCTAGTTTCTCATTAAAATTCAATATTTCAAAATATTTTTAAATAAAAACACAAAAGCTTTTTGACATAATATCCAGTGATCAGAGAGGCTTGAAAAACATTTTAAATCAAGAAACAAGGCTTTTGTCAAAATACCAAAAATTAATGTTGCTAGAAAAATTGCTTTTTGACCGACAGTTGGCATTTTTGGATTACAGATTAGAAAACTGATAGTATAATTGTACATCAATGAATGCCTTTCTTCAATAACACAAAAAAATTGGGTGTATATATTGAAGCTAAACAAAGCTCATTTTCTAGCTTTATACAGGTGAGATTTTTTTATAGTTATTTGAAAAAGATTCCTACTTATACTCCCAAAATTGATCAAGCAATTCTTTTCAACTGTTTTATGAGTCATTTTATATTAATTTTCAACTTCTTATCTCTTGCTTTCCTATATTTTTTTATAATTCCATTAATGACCTTGAAATTTGATTAACTCAGCAATTCTCATAATTGTTAGTAGCAATGTCAAATTCAAATAAAGTAACTGCTATATTTTTGTGCAATTTACATCATAAGCTCAGATACTTATTCTGTATACTTCATGTTATCAATTCTCTCTCTCTGTGTCTATATATAGTTTCATTTCGATTTTTATTCTCCCATTTGTATATGATGTTTCTGTGTTGTCTCTTTATGGTTATATACATATAAATAAATAAATAAATAAATATATATATATATATATATATACAGGGGTGGCCGGTCCCTTAGGGCCACTGAGGCATGGCCGCACCAGTATTTTCAGTTCATAAAAAATATCAATACATATTTTTTTAATCTAAATATTTTTTTTTAAAACTGTTTACTAAAAAATATATTGCAAAGAAACTGCACTTTTATTCGGTCCCACTCATCCATCGATTATTATCGACTCTCAGCAACTGTATTTTTTTCAAGAGGCAATAAATCACTTTAACAACTGACTGCTACTTTCTGCTGGATACAAGACATTTGGGCCCATCTGGCGCGTTAATTTGAGTATTTCACTCCCTCACGCCTCCTTCAAATTTGGCGATTTACTGCTCTTTTAGAGCTAAAACTTCCGTATTTTTTTACAATATGGGGCACAATTCCGGTTTTTAGAGCATTCTGGAATTCAGGACACTGGATAATAGATCCTATACTGTATTATCTATTGTGTACCAGGGCTCGGAAGTAGCGTGCTACATGTAGCGAAACTACAGTAGTCGCTACTTTTTGTAGTAGTTTGTATTTTGTTGTAGTTTGTATTTTGTTGTAGTTTTGTTTGACAATAAATAAAAATTATTTCCTTTTCCCCAAAATTTACGCTTTCCTTTTTGTACCTTCTCCAGCATACAGTTTCAAATATTTAAAACTCTTTATGTATTTGTGTAGCGCGCTACATTAAAAAAAGTGTAGTGTAGAGAGTAGCGCAATACAAAATATCAGTAGTTTGTAGCGAGTATCAACGCTACTTTTGACGCTACTTTAGGAGGGAAGAAAATCATGCCAATCTTCAAATCACGTGATCATAACTCGTTTCTTTTGTGTGATATATGTTCTCTGGAACAATTTGCGAATGTCAGCGACAAATCTCAGTTGCAGTGTCATAGATTTTTCCATAGACGACGGGCACAGTCACAAATTAACTGTCATTTTCACAGTCTGGGTGTCAGAAACTTCGTGTATTGTCATTTAAATCCCTTGAAATCTCCTCAATACAATGTCTTATTTTTATACGACTAAAATTGATTTTACCAAAATATAGTCATCTGGCTATGTTAAGTCTTTATCTGACTCTCATTTCTTTTCCCTTTTGCCTCCCACCCCCAGCAAGCAAAGAAATGTAAAATCTTTATTTTAAAAAAAAGTAAAGGAAAAGGAACGGATTCATCTAAACATAAATCATCTAAATTATCCCTAACCTCTCAAATTCACACTTCCCCCTAGCATACAAAGGAGTTTAAAATATTTTTAAATCTTTATTTTTATACAAAAATAAAATCTTACACTCCATTTATTGCTCTCTAGTGACAATAAATAAAAATTATTTCCTTTTCCCCAAAATTTACGCTTTCCTTTTTGTACCTTCTCCAGCATACAGTTTCAAATATTTAAAACTCTTTATTAAAAAAAAAAAAAAAAAAGGCCATATTTGTTTCTACCTAATAATAAATAAGTAATCATCTACATTGTCCCCTAACCTCCCATAATTTACTCTTCTTGCTCCCTCCCCCCCACCATACAAAAAAATATCTAAAATCTGTAAGTTACTTTTATTTTTGCTGTCTAGTTACATTAAATAAATAATTAATCATCTAAAATATTCCCCGTCGAACAAAATTTCTGCTTGCTTCCTGCCAGTTTAAAATCATTAAAACTCTAATTTAAATATATATATATAATCGAAAAAGAACAAGTATACCATTTTCTTATTAGAGAAAAGTGCACTATAGGAAGGAATGATTTCTGCCCTTCAAACAAACTAGCAGCTGAAACGTAAAGCGTCAGCATGGCCGTGATCTATTATTTGCTGGATTTGCTGATAAAACCACAAAGTACCCACTCATCAAAAAAATTAATTTTCTTACTGGAAACCCTTTGTCTTCTCTTCTTACTCATTATTAGATCTTGTGTTTTAATGTGGGGACTCTTCTTTTGAGATTGATGTGATAGAATGACGACAAAAATAGTATAGAACTGCCCTGGTCGGCACATAATGAATATTTTGAAGCTATAGAACAACAAGAAAGTGGTAATTATATGGTAACATGTAAATTTTGACCAATTAATTAGAAGTTGTCAGTATCAAAATAGCCTGCTTACAACCTGAAGTTGCACAGGGAGGTGAGTTAGCATTTTCTTTATTAATAATAATTACTGGATTGAATCTCGCACCGAATATCTAAATCATTATTCATTAAAATTCATAAATCATTAAAAAAAGTATTTTCGAATTAAGATCCCTGGTTCAGAAAATATTCTTATCGAACTGTTTATTATCGCAAAAAAATGCTTTATTAATACGTCTTTTGATCATTGTGAAATATTTGTCCAATGTATGCATACAAATTAATTTACTGCATATTTCCTTTTGAAAATTCCAATAGATAAAACAAAGGTGGTTGGGAAATAAAAATATATTATTTTAAAAAATGCCTAATTATGCTCAATTTTATTTTTATGGCTATTTATTTTTACTTTAGCTGCACAGGTTTTTTATCGCTAAAATAATTGTTGTTTTAATACAATATCTTTATCTTTGTCTCCGGAATGAATCTTAAGCCCAGTACGTTGAAATTCGGGTTTTCAAAGGGAAACAAATAAAAAGAGATAGAAAGGAAAAGAAAAGCTAAGATTTAACATATGTAAGTCTACATGATCTTGTTCAATTTTTAAATTGCTTCCAGAAACTGAATTTAAATTGTAAAGAAATAAGACTATTTAGCTCTATTTTTTAAAAATAATATATATTCGAATTTACAAGGGCTCTCCGCTCTTAAGGTTGTTCTCAAATTCAAACTGGGTACTTTATGATGCATTCTTTAATTCATTTTTGTTCGGAAACGCATGAAAATGCAGGTGTTCTTATTCAGAAATTTTGTAACCGAAAGACTTTTTCCATTATTTTTTATTTTATTTTATTTTTTGGTAAATACAGGAGATTTTTGAGAAAACACAGTCAAAGTTGACGTTTTCAACCGAATTTCCAACGCCGCAGCAGGGGAAAGGGGAAAAACGTGACACGAGTCCCTTATAACCCGATAAGTAATTTATCAATAAATGGAAAACTCATTTCGATTCCAAATCGCTTCCATAGTCAGGCCTGCCAATTTTATGCCTTTGTGTTTAAAAATGAGTCAGATAATGTGTCAGAAAGTTTTGCGTAGTTGAGCAAGGAATTTGAGACCCTTAAGCGCTACTGTGCTATATCACTCTCATAAATTCATAAGATTATTTCTGTTTTAAAATTTCCTCTTTTTAACACTTTCCAACATAATTAAAAAGTGTCTATGAATTCACTTTGTGTGTCTGCCTGTGCTTTAACTCTTGTAAATATACTCGGACTGCCATGAAAGTTTTATATGTTATTAAAGTTTAGCATAGAATATTCAGTATTGAAAATGAAGTGTGTAGCATTTATATCTCGCTTACAGGGACATGCAAAATAATTCTGTTACATTATGGTCTATGGGGAAAAATCGTTTGTGGTGCATTTAATTAGCTTTAGGATATTTCAAACACAATGCGATTGGTATATTTTGTCTTTTAGTTTCAGAAAGGAGGGTGAGTTTTCAGTTCAGGTGATCATAGTTTTGCTAAGTTAGGGACTTTTTTAATCAAAATATCTACCACTATTACAGAACAGTAATCTTCGCTTTATTTAATGACAGACATTCTGTCATTAAATAAAGCAATGATAACTAAAGTAGCGAAAAGTAGCGAAGTAGTGACTACTTTTGAAAAGTAGTTTGTAGTCGCTACTTTATAAAAC
The DNA here is from genome assembly GCA_963931845.1 of Maratus michaelseni. Lineage (NCBI taxonomy): Eukaryota > Metazoa > Arthropoda > Arachnida > Araneae > Salticidae > Maratus > Maratus michaelseni. The sequence continues at coordinate 376,782,409 of OZ007586.1, forward strand.
AAGTAGTTGTAGTTGTAGTGAACTACATTTTTCATAAAGTAGTTGTAGTTGTAGTTCGCTACAAATAAAAAGTAGTTTTTTCGACCCCTGTTGTGTACTATATTTTAATTTATTGTGTTTTAATATGTATATTTAATTTCAGCATAGGTGTTATATTTTACTGTATTATTCCTATTTTATTATTTAATTCGCCAATGTGATCATAGTTTATTTGCAGTAGGGAAAAAATCTATTATAAAATTGCTTATAGAGTACATTTCCTTAACTTTTCTCTTTCCATAAAGCATCATTTAAAGTTTTGCTAAATATAAATGAGACATGTGAAAATTCTCTTATTTTTATTTTACAGTATCTATTAATCTTCAACATAAGTATAATTTAAACATTGAAACAATAGTAACATACTTCCTGATCCAAAAGCATAACTCTAAAACAAGAACTGACAGAGAGAGTGTGTGTAAACCAGTGTATAATATCGGCAATGCGCAGAAATTTGTAACAAAATGTTACTGAAAGTTTAAAAATTCACTTACTTTTATTAAGGAAAAATATTTCAAATAAATGTGTAAACAATACAATAAATGAAACAGTGGATAATAATAATATAAAATGTCCTTCATATGTCCTAATTATGAGCTTCATTGTAATTTCTTAAAAAAGTGTCTTTGGAATAGTACAGGCAGTAAAGAGTTCTTGAATCAGAATAATATACAGATATTAAGCATAAATTTATAATTTTTTATAACATAACATACAGATTAAAAATTAAGCCTACCTAAATGACAGAGGTGGAATCCTTAAGGAATTAGATGGACTCTTGCATGCAACAACAACAGTGGAGCTAAATAAGCACACAATTTAGAAAGTTAAAACATAGAATTAAAACTTCATTCAAATATTAGAATAATATGCAAAAAGCCTTATAAAACATTTCATAACATGAAACAAGCATATTCACCCTTCTTCACCAGTACTTGCGTACCTTTCAACTCTATCAGGCTTATCTACCTTAGAAGCCCTTTCAGGAACTGGAGAAGAAACCTCTGATAAATAAGAAGTTTTTCAAATAATAGAACATTAAATTAAAAAATTGCTTAAAAGACTAGTAAATATGAGAGTTACCAGAAATGCTTCGACTGAAGTCAGGAGGATTAGTGCGGTGAGTTTTCTTCTTTCTATTTCTGAAAAAAAAAAAAAGATATTTTCACCTAAAATATTTTGAAATCTATTTATCAATTATGCTGGAGTAATGATTTTTAGAAAAATAAGTAGTGTGTAATTTACAAGGTTCAAATTAATTTAAGATTAAAAGAGCAATGATATGAAGAAAATAACCCAGATAGTGACTGCTAATGTAAAACAAAATAAAAGAGAACTGTAAAGAGTCATTAAAAACTTAAAAAATAAATTTACAAAGAAAGGTTTTACTTTGTGTACAATGACATAACTCCAATATGGTGTTCTTTAAATTGTTGTAACCTGCACACATGGTTACTGCAGATATTTATTGTTGCCAACTAAATCATCTAAATAAAGTTAACTATAAAAAACGTTAACTTCTCAAAACGTTAAACAAAAAGGTATAAAAATTCAACATGCTCAATGATTACCCATATGCATATCAATAATATCCCCCCCCCCCAAAAAAAAAAAAATAAATAAATAAATAAAATAATAATAATAATATTAAAGATTTATTATGAGGAATATTTTCTTATTTTACTCATTTCCCAATTTTTGCACTACTGGATCACTTGCTTCTGTCTTTTCAACACTTTTTACAGGGAATAAAATTAATAATTACATTAATGTCAAAACTACATAAAATATTTTTTCCAGTTCTAAATGTTATTTTTTATAAAGTAGAAAATAAGACACAGAAGGGGAAATATAGACATGAGACATTGTTATTGAAAATAATGGTTATTGTATCATGGATTATCTATATACATTTTTACCTAACAAAGAAAGTTTGTAGCAAAAAAAAAAAAAAAAAAAAAAAAAAGGAAGGGGGGGGGGGGGGTTGTAAAGATTTTCTGGTATCCCTATTATTACACAGGTAAAATCAATTAATGACTACAAAACAAATAATTTGAAAAATAATTGAGTACTACAGCATTCCTACTTGTCACCTTATCTGATCAAGAGTATTTTCCCAAATTTATTGAACTGGATTTGTCCTACATGTACAGAAATTAATCAAAAAAGAAAGTTATCCATAAAATGATATGCATTATAGCAGGTAACATATTTCAGCACATTCAATGTAATTAAAATAATAATTTTATGAAATGTAAAATACTTCAAAAATAAAAGTAATAATTACTCTGTTATGAAAGGCTCCTCAAGGAGGTCTGAGGCAGTAGCCCTTTGATCAGGATCTGCCACAAAACATCTGAAAGGAAACAGAAACATTTTTTAAGATAGACAATAGATTAAAAGTGGAACAAGAAGCAGCTTTAACATCACTTAACCCTTTCTGGCGCGGAGTAAGTCTGTTTGCAAAATGATGAAATAAGGGACTGACACCGGAATTTACAAACGAATTTATTTCAAAATAAAAACTTGCTTATTTTCCAGTACTGAATAAAAGAAAAATTTTAATTAAATATTCTTGGTGCCGTTTGTCAGTTTTGGAATTAAAATTAGATGTCCTTTTTTGTGACCACCGCCCGTTAAAGGGTTAAATAGCAATAGCAGGTTCAGAATGAGAATAAGGACAAATCTGGAACATAAGCTCAGACAATAGAGGTCCAATAAAATTAAGCATGAAGATATTGTTACACAAGGCAAAATACCATACTCTTCATACTTAGTATTTATAAAAGATATAAAGATGTTAAATAAAAATAGCAGTTTTATAAAGACATCCTTCTAAGTTTTTCAACAAGAGAGGCATGTGACCTACATGACTTGAGAGAGTGTTTATATTATATAACAGGTTCTAAATTCCTCTTTCAGTTCCTTTTTCTCCCACTGCATTTGAGGTTGTATCAATCCAGCTCTTAAAGTACAAGAAGAGTAGAATCCGTTAGGCCTTTTATTTTTTTACAATTTTTTTATTCAAAATTTCACTATCTGAAAAGAGATTTATTTCATATTTTGAAAAAGCCTTTTTTACCTACAGTTGCTACATTTTTTAAAGGCTGAATAATAATGTTTCCAAACACTTGTCAATGGAAAAATATATTTACACATAGATATTAAAAGAGAGAGAAAATTTTACAATTAAATTATTACATCAGCATTACCAGATATCTGTTAAAGAAGAATTGGGGTCCATTAAAGGACCCTTTACAATTTTTTACATCTTAAAACTAGATCCTTCACATTTTTTCTTTTAGCTTAAAACAGGACCCTTCACAATTTTTTAGCTTAAAACAGGGCCCTTCACAAAATTCTCTGCCTAAGAAAAGGACCCTTCAGATTTTTTTTCATCTTAAAACAGGACTCTTCACAAAAATCTTTGTTTTAAAAAGGATCTTTCACAGTTTTTTCCACCTTAAAACAGGAAAAAACAACTCTTTACACAATTTTTCATCTTAAAACAAAATCCTACACAATTTTTTTTAGCATAAAACAAGGCCTTTTACAAAATTATTTGTTTAAAAAAGCACCCTTTACAATTTTTCAGGTTAAAACAGAACCCTTCACAAAATTCAAATATAAAAAATATCTGATATTTTGATATATACCCCATTTTTTTTGTATATATCCAATAGTTTCAAAATATTTGCTGCTGATTATAAATGTTTTCAGACTTAAAATAAATTAGAAATTAGAAACTGAAATATATTGCGCTTAACACGAAAACATAATAAAACAATATTCTAAATATCTTTTTTTTTTTCTCCACTCTTAGAGCAAAACTGAAGATCAACTAATCGAAAGCAGAAACAATTTGTTTTTTACACCCATCGAAAAACAAAATATAGAATTCAGTATGAAGTAACTTGAAAATTTCATTTTTCATACAACAAAATAATAAATACAAAATATTTTTTTAATTCAAAATCTTCACAAAATTCTCTGCCTAAAAAAAGGACCTTTCAGAATTTTTTTCATCTTAAAACAAGACTCTTCACAAAAATCTTTGTCTTAAAAAGGATCTTTCACAATTTTTTCCACCTTAAAACAGGAAAAAATAACTCTTTACACAATTTTTCATCTTAAAACAAGATCCTTCACAATTTTTTTTAGCATAAAACAAGGCCTCTCACAAAATTATTTTTTTTTTCTCCCTTCTTACAGCAAAACTGAAGATCGAATAATCGAAAGCAGAAACAATTTGCTTTTTACACCCATCGAAAAACAAAATATAGAATTCAGTATCAAGTAACCTGAAAATATCCTATTTCATACAACAAAATAATAAATACAAAATATTTTTTTTATTCAAAATCTTCACAAAATTTTCTGCCTAAAAAAAGGACCCTTCAGAATTTTTTTCATCTTAAAACAGGACTCTTCACAAAAATCTTTGTTTTAAAAAGGATCTTTCACAATTTTTTCCACCTTAAAACAGGAAAAAACAACTCTTTACACAATTTTTCATCTTAAAACAAGATCCTTCACAATTTTTTTTAGCATAAAACAAGGCCTTTCATAAAATTATTTGTTTTAAAAAGCGCCCTTTACAATTTTTCAGGTTAAAACAGAACCCTTCACAAAATTCAAATATAAAAAATATCTGATATTTTGATATATACCCCATTTTTTTGTATACAGGGTGGTTATAAAATAAGTATCCCTATTTGGAGCTGTCTGTAGCTTGAAGAAATAACCGAATGAAACCAAAATCGGTACACATACTATTCGAGAAGGGGGAAGAAGAATGGAACAATAAAAAAAATAGTTACAATAATCGGCAACAGATGGCGCTACGGGTCTTGTCAGTGCAAACGCCGTTGTAATCATTAGTAAAATCAAAACACGGTCATTTCTGCCATTAACGTTGTACGACATGGCGCACAGTTTACCAGATTGCGCTTTAATTTTAAAACTATTCTACCTTAACAGCTTAAACAGTACAGCTGCTTTGCATGAATTTAGGCATGTGAAAAGAATGCGTAAAGGAAAAGGTCCTTTGATACCGTGTGCAGTGAGAAGAATGGTAAAAAAACTCGAGGAGACTGGATAGTTTACTGTAAAATATGGAAGAGGGAGGAAACCAGTACCTCTCTGCATGCAAGAAGAAATTGCCACTGCGATTGTGGAGTCATCAGGGACTCCGGAAGCCGGTCCTAGTGCACGTCAAGTTGCCCGAAATTTCGATATTCCATATGCTACTGTTCGAAATGTCCTAAGAAAGGTAATCCAGTCTTATCCGTATAAAATTAGTTGTCATTAACAATTGTTACCAGGTGACGCGCAGCAGAGACTTGATTTTGCCTTAACGTTTTTAGCACGAATGGAGGTGGATGATGCCTTCCCATGGACGATTTTATGAGGAGATGAAGCCCATTTTCATATGAATGGGACAGTCAATACGCAGAACTGCAGAATATGGCCTTCGGAGCCACGAACTGTTATTCACGAAATACCCCTCCACTCTCCAAAAATCACTGTGTGGTGTGGCTTTACTGTAAGTTTCATTTTTGGTCCTTATTTGTTTGAGGAGTTACGGCCAACAGGCCCTGTAACGTGTTTGGTTACTGCACAAAGATACCTGCGCATGTAACAAACTTTCGTAGTTCCTCAAATGCAGCAAAGACAGTGCCTGTCCGAAACAATTTTTATGCAAGATGGAGCCCCGCCCCATATTGGACGAGCAGTACAACAGTTCTTACGACAACATTTCACAGATGATAGAGTAATAAGCCGGTATTTTCATATGACGTGGCCTTCTCGATCCCCTGATCTGACGCCATGTGAATTTTGGCTTTGGGGGTACTTAAAATCTATTGTGTACCGTGGAGGTGTCACAAACCTCAATGACTTAAAAGATCGCATATCACAACATGTGCGAAACATCAGTCCTGATGCGTTACATTCCACAGTTGAGCACGACGTCCACCGCCTGGATTGTGTCTTGCAGCACAATGGTCATGTGGAACCTGAACTTGATCGGCACCGCCATGCGAAATCTTAACCCTTTTCACTGTGACATTTTCCAATAAATTAGGTATGCCATCCGGTTTTGTGCCTTAATTCTTTGTTCTTGTATTGCACATTACATTTCACACACAAAAGCGCCATCTGTTGGCGATTATTGCAATTATTTTTTTTATTGTTCCATCATTCTACCCCCTTCTTAAATAGTATGTGTACAAATTTTGGTTTCATTCGGGTTATTCCTTCAAGCTACAGACAGCTCCAAATAGGGACACTTATTTTATAACCACCCGGTATATCCAATAGTTTCAAAATATTTGCTGCTGATTATAAATGTTTTCAGACTTAAAACAAAATAGAAATTAGAAACTGAAATATATTGTGCTTAACACGAAAACTTAATAAAACAATATTCTAAATATCTTTTTCTTTTTTTCTCCCCTCTTACAGCAAAACTGAAGATCAACTAATCGAAAGCAGAAACAATTTGCTTTTTACACACATCGAAAAACGAAATATAGAATTCAGTATCAAGTAACCTGAAAATTTCATATTTCATACAACAAAATAATAAATACAAAATATTTTTTTTATTCAAAGTCTTCACAAAATTCTCTGCTAAAAAAAGGACCCTTTAGAATTTTTTTCATCTTAAAACAGGACTCTTCACAAAAATCTTTGTTTTAAAAAGGATCTTTCACAATTTTTTCCACCTTAAAACAGGAAAAAACAACTCTTTACACAACTTTTTCATCTTAAAACAAGATCCTTCACAATTTTTTTTTAGCATAAAACAAGGCCTTTCACAAAATTATTTGTTTAAAGAAGGGCCCTTCGCAATTTTTCAGGTTAAAACAGAACCCTTCACAAAATTCAAATATAAAAAATATCTGATATTTTGATATATACCCCATTTTTTTGTATATATCCAATAGTTTCAAAATATTTGCTACTGATTATAAATGTTTTCAGACTTAAAATAAATTAGATATTAGAAACTGAAATATATTGCACGTAACACGAAAACTTAATAAAACAATATTCTAAATATCTTTTTCTTTTTTTTCTCCTCTCTTACAGCAAAACTGAAGATCAACTAATCGAAAGCAGAAACAATTTGCTTTTTACACCCATCGAAAAACAAAATATAGAATTCAGTATCAAGTAACCTGAAAATTTCATATTTCATACAACAAAATAATAAATACAAAATATGTTTTTTATTTAAAATTTGAACATAAATGTACGTTTGTTCCTGTGCTTTTTATTCCCTAACCTGGTGTGTAGTTTAAACTGAGCTAAACCAACACCAGAATTTTTTTTTTCTAATAAACCTGTAAATAAATGTTTACTTAAATTAGACAGTTTATTTTTCAATGGCAGTTCTAAGTTGTTATTGTCTCACATGCGAATTGGTTCTACATTCAAAAATTTATCTTTAAACATAAAACTTTGAAAATATATTTTTCAGGTTGGGGGGGGGGGGGTAAAAAATACTGACAGAGGCAAAAATATGACAGAGGAATTCAGAAAAATTCTTTATCTACAAAACTACATAGTCAATAAAAGTAAAAAAATTCATTTACACTTGTTTTGAGTGGAAATATAAAAGATATCTTATAGAATGATATTTTGAAAATAAATATCAAATACATGAAAATATCGAAAATATCAAACATAATGACACTTTGAAATTAAATGTCGGATATATATCATGATATATATATCCATTGATATATAAAATAACTCTGGTAAAAACCTTGCTAATTTGCAAAATTTGCAGAAATCCAGAGAAATTAGTGTCATGCATAGAAAACGCTTTCACCCGTATGTAGATGATCACAAAGTTGAAATGGAGTGGGAAAAATTATATGAGACGATATCATATGCGATTTTCCTTTCAACTGGTCAAGGTGACTCGCAAGGGTAAGCGCCTATTCAGAAAAAAATGAAGTATAGTAGAAGACAAAGTAATATTTTTGCGTAGCCATCATTAAAAATAATTGAAGTTAAAGTCAACAACTGATGCCTATTGCAATACATTTTCATGCAAAAGTTTGTATAAAATACATTTTATAACAAATATGAACCGTAATGCAAAGTTTTTTTTAATATATAAATAAAGTACATAATTAATATATAAATACATTACCTTAAGATAAAATTCTTTGCTCTGTCTGACATACTTGAAGGAATTTCAGGATGCATTTTATAGAATCCAACTTTGAACATGGCAGCTTGGGGAGATCCTAACTGTATAAAAAACATGATACAATTTTCCAAATATAATTTTAAAATCTGGTTTCAAAATAAAACAAGAGTTTTTCAATTTGCACTTATAATATATTCTGATTTGCAAGCAAACATTCATGCAGTCTATCAGTTAACCATTTTTCATATCCTAAATAGACTAGTTTAGAAATAAACACCTCATGACTCACTGTTAGGAAAAAAAAGATGATTTCATAAATACTAGTTGAATTACAAAAAATATATTTTTTATGAAAATTTGTATTGGTGTTGTGACAGTTTTACCAACTGTCACTATGCAACATTATCCATAAAATTGGAGAAATATTGTAGACTATTTCTGGTGATCCACTTACATTGACAAGTGGTGGAATTTGCCACACCATAGAATCTCTAACTCTGCTGGTGGGGGAGAAAAATCTTTTTTTTCTTGTTCATTTAAATTAAAAAAAAAAAAAAACTTTTTTTAGCATGTAGATAGGAAAGTTCACTATACCTCTATAAGCTTAAAATATTTTTAAATTTGTGTTAAAGTTTCAAAAACTCCCAAAGTTAGTAAGTATGGACTGAAAAAAAAGGATAAAATTTGGATCCTATAACAAGCAAAGGTTTTTTTTTTGTTTTCTTTCACATAATTAAACAATTTTTTAAACTTATTCTATCCAATCACTGTAATATGAGATTAAAAATTAGCTTTTTCAAAAAACAGTCATGACCTGTCAAGCTGTCAACATGACCTAAAATGGTTACTTGAGCTCTGGATATAAAAGGGTGCATGAAATACTGCTTAGAAAACTGCTGGATTGCGAGTGAATATGACCGGTTACAAAATATGAATGCACCTTTGTGCGTATTAGTAAACCATCCAACCACAGTTCAGGATTTTTTAAAATAAACAGTTGGCGGAAAAGAGGAGTGGATCAAGACAGTGGATATTTGGGGCTAATCGTCATCAATTACGCTTCCTTCCTAGGATTGATTATGCTTATTTTTTAAAAATTGTTGTGGCGCCATCTATTAGCAATTAATATAAAGAAACCTTCTCTTGAAATTGTATTATTTTAGTAGCATTTATATATATATATATATATATATATATAAAGCTATATAACTTTAAAATTTTATTCAATGTAAATAAAATGAAAATTATTATTATTTTTCATAAAATTTTAATTTAGTGTTATCAATTATTGAAAACTTAGCTTATATCCACTTAAATTTTGCTTTCATTATAAACAAAAATGAATATTTATTTTCAAATGTAATTAAAATATTAAATTTTGTAATGTGTAAAATAATTTTCAGCCACTAATGTAATTAATAGTTGTAATTAATAATTTACTTATGGAATAAAAAAATTATCTTTATGATAAAAAATTAATATAGTTTTCTTTAGATTAGGCATATAAAGAAAAAAAATTAAAGAAAAAAAATTGCGATTTATTTCTGGATTAACTTCTATAAGTTTAAATTATATAAATTTATATAAAATGAAATAGAATGAAAAATATTATTATTATTTTTGTAAATATATTCATTAACTATGAAAAATCAAAATTGCGATAGTTATTTTAATCCAACTTTCAACTTTTAATCCATTTAATGTTTTTCATTATGTACCCATTATAAATAAAATAAGTATTTTTTAAATGTAATTAAAAAAATATAAGGGATATATAGACTCCATTTTTTCCTTATATTTTTTAATTTATTAAAATAAAAAAAATAAAATCACTGTTTGAATTTTTCATAGTGAATATATTTACAAAATATATTCATTAATTATGAAAAATTCAAATTGTGCTAATTATTTTTTTTCAACTTTCACCTTTTAATCCATTTAATTTTTTTCGTTATGTTTCTATTATAAATAAAATAGTTGTTTTTTAAATGTAATTAAAAAATATAAAGAATATAAAAAAAAACGTTTTTTGATAAGCAGATAAGATAATCTTTAAAGAAGATAAAATTTAATTTTAATATAATGTTTGAATTTAACTTTATAATGAAAAACAATTGCAATTTAATAAAATAATGTGAGAAAAGTAATTTTCAGCCATAGTAGTTGGGGAATTAATAGCTGCAATTTACTTACGGAATAAAATATGATTTTTAATGATAAAAAATTAATGTAGTTTTCTTTAGGAATTTTTTTTTATAAGAAAAACTCAGGATTTAATTCAGGATATTTTTAGTTTATTGTGTCCAAAAAAAAAAAAAAAAAAAAAAAACTTGTTAAGGGGTTAAGTAAAGCACGATAAGTATTTTTAAAAACTGAGAAAAATGTAAAATATGACAGCAACAGTGCATGAATCCATAGGCGTAGCGTGACCGGAAATTTTGGGGGGGCACAAATGTTTATTAAACACACATGCACGCACACACACATAGACATGTAATACAGTGGTTTCTTGATTAAAAATGTCCTCAGTTAACGACATAGCGGCAATTTTACCATACTAGGTAATAGGAATTAAGTTTCGATTTTCTAGCTCAATATAATGAATTTTGTCTTCGCTTCAAAAAAGTTTATTCGGAAACAATGGCGGATCTAAGGGGGGGGGCGATGGGGCGATCGCCCCCCCCTTGAGCCGAAAAAAGTCGATAAACCGACATTAGAGGCCTCCATTGGAAAAGGCTTCCGGCGGTCCCGGCCCGACCCGCGGGTCGGGCCGGGACCGGGCCTTCTTTTTTTGGAGTCTCGGGCCTGGAGCGGGCCTCGCGTTTTCTGGAGACTGGGGCCGACCAGACTTCGGGTCGTTTTTCGGGTCGTACCTGGATTAGATTTCATTCTTTCTAAGAGGTCTACATGGGCCGAAATTTTCAGGCCTGAGCCAGGCATAAAAGCAGAAAATTCGGTCCGGTTGCCAGCAATGGCGTATCGCACCCCCACCCCCCTTGCTTTAATAAAAGGTCTGCAAACCGACATCAGAGGTCTGTGCGGGAAAGGGTCTGGCCCAAAGAAAAATCTCGAGCCAGTTTTCATTCACGAAACTCTGACCTTGCCTGTTCTGCACTCTTTTCTGGCCGGGTATTCCTTTTCTGTAGACTCGAGCCGGGCCGGTATAGTCTTCTTTTTTCTAGGACGAGTTTGGCAAGGAATTCATTCTTTCTAGAGATCTGCACGAGCCGAAATTTCCTGACTCGGGCCCGACCCGGTATAAAAGCTAACAATTCGGCCCGTGTCTGACTCAACCCGTATGAAAACCATTATTCGCTCGTACATACCTCTAAATTCTTGCCTCCGAGCCTATGTTCGGGTGGCATTTTAGGTAGATTTCCAGATCTACGCCGATCATGACTCCCAGAACCTAAAACCACACCCAGTTCAAAACTTTACCTATCTATATCACTTTTTTATGGACACGATAACTTCAATAATTCTGCACAAATCTCATCCAAACTGATATATAAAATCAAGGGGCATAAAATCTCAATTTGGTCCAGTTCGTTAATGGGCAAAATTGAACCAAGGTTGGGGAAATGGGGGGAGGGGGGGGCTTTTTGTGAAAACAGAAAAAAACACATAACTTCTTAAATATGATACATATCGAATCCGTTTAAAGTTATTATTACTTCTAGGAAAAGGGCCGAAAATTTATGTTGGACAGATTTTTGATATCATTAAAAATGGCCTCAAGGGGGGGGGGGAAGAATAGGTGTGTTTAAGAAGAAAAAAAATCATAACTTTGTCAATTCACAAGATATCAAATCCTCTTAAATTTGTTATAAATCCTCTTAATATTATCTACAACTTTTATATTGACAAGTTTTTTCTAGGACCAACCCTTACAGCAAAACAAAATTAAAACAAAAAAATCCTAGCCGGCTCCGCCTACAGACATAGGTGATTTCGAAGTAGTCGGTCCCAACTGCCGCAATATGGCAAAAAGGTCATTTCTTCCGGAATTCCCAAAATACAGGCGCCCCATGATCTGAGTCTTCGAAATCTGCCTGTGCCTATAGGCCAAGCCGTCAGGGATTTTTTTTTTTCGAACAAAGTATTTCTTCCCGGGTGAGGCATTAACGTTCAACGGTCCGGCTCCTCCGGACCGAGTGGCCTCACTCAGGCTTTCAAGAACAAAGTATTGGATTGGTAAAAATTTTCGACGTATTTCTACATTTTAGGAGGTCCTGAACAGAATTGACTGTTCTTAGAAAATGTCTGTCTGTCTGTCTATAGACACTGCTTGACAATTGCTAAGGAACAGAAACATTTTTTGAAATAAATAATCACAGGCAATGATTGAAGAAATGAAACTAAGAACATATGTAATAGAGGTAGAGTGTTATATTTATCATGCAAAATGGTACAGATCGCACCACATGGGAAAGCGGGATAACAAAAATAAAATAAAGAAATGTCTCCTTTGAAAATTTTCGGACTTGACAAAAAAGGGTCTTTTTATATGAAAAAATAAGATATATCAATCTCTCAAGGAATATGGCCTTCTTGGACACTAGTGCACATTTTCATCTGTTATTCATGCTGTCTATTAAACTATTGAAGAGTCCTTGGGGGATATTTTCCCACTCCTCTCACAAGGCGTTTTTCAGTACTTGTAGACATTTTGCACTTCATTAATACCGTACCACACGGAATTTCACAGAAATTAACTCAACAACCTAAGGCGCTATTTTTTTCAAACACCTAACTGCATAAATTTTCGAATGAATGACTACATTTTAGGCACATAACAGGTCCATCCTTAGTACGCCATAATTAATTTTACTATGTTGGTTGGCTGTTGGGAACGCTACGTTGAAAAAACGAGTTGTTCCTTAGCAATTGTCAAGCAGTGTTACAATCAATCAAGTAATACAAATTTTGTGGACGCTCTATCTCAAGAACTAATGCGCGGAATTTAATGAAAATTCGTATTTAGTTAGACCTTGACATAAATTGATGCAGATGATGTTTTGGTTTAAATTACTCAACAGGTGATACTGCTATGCTGTATTTTTCGCAATATCTATATCTTAAGAATTTACACATGGTATTTCATTAAACTTTAGATTATGTTTGACCTTGGCATATATAGATCTTTATTAGAATTGGGTGTATACCGCCCAACAGATGTAGCCACTATGATCTGTTTTTCACGATTTCCGCGTTTGCTGTATCTCAAGAACGAATAGATTGTCATTTAATTTTTATTGCAGACAATTTGTTTTATGTAGAAGAAAGTTTTGTGATAGCCACAACATACTAGTATTAATTTGTTTTCGTAAAAATTGTACATTTTTTTAGCATAATTTTTAGAAATTTAGTTTGGTTTAATAAATCAAAGAGAGATACTTTTAAGTAATCGGGTGTGCCATTCCCAAAGCTTTCTTCTATCTCATCCATGTTAATACTTCAAAATTCACTTTCACAGAATTCCATTTTACATCAGCTGCTAGCGAAGCGCCGTGTTACCTTCCCTGCATGAACAGCCGATGCTAAACTACGAAATATTGCACATAAATCGCCCCTTCCGGTGGAATATCCCCAAATTTAAGTACGACCTGCTAGCCATTGTCAAAAACCTATCAATGAAATTTGGTTTAATTCTATGCACAATTTCATACACTTTCGATGACACAAAGGACAGACAGACATTTTGTAAAAACATGTTTTTCGGGATCTCTTTCGGTCTACATCCCAGAGATCTGCATGGGCCGGAATTTCCAGGCCCAGGCCCGTCCCGATTCGTACAAAAAATTATTGGCCCGGTATAAAAGTTAAAAATTTTGCCCGAGTTTGGCCCGGTATAAAAGTTAAAATTTTTGCCCGAGTTCGGCTCGGTGTAAAAGTTAAAAGTTCGGCCCGAGCCCAGCCCGGACCGTGTAAAACAAGTGATTGGCCCGACCCGGCACGGTATAAAATCTGAAAATTCGGCCCGAGCCCGGCCCAGCCCGTGAAAACAGATTATTGGCCCAGCATGGTATAAAAGTTAAAAGTATGGTCAAGTCCGGCCCGGCACGGTATAAAATTTAAAAGTATAGTCCAAGCCCGGCACGGAAAAAAATGCTGGCAAGGTCCGGCCCGTAAAAAACAAAATACTGGCCCAGATCGATATACGAGTAAAGCTAAAATCTCGGACCGAGCCCTGATTGGTATAAAAAGAAAAAAGTATAAAAGCTAAGATTATAAAAGCCCGGTAATTAAAGCTAAACCCCGAGACTGTCCATTAGGAAGTTTTTACTGCATATAGATTTTATCAGAAAAAATATTTTAGACATTCTTTTAAAAAACAGGGTCAACCCGAACACGTTACGCAAGAGTGAAAAAACACGACCCGCAGGGAAAATGTAGAAGTAAACCCGTCTTGCAGAAAAAAGTAAAAATTAACCCAATCCAAACCCATCTCGTATCAAAAGACAAGTTAACCCAACCCAAACCCGACCCGCAGTAAACGTAGAAGTCAACCTGCCCCAAACCCGACCCGTAGCCAAAAGTAGAAGTAAGTCTGACCCGCAATTAAAAAAAATTAGACCCGGCCCGACCAAGACTGTGGGTCAGATATTAACCTCCAAATTTCTGATATCGCCCCCCCCTTGAAGACTCTCTAGATCCGCCCTTGTTCGGAAATCGTACAGCAATTTTTGAATTTTTCACGAAATGTTTGTGATTTTTAACGTTTTTTCGCGTTTTAGCATTTGTGTTAGGAATTAAGTTTCAATCTTTTAACACAATTCAGTAAATTTTGTCCTCTGCATTTAAAATATATTTCGCAAAATTTTTATGGGATTTTTAGTGTTTTTTAACTTTTCGCGGCGATTTTTTAAACATTCGTAGGAGATATCTGGATTTATTTTTGCAACAGATATAGTAAATTTTCTACTCTGATATTTTTTAATGTTTTGTAAATTTATTATGCAATTTTTTGCGCTTCGCGGCGATTTTTTGACATTCGCAAATGGAATCTAACTTCAATCTTTTAGTCCAATCTGCGATTTTTAGATTTTTCACGAATCGATTCTTTAACGTTCCGCGACGATTTTCTTAAACATTCGAAAATACATCTGGTTTCACTCCTTCAGCTCAATATATTAAATTTTGTCCTCAGCAATTTTGAAAATTTTTGCAAAATTTTTATGCAATTTTTAGTGTTTTTTCGCGTTTTGTGGCAATTTTTTAACATTTGTGATATTAATCTGGTTTCAACATTTCAACCCATTATATTAAATTTTGTTCTCTGCGATTTTTAATTTTTTGAGGAATTTATGATATTTTCCGTTTTTTTGCGTTCCGCTGTAATCTTTAAACACTCATAAAAGGAATCCAGTTTTAATCTTTCAGCCCATTATACTAAGTTTTGTACTCTACGACTTTTTGCAGGGAAGATTTTAACATTTGTAACAGGAATCTGACCCTTTTAACCCAATATAGTAAATGTTGGTTATTATATTTTGGGAGTTTGGTATATTTCTCAATTTTTTAGTGTTTTTTCGCCTTTTGAGGCAAATTTTTGACTCCCCCCCCCAAAAACGTAAAGAACTAACTCTTAAATTTTGTTCTGCTGATATTAAATTAAAGTTGGAAGAATACAAAATCGTTGTAACGCGAACTACGATGCTCAAAATATTATACTAATCTGGGTCGAAATAAAAAATCACGAAAATTCAAAGTTCATATGATTCGAGACCAGAGCAGGCGTAACCTGCATGTGTATACACTGTTGACGGCAGTTAGGCCCCACTACCAGGTTCATTTAATTTGAGGTTCGCTTGAAAAAAAAAAAAGACCAGGGAAATGAGGAAGGCTCCACTAGTTCATTTTATTGAAATTAATATTTTTGTAACAAATATAATAAATAAGACATTCATAAAACTTTTTAGACATTTTAAATAAGTTTAATCCGCACTTTTAAGAAATACTAATCATTTATGATATGTGCGCCTTGAAAATTGCATCTTGGATAGGTTTTACTTAATAGCGGTGTTTCTAGAACGGATTACCGTCGTTTACCAAGGTAAACGATGGTAAAGTTATATACGGCTGTATATAACTTTAAAACATCTCATTCAAGAAGGCTCACACCTTGAAAAAAAAAATCCTAACCATTGCATCTCAAATATGCGAAGGTATAGTAGAAGATTAAGTGCCGTCAATAAAATGAATAATAATAAATAAGAGAGAGGAATATATTTAATTATGCACAAGACATATTTTAGCTACACTGCCAAAAGTGGAATGCCTTTATAGTAAAGGTTTGCACAGGCCGGATTTTCCAGGCCCGGGCAGATGTAAAAACTAAAGGTCAAAACTTAATGAAATTAGGCCCGGACCGTGCAAAAATCAATGAAATCAGGCCCGGCCTGAGTCAATTTTTATAAAAAATTCTGATTTTTCTTAAAATATAATTAAAATTCGTTTAAAAGAATACTGCATACATATTTATGGGAAAATTTTACCGTATATTTCAAACATCTCCACAAGCTATATAATACAGGATAACAACATTAATGATCCCTTAGATTCTCATACTATTACAGTCAAATATATACTCACTAAAAGTTAGTGTAATTTAGAATAAAAGAAAAAAGATGATTAAAAACATAACTTTTGAAGCTGTATATTAAAAAAAAAAATGTAGATTTAAAAAATACGTCTGTAATTTATTAAAGTATATTTTCAGGATTCCGTTAACAAAAGTTCATTATCTCTATTATTTAGAAAAACATTGCCTGCCCGACACGTTCTGGGAACAATTAAGTCCCGGCTCGGCCCGAGAATTTAAAAAAAAAAAAAAAAAAAAAAAAAAAAAAAATTATCCGCCTTGACCGACCCTTTTAAATTTGTTATATTGTGTTAGTCGACCACTTAATTTTATTTCTCGGCCTGTCGCGGTTCGTTTATTTTTTTTTCTCAGCCAGGCCCGTTAAAAAAGTTGTCTTTATTCTGCCGGCTCGCCCTGCCCTGCGCCGGGTATACGGGCTTCAAACCAAGCTCGGACACTCGCATACCTCTACTTTATAGAAGGACTTTTGAAGGAAAATGTATTGATTTTTTTTCATTAACGTACAAGTCAATTCTGAAACTTTGGTACCAAATTCATTACTTAAAAGAAAAAGAGATGAGCTGTCTACTGATCTGACATCTAAAAAAAAAAAAAAAATTGAAGAAATATAAAATTAAAATAAAAGTAGTTATTTCATTTCGATTTTGGGTCAATACAAGACAAGTCTTAATTGACTGTATTAATTTTAGAAATTGATGTTCAGAAAGTTGGGGGGGCACGTGCCCCCTCGTGGCTACGCCTATGCATGAATCTGTAATAATAATAACAAATAATATTAAAAACAGAATATATCTATATAATTTGCCAGCAGATGGCGACAAAACAACAAACGTTAGGAATCTTAATCGATGAGCCCCAAATATCTGCTGTCTTGATCCACTCCTCCGAAAAGGGGATCTGGTATGAAATATTTTAGCGTCTCGGAGATTGCCCAAATCATTGAAATTTGGTTATTTTTGAATGTTTTATAGAAAAATATGCTGAATAGAGGTGATTTGAGGTAGAAGATATTTGTATTTAGGCATATACGTTTTCTCATCCACATCTCAAATCCAAATTACGCCTAACATGGCTCAATCTTATTGCCGACTGGTTAGATAGATGGGTTTGATTATATTTAGACGTATATCGTAAACTTACTGCTTGTAAATGTAAACAGTCGTAAAATTACTGCTTATAAATGTAAACAATAATGAAAAATGCATTTCAAAATATTTAAAGGCTTTAATATGCTTTTACAAATATATTAAAAGCAGAATCGGATGTTAGCCATATTTTTTAATGAATCATCAGAGAGTCATTCATATGATAGTTTCTTGATTTGGAACTTGTGTTTCTGAATGACAATGGTGTTCATTTGTTTATATCGCTAATCTGTTGTTGGTAGCTGCTTATTTTTAATTTAGAACTTAAAACATTATAATTGTTTAGTTTTTGAAGGTTTTAGAGAAAATTAAGAAGAAAAGATGTGATACAATGTAGATTGAATAAGGCAATTGTTCGATTTATAATACAGCATCGAAATGCTTAACCTTAACATGGCTGCAATATGTTTTTTTCTTTTTCGAGGATGGGTGCGTTCTGGTATCATCACCTTAGCGTATTATATAAATACATAATATATATATACAAATTTACATTATATTAATCTTCTGTAATTGAATCTACTTCCATTGTTGACATCATAAAATGTCCTTTAAAGTGAATGTAACTTCTATATTATAAAGCAAAAACATGTACATGAATAACTCTGATGTAATATTGATGGTGGTAATGACCTGACTAACAAATTTTGCTTTTACTGCATTTTTTTTTAACTTCTAAACACTGCACAAGTTCAATTTTTACACCATCAAATAGAAAAAAGAAATTACTTTCAAATACTATTTGTTTGAAAACTGTATCTCAATTTACAGATTTTTTATGTTTTTTTAAAAATAATTTTTAAGCATTAATATATTTTTTAAATACATCTCTATCACGTGCAGTTTGAGTATAGAAAATTAACCCATTTGTGCTTAAAATAATATAAATAATAGTTTAAACTTTTGTCTTCAACATGTAAAACTAATGATGGGACATAACAAGATATATAATAACAGGATTTACTATGTAGGTATGTGTAATAGAAATATTTCAAAAAAATTTTAAGAATTAAGTATTGCCTTATGAACTTTTTAACTTAAAAAAAAATAGCTTGTGTAAAATAAAGTACGATCAATCTTTATAATTACATCTAATATTAAAATTAAGTTATTTGAATAATTACCAGAGAAAAAGATTTTATAATCACTATGATATAAAAAACTGTGCATTATTGAAAAGTTAAATGTATTTAAATCTAGTTTCATATAACAAGAACATTTGCTTACATTAAAGTTAGGATCAAATGGTTAAGTTTATAAGAGCTAATTTCATTTTTCATTTCTTGTCATTGAATCAAGAACTTATGTGGTAATAGGTACTAGATAATGAGTTGATATAAATTCCAATCCCATCAGCAGCCCATTCTGGAGAGGCTTTTTGAGATAATGTTTCATTAGTTTAAAGAAAAAAGGGTCTTTCAATTTATGCTACAGAAGTTGGTAACTTAAAACAGCACATGCAACAAATAGTTGATGTTAGGTTGTTTGGTGTTTGTCATGGTTGATTATCTGTGCGAGTGATATATTTTGAGGGCTGGTGTCTTTCAAAAAGATTCTAATCCATATTTATACAAAGTTTGAAGAAAATCATGGAAAATTTTTAATGGTTGGGCTGACGAGTGCAACATGGATTTGAACTCAGCACTTTTCATCTACCAGCTTTGATAGCAGAACATGTCAGCAGCTGGTGGGGTTAGTTGATATTGGGGAAAATAGTTTGGTTACAATTGTCTAAAATAGCCATAATCCTTCTGTTTTTCCCTGTTTCTTCCAAGTTTGCCATTTTTTATATCAAAGTAAATATGTGACCTCAATATTTTTTTCCAATATCTGGTCATCATAGATGATGTTGATTTTTTGCGACAATTTTATTTTTGAAAGATTAGCATATTTTTGGGAATAAAACATCAAAACCTTCTAAGATGCTTCTGTTCTTCCCAAAATGATCAACAAGTCCAGAAATAAAAGTATCCAAGTTAGGAAGAAACAATGATCTCATGAAATATTCTCCAAGTTTGTCATGAGATGGATTATACTACTTCATCTGATAGCCATCTTGACCAGGAACCGTGTATGGCTAAAGTTAATTGTATCAAGGTTTCCTTTAGCCAAGGATACTGCCTTCTTAAACAGGCCAGCAAACTTTTGAATTCCAGTCTTCTGTTCCTCTCTTACTGATTCATGCAAACTTCATTGAGGTGAAATGATATCATCAGCATGTTTTAGAGCAGAACAAAATCAGATTTAGGTTTTTACAGGTACTTTGTAAGTATCAATGTAATGTTGAATTAAAAATTTACAAATAACTAGTCCAACAATAAAGTAATTTTTTTCAGTTTCAACCAGCAGATTTAAAGCAGTTGATTATATTCTCAATATAAAATTATACTGTGAACAAAGATAAGAATTTCTAAATTACACAGTATTGATAAATGTGCTGTTGTTACATTCATGTAAACTCATCTTTTCATGTAAGGGGTCATCAACAATTGTATCAACAATTGGTTCCATTCAGGGCTGTACAGAAAGACCGCGGGCCCTGGTAATATTTGCAATGCGGGCCCCAACCATAAGCCTGAAAAAATAAAACCTGCTTACACGAAAACGTACAGGAAATTCCATTTTAAATAGGTTTTCTTAGTCTTAAAAGTTATAAATGTATGGCATTTTTTTGGCTAGACCATGATTTTTCTCCGTTTACAACAGAATTCCATTATAAACAGCCTTTACTGTATTAGAAAATAAATATGTTGGATAGTACTTTTTTAGAAAATCTATATAGTATTTTCTTACAATTTTATTATTTTTCTTTTACAGTATTTTACAGTAGTATTACAGTTTATGATGCATTGGTAACTCCTTTTCATATAAGGACTTCTATAGAAATTTAAAATATTGAAAATATAATTAAATCTTAATTCAATTCATCGGTTAAGTCGCCGATTTTCTGACGCTATTGTTCTGATGCAACTTTTGTTATCATGTTTTACAATTTAGAAAATACTTGTTCTATAAAGCATAAATAAATAAATGTATGCATCTTTGCTATATGCGTTCTGCTGATTTTTAATAAAAGCTGGATTTTGGTTCAAACGTGAAATGCCTCCTGAGCCCCCCCCCCCTCCCCCTCCTAGCCAGTCCATAAAGAAGCAACTTTTGACTTCTGAATTTTATTTTTTTTAGTTATTTTAATAAAAAAAATTATGTAAAAAATACCAGTCTACTTTTTCTGGTTTTTACTTAAAAACCAGTACCAAAAGTCGGGCCCCCTAGGAGACCGGGGCCCTGGTAATTTGTACCGGCTCTACCCCCCTCTGTACGGGCCTGGTTCCATTGAAGTCTTTGTTGAAGAAGTTTTATCCTTTATCTTAGGGTTCTTCAACCTTTTTGCCACCACAAAAAAGATAATATTCAACTTATTTAATTGCAAGGATAATGTCATTAAATAAGGCAAATTTTTGTATACTGAAATAATGTTAGGTTGATGGCCCGCAGGCTACAGGTTAAAGCACCCTGCTTATCTAGTTACAGTAAAATCTGTGAAAACGGAATTGCTAGGGATGGGAAACAAATTCAATATCTGTCTATAATCCATCTTTCTTTTCTTCAAATCATCAATTCTATCGATAGTTCGATAGCGGAATTATCAATCCATGTATCCCCATCCCAAATTCTGCTATCAAATTATCAATAGCAATGACGATTTGAAGAAAAGAAAGATGTATGATAGATTATTGAGATAGACAGATTTGAAGAATATAATGATGTACGATTGATTGAGCTTGATAGACAGCAACAAGAGAGCAAAGAAACTTAAAAGAAATCTAGCAATGATAAAAAAAAGGGTGGGGAAGGCCATGAAGGGGAAAAGAAATGACTGTTTCTACATTAAATAAATATCTGGGAGATTCAAGCTTAATAGTGGACATACGTCAGTGGCCCAAACTGCCTAAAACAGAAAAGCTGAAGTTAAAATCCCATAGCACAGAAACAAAACGGCCTAGGGCCCAAAGGACCCCAGAATAAGGCTTAACCAAATAATTCAGAGTTAGACGATACCATGGATATCAAGTTTGTGCATATAAGTATTATAGGTACTGAGATACTGTCTAATGCAGAAAATAGCAATAATGTGAGAAAGAGGCCAACTAGGGTAAAACAGAAATGGGGATGGGAAGGGAGGAAGGAGAGCTAACTAGGGGACCCAAAAATGGGACTTGGGGAGAAGAGGAGGGGCCAAAATACCCCAAAAGACCAGAAAGAGTCTACCCAAAGATATAGAAAGGTATCAACGGTTGTGGGCCTGTTGCCACTTCCAACTTAAAATTTCATCTTACTTAACTTAATATAATAGTACCTTTCCTCTTCATGGAGGTTTTTGCTAGTGTCTGAGGAGGGTCTGCTATCTGCACACCCTAGGTTGCCTGTAAAGACTTCAAGGAGGTGTCTATCTCTGTTTGTTGGGACTTCTTCTGTCCACTGTATCTACAAAAACAACTTTTCAAAGGTTTAAAAAAAAAAGGCCAAGCTTAAAAACATGTGAAAATTGAGGCTAAAAAAATGGTGTAATATCAAATTTCCAAGCTTATATTATGATACTTATTTAACATTTACCATTAAATAAGTTACCATATGTAAATCAAGTGCCTACATATATGTTGATAGAAATCCTTTTCTCCTGTACTAAATACATCACAACGTGTTTCTGAAAATTCAAATTTGTTAAAATTATGCAGGATGGGCTTGGCGGTCATCTTTGAATATTTTACAAAAATTACAAATAATTTCTAGGCACCAAAGTTTGTAAAGGAAAAGCGTAATGTTTGCTTTAGTGACAATTTCAAATTTCTGACTTTAACTACAGACATAAATTGAGAAAGACTTTTATTTTGAGAAAAGAAATTGATTTTTACTGCTTTTAAATGATGAATTACTCTAAAAAAGAATGAATCAGTCATCATTATCTTAAGACACAAAGTTCTAACCATACAAGTCCGTAAAGGAAAAGCTTAAAATGTTTGATTAAGTAACAATTTCAAACTTAGGATTTAACTACGGATTGGGTGCTTAGAAATTTATGTAAAATATGAAAAGATGGCCGTCAAGCTCATTATGCATAATTTAAAAAAAATTGAATTTTCAGAAACCCATTATGATGTATTTAGTACAGGAAAAAAGAAATTCTATCAATATATACACAGGCATTTG
Organism: Maratus michaelseni; assembly: GCA_963931845.1. Lineage (NCBI taxonomy): Eukaryota > Metazoa > Arthropoda > Arachnida > Araneae > Salticidae > Maratus > Maratus michaelseni. Next base: position 376,805,573 of record OZ007586.1, read on the forward strand.
ATTTACATATGGTAACTTATTTAATGGAAAATGTTAAATAAGTAGCATAATACAAATTTGATATCAAACCAATTTTTAGCCACAACTTTCACAAGTTTTTTTCTTTATTTTTTTAAGCTTGGCTTATTTATTTATTTTCAACTTTTGAAAAGTTGTTTTTGTAGATATAATTTCTTTTTTAAAAAACACATACATATAATTTAAATAATTTACTCTCTGAAATTAACATGAGTTCTCATAGAACCTTTGTAAACAGAGAGTGAGCACAATATGTATATATTTTATTTACATATCAATGATTTTATCATTTTAAAACTTTACCTGAAACACCTGCAGATTTCTTAATTAAGCTATTTAAACTTGTATATTTTTTATCCATATATGTTGAATTATCCACTTTCAGGGCTGCCATTCCAAAAATTATTCGAAATAGTTGCTTTAGTAGCTTTCAAAGACAAAAATAGTTGCATACCATGCCCGATTTAGTAGCAAAATAGTTGCACATAAAATATTATCCAAAATGTTTACTGTGTTCAGATCAGGGTTGCTAGCAATTTCCCTTTTACAAATTTTCTAACTTTTTCCTCACCTTCTGTTTTAGGACACTCAATTCCCCATTCAGCCCATTAAATGTGGGGAGTTTGCTAAAATTAGTAAAAATTTCACTTTACCTTTGCCTTCAGGCAAAATTACAATTTTTTCTATCTTTGGCAATATCTTAGCCACAATCTAATTACAGGCAAATTAATTGTAAAATTTTGAAATCAGTCTTTTAGATTTCAAATACTGTTTTTTAAAGAACATTATATTCGCTTACTTCTCAGGCACTGCACTTATTCCTGTCCAAGATAAATGAAAAAAATGTGTCATAACAAATGAAACAAAATGTTTCAGTGTGTTTGGCCCTTTTACCCATCTAGTAAGGAGAAAATGGAAGAGTGGGGAAGAAACAGGAAGAGTGTGAATTTTCAGTCTATTTCATATTTATATGCTAATAATTAGCCATTCTGCAAAATTTATTGTTTTCATAGGTTTCAAGATAAAATCCCCCACCCCACCTGCCACTTTCCCAGAGAAGAAAGTAGATGTTTAAAAAATTGCCTCTTTAAATAACAAAGGAGTTGTACTCTTTAGCCAACTCCTAACATTCTATAAAATTTCTGATCTTCAGTTTTTATAAATTCCAAGATCTGGTAGTTGGCCATCAAGTAATATGATAAGAAAAGGTAAATACACAAAAAATCCTTCAAAGTTTTAAAATAGATGTTCAAAAGTATACCTTTGACCTAAATTTCTCGGATGCTGTATCGCACAGTCAGAATATTAAAAGTAATTAATTTTTCTCCTGCTTTCCCATCAAGAAAGAAATGACAACATAAAGATGAAGTTAAGAGAGAAATCAACGAAAATGACTAATTTAGTGAAGAAAAGTGATGTTTGGTGCAGGTCTTGAACATCTGGATTTCAAATTGTAATAGAATGTTCAAAGTTTATGATTGGTGGTTCATATTTTCTCCAGATATTGAAACATTTATTGGAAAAAGCTAGCATAAAATTTTCAAAAAAGTCTCCTATTTCATAAAATAGTTGCCTATTTGTCAGGAATAGTTGCTTTTGAGCACCTTTTCACTTAAAAAAGTTGCCTTAGTCTCCTGGAGTTAAAAATAGTAGCAAAAAGTAGCATTTTAGTAGCAAATGACAGCCCTGTGCTTTATTTTCAGTTGCTTTTAGAAGTAAATGTATTACAAAATACCATTTTAAGACTTTACCTGAAACACATGTAGATTTTTTAATTAAACTATTTAAACTTAAAAATTACATACTAAATTTGGGCAACCCCCACCCTCCCTCCTCTGAAAGTTTATACTTATACTTTATTCAGACATTACATACACTTACAATATACTTACCAAAAATCAGTTAAAACTCATATTTACATTAGTTTGTAGATTAATCTATAATAAGAACGCTTCATACTTTTTTAATTCAAAGTTTCAATACTTTAGAATATTTTACTTGTTTTAGAAATAACCATTTTACGAAATATTGATTTAATACTTAACCAGCTGATAGAATAAGATTTAATAGAATAATAGTTAATAGATTTAAGAGAATTATGAATTAAACTATTTAATAATTTAAATTAAACTGCTACAGATAATATTTAAGCAACATTTAATCACAGTCCTTTCTTTTTTAATCAATTTATTTTTTGAAGCATCTTTCGGTATTTTATAGTAACAACAAAGAATTTTTTTTTTTTACAACAAACTTAAAACAAACAAAAACCCATGTTATTTCATAAGTTTAATAGGCTAAGCAACTGTCTTGAATTGTTTATAACTATCTTTAATAATTTAATTATCATTAATAAATTACTTAATTTACGTATTGGTATCCCATATAAAGCACTGTACTCTTACAATAAATTTAAATGGAATTGAAAAACAAACCTTTTTATTCCATTTGTGTTAAATAATTTAGTCATAACGATATTCAGCAGAAAATAGTACGCAGTCATTTGGTTGTTTTCTGTTTTGGCAAATTTTGTTAATTTTAGAATTAATTACCAGTTTTTTGGTAATTAAAGGTAGAAATTTTATTTTTTTTTTAAACTGAAATTTATAAAAGCATGTAGTTTGAGAAATTTCCTGTCCAAAAATTCAATCGTTACTCTTTTCTATCCATTAAGTCGCTAGATTGTTTGAAAAATATATTTGATGAAGAAAAAAAAAGTAATCATTTTAAATATTTCAATGTTTGTTTTTTTTAAATTCTATATCTTTGTTTGTAGTTCACTTATAAAGATGAGTTTGGTTTCAAATTTAAGAATTTCTTCATTAGATTCATCTAGTTTTTGTTTTAATTTTCTGTGATGCTTGTTTCATGTTATGTCTGATATTTTATATTGGCATGTTTGGTTGATTTAACATTGAGAAGTTGTCTTCTGTATAATAAGCAGAAGCGGTCTGTAATCTGGTTCTTGGTGTTTATTTGTTTAGCAGGCTTAGTTTTTTAATAGCTTTGCTTGGCAGAATGACTGTCCTGCTTGATATCAGCTTTTTATTCAAGTAATATGCTATATGTTATATAATCACCATCTAGTATGCATTTCTATCTTATCGTAGGGGCCCCCCCCTCTGGTCTCATTTTTCAGCTCCCTAGTTAGCTCTCCTTCCCCCTTCCCTTCCCATCCCCATTTTCATTTTAGCCTAGGTGGCTGTTTTCTTCAGTTATTGCTATTTTCTGCTTTAGACAGTATCTCAGTACCTATAATACTTATATGCACAAACTTGATATCCATGATATCATCTAATTCTGAACTTCTTGGTTAAGCCTTATTCTGAGGTCCTTTGGGCCTTAAGCCCCTTAGTTGATATACTATGGGGTTAACTTTAGCTTTTCTGGCCTTTTTAACCCCTTTCAGTGGCCCCTGAAATATGTTTTTAGCTTTATGACCCCATGAGCCACTGACACATGTCCACTATTAAGCTTGAATCTCGCAGATATTTTTTTAAGGTAAAAACAGGCATTTTTTCACATTTTCTCTCCCATGCCTCCCCAATGGCCTCCCCCAACCTTTCTTTTATCATTGCTAGGTTTTTTTTTAAAGTCTTTTAACTTCTGTATAATTTTAGTGATGATCGGATCATTTAAAATGTTTTTTGAGCATTTTGCCCATCCACTATGTGGCGCTGCTGCATAGTGTATATTTCTTCTTTATTCGATATCTGAACTGCTATGGGTCTGATCCTCATACAAGTTGGACCATCGTCTTGGTTTGCTTCCTCCCCACCCCACTATCATTTTAGTTTTTGTTGTCTCTGCAAGTGGGGCTGCAATTACCTGTATTGGCTTCTATATTGTCTTCAGTTCTTATTTTCAAACATGTTTTCAGTGGATGAAGCTTCCTTGAGGAGCTTCATTCAAGAAAAGCCGGCAACCCTTTGCTTTTCTTGTAACCTTAAATAAGCTCTCCAATGTTTCAAGAGGTGATGTGAAACAGTTAATGTGAAATTAGTCAAGTTATTGATATCTAAGTTTTGAAATTACTGTTTTTAGCTTATCGGGTGTGATAATTGATTGTAAAACATCTTGATAGTAGAATTTGGTAGCCGATCGCTATATTTATCAATTGTTATTTTAGACAATGCTGATTTTTATTGATTGTTGAATTTTTTGAGAATTGCCCATCACTATTATGCATTTCTATATGCAAGTATGTACTGTACATAAGTATATATGCCACTACCTCATAATAGAACATTATGTTTTAACAGTTTTCATATTGTTTAAATAATTCACTGGCAAAGAATGGGTAATTTCATGCAAGTATTACTTTACTTTACAAAACTACAAATATTGTAATAGAAAATTATGTAATTTTTATAGCAATATCTGTATTTTTACGTCTAATTTATTTCATCATGATATCACATCCCATTAAAAATATTTGTAATTTTGTGTCAATAGATAAAATATTTTATTTTGAGTAAAGTTATACCAATCTTTTGGATAAAATTATTTATCAAGCTATAAAACAAAATACAATAATTACTCTACAATTTTTAATTTAGACATATAAACTGTAAAAAATTAAAATTGATTTTCCACCTTGCGCACATGATATCAACAAAAGTACTTAGTTGTAGATTCGAAAATTTTAGACTTATTAACAATGCAATATGAACTAAACATGAATAACATGACCATGAACAAAAATTGTGGAGTCTTATTGACTATAAGCAACATTTTTGCTATAAATTCATCAGAAAATTAAGGTAGTACAGAATTATTCTTTAGTAATTTTTATTAAGTTGAACAAGTTTAAAATAAAATCTAGTTAATGTTATTTAATATTTAAATATTAATAAGTGAAATACAAATGAGCCTATTTGTGAGATTTTGTTACATATGCCACTTTTCACAAGACAGCAGTGCTTCATACTTCTCTGATCCCCCATAGTGTTTGATAGGCAAGTCATAGATATAGCAAAGCACAAAGTTGTAACTTCAAATGCACACAAAAACAAAAATCAAAGGAATGTGCTTATAAAATTTCAAACATGACATAAAGTTCATTACAAATACTAACTGAGGATGTAGTATATTATATTATTCCATATTTTGTAACCTCCCCCCCCCCCCCAAAAAAAAAAAAAAAAAAAACATTTATTTCTGGCCAAAAGATAATTTTTTTTGTTTTATATTCTAAATGCAAATGAATGATAACAACCAATTGTAATAGGAAGAGATAATGTGCGAAAGATGTCATGTGTTTGGGCTTGTTTCTTTGATCTATTGGCGACCTTTTTCCTCTCCTAGTCCTAGTGTTATTCCACTCCCACAAGTCATAAACTATCCACTAGGGTAAATGTTTCGCATCATCCCAGGCAGAAGCCACTTGTTGTATTCCAGAGTTCAGATTTTTTTAAATATTTTTTTTTAGTAAGCCGCCTTAAGGTATGGCTGTTGTCTGTAGTTGCCAGTCTGCATTGATGCTTTGGAATCTTTTGTCAACTAGCAAAGTGTGAATAATATCACTGCACTGGGGACTTGTTCTGTTGATCCACTTTTAATGGTGTTATAGAAGCCTAGATCAAAAGCTCTTATCCTGATAATGTATCAGTTATATTTTGCCAAAAAGATTTCAATTTGGTTTGAATTTTAGATTTGAAATAGTATTCTCTGTTTTAGTTTCCAAATTATTGAGATAAAAATTTCTCGACTAAGTTATATAACAAATTTTATTATTTGTTTTACATTTCAATAAGGTAAATCCACAAAAACTAATAGTGTTAGTAGTAAAACTAGTAGTGTAGGCTTTCATATTGTTGAAATCTCTATTAGAGTTAGATTCAAAGCGATAACTACATTTTTTTTTTCTGAAAGAATATTTCATTAGAGCTTTCATTACAAATTACTAAATACTTAAAACTTAAGCCTATAACTGTAAATTACTTAAAACTTATTGTTAATTCCTCAAGAGATGTATACGTCCAATTGTAAAAATATTTCACAAATGTTGTTCTCTGTGATATTAACCCATAAGCTGCATCATAAATTTTTTGTCCATTGTGAAATATAGGCTTATGAGTTCTAGGCCCCAACAACGAGGTTTACAGGTTAAAAGCCATTTACATAAAAATAGTCATTTTTGTAAAAGTTACAAAATTTAAATTTTTATACAGTCCCTGGACCCCATAAGTTATATTTAGGAAAACTTTCTTCATGCTCTAATAGTACAACCACAAAATAATCCTATTGTTTTATGACAAAAACTTAGAGTTATGATACTTTGAGTTTTATAAATTTCTGTCACTAAAAACACTTATTTTCACTTTTAATGCCAGAAAATGCTGAAAATTCATAAAATTAAATGTGTGATAACTCAGTAAATTGATCACACACAAAAATATTTTATTGTTGTTGTTAGAACATAGAGAAAGTTTTCCTAAATACAGGCATCTCCCAACTTACATAATTAATGCATTCCAGAGACTTTTACGTAACTCAAATTTTACGAAAGTCGAATGTGTAATTTGCTTAAATAAAATTTTGTAAGGAACTGCAATATTTATTATATATATATATATATAGAGAGATTATTTACACAGTATTAATTTTTAAATAAAGCATCATGCAGCAGTATTTACTCAGATATAAATTATACAAGTAGGAAAAAATATAAAGGTAAACTGAAAAAACACTTTTCAAATAAAAAATATCTTGTGGAATTTGGGATTTATAAATTTAACATTGATGGAGTGATTTATAACAATTTTTAGATTACTTCAAATGACTATAAAAATAAGAAATAATTAAAGAGGACTGACTTACCTCTTCTCCACGAATTTTCGATGACAAGACAAATGAATAGCACTCACAAAATAAAATAATTCTTGATAAGCACAAATTGTATTTATTAAGAATTAGATGACAACTATGAATAATGAACAATAAAGATTCGTTGTTATAATACTATTTATAGTTCACATAATCAAAATTGTATTGGTATCAGTGACCATTAGTTTGGTTCTGTAGTGGGACAGTCAGCGCTGGAGATAGATGATTGTGAACAGAAATGCTGTTCTCTAGTAAATTTTACCCCTGTCGATGTTGAAGGCTGAGGGTTGTCGGGTTGTCATCTTGATGTTGCTGTGGGTGGCATATCACAAACCTATTTAGAGTAGATTGTGTGGTCACACACTTTTTGTCAAGGCCTTGTAGCTAGACATATCTGAATGTATACATCGGCTAACATTCTCAAACCGCTCAGTGTTTGGATTCATAGATTCAAATTTTGCTAGTGCCATGTCCATCAGGTTGAAAGTCTCGGCTAATTCCTTTATTGTAAATTTCTTGTCTGGAGTTGTTTCAATTGGCACGTTATTCAGAATTCTGGAATGCCTCTAACTGAATGAGGTCATCATTGGTAAGTTCTTCATCTTGAGCCAAAATAAGCTCATTAATGTCAACATTATCCACTTCAAGCTCTAATTGATCAGCCAGTTGGACACATGAATCCGTCGCTTGCTGAAATTCTGTCAATTCACTACCCATATCAGTCATTGACTTCTTTACTTTCTGGAAAGTATTTTGCACCATTTCCGGACAGAGTTTCTACCATGCAGCATTCATTGTTGTCCACTTGACTTCATCCCATGTATGGTGAAGAGATTCTTTGCATGTGAGTTGTTTGTAGAAGGGGGTGTATTTTAAGAGAAATATCCAAACATCTTTTGATAGTGAGAATCACGATCGTTAAATTTTTAAGCATTGTATTAAAACAATAACACATAATTCGTTATCCCCAGGAAACACAGTCATATATTTTCAGAAAGAACACAGTTGCTTCAGCTGAACTTTTTCCTTATTTCATCTAGACATATAAGACAGGCAGGGGGGGGGGGGGTCCTCCCTTTATCAACTTTAGTAAGGTGTTATCCTCTCAAAGTCTCAGCGAGATCTCATAAACTTTTCTCATAATTTGCACTGCCAACATTTGATACCATTAAGCCAAGATGTCAAGAATTTTTCCATTAAGGATATTTAACAGAAATATTTGAGTGGGCAATTCGCCAACAGGGCTTTCATACTTGGCGATCAAAAATTTAGTGAATCTACAGTAAATATAAAGACAACCCTAGTTAAATAGAGAGTAATAATCATTTTGTTTATCTAAAAGGTCTTTAACTGATTTTATATGATTGCAATATTGACATATTTATTATCTACTTATATCTGTGTGAGCTTGTAAAAGTAATTAACAATTGCATTAGATAAAGAAATATGACCATTATACATTAAGAGAGAAAGTAAAAAAATAGATTTAAAATCGTTAAAAATATGAAAGAGTTACTTTGCTTTATATTATGCCAAAATAATAAAAGTTGAAGAGTGCATTATTTCAATGAAATAGATTTCGGCCATTATAATATAAATACTACAGCAAATTATTATCAAGTCGTTAAGGAGAATTATAGCATATGTAATGTTTATTTTAAATTGCGAGGATAATGAATAGGTTAGTTTATTTTCTTCTTTTGTATATCATAAACATGAATTGATTTTAAGTAGAAAAATGCTAATAAATAAGAGTGAAAGTTTTTTGAAGCAGAAAAGAAATATATAAAAATAAATTTATAACGTACATGTGGATATTAACAAAGATTGAATTTAATATAAGAAAAATAAATTTCTTTTTGAGGTTAAAGTAAAAGAGATCTTTTTGAATAAAGAATATTAATTAATACACCAAAAATTAAATTAGAAAACAGGTAATTTTGAATAAAAGAAATAGATATATGATTAATATCATACCATGACAGCCGATGTTCTTAATAGCATGGAGAATATTATAATTCCTCCAGAAATCACGAAGAGCCCTCACCACTATGAATGGCCTTTGTAGATTGGAGGTTACTATCCTCATTTTAGGTGAGAAGTTATGATCAGAAGGTTTTTATAACTTAACAACATTTATTATAACTTTAAAAATACGTATACACACAACATCGTTACAAGGATAAGCCATACTACAAACTGTGGACTGTTGCCAATTCAGAAAGAGAAAAAGTTCGTTTTATCAGTTCAGTTCACTTCAAAGCATGGCCAAGAATTGTTGGCACATGTTGCCACATCACCCCCATCCTAGTGATGAAGTAACATCAAGATAACGGGGGTTAAATTTAACTCGGCATCCAGATTTTGTGACATATGGCTGTCGACTGGTAGATGGATCAGAAGACTGTGGTTGACTGGTTGCCAAGCCAGAAGGAGACTGTGGTTGGTCAAGTGCTAGTGATGGTGGAGGGAAAAATTCTGGCTGCTCCGTAGGGACATCAGGAACTACATTGATGAATGCTGGTTTCAACTGATCAATGTTTACTGTTGTTGATTTGTAGTTCAGTTGGATGTTGAACGTTTTATCACTGCGGGATAACACATTAAATGGTCCAGTGTAAAATGGTTGAAGACTTCTGCGAGTGGAATCCTGCCGTAAAAAGACATGACTGCACGACGAAAGAGCATTATGCACAAAAATAGAATGACCAGTGTGTTGGCTGGTTGGAACAGGATGGATTATAGATATGTGGTCTTTCAAGTGACCGACAAATGTAGCTGGATCTACATAGTCCTTGGAGGCAGAAAAAAATTCACCAGGTAAGCAAAGGGTTTCACCATACACAAGTTCAGCAACAATAGCTTGGAGGTCTTCTTTCATGGATGAGCGAAAGCTCAGAAGAATATTGGGTAGTACTTCAACCCAGCATTCTGCGGCATAGCAGCGAATGGCAGCCTTGAGGCTCCTGTGAAATCGTTCGACAAGTCCATTTGATGCAGGATGGTTTGGTGTTGTATGGATATGATGAGCACCCATGATCTTAGCCAAACTTTCAAACAGCTGAGATTCAAATTGTCGTCCATGGTCTGAAGTGATACGAAGTGGTACACCAAATCTGCAAATCCATTCAGAATAGAATTTGAAGGCAATTGTGTCAGCTGTTATATCCTCTACTGGATAGACCTCTGGCCAACGTGTGAATCTATCCACTACTATTAGGAGATATTGGTGGCCTTTCGATTGAGGGAGAGGCCCCACTAAATCTAAATAAACATGTTCAAACCGAGAACTCGGGGTGGAAAACTGTCCAGGACGACTAGACGTGTGTTTGTGGATCTTGCTGCGCTGACAGGGAATGCAGGAACAAGTCCATTTGGCAATGTCAGATTGCATAGAAGGCCAACAGAAGCAATGTTTTACTAGCTGCAGGGTTGGCTTGACACCAGGGTGGGAAAGTCCATGAAGGCTATCAAAAATCTGGCGACGCATCACTTGAGGCACAAATGGTCTGATTCTGTCAGTTGAAACATCACAATAAAGCTCAGATGGGGAACCACTTTCTATTGGAAACTTCTTAAGCACTAGGCTTGATGAAGAAGGATTTTTTAATAAATGACAAAGTTCACTGTCACTCCGCTGTGTTTCAGCCATAGTTTGCAAACTGAGATCCGTAGATACTGCATTTATGCAGGAGAGTGCACCAGCAAAATTGTTATCTTGTCCGCTGACATGCTGAATATCTGTGGAAAACTGTGCGATGAAATCAAGATGATAAAGTTGTCGAGGAGTACATTTGTCAGGTTTTTGTGTAAAAGCAAAACATAGAGGTTTGTGGTCAGTGAATATGGTAAATGACCTAGCTTCGACCATGTACCTGAAGTACTTAATTGCTTCATAAATGGCTAACAGCTCTCTATCATAAGTCTCTGCTGTACAGGAGAAAGTTTTTTGGAAAAAAATGCAAGTGGCTGAAGACATTGTTCAGTTTTTTGATGTAATGCTGCACCAATAGCCGTGTCGGATGCATATGCATGCAGCACTAATGTGGCAGTTGGATCAGGATGGCTTAGCATTGTGGCATGAGAAAGTTTCTCTTTACATAGTTCAAAAGCATTTTTAGTGCTATCAGTCCATGTAATTGGCCGCTTATCATTTTTCTGATAGTTTTGCAGCAAGTGGTTTAGTGGCATTTGAATTGAAGCTATCTCAGGAAGAAAACGCCTGTAAAAATTCAAGGCGCCTAAAAATCTTCGGAGTTCTTTCACTACTTTGGGTTGTGGAAAGTCTATAATAGCCTTGCCTTTATCCGGAAGAGGTTTACATCCATGCTCAGAGACCAGGTGTCCAAGGAACTGAATCTCGTTTTGGAAAAATTCACATTTAGATGGATTGATTGTGAAATTATATTTGTTGAGGCAACTTAACACTTGCTGTAGGTGTGGTTCATGCTCAGCTTGGGATTTGCTAGCAATTAAAATGTCATCCAGGTATGGAAAACAGAAATCTAGATCATACAGCACTTTGTGAATGTGCCTTTGAAATGTTTGGGCAGCATTGAACAACAAAAAAGGGGAAAAAAAACAAATTCAAATAAACCAAATGGGGTGGTAATGGCTATTTTGGGAATGTCAGTAGGATTTACAGGGATATGATGAAAAGCTCTGACAATATCTACTTTTGAGAAAATTTTAGCACCATTCAAATTATGAGTAAAATCTTGTATGTGTGGTATAGGGTATTTATCAGAGCGTGTTATTTTATTAAGTGCTCTGTAATTCCCAGTCGGACGCCAGTCATCTGAACTCTTACAAACAAGGTGCAAGGGAGATGCCCAATTAGATTTGAATGGCCAACAAATACCCTGTTCTAACATAAATTGGAACTCTCGTTTAGCTACAGCAAGTTGCGCAGTGTGGAGTCTTCGTGGTTTACTAAAAACTGGTGGACCAGAAGTTTCAATGAAATGATATGTGCCATGAGTAATTTTGCTGTTAAACGGACAAGGGCATGTGAGATTAGGGAATTGGTTTAAAATTTTATGAACACTTGAATCTTTGCAGATACTTTTGACTGATGCGAAAATACTCTTTATAAACTGGCCTTTACTAGTTAATTTTGTGAGTGGATCAATAAGACAGTGATTTTTAAGATCAATTAGCAATCCAAAATGAGCTAAAAAAACTGATCCAATAATGAGACGCTTAACATCAGCCAAGGTAAATTCTCTCTTAAAGCTACGTCTAAGATTTAATTGAACTTCAACAAGTTTTTGTCCATAGGTAGCTATCTTAGTGTTATTAGCAGCAAAAAGACAAAAATTTGAGGGGTTTAATTTGGTGGTATTGGGAATTACAGAGACATCGGCACCAGAATCGATTAAATAATTTCTCTTAGTGGCTGGATCATAAATACATAAGCCACTATGGTTTGGAGTTTGTGTGTGATCACATGACGCTACTGTGATGTACTCGTGTCGTTTCCTGTCTGGGAAAAAGAACACGGTTTGGTACATTTCCGAGCTTGAGGGCCAAAGCATGCATGATAGTAACAAATATCAGGATTAGACCTGCAGTCTTTTGAGAAACTGCGGTTCCTATAAAAACTACCTCTATTGTTACGATGTGGGGAACAAAAGAGATTTTCTGTAAAAGATGCTGTTAATGCATCAAGCTTTATAGACAGTTCAGAAACCTGAAGCCGCAGTATTTTTATCTCATTGGTTTCAGAGATTGCATTTTCATTATGAGTAGCACTGATCTCAGAAACTTTATCTGCGAGGACAGCAAGTTTATCCAATTCATTCCTACTTACCGCTAATACAGTATGTATGTTACTAGGCAAGCGTTGTAGCCAAAGATTTTTCAAAAAATCATCAGTAACTTGCCCAGAAATAAGGTCTTTCATTTTTCTGAACAAAACACTTGGTTTTTGATCACCAAGAGTAAGCTCTTGAAGTAGAGCTTTGGTGTTTTGGGCTACTGAATTTTCGAATATTTTTAATAATTTGTCTTTGAGAGTCGTAAATGGATTGTCAACGGGTGGAGTGAAAATTAGGTCACTAACAGAGGAAAGGATGTCAGTATCTAAAATATTTACTAAGTAGTTATATTTCTTTTCATTCTTGACATTATTTAACATTAATGCAAAATCGAGTTGGACAAATAATAATCTAATGTTGTGTTTGGAAAAGGTTGGCATTTTAGCTTGCACAACAAGAACTCCGGTGTCCTGACTCTGCAACATTTTTATATGAAGGAACGACAAAAGAAAGCAAAAAATACTTGATAGTTATAGAATTAAAATTAATACATAGTTGCAAAATAAAACTTTTTTTTGTTACGATACAATACGATATAATTACACAAAATATACATGAGAGAAGAAGAAAAAAAATATATATATATGTACATAATAAAGTGTAAGTACAAGAAAAAAATGATTTAATGGGATATTAGATATATTCAATGATGAATTTTCCTCAATGCTGTAATATTACAAAATTTGTATAGAAAAGGGGAACAGCCATTACCAAAAAAATATGTATTTATGAAAAAAATAAAAATAACTGTAACCATACCTGGAGATTGTAGTATAATTTGGGCTTTTTTTACGCTAAATTAATGCACAGTAATCAATGAAATGCCTTCACAAGTGTGACGATCGATTGCGACTTCAGATTGAAGCACGTTGCAGGTTAGGCTTACTTGCCTGTTGATATTAAGATATTTATTGCTGTCATATTAAGAAATATATTGCCGTTAAGTCGTTCAATGTCCAGGTCATCACTGTAAATTGGATGTTACTATCCTCATTTTAGGTGAGGTTATGATCAGAAGGTTTTTATAACTTAACAACATTTATTATAACTTTAAAAATACGTGCATACACAACATCATTACAAGGGTAAGCCACACTACAAACTGTGGAATGTTGTCAATTCAGAAAGAGAAAAAGTTCATTTTATCAGTTCAGTTCACTTCAAAGCATGGCCAAGAATTGTTGGCACATGTTGTCACAGCCTTGATTGTTTGGGAAAACACATGCCACAAATAGCAGGCTTTGGAAGTCACAATAACACCTTGATCTATAGCCTACAATAGTGCAGTGGTTCTAGGAGGTAGGTAAAGAACTTTTACATCAGGATGAAAGTTGTCCAACTTTTCCGGGTGATCGGGTGCATTGTCCAGGAGGAGAAGTACTTTAAATGAAATTTTTTTCTTGGCACAATATTCCTTTACCTCGTGAATGAAGTGGCTAATGAACCAATCAGTGAACAACTCACGGGTAACCCAAGCTTTGGTATTAGATTTCCAAATTACAAGCAGTTTACTTGGGTCAATTTTCTTAAAGGCCCGAGGCCTCTGGGAATGGTACACTGTAAGAGGTTTAAGTTTCAAGTCCCCTGAAGTGTTGCGCCAATCAGAACGGTGATCCGATCTTTTGCAACTTTGAATCCAGGCATAGATTTTTCCTCTTTTGCAATATAGGTCTGTGTTGGCATCCTCTTCCAAAACAGAGCTGTTTCGTCCGCATTAAATATTTGCTCAGGCAAATATTCTCTCTCCTCTATTATTTCTGCCAGATATTTGGGAAATTTACTTGCCACGTTTGCATCTGAACTTGCTGACTCACCCGTGACTTTGATGCTGTGTAAACCTGTACGCTTCTTGAATCGTTTGAACCACCCAGCACTAGCTTTAAATACACTCTCCATGTCTGTGATGCCAGCTTTCTCTTATAAATCTTTATATAAAGACCTAGATTATACGAAAACTTAACGATATCCGCTTCTGTATCAGATCATTGATCCAATGAGTTAATAAATTCTCTATCTCTAAAATCGGCCCAACTTCTTCTTGGTAATTATTGTGTCCTTCAATGTTACTGCATCTTTCATGTTTTCAAGAATGCAAACTTTATCTTTCACTACCGTATTTACTGTTGAAGAAGGTCTATTTACGTCCCGAGCTATTGTTGATATAGTTTTCCCATATTCCATATTAATTACATATTTTACATATTAATTATTTTCATCTTTTCTCCTAAAGTAATTGCAGACCTTTGTTTATTAGACTTATTACCAGTGCTTTCGATTTTGCATTTGGAAAACATTTTGCATTAAATAAAAACGAAACACTAACGGTAATAAACAAATGACTAAATTAACAGCACCAAGCATAGACTAGTATTATCTGTCATTCACAAGAACTATATTCCCACCACTAAGTCTGCGCTTGTCTGTTGTCATAGAAACCAACCCATTCCAATTTTCGCAGGTGAAGTTCGAATAAAAAATATACACGCGTTCTTCTGTATCAAAACTTTAAAATTAAGTTTTGTTCTGGTTTGGATTCAGCTAACATAATGATAACGGTTGAACCTGAGTTTTTTTTTTTGGCCTCATTTTAATTTGTATATTCCCAACAAAAATATAACTCTCTCTAATATATAAAACTATATTATTATAGTTATTATTTTTATCTACATATTTTGTTTATAAAAAAATTATCAAAAGTATGCAAGTGCGTATCAAATGCACTAGTGAGTTCATAAATGTAATTTTCAGAAATTTTTTACATAACTGCGAATTTACGCAAGTTGCAGTATACGGAAGTCGGGGGATGCCTGTATAATAAATGGGACCCAGAGACCATAAAAAAATATTTCCTAAAATCAATTTTGATGTAAATGACTTTTAATAGGACTAAAAACAACATTCGAAACATTTTTGTAATTAGAAATACACTTCTAAAATGAACAGTTTAGTAATTAGCAATTGGACAACAAAAAAAGAGAAAACACTGCATATATATTTATATAATTTTTTCTATATTTTATTAAAAAAAATGAATTCTGTCTTTTATGTGTCTTTACCTCTATATCCCAAATGTGCCACCCAATTCATGCTCACTAACACTCATTTGATAGAACAGATTTTGGGTTTCATATTCATTATCATTTAAGTGATTTCAATCAAGTATGTATATGTTGTAGTTTGCTATAATGGCAGATAAAAATGAAGCAATTCGTGTTATTCTGTGTTTACTCTGAATAAAAAGATCACCAAAGAGCAACAACCAAAGAAATAAATGATGGTATAGGTCCTGACTCTGTTAATGAAAATAGAATAGAACTGGTTTAGGAGTTTTAATAAAAACAATATCAGCCTACAAAACAAACCATGATCTTGATAGTATGATGTTGTGGCTAGAATCAGGTAAGAATTTTTTTTCTCGTCTTTGCAAAGCATCTCGAATTTATAGTTGTTTTATTAGTTTTTATATCTACATGTTGAATTTAGACCAATAGCTGATCTAAAAACAATTGCAAAAAATTGGAACACATAATAAAAGTACAACAAAGGTAAGAACAGTTTTTGAAATCAGTGTTTCATAATAAATTTATTACAAAAATTATTTTAAATGCTATAATTTCTTTTTGCTGATTAGCCAAATTGCTAGTCGGGAGGCAGTGAGAATGCTGACTACAAGCAACTTATGAACAGATGCTATCAAGATGTGCACCCTGAATTGGCATTATCTCAGAAGCAACAGTGAGGGGATGTTATGGGAGGGACACAGGATTGTAACTTTGGATGGAAAATGTATCTATCAGCAATATCCAAAAATCAGAAAGTAGTAGCTACATTATAAGCCTGTCATTGAAATCTGTTGTCAAACACAGACTGTTTGGATACAAAGACATATTGTGTGCTTGGTGGAATTTCGAGAAAGTGTGCACTTTAAATTTGTTTCACATGGTCATGCTATGGATGTTGACATCTATAGTTTAATCTGCAATAACTTAAATGAGCAATTTTTCCAACAATTCAGATAGCACAAATAATAAATCTGGATTAAAAGGACTATCCAAACAAACAAAAAAAGCACATACAAAAAGACTTACTTCACCAAAAGGAGGCTTGCCAGTAGCCATTTCTACAACAGTGCATCCTAAAGACCATACATCTGCCTAAAGAGATATTTTTAAAGCTATTTATAAGCAAATTCCTCAATTAAAAAATAAATAAATAAACAAAAACTCTTAAATAACCATAAAAAATTAAAACCATTCATCCCATCTCAGAGAATGCAAAACTTAAAATTTATGTTATTTAACTTAAAATTACATTTTAGTTTTATTCAATTTAAATTCTAATCTATAATGTTAGCTGTAAAATATTTTTAACGCCAGATTAAATTTTATGCAATTAATAACTGCACATATGTAATTTGTAGGGATGCAACAGATATCTGAAAAATATCTGATATCCAGTGTATCAGGCTGCTTTTTCAATATCCGAAATACCATCGGATATCCAACTTCTCTGCTGGATATCCGGCTCTCTACAACATAAGTTCTATCAATAATATGCATATGACAGGATGGCAAATTGTATTCGAACAAATTTGATAAAAGTGACTTTTGTTTATAATGCAAAATATGAAATATAGTAAGTTCCCTATCCATGAGTAAAAGGTAACTCTCAAAAGTTTAAAGAATTGTCAGCTTTCCTAATATAGATATTTGAACACTTTATAATAAATTTAAGAATTTACGTTTACATCTTTTAGAAAATTGTACCTTTACTTTCAGATTGTAAAATAAAATTTGAAGTTGTTTATTAAAATATGACTTATTAATTTTCTTTCTTACTTTTAAGTTAAACAATTAAACAAACCTATTTTTATTTTCATTTTTTAACTTGTATGTTAAAAAAACTTTATACTTATTATCTATAGTAATAAAAGAAAGTTTTGTTCTGTATGTGTGTGATGGCTACAGAAATCTACCGCACATAGAGGTCTGAAAATTTGAGTGATGATAGTCAAGACAGGTTCTGATGCACCTGAGGCTCAGACTTTTAACTTTTTTAGACCTGGGCCCTTTTACATTTTTGTGCCTTTAATTGCTAATAACTTGCCCTCTTTTTATCCAATCTCCTTCATTTTTGGGGTCCTTTCTCCATTTAACTATTCCCCCATTTCTACATTCCAGTTAAAACACTGAAACCTGGTACAGGGGCCCCGTTGAAGTTTTTGTTGCCTAAATTGTTAATAACGTGCTCCCTTTTAATCCAAACTACTTCGTTTTTGGGGCCTTTTCTCCATTTAGTTATTTCCCCATTTCTACATTCCAGTTAGAACCCTGGCCCCTTCAGGCCCGGTCTGAGGCCCTTTGAACGTATTGTGTGCCATGCTTTTTTCATGCCCCCTAATTGTGTTACCCTCTCAATGCATAACTTTAAAGTTGAGTCTTGGACTCCTCTCCTCGGGCCACTACCCTCATAATTTTATTGGGCTCTAGTGCCCAATTAAATTTTTATTAATATAAATTTTATTAATATGGCTTTCAGTTTTTGTGCCCTAAATTTTTAATAATTTGTTCCCTTTCTATGCAATCTTCTTTGTTTTTAGGGCTCATTTCTCTATTCAGTTATTCCCATATTTCTACATTACAGTTAAGACCCTAGCTTCCTGGGGCCCGGTATAGGGCCCCTTGAAGTTTTTGTTCCCTAAATTGTTAATAACTTGCCCCCTTTTAATCCAATCTTCTTCGTTTTGGGGGCTTTTCCTATATTTAGCTATTGCCTCATTTCTACATTCAACTTAGGACCCTGGGATCCAGTCCGGGGCCCTTGAACTTTTTGTGCCTTTAAAAAAAAATTATCGGACCTACAACCAATTTTGAATATTAATCTCTTTTTTGGGGCCCTTCAAGCAGCTTCATAAAAAAAAAAATTCAAACTTGAGTTCTGTTTAAGGTTATTATCACGGGCCTGGGCAATGCCGGGTGGATAAGCTAGTTGGGAATTTTAATGCATAACCTGAAATTCTGTTTCATACTTGTATAAAACTACAAATCATACTTGTATAAAACTACAAAGGAAAGTATAACTTCATTACAAATATTTAAAATTATAAAAATTGAATTTTCTTTTTACTTATAAATCTCTAAAAGTAATTTAACTTGAAATAAAACTAAATGTGACTTAAAATAAAACAGTATTAAATAATTAAAACAGAAAAAAAGAATCTACTAAACCTATGTTTGGAGAAAATAACTCTTCAACCTTATTAGTAGATATTTTATGCTTAAATAAATAAAAAAAGGTATATGTATTTATTTGTGAAGATACTCTACAATTATAGGTATATTAATAAATGTGTTATTGTTAAAATTTGTTTATTTCTGCCAGCATTGTACAAATAAACAGAATATTTTAATGTTTAAATTAGATTTTTTATACAACATTATTAATATACATATATTTAAAGATATGTAGCTTTTGTAAATTATATTTCAATATATTTAAAATGTTTTAATGATGTGTGAAACATGTTTGTAATTTATTGCTCAGAGATGGCATTATATAAAGAAATAAATAAACATACACCATAACTAAAGCATATCTAGTGCTGGATATCCGATCGGATATCCGTATCTGGCAGGCAAAGGAGTTTTGGATATCCGAAATCCGATATCCAGCAAAATCCATATCCAGTTCATCCCTAGTAATTTGTAGGACAAATTAAAAATAATTAAATATTCATACATTCCTTTGAGACAAGGATCAATCAAATTATTAAGTTAAATAAAAAACAAAACACTCCAATCTCTCTAACTTTAATAATAGTAATAAATTTCCTTAAATCACACTTTCATAAACTATTTTATAATATTTTATAATAGCTGAAATGAATTAAAAAACTTAAGGGCAATCAGAAAATTGATTTCAATAACAGCCATAAACAGGGGTGTAGTAAAGATGAAAATAAGCACTTACCAGTCGCCACTCGGTGATTAAACTTGAAAAACTGCAATTAAAAATATGGAAAGAACCGGCCAAATGCAGGATTTTCCAATTTCCCTTTTACCCTAAAAATAGCGATTTTTCTGCTTCCGTTTGATGAAATTTATGATTTTTCTTCACTCGTTTGATAAAATTCATGATTTTACTGTGCCCGTTTGACAAAATTCATGATTTTTCTACTGAGATTTATGAAATTCATGATTTTTCGGCACCCAATCGATGATATTCATGATTTTTCCATGCCAGTTTGACAAAATGCATGATTTTTCCATGCCTGTTTGACAAAATTCATGATTTTTACATGCCTGCTTGACAAAATTCGCAATTTTTACATGCCTGTACAACAAAATTCATGATTTTTATGCACCCATTTGACGAAATTCATGATTTTTCTGCCTCCTTTCAATGAAATTCATGATTTTTACATGCCCATTCAACAAAATTCATGATTTTTATGTGCCAATCAACAAAATTCATGATTTTTATGCATCTGATCAATGAAATTCATGATTTTTATACTCTCGGATGACAAAGTTTTCAATTTTTTCTGAAACTAATTGCTGAAATACACAATTCCTGAATTTCTGGACATGTTGGCCACTTCTGGCCAGTGGGCCAAAGGTTATGCATGTGTAATGTATATCATGTTGTGGGTTATTACTTAGTGTATAAACATACCTATTTTATTACTGTCAGATCTTAATTCTAGACAAATATTTTTTTAAAAAGGTACTTATGTAGTTAGCTACACAAGTACCTAAGCTTAGTGGGACTTATGTAGTTAGCTACATAAGCATGTTGTGTATAACTTTGCTGTTAACTTATTTTAAAATAGATTGGAAATTAGTATCTCAAGTTTATTCAAAACAATATAAATTAAAATATTTTTATTTAGTACATAAATTACTTGTTTACTGTAAACTCATTATATTTAAAAAAAATTAAATATTCAATGACATAAATGTACTTACTGGCTACTAAAGAAATTATTCTGACTAGCCAGTAACTGGCTACAAAAAAAAAAAAAAAAAAAAAAAAAAAAAAATCAACCTACCAGCCAGTGGCTACCAAAATTCTTTATTTTTATCTTTAGGTTGTAGTGGAGGATATATGGAGGTATACACACATTCTGGATTTTAAAAAAAAAAGAAACTCCATACACCCTCTGTTTCTGAAATAAAGTTATAGTGTATACTCTCTAGCATATACCCTCTGCCTATAGTGTATGCTCTCTGCCTCTATTGTGTACCCTCTTGTTTTATTATGACTGAACACTGCACATAAGCAATCTTCTATGTATAGTCCTTTCCTATTGAAATTATTTTTTGAAAAAAATATATAAATTGTAACCTATGAATTTTTTAGCAGAAATCAATTTCTAGAAGCTTCAAATATATATTCAAAGATACAGTTCATTCTGCCAAGTCAATTTTTAGTTATGTTTAAAAAAATACATGCATTGCAATCTTCTTTGTAATGATTAAAATGAATTTAACATTAGGAATTCTAAACTTTAACCCTTTCTGACACAAACAAATTCTGTTCGTAAAATGAGAAATTACTGACTGACACCGGAATTTTCAAATGACTTTTTTAGAAAATAAGTTCTCCTAATTTTAAGCTTTTATTGTAGAAACAAAATTTTATTAAAAAATTCTTGGTGCCGTAAGCAAGTTTGGAATTAAAATTAGGTGTGCCTGGAGTGGGACCACTGTGTCGGAAAGGGTTAAACCTGCATAAGTCCTAAACTACTTGACCTGAATGACTTCTTGTGTTTGGTATCTGAATATAAAATTTACCAAAGAATCCAAATATGATGTCAAAATTAGGTATTAGTTATGAAATTTTTTTAAGTTTGCTACAATTTCTCAAAAAAAAGAACGAAAAATCATGCATAAAGCATAGATTATGAAACACTTTCCAACACCGCTAGAAAACTGTAACGAAACTTCACTGTTAAATAAGGGGAAAGAAGATATGTAAGTAAGCAGTTTAGAAAACACATAACACCACAGTTTTCGAAATTACCTACCAGTTTAAAAAAAGTAGTCAAATTATTTTGTGCAGCCCTGTATATGATCAATAGATGCGGATATATAGTATGATAAAATTTAGTTCAGTTAGAATAATCACATTTAGCAATTTTCACCACTCGATGGAAATGCACTCGAAATCTTTTGTATAGCCCTGTATATTATCTGAAAACTTTTGTACACACCACCTATTAAGCTAAAAGGCAACTTAAAACTCACTTGCAGCAATTACCAAACATAAACTACAATGTATCTTTTTTTTGGTAGCCCTGTATATGAATTTATTTATAATCGACAAACTTCTATTAGTCTATTAAGTATAGTTTAGCAGTAAAATGCATAAACACAATTAAAAACTACCCTTAAGCAATTCACTCCCATAGTCTGTAGTACTTACGAATTTCCTTGTGTAGCCCTGTATATGATCAACCGCGTTTATAAACACACACCTACTATGAAAAAAAAAGTTAAAAATGCAAACCAAAGTTGAAAACGCACTTATCACACATAGACTCTAAATATCGCACATGTACTGTAAACAATATCTTTTGTGTGTCCCTGTAAATAAATGCAATGCACACAAGAGAGCAATTTATAGTGCACCTCAGTAATGCATATAATTTTCATTATGTTTGAAATAGTGAAATATCACTAAATTACACTGCAGACGATTTTTCCCCGTATAATGATGTGTGAAAGAATTCTTTTGTTTGACCCTGTAAATGAATAATAAATGCTTTGCACTCCATATTCTACAAAAAGCATGTTTTAATGTGCTTCATAGTTATACATCAATTTCATTATTTTTTAAATGACATAGCGTTATCAAAATTGCTTGAACCGATTATTCCCCATTGACTGTAAGGTAACAGAATAATTTTGACTGTCCCTGTAAAAAAACTATAAGTGCTACACACTTCTGTTGAAATAGGGAACATGCTGTAGTAAACGACAATAACATACAAAAATTTCAGGACAATCGAAGCATATTTACAGGAGTTAGAGCACGGACAGACGGCAGACAAACCGAAGTCATAAACACTTTTCAATTAGGTTGGAAAGTGATAAAAATAGGTAATAGTAGGTGACCTCTAAGTAAAATTTAAGTAGAGCATTAATTAATAAACATTAATACTAATCGATCAGTACCAGTCACATTTACAATGATGATTTGCAGCAAAGTTAGGAGAGAATGATGTCTTTTTTCTGTCCATGACTGTATATTGATTAAATACAGGACAATATTTTATTATTTATTTCCCCCTATAAGGATGAGAAAACCTTTTTGATAATTCATTCAAGAAACACTTTCTGATCATTAGAATATCAAAAGAATTTTTCAGGGTAATTAAAGAGTTCTTTAAACAAGAAAATCAGATATTTAAAAAAAAAAAATTCAAAAGTTCATGATCAATTTTTAAAGTTTTCAAAGCAGTATTTACAAATTTAAATGATACAACTGAATATTCAGTATCAGTAAAATAATATTTAAAAAAAAAAAAGAAAACAGTGTCATCCTAATATTACTGAAGTTTCAATGAAAAAATAGCCGTAGACACAGATAATTTACAATAATCTGAATTGATACCAAAATTTAACAGCCTCAATCTTTAAATATATGAATATATCTTATGAACTTAAAATTTTTTCTGAAGGCATTTAAAAAGCTCATTTGATAACTTGAAATACAAAAAATAAGTGGAATATATATAGATATTTTTTAAAACTATATGAGTGACTTACTGGAGCACCATATCCTCTCTGGCCTTTGTGAATGACCTCGGGAGCCATGTATTGAAGAGTACCTGAAAATTAACATTTTATTTGGTATGTATGTCAAATGGATATGACAAAGTACACAGGGCCGTGCAAAGAGGGGGGCGAAAGGGGCCCTCGCCCCAGGCACGGGAATTGAGGGGACGCCAAATTTATACTACCAACCATGGTTTTTTTTTTTATTATTTATTCATTTTTTGGCTGTCGATCATTTTCCAGTGAATTTCTTTTTCTCCCTTCATCATTCTTTTTCTTTCTGTTGCAAAACATTATGATTTCTTTACCAAATAAACAAGCAATTTTCTCTTATGTTATTTAATTGTTTGGAATTTCTGAATTAAAATTAAATCTTTTAAAGTACCAAAATAAACGCGAAATATTCATTCAATAGAATTTATTTTTCTTTCTGCACTTTATCAATTTTGTTGCACCTGTCACAAAGAGAAAGAGTTGGGGAGGGGAGGGGGGGGGACGCCAAATTGACACTGCTAGGAAAAAGCAGTCCCTGTGTCTTATCACCATGCCTATTATTTCCTTTACCTCATATACATTTCATAAGAGTCATTTATAATATATAATATATTCTTTCATAATATAATACTTTTTCTTTAATATTTATCATAAAAAATAATACAATATATTTTCTTTAAATTATCTTTACACATATTAAAGATAATTACTTTTAAAGCTCACCTTTAATTAACTTATCCTTAATAAATATCCTTGATAAATATCTTTGAAAGACATCTTTGATAAATGTTTTTATTAAATAACTTTAATGGGTACTTTTAATAAACTTGCTTTTAAACTTCTGTTTCATATTTTCAATATTTAAAACTCTTTTGCTTGGTATATCAATCTGTAACTCATGACATTTCCGGCTAACTTCATATAGACACACTCTCCACATTTCTCTTGTTTTTCTGAGTGGTTCTCATGAACGCTCATAGATGGCAGTGCGATCCAATGCAGTCACATTTCTTTCCTTGCCTCGTGCTGATGTTTTGGATTTGCATATGACATTCGAGAAGCCGATGGAAGAAGCAATTGGACATGCGTGGATGCTTTTCTATCAGAATGTTGTGAGGATAAATAGTCCTGCCCACTGGCATCTGAGACATTCATTTTTCGTTGCTTGGTTTTAATTTCATGAGACGTCTTGAGTAATGTGGAGGCAGCTTTGATGGTCTTTCCAGAATCATGCAGTAGTTAAAAGCTTGAATTAAGTTTCGTCTTGAAACATTGTTTTGGTTTCACTTGTGAAAGAATGTAATTGTCAAGATGAGATCGTGTTGCTTTATTTGTGATCATTTTGGAACTCTGAACATTTCTGAATTTTAACGATGTCGGTGGTTAATGAAGCATAGTGGTTTTCCTGTACGATTCAAGGTGAAATACACAGGGTTAATCTGGCTGGATAACATCTTCATCGATGTGTTAGTCGATGTGTTCATTGTTCTAGACGATTAATATGGAAGCATGCGGATCAGCTTTTGATGTTTGGTTTTTCTTAAACAAATGGAGTAAGTGCTTAAGTGTCTTCAATCAGTTTTCCCTTCAAGTGATGTTTTCAACTGAAGATGTGCTGGAGATCTATTTGCCGTTTATTTAATGTCAGAACAAGTTTTACTTATTCAGGTTTTTCATAAATCAAATGAAGTTGAAACTGAACGTTTGGTTTATTTACTTTGGGTTCCAAAAGAATATAATTTATGTATTTAATGAAGTTTCAGTTACACGTCATGATGTCTGATTGTTTATTTAAATAAGTCTATTTCTACTTTAAGTAAGTGAATATATATATTTAAGTTTATTGTATTTATATGTGTTAAGTTTGAATATATATATTGGTTGTTTTAAATATAATGTCTTTAATTCTAATCTTCATAGAATTCATACATTCACTTTAATAGCTGGTTATAATATCTGGATATATATTTCATGTTTAGATTTGGATCTTAATTTAATAGTTTAAATTAACTTTTTAGTGTTAATAAAATCAGCCATATACGCTTCTGTTGTAAACTTATCGGCTATTTCTTTAAAACCCCAGTCAGTACATTTGTGCTGACCAATAGACACTTTGCCCCGGGCGCAGTTTTCTCTTCGCACGGTCCTGAAAGTACATATAAGCAAATTTATTTAGACTTTAAAAATAACAAAAAGCAAAATAAAGCATTCAATGTAACATACAATAAAGCACAGACACATTAAATAAGAGAATGTGCAATAGCGGGGCATATGACAGAAGAAAAATATCAGGTTGTTGTAAAAGTATTTGCTGGATGCAACAGGCACATGCGCGATTTGCTGCTGTACAAAAATTGCTGAACATAAACTCAAACTAATTTTGGCATTGCATTCATCAGATAAAGTAGTTTATCTGCATGTTACAGTAAAATTTATATAATAAACTTTTGTATGTAACCAGCATCTGAAATGGAGCTAGAATGTAAACAGCTTCATGGCATCATCTTCTACAAGCAAAAAAGCAATGGCTCTACTGCTGAATCGCATTGAAGATTATATGATCATTTATCACACAATATCATTTCCCTGCATATTGTAAAATAATGGTATCTCAAATTCAGGAGCAGAGAATTGACATTTGAAGATGCTCTTCACTGTGGTAGACCCACTGTTGTTAATGACCATGATCTGCACCAAGCACTTCAAGATGATAACAGTATTACAAGTTGAGAGCTTGGTGCACAGTTCAAAGTTCATCATTCAACAATTCCTCATGCTTTAAAACACATAAATCTGACATTCAAGTTTAATCGCTGGGTGCCTCATGAATTGACACAGCATAAGAAGGATGTATGTTATGGAAACAGACTTGTCAGAAATTGCTGCAGATGTATCATAATCAACCATTAGCAAAAAAGGTGGATGGTTTGAGCCTGGTCAGCCTGTCAGCAACATCGCAAGAATATAGCTTGCCAACAAGGTGGTTTTGCTATGTATCAGGTGGGATTGTTTTGGAATTGTCTACAAGCGTATCTGAAATCTGGTCAGACCATCGATAGTGACACGTATTGTGAGTTGCTTAATAAAGTACCCCATTAAACAAGACAGGAAAAAAGGAGCATCAAAGAAAGACAATTCTCTTTCATCAGGACAATGAAAGACTGCATACAAGTGTAATCACCAGCTGGATGCTGTACCAGATGGAGTGGGATCTAATGGTACATCCACCTCACAGTCCAGACAGGGCTCCTTCAGATTACTGTCTGTTTTTGCACCTACAGCTTTATCTTTAAGGCTCAATCTTCAATTCAGCAGAAGAAGCCATTTCTGAGATGGATGTATTTCTTGAGTTGCAATCATCACAGTTCTGGCACAAGGGATTTGACAAGCTGTCAAAACCTTGGCAGAAGATTGTAAAACTGAATTATTATTACTATCCTCATTAATTTTGAGTTTGTATAACATTTTTTTTAGTTTTAAAATAAATTTTGAATTCAGATAAAACTTCTTCACCAACCTTGATACTTACACAATTGTATTTTTGCAATTTTGAGAATGTGTGTAAATGCATGCACATTATATAAAGTCATCTCATTCAAATTACTATCTCTGAACAGCAAATGTAAGGGTTACTGGGGAAGGAACTACTGTAAGGAACTGTCTTATCAAGTTGTCATAAAAAGTCTTAAATATTCACTCAATTAACATTTTTGATCTTATTGACCAAAAATTGAATAAGCTTATACATGGTCAAGTCACATCAATGTGATGACCAGGAATTATGCAAGGAACTATCTTTTTTAACATGGATAATAGGAAACCCTTTGTAAATTGCTTGAATATGTTTTCAGGAATGTGAAGCCATATTAACAACTATACATAAGGCAGTTGTTAGAGGGTGCATGGTGGAGGATCCAGAAAGCAAGCAATATGATCAAGGTGGTCTAACAAATACTCAATTAGGTTTAAGAATAGGGAATTTAAGGACTAGAAGTGGAGTCAGGGAACACACGGAAAATATTTTCCAGACTATGATGCTGCTTACCCTCAAACTTGCTTTTGTTCAACAATTGTTAAAGGGGCTGTTTGTTTTCTGATGTTCTTCACCAAGCAAAATCCAACTGTTCAATAAAGCTGGAAAGATGATTTATCAAAGAAGGCAATCCCATGCCAATCATCAAATGCCCAATGTTGATTTTGACATGCAAACGTTAGTCTTTTTTGCTGATGCATTTTCATGAGCATAGATACCCTTACCATCTACCAGTTTTAAAGCCTTACACGTAACAAATTTTGTCTCTCAGAGGTCGATTGAACAAGTCCTTTTATTCTACAGTCCTAGGACATCCCTTCAGTCTTCCAACTACTTTAACAGAAGCTGGTGATTTGAAATGAAATGTTATATCCATGCCAAACAAATTTTGTGCCCAATGCAGCCAGTCCCATAGAAGAAGTTTTGATAAATAAATCTAGATGTTTGCTAATGCATGTAGACTATTATGTATAGGTTAAAATTAGCGGTAGCCACTCGCCAAGTGGTGATTAAAAAATCAGCCGTCGATCGCCATGCTAGTCGCCACTCACCAAGTGGCGATTAAAAAATCTTATCGATCGTCAAGTGAAATACACCATATTTCATGGAAATATGCATGTCTACACTGATCACATCTAATTAGAGAACTGGTTAATTCTTTTTCCTACCAGATGCAAACAGATTTCAATGACTTAGCTGTATTTTCAATATTTCGGCTTTTTCTCATGTGCTTACTCTTTAGTTGGATTATTTTTTCAAGAAATACAGTTTTATTCTGCAAAATATATTCATCAGCTTTGATTCCACATGCATTTCAAGTAATTTATTCCTTTTTTTCCCACCGGATACAAGCAGATTTTAAGGACATTTCAGTATCTTCAATATTTCGACTCCTGCCACATGCTCACCAGTTGGATTGTTTCTTCAAGAAATACTGTTTAATCATGCAAAATACACTCATATTCACATACAATAGGTATAAAACTCTTATAGAAAAGTATGTTTATATACATGTCAAGAAAATTTGAAACATAATAGTGGACACTAATGAAACTGAGTCTACCGGCCACTGGCTACTAACTAAATTTCCCAGTTTTCACCTATACTATTATGCTAAGATTATTTTTACTATCAATCATATGTATTGGTTGAAAGTAGTGTGCTACAAGTAGTAAAACTACAGTACTTTTTCTAGTAGTTTATAGTGAAACACGCTACATTTTGAAAATTGTAATGTAGGGACAGTAGTTTGCAGCAAGCACTACTAGTAATGATATGAGTGACGCTACTTCAGGAAAGGGAGGAAGAAGGCATCAATCTTCAAATCATATGAACATAACTTGAATATTTTGCACAAAATATCTTATACGCAACACTTTGTGAATGTCAGTGACAAATTACTGTAAAAATATTAAATAAAATTTATACAGCATATGGCTATACATAAATATGTTATGTACAATAGTAGCCCCTTGTTATATCACTTGTTCTGCTTTCATGTATCCCTAAAAAATAAATAATTTGTAGTTTAACCCCATTTTTATGTAACTATATATAAATGTTTATTGTATTGCATATCTCTCTTAATTTTGCTAAGAAAATTGTACTATGTGTTTAAACTAACATTTGGGAGACTAACACAAAGCATTTTCTTGTATACTGGAAGACTTGATTTAACAAGGACCACTGTATTAATTAATCCGTTTTCTCAATTTTGAGTGTAGATTGAATCCTTTGACAAAATTTAAAAGTAGTGAAGTAGTGACTGAATTTAATAAGTAGTTTGTAGGCATTACTTTTTAAAACAAGTAACTGTAGTTGTAGTTAACCTTATTTTCGATAAAGTAGTTGGTAGTTGTAGCTTGCTACAAAATAAAAGTAGTTTTTCCAATCACTGATTATATATTTTTTTTCTGTACTTAATCATACTAATTAATTAATACAATTGATAAGTACAACTGAAAGTTTGCATATACAAAAAAATTATCATAAAAAGTTTAATTCACAGAAAAAAAAAAAAAAACTTAATACCTGCAAATGTTTGTGTAGCAGGATTGATCCCAGCCAAACGCTTTGACGTACCGAAGTCAGAAATCTTCACAACACCATAATATGTATTAACCAAAACATTATCACCTTTAATGTCTCGGTGTACAATTTTTTGATCATGCTGAAACACAAAAATTAATGAGTAATTTAAAAATTACAGATAAAAATATATTATGTTTGAAATTAGTTTAGAATTTCACTGAGAAATTATTTTCAGCGAACAATTTATTAATATTATATACTAACAAATTTACATTAAAAAAATCTAAAGGTAAGAAGGTTAAATCTTGATTATTTTCTTTAATGTATGCAGGTTATCTTCCCCTCTTTTCTTTCGAGTTTTTAATTGCTTACTGATTTCATCTTGTGTAATATTGTTAATTTATTGTAACAACCTGCATACATTAAAGAAATTAAAAAATAATCAAGATTTAACCTTCTTACATACAGATAAAACTGGAAAATTAGCTATAATGAATAGAACTGATTACATAAATATGATGGAAAAGACAATTAAAGAAATGGATACAGAAATAATAAAGAAAGATCCATTGAATAAGTTAATCAAAGCATCTAATGATCTAATAAAATCAGTAAACTGGCCACCTGAAGAAAAAACGATTAAACGTAATTTCACACCGAACATCCCTATGAATTTTGGTAAACTGAAAAATCACAAGACTCCATATAAACTCAGACCTATTGTAAATAAAACGATCAGCCCAACATATGACATTGAAAAATATATGAAAAAGCAATATGAAAAAATAATCCCCCCACCCCCTCAGAAATTTCGATCAATTCAACAAAAAGCTTCATACAAAAGTTAAAAGAATATGAACCACAGTCTGATGACTATATGTTAAGCCTGGATGTCCAAAACCTCTATTCGTCTATTAACTTGAAAGAAATGACAGATCTAATCAATAATAAAATAAAAAAGTATTATACAGAATCTAACTTAAGTACTCTATTACAAAGCACAACAAACCTGATCCTCAACGAAAGTTATTTTAAGTTCAATAGCAAAATATATAAACACATTAAAGGGGTACCTATGGGATCCCCAATTTCTAATATAGTCGCAGAATGGAAATTAAGAAATCTAGAAACAATAATCCTAAACGAACACAAAACTGAAATCAGGCTATGGCTTAGATATGTAGACGACATATTTATTATCACAAATAAACGAATTAATCTAGATAACCTCCTTGACAAAGTAAATTCATATGACAAGAATATCCAGTTTACAATAGAAAAAGAAATAAAGCATTTGATCAACTACTTAGATGTAAAAATAACTCATGATATAACTAAAATAAATACTACAGTATATAGAAAACCCACAGCTAACTTAAATATAATCTCCTATAAAGCCGATACTCCACTGCCGTACAGATTAGCAGCTATGAATACATATATAAATAGAGTCCTACATGTTTGTTCAACAGAAAAATCACTAAAAGAAGAATTAAAAATCATTGAAAACATAGGTTTAAAGGCAGGACATCTGAGAAAAACTATACTTAAACTAATTGAAAGAGCAAGAGAAATAATTGACCATATACAACCAGCACAGAAGAATCTAACATACACTCCTCCTATTCCATATATAAAAGGTGTATCTTTGAAAATAAAACGAGAATTAGAAAAATTAGGAAAAATAGTCCTACTAACCCCCAATCCTTCCCTCTTTAAATCAATAAGAAATGAAATAGAAAAACATGAGGAAATACAAACAGCAGGAATATACAAAATAAATTGTCTAAACAGCAGAGATGAAAAGGTTACTTACATAGGAATGACGAAGAGAAAAATAGAAGAAAGAATGAAAGAACATATCAGAAATATAAAACTAAATAAACAGTCAACAGCTCTTGCAAGATTAAACACTAAAACCCCAATAAAACTTGAAACCCTACAAATACAGAAAATAGCGAACAACGAAAATTTACATAACGCTTTAATAAGAGAATCAATAGAAATCAATAAGACCAAGGACACATGCAATGGCATGGTTCATTCATTGCTTGATTGCCGCTGGAAAAAAATGTTAGAAGAGGGGGAGAGAGAGAGAGAGTATGGAATGCCGATAGGGGGAGCTCTTCAACCAGCAGCCATATATATAACGGAGAGGCAGAGAGTTGACGATCACAACTGATGATGCCCTAGCTAGGGCGAAAGCGCTTTTGTGGAGTGGTAAAAATTTTTTATTGGCAACTGTTTTTACATTTTTTAAATGGGGGACGTTTTTAGTGAGGAATTTTTTACCATGTTTTTTTTTAAATAATGTCTGAATAAAAATTGCTAAAATGGACAATAAATAGTAAATTTACAGACATTAACAAATGAACACTTGTTTTTAATATATCCTTTTCCTTTTACATCTTGTTATGGAACCTTGTTTATTAGTTATTGCTGGACGATAAAGTAAAATGAACAAATTTTGACATTTTCTAAAAGAAATTATATCCTTCTCCTTTTACATCTTGTTATGGAACCTTCCAGATATCAAATTGAGTATTGGGAAATTGATACATTGAGGCTGTGTATGACTGGGGGGCTCCTTTTTTTTTAATCTTTCAAATTCCATTCTTTTATTTAGTACTGGATGCTTTATGCTAATTTTAATGGATGTTGTGTCATTTTTCCCCCTTCTCAAATTCCTGGAGGAAACCATACTGCAGGACAAAATATATTAATATTAATTAATATAAAACCCAAAACAATCTTACTTATAATAAAATTCAAAGGCAAGAAAGTGTCTGTAACGGTTCCAGGTACGACCACTCTGGTTTGCGAATCGACCATAGTTAAACGCCATGTTAGGCTTAATGAAAAACCTGTGTAACATATCACAGCTAAATGATAATATCCTTTACTTGAAATCATGTCTGTTCAGCATATTTTTCTATAAAACATGTATATCATATACTATTATAATGTTTTAAGTTCTTAATTAAAAATCCAGATTAAAAATCGGAATTCCAACTATAAACAAACGAACATTGTTGCCATTCAGCATCACAAATTCAAATGATTCACAAATGAACGACTCTTTGAAAGCTTCAAATCCGATTCTGCTGTTAAAATATTTGTAAAAGCTTATTAAATCTTTTAATTTTTTTAAAACCTTCAAAAACTATTTCATATAAAACATGAATATCAACGTTTCTGTAAACACATTTTTTCAGAAATAGCGGTGATTTCTTTCGTAGCGAGAATTTGAGGTGATCTATTCAGTATAGTGGTGCCATCTGCCGGTGGATTTTGAAATTTTTAATAAAATTTGAAATAACTCCACAAAATTCTGTAACTATTATATACTATATTAAATTTCAAACCATTCAATTGGGTAATTTTTGCGCTGTTATATGTGAACAGATGGACGAACCAGACGATGACTATAGGTGCTACATATTTATATAATTATGAACGCACCTAATAAACCCGTGCAAAGACGTCCACTTTATCTTTTTTGTTCTAATTCTTTTTTTTTTCTTTAATAATTGTTGAGCGCGATATACTGCTGTATTTTATTTTTGTGCCAACATTGATTTGAGTAAAACCTTTCATTTCATTTTTGAAAACAATGCAGATTTAATTTTTAATTAACTACAATTTATAATCAAAAAAGATATTTTAACGAAATGTAAGTATACTTTGTCAGAAGTCAGTTCAAAAAACTTTGGAATGGTACATCATTTATTGTTGTGCGGTTTGTAAAAGTGTAAAAAAAGAGATGTTGACAACAGAAATAATATATACCAGTAGACACTTGCGAGGATTTCACACTGCACTCTTAATATTTTTTAGCAATAACTAATATTTTTTTTGATGTAGGTTTAAACTTCTAAAGAAAATTTAAGGATACAAATATCTGCAAACAACATCAGTCAAGCCAAAATATCGTCTCATTTGTTCCATGAAAGTTACAGTATAAACTAATCAAAGAAATATTAAAGCTTTTAAATATTTTAATTTAGTTTAAAACCTTTAAAAGCTATTTCATATAAAACACGA
This sequence comes from Maratus michaelseni, assembly GCA_963931845.1. Taxonomy (NCBI): domain Eukaryota; kingdom Metazoa; phylum Arthropoda; class Arachnida; order Araneae; family Salticidae; genus Maratus; species Maratus michaelseni. Next base: position 376,839,121 of record OZ007586.1, read on the forward strand.
ATATCAACGTTTCTGTAAACATGTTTTTTCAGAAATAGCGGTGATTTCTTTCGTAGTAAGGATTTGAGGTGATCTATCCAGTATAGTGGCGCCATCTGCCAGTGCATTTTGAAATTTTAATAAAATTTGAAATAACTCCACAAAATTCTGCAACTATTATATACTATATTAAATTTCAAACCATTCAATATATGCGAACAGATGGATGAACCAGACGACGACTATAGGGGCTACATATTTATATAATTATGAACGCACCTAATAAACCCGTGCAAACACGTCCACTTTATCTTTTTTATTCTTTTTTTTTTAAATATATTATTGTTGAGCGCGACATACTGCTGGATTTTATTTTTGTGGCAACATTTATTTGAGAAAAAACTTTCATTTCATTTTTGAAAACAATGCAGATTTAATTTTTAATTAACTGCAATTTGTAATCAAAAAAGATATTTTAACGAAATATAAGTGTACTTTGTCAGAAGCCAGTTTAAAAAACTTTGGAATGGTAAATCATTTATTGTTGTGCGTTTTGTAAAAGTGTAGAAAAAGGGATGTTGACAACAGAAATAATATATACCAGTAGACAGTGCGAGGATTTCAAACTGCACTCTTAATAATTTTTAGCAATATCTAACATTTTTTAGATGTAGGTTTAAACTTCTAAAGAAAAATTAAGGCTACAAATATCTGCAAACAACATCAGTCAAGCCAAAATATCGTCTCATTTATTCCATCAAAGTTACAGTAAAAACTAATCAAAGAGATATTAAAGCTTTTAAATATTTTAATTTTGTCTAAAACCTTCAAAAACTATTTCATATGAAACATGTATAACAACATTTCTGTAAACTTTTTTTTTTTTCAGAAAGAGCGGTAATTTCTGTCGTAGTGAGGCTTTGAAGTGATCAATCCAGTATATTGACGCCATCTATCGGCGGATTTTAAAATTTCTTCCATCGTAAATAAAATGATTATTTATATACGTAATTAAAATATAAGGAATATATAGTACCGCGTAATTTGCATTTAATTTTGCTTATGTAATCAAACAATGAGTTATGCGGTGAATCAAGCTGTTTAGAAACTCATTGATAACACTTTTTTACAAAAACTTTTGCACAAGGTTATTTATTAATATTTAATTTGAACGTTTTGTCCAATCATTGAACTATTTCAGAAATTTAATACTAAGGAAAAAAAAAAAAAAAAAAAATATATATCCTCATCATTTTTATTTGTAGAAATCATTTGTCATTTTTAAAATGTACTTTTCTACAATACAAATCTTTCAATAATAAAACCTTCCTCCTGTTTGTTTGTGTGAAGTATTATGAAAATGAAACGCAGATCAATAATCCGTCATTTTTGACGGGGTTATATACTAGTTCCATTATAAAATGCAAAGGGAGGCAAATAAAACATGGGAGACTAGAATCTATATAAATAAAATACACAGGTGCTTAAGAGCCTACACTAGTCACGCGAAGAAACGCTCAAGCTAATGTTAAGTCTATGGGAAGGTTCTTGACAGATTTCTCGCTCGCATTTTAATATTTTTAAATGACTTTTTTGGCATAGGATAACTGAGGTCGATATCTAACGTTGTTAGTTTTTACTTTTTCAATTTCGGTTCCAGTTTTTTTTATATAAGGGTACTTTCACTTTCAGAACCAGTTCCAACCGGTTCTAAAATTGGAAATGTCTGCTTATAAAAAATCTGGAACCGAAATCGAAAAAGTAACAACGTTAGAGATCAACCTCAGCTATTCTATGCCAAAAAATCATTTAAAAATATTAAAATGCGAGCGAGAAATCTGTCAAGAACCTTTCCATAGACTTAACATTAGCGTTCGAGTTTCTTCGGAGGGACTAGCGTAGGCTCTTAAGAAATGCAAAGAAAATTAATAAAATCATATCCAGAATAGAGAATTCTAAATTATTTTTATTCATTTCCTCAGTTTTTAAATTAACTATGTATCAAAATCTATCCTAAAATGAACATACATATCATTCCTGAAAGCATATATAGACTCTTAGTGATTAGACTATATCTAGATTTAAAAACATATTCAATAAATGATATGTTGACCTCTATCAAACTGTATTATATTAAACCTTATGCTAAACAGTTACATATGCATTTAAATTTATATAGTATCTAGCAGGAAAATATTTAATTTTAAAATTTATTTATTTTATAATTAAAACTGTAACATTCATATTAAAACATACCAAATATTTAAGACCTTCTAATATCTGTTTTGTATAATAAGAAATGGAAAATTCATTATCTTTAAGAGGACCCCATCTAGACTGCAAAAGTTGAGATAAGCTTCCTAAATTAAAAAAATAAATAAATGTGAACATATAATTAAATAGGAAGCACTAACATAATTTTCAATATTACAAGAACAAACAATTAAATAAATTAACACCACCAAAGCAATAAATGCAGGGAAGTATGTAATTACAGATGTTTCAAGAAACCAAAGTAAAAACTATTAAAGTACTCTTTCAATTAATAACTATTTACTTATTATTATTTTTCAACTGTATAGTTTCTTTTACACATTTTTTATCACAGTATATAGAGTTATGACTTATGAGAGTAAAAATCTATAGTGCGTTTTAAGAATATAGCTGAATTAATTCTCAGTTTTTATCCTAAAATTATTTTCTTCAATTTGAATAAATTTTATCAGATTTATTGTGCCACATCTAAAAAAGGTACAATTTTACAAAAAAAAAAATCTGTTAACTTATAATCTATACTAATATTATAAAGAAGTAACGGTTGTTTTTTTGTTTGTTTGTAGGGGGTAATCTCGGGAAATACCAAACCGATTTAAAAGTGATGGTGGCAAATTGATGGTGACAACCCCTGCTCCAACACAGGCTATATTTTATGTTGGTGCCACTAACCCTAGGGGGGGGGGGGGGAGTGGAAAACGTACTAAAATTGCGATTTTTTTTATACTGAAGGAGCTAGAAATTTGAAATTTCGCATTGTAGCTACTTATAAGATGTAAATGCTCTCTAAGAACAAATTAAAAAAAAAATTTAAATTTAAAAGGGTGAAAGGAGCGAAAAGCATTCTAAAAACATTCTAAATTACAATTTCTATGGAATCTCTGGAACTACAGAATCGATTTCAAAAGTGATGGTGACAATCCCTGCCCCAACATAGGCTATATTTTATGTCAGGTTTCGCTCACAGCTGCAAGAGTTGAAAGCTATTCTTAAGGGATTAGCGTATTGTATCTGTATCTATTGTGTACCATTAGAGGCTTGCTTAAGAAAAATCTTAATCCAGAGGGGAGCGAGTTGGACATAATGAAAGAGGTATTTCCATTGCAATGTAGTCTTTGATAGATAAGAAAGATAGTGCACTCTTTTATTTAGGAAGACAGATCAGTCAAGAGGGAGGAACGGTTGTCAAGCGACCCTTGGAAATAAAACAGCAGCCCCGTAGGGAGAGAGCGGGTGCACTGGGGAATGACGAGAGATGAAATTAGTTCGAACGTGGTAGTGAAGGTGTAAGGTCGTTGAGAGTTGACGATCTGAGCCACGTGTGTTTAACGGTATCTCTCGAAAGAAAGAGAGAGCGGGTGTGAGATGAATAGAAATCTCAGTGCGGAATGAATTGACTTAGTCTAACGGTACACGTAGAGCGTTTTCTGTAATTGTTTTGATTTAGTGTTAAACCGGATAATTTACATCCGAGTTTAAGTGTAAATATTGTTAATAAATTGTTACTTTAACTTTAATTGAAAGAGTTAGGTTTTTCTTGAATATACATCAAGTATCGTGCCCGATATCACGTATTCATATCGGTGGTGGCAGCATATCAAAAGACCGGATTTATTTCGAAGTTGTGTGGACGGAGAAGTGGAATCTGACAATGTTGGCAGCGACGGGATCTGAATCACCGAAGACCAATGCCAGTTAGCCGTGTTACAGAGAGTTTGTGACGGATCGCCCAGCGGAAGTGTTCATGCCCTATCGTCGTAGACTAGTGCCAGATAGCCGTGTTACAGAGAGTTTGTGCCGGATCGCCCAGCAGAAGTGTTTGTGCCCTATCGTCGTAGACCACCAGTGCCAGTTAGATGTGTTACAGTCAGTTTATGCCAGATCGTCTAGCGGAAGTGTGTGTGCCCTATCATCGTAGACCAGTGCCAGCTAGCCTTGTTACAGAGTGCCTTGCCGGATCGTCCAGCAGAAGTGTTGGTGCTGTGTGTAGTGTTAGTTCCAGTGTTTGTGTACACAGTGATTCAAGTTACAGTGATTGTTGCCCGAGAGTGCAAGATTTACCCTGTGGAAAAGTGAGCAGAGAATTGCCCCAGCGAATGAAGTACAAGGTAAGGTGTTTTGATCATTTTACTCTACTGACATTCTCGAACCTACTTTTTATTTATTGTGTATAATTGATGGTAATTTAAGTTAATGTTGTGGTTAATTTTTGATAATTTAGGTGCAATATAATAATTGAACTAAATCAAATGAGATATTAACAGCCATTTTACACTATTGTTTTAAGAAAAGGATCTTATATCAATTACTAGAATTGATTTTCAAATTTTTTTAACAGATAAGATTAATGATCAAAATTGATGCATTGTGTTAATAGTTGGAAGGAATAATTGAAATTTCTTAAATTTAAATTATTATTAACGTAATATTTAAATTAAATGATATTGTTTGTTTTAAATTTGAAATATTGATGGTAAATAAGGAAGGCAAATTTGTGTAGAAGTTAAATTAAATGGAAATAACCTTCAAGGAAGAATTTAAGGTCCAAGAAAAAAAAAGTGCTGTGATTTACTTTTTTATGTGAAAACAAATTTTGAAAATTGAAATATTTTATTGAGATTAAATTTAGGAATTTATGTGTATTTCATGCAAATTTTTGTTAGGTGGATATTTTTATGTAGTGATTGGCATCAGTGTTTTATTCAAATTGCAACGTATCAGTATTATTGTGTAAATTGTATTTTATTATTTATGATAAATTTAAAATCTGTATTGCATACTAATCAAACTGAAATTATTGTTACTTTGTTATTGGAAGCAAATTGTGGGGTAACGTTGTTTAAGGAAATTTATCAATTATTATTATTTATTTGAAATATGTTAAATAGTATAATATGTGGAGGTAACTTATGATGGTAGGATTTGAGGAAATATTAATTTGATATTGTGCTTAAGTATTATTGTAGGGTGGTAATAATTATCAGTAGAAAGTATGGCTTTCTTACTAAAATTAAAAAGGGTGGATCTTCAGGCGATATGTGAAGAGTTAGGGATTGAAGTCTCGGAAGATGATACCAGGTTTAAGCTTAAGAAAAAGATAGTGGAGAGCGACGAATATGAAGAGGGGGCCGTTATGGAATTATCTAGCACTATTGTTAAGGAACGGTTAGAACAAGAAAAGTTACAATGGGAAAAGTTAGAAAAGGAGGAAAAGTTAGAAAAGGAGGAAAAGTTACAACGGGAAAAGTTAGAAAAGGAGGAAAAGTTACAACGGGAAAAGTTAGATAGAGAAGAAAGGGATGAAAAATTGAGATTGGAACATGAGTTAGAGTTGGAAAGGATAAAGATTCAAAGTTCGGCTAATAACGCTAATGGGACTAGAGAATCTAATCATGAGAGTAGCCTAGAGAAATTGATTAAAAGTGTTAAAACTTTGTCTATCAAGGTTCCAGAAGGGACTGAGGGATGGAATCTGTTTTTTAGCAGTTTAGAACAAGCATTCCAAACAAAAAATGTACCGGAAACCCAGCAGGCTGAAATTTTACTAAATATGTTAGGAGATAAGGCCGATAACTTGCTAATATACACTACTAGGGAACAAATTGAGAGTTATGAGAAGTTAAAGGAATTAGTTCTAATTGAACACGAGCCAACACCGAAGGCGTGTTTGGAAAATTTCAAGAAGGCTAGAAGTAATCAAAATGAAACTCATGTATTATTTGTGTCACGTTTAATAGCAATGTGGGAAAATTACTGTAAGATTAAAGGTGCAGATACGTATGAGAAGGTTAATCAGTTAATTGTCACGGATAAGTTGTTAAATACCCTAGATGAGGAAACCGCGACGCATATTGGATTAACTCAGCACAGTAATTGGTTAGAAGTTTCTAAAATTGCTAAGGAATGTGATAATTTCTTTGATGCTAAACAAAAATCTTATGCAGTAACTTATAAGGGTTATAAAGGTAAAGAAAGGTATGTTAATAATGAAGATTCTAGAAGGGCAAAAGATGAGGGATTTAGTAGTAATTGGAGACAAAATGGGAATAATGAAGTTAGTCCATTTTTGGGTAGAAAACCAGAATATAAGAAACCTAATGATACGACGCCTATCTGTTTCAAGTATGGTCAACGAGGACATGTTCAGCGATTTTGTACAAAAGGAAATAATGAGGGAAGTAATTAAATTAATAACCGACAAGAACCAAGGGCTAGTATCAATAATGTCTCAGTGCGAGGAATTAAAGAATTACCAAGGGGAGCGAGTATGGCAAGAATCGGAGCAAGAGGGAATTGGAGAGCTAAAGTTATTGGAGAGAAGTTAAATAATCTCGAGAAAGTGGAAGTTAGTGTAAATGGGAAGATAACAAAAGGATTGGTGGATTCTGGTTGCCAAATTAGCATCGTTCATAAAGATTTAGTACCAGCAGAAAAATTAAGAGGGGCTGGTAGCATATATTTACAAGGGATATTTGGTAAGGCAGTGAAATCACCGTTAATTCAATTACCTTTAGCTAATTCCAAAACGCGGTCAAACTAATGTAATTCATCAGGATGTACTTTGCGCGATAATTGATAATAGTAAGGAACAGGTAATTTCACATCCTGACGTGGCTAATGAATTATCAGGGTTAAACAACGAGAAATCATTAAGAGAATCGGTAGAAAGGGAATGTAAGGAAGATAGTGGGAATAAAGTGAAGGAAGGAGAAAGGATTAGAAATGATAATAATAACCGTTATGTCGTAGAAACGAGATCGGTAAATTTGCAAAGTCATGAGAAGGAAAAAGACAGGATAGAGAAAAGTAAGATTAATCAAGTTACGGAAAGTAGTTCAAATGTATTTCAGAAATCCCAAATGAATTGTAAAGATTTAGAGAAAGCTTGGGAATTAGCTGAAAATGATAGAGGGTCTTACTATCTAGTTAATGTGGTATTGTATCATAAAGAGAAATTAGTAGATGAAACTGTAGCTCAATTAGTATTACCTAAAATTAGAAGGGAGGAAATTCTAAAATTAGCGCATACTTCCTTATACGGAGAACATCACGCGGTTAAGAAAATGTTAGAAAGAATCAAGCATTCATTTTATTGGGAAAATATGGCAGAGGAAGCTAAAACATTTTGCGAATCATGTGTAGAATATTGTTTAACGAGGGAAATGAATGGAAGTGATAGGGAGAAAGAGGAAACAGGTCAACCTGCATATGTAATTGAGTTAGTGGACGGGAGTAAGAAACTGGTGTATCAAAAGGAAATGAGAGAATTTATGGCCAAAAATAAAGTAGTCGATATTGTCTTGGATAGTGACGGGGAGTTTGAAGACTGTAGGAAAAATCTGTTGTTAGACAGAGAACAACCGGAAAATAAAGACAGGAAGGGATTTGAAATAAAAGGGTTAACCAATATTCAAGTTGGGGACATAAAATCAATCTTAAGGAAAAATAAGGAATTATTTATGGGTCCTATCCAACTGGTTGAAATGGAGAAAAATCGGATTGGTCGTAAACCGGAAAGGGGTAAGATAAGGCAGAAATTGTACAATGTTATCATCACGTACAAAGAGGACCTGCAAAGGCAAGTGCCTGATTGGTTAGAGGAAGATTTAATTAGGACATCAGAGGCAGAAGTTAGCCATTCAATCGGGTGCATTACGAAAAGGGATGTACCAATTAAGTTAACGAGGAAGGACTGGAGGGAAAAGGTAGTACCGCCTCCAGCAATCTCAGCCTAAGGACTGACATTGAAATGACATAATACTAGTGTAACTTTATTTTTTTTGTGTATTTATAATTGTATGTACATCCTGTGTTTATAAAAGTGTATTAGCATATTGTGTATTTTTTCTGTAGTTATCACATTAGTATATGGTTCATTAGAGATGTCAGTAGTTAAATTTTCAGACACCTTGAAATATTTATGTAATTATAGTAATGGAGAAACCTATCAAGGAACTGTTGAACTCTTCTCAGACGTTACATAGTTTGAGGAAAATTAGCCCCTAAAAGGCATATTTTCCGCTAAGGTGGGGGGTGTCAGGTTTCGCTCACAGCTGCAAGAGTTGAAAGCTATTCTTAAGGGATTAGCGTATTGTATCTGTATCTATTGTGTACCATTAGAGGCTTGCTTAAGAAAAATCTTAATCCGGAGGGGAGCGAGTTGGACATAATGAAAGAGGTATTTCCATTGCAATGTAGTCTTTGATAGATAAGAAAGATAGTGCACTCTTTTATTTAGGAAGACAGATCAGTCAAGAGGGAGGAACGGTTGTCAAGTGACCCTTGGAAATAAAACAGCAGCCCCATAGGGAGAGAGCGTGTGCACTGGGGAATGACGAGAGATGAAATTAGTTCGAACGTGGTAGTGAAGGTGTAAGGTCGTTGAGAGTTGACGATCTGAGCCACGTGTGTTTAACGGTATCTCTCGAAAGAAAGAGAGAGCGGGTGTGAGATGAATAGAAATCTCAGTGCGGAATGAATTGACGTAGTCTAACGGTACACGTAGAGCGTTTTCTGTAATTGTTTTGATTTAGTGTTAAACCGGATAATTTACATCCGAGTTTAAGTGTAAATATTGTTAATAAATTGTTACTTTAACTTTAATTGAAAGAGTTAGGTTTTTCTTGAATATACATCAAGTATCGTGCCCGATATCACGTATTCATATCGGTGGTGGCAGCATATCAAAAGACCGGATTTATTTCGAAGTTGTGTGGACGGAGAAGTGGAATCCGACAGTGTCACTAACCCCAAAGGGGTGCAGGAGCAAAAAACGTTCTAAAATTGTGAATTTTTTTATACTGAAGGAGCTAGAAATTTAAAATTTGGCATTGTAGTTACTTATAAGATGTAAATGCTCTCTAAGAACAAATAAAAAAAAATTCGAAATTTAAAAGGTTGAAATAAGCAAAAAGCATTCTAAAACATTCTAAATTACAATTTCTATGGAATCTCTGGAACTACAGAACCAATTTCAACAGTGATGGTGGCTAATTGATGGTGACAATCCCTGCTCCAACATAGGCTATATTTTATGTCAGTGCCAATAACCCCAAGGTGGTGCAGGAGCAAAAAACGTTCTAAAATTGTGATTTTTTTTATACTGAAAGAGCTAGAAATTTAAATTTTGGCATTGTAGTTACTTATAAGATTTACTACTTATAAGATTTGCTACTAACCCCAATGGGGTGCAGGAGCAAAAAACATTCTAAAATTGTGATTTTTTTTTTATACTGAAGGAGCTGAGAAATTTAAAATTTGGCATTGCAGTTACTTATAAGATGTAAATGCTCTCTAAGAACAAATTAAAAAAAAATTCAAAATTTAAAAGATTGAAATGAGCGAAAAGCATTCTAAAAACATTCTAAATTACAATTTCTATGAAATCTCTCGAACTAAAGAATCGATTTCAAAAGTGATGGTGGCAAATTGATGGTGACAATCCCTGCTCCAACACAAGCTATATTTTATGTCGATGCCACTAACCCCAATGGGGTGCAGGAGCGAAAAACATTCTAAAATTGTGATTTTTTTTTATACTGGAGGAGCTAGAAATTTAAAATTTGGCATTGTAGTTACTTATAAGATGTAAATGCTCTCTAAGAACAAATTAAAAAAAAATTCGAAATTTAAAATGTTGAAATAAGCGAGAAGCATTTTAAAAACATTCTAAATTACAATTTCGATAGAATCTCTGGAACTGCAGAACCGATTTCAAAAGTGATAGTGGCAAATTGATCGTGAAAATCCCTGCTTGAACGCAGGCTATATTTTATGTAGGTGCCACTAAAACCAGGGGGTGCAGGAGCGAAAAACGTTCTAAAATTGCGATTTTTTTTATACTGAAGGAGCTAGAAATTTTAAATTTGACATTGTAGCTACTTATAAGATGTAAATGCTCTCTAAGAACAAATTAAAAATCAAAAATTGAAATTTAAAAGGGTGAAATGAGCGAAAAACGTTCTAAAAACATTCTATTTTACAATTTCTATGGAATCTCTGGAACTACAGAACCAATTTCAAAAGTGATGGTGGCAAATCAATGGTGACAATCCCTGCTCCAACACAGGCTATATTTTATGTCGGTGCCACTATTTCCAGGGGATTGCAGGAGCAAAAAACTTTCTAAAATTGGGATTTTTTTTATACTGAAGGAGCTAGAAATTTGAAATTTGGCATTGTAGTTACTTATCAGATGTAAATCCTCTCTAAAAACAAATTAAAAAAATTTCGAAATTTAAAAGGTTCAAATGAGCGAAAAGCATTCTAAAAACATTCTAAATTACAATTTCTATAGAATCTCTGGAACTACAGAACCAATTTCAAAAGTGATGGTGGCAAATTGATGGTGACAATCTCCAACATCAGCTATATTTTATGTCGGTGCCACTAATCTCAGGAGGGAGGGTGAAAAACGTTCTAAAATTGGGATTTTTTTTATACTGAAGGAGCTAGAAATTTGAAATTTGGCATTGTAGTTACTTATAAGATGTAAATACTCTCTAAAAAAGGCCCTTCTGTACTTTTTCGATTTTGATTACTAGTTTTTTTATTAAGATACTTTCACTGTCAGAACTGGTTTCGAAAGTGAAAGTATCCTCAATAAAAAAACTGTAACCAAAATCAAAAAAGATCAACATAGACACATGCATAGAGATCAACCGCAGCTATCCAATGGAAAAAAAATCATTTAAAAATATTGAAATTGTGAATATATTGAAAATATTGAAATGTGAACGAGATATCTTAAAATATTTCTTCCATAGGATTAACAGTAGCGAAGGGGTGTTTTCGCATGAGTGAAGTAGCCTCTTAATGTGAAAAGCACAAAATAGGAAATCTCTTTTTTCCCTGTAAAATAGCATGGAAATTTTGATAATGAAATATGAAGAAAATGCTCAAAAAGAAAAATTATATATATAAAAAAAAATATTAAGAAGCTTTACAAAAATTAGAATTTCTCAAACAGATGACAAAACATTTGATGGATATAGACCCAGACAACAGTAAAAGTATGCAAGTGTACCGAAGTTTAGAAAATCAAATTTTGTATTACTCCAAAACATGTTCAAAAATTCCAAAACAAAGAAAAAAAACTGTGCAATTGGCAAGTTTTTGCCTAAATAACTTAAAATGTAGGTATGTTTGAAGCAATCAAACTATATCACAGTAAGTTTTAAATCAAATTACAGTAGAAGATCTTTATAACACAAACCTAAAAACACGAGGTTGTGCATTATATAGAATTTTGTGTTATATAGATCACATTTCACACATCATTAAATTTAGCTTGTAAAACATGGCCGAATATGTGTGAAACATACCAAAATACATTAGAATATCTTTATATTGCTTTCTTTATTACCAGGAGTTGTGCAGATTATAATTTTTTGCATAATATTGATCATTCCACACATTGTTAAATTTTCTTTATAAACATTGTCCAAACATACCTGTATCAAATCATAGCAATTTTGTCAGTAATAAGCTCTGAATTAAGGAGATAAAGTTGAACTAATGTATCAAATTTAGTCCTCTAGAGAATAGCAACTATTTATAATGTGGGAATTCAGGTGTTTCTTAACTGAAAATTCATTGTTTACATCTGAGAAATTGTGCGTTATATGGAGAATTGCATTATAAAGATCTTCTACTGTATGTATATTTAAAAAAATTAACCTGACGGTAAGTAAGCTGATATAAATAACCTAAAGAATTAAAAATTAAATTATTTTTTTATGTTTCTTGATTGTTATTTATTAAATTGGCTCACACGTTTATGTTAATGAAAGTTCATAAAAATTAAATAAAACTTTTTTTAAAATTTCAAATCAAGCTATAATAGTACTTTCTAACAATAATACATCAAAAACTATATCAAAGTACATTATTACATTGTTTATGTATACTGAGTTTTTAAGGAAGTTGGGTGTGGATCTATTGCAGTTTTTCCCATTTATTGTATGTTTTGATTAGTGTGGTAATATCATGGGATTAATTAACCACACTAATTGAGGAAAACCAGTATATTGTTGAAAAATACTTACAAAGAAAAAAAAAAACTTGACCTTTAAAATGTCAAAAAAAAATACAATCAACAAATTAAATACATTTTAATCTGAATAATATAAAATCTTTATTTGCCTCAAGTTCTACTATTTACATTCTAAATGAAAATCAAATACTACATTACAAAGCTAAACTAAATTAATTTTAAAGCTAAATTTAGAAATCACTCTGCTTAAGAGTACTATAAGGTAAATTGGATCTTTTGTAGAGAGAGGGAGATTAAAATTATAAAATTTTATACTGATATTTTATTTTCAGTGTAACAAAATATTTATACAGTATGGAACCATTTATCCGGAATCCAGTTAACCGGAAAACCAGTTATCCAGAATGATATTTCCAACTGACTGATTTCAGAATCTTTCCAGAAAAAAGTGCCATGCAGTGCCAGTTTGACATGTGCATTGCTTGATAGATTAGCACATGCATTGTACAACTTCACCAATATCTAGTATTTGAAATGAAAGCCTATTTAGTCAGACATTGTGCATTTTGATTCTTATGCAGTATTATTGTTTCCAAGGTATTGCCAGAAATTGCCTTATTTCAAACTCTGATTAATCTTTGATCTTGATAGGATCTGAGCCTTAATCAAAGTAATCTAATAATTTAAAATCAGTAAGTGTTACAGCTACATTTATTCTACAAATCTCATCAAATGGATGTTGTTTTAATGTCCAACCAGTTATCCAGAAAAACCAGTTATCCGGAATACATCTGGCCCCGACCATTCCGGATAAATGGTTCTATACTGTATTTAAAATTTCTGAAGATTAAAAATAACTTCATGCAATTTTATATAACAGAACAGTTACTCTTCAAATAAAGTAAAGCCCAGACACCACTAATATCAATTTTATCTACACACAAAATAAATAAACAAATGCTAAAAGAATAAGCAAGCACCAAGAAAAGTTATTAACATCATAAAATATGTTCAAAGAAATTAGAGTTAACACAATGACAGCCAAACCTATTACCAAAGCATTGGGAATGCACAAGTTATATCTTTGTTGGCAATAAATATGATAAAAAAAAAGAGAAAAAGAAAGTTATACCTCCAGGTACACGTTCCATAAAAATTTTGAAATATCCATCCTCACTAACTGAGCCCAGATACTGAACTATGTTCCTGTGTCTTAATTCAGAATGAAGTTTGATCTCTTCATGCAAAGGTTGGACAACACTAAATGAATGATAATAAATATAAATATATAGCTATAGTTACTTATGATAAACTAAAATTTTTCATGATATTAAAAAAATTGAATTTCAATTAATTTTAACCACTTTATATAGTAGATTTGCGATTTAATGACCTTCATGGAACCTCAGCAAATAGGAAGTTAAATCAAATGGTCTTTAAATCAAAAGTTGTTAATATTGGTTGTTTTCAATGCAGTTCAACATTACCTAACATTCTAATATAATAACAACTATTGATTTATACAAATTTTTAAAATATAGTGTAATTTTTAGAATTAAAAAATACATAAAAATTATGGAATAATTTTATAAGAATTTAAACATTTTAAAAAATTAAAAAATGAATTATACTAGCTAATTAACATTGATGGCTTCATCGTTAACAAAAATGAAAATAGATGTTGTTAGGTGTCTTTGGTTTGTTTGTATTTTCATTTACAAAGTCGATGCACAATTTAAAAAATCACACGAAAAAAAAAATCGAAAAAGTGAGTTTTACAAACAAATTTTTTTCAAAGGTTTAATATTTGTATTTTTTAAAACAGATTGTGGGTTTTGAAATATGAATGAACATAGATTGTTAGGAATGTGCATTTCCGTGGTTCGTATCTGTGTACACACATTTATATTTAAGTACATTCCTACTGTATAAGTATTCTCTTTAATTCCTTTAATAATGCTCACTTACCTTTTTGTTAAAACAATCCATTTATTCCTCCTTTCTATCTTTTGAAATTCATTTTGGGGTTTATTAACAGCAGTTTCTAAAGTCTTTCTCTTTCACCACAGGGAGAAGGGGACACTTTCTTTAAAAAGTCTCTTGTTTACTTTTATCCACGTGATCTTTTCCTTCCCTTCCGGTTTTGGTGTCAATTCTCATAATCGTTATGAGATGGCAATAGCGGTCTGCTATTTTCGTGATTTGCCTATGCAATCGGCATCGCTTCTCCATTGTTCTGGAGGCATGTTCTCGAAGCTGGAAGAGGCATTTCAAACTGCATAGTTGTTTGTTTTTCAACCGTCCAAGGTATATACAGGGTGTTTCACTACCAGACCGACAAACTTTGAGGGGTGATAGTAGATATGAAGACAAACATTATTAAATAGGAAACCATGGGGCACAAACGTCTTCTGTAGGAGCTAGGGGCCATTAAAGTTTAAGGTCCAAAACTTCAAACAGTGATAAAAAACAGAAAAAAGGGTTGGTTCGTTTGCGGTTTTCGCTAAAATCATTCTTTATATCATGATTTTCTTCAAAAAAAATTTTAAAGGTTACATTAAAAATTTGTCGATAGAGGGTGCTTTACACTTTAGAGTAACGTACAACTACTTTTAACCGTTATTTTTTGTATGGGGTTAAAATTATTCTAAAGTTTAGACTTTAACTTAAATTTTAAGCCCAAAATCGAAAACATTGGGATCGGATAACTAGTGAAAATTGAACTGTGAACAGAGGGGGGAGGATTTTAAACGCTCATAAACATTGAACAAACTAATCGATTTTGTTGTGGTTTGCGTGTAGGTCATTCCCTTGGTAATTATTTTATTCAAAATGACATACAGCTTTGGTGTCCTCATTTTTTGATAAAGGGCGCTTTCGACACATCTCCTACATTTTAATGACATTACTCCTGGGTGTTTTACTACCAGACCAACATACTTCCAGGAAGTGTTAGGGATGCAAAGATGACTCGGAATCATAGGAATGTAACGTTAGAAATGCCTTTTTTGCAAGTTATGGTTAAAAGAAGCAGAGAAAAAAGCAACAGAAAGAAGTAGAGAAACAGCAACAGAAAGAAGTAGAGAAACAGCAACACATTAATATGACAAAAAACAGTTTATTTAAAGGTTTTACTACAAAAGGTGTTTGAAATTACGACCAGAAGTAGTCTGGCAACATCAGAGCGGCGTGTCTGTTACAGTCCGCAGCTCCATATACGAGCAACATGTCGACCAGTTCATCGTTCGAATACTCCATCCTACTACCTTTGGAACTGGTTTGCAAATGATCACTTCAGCGTGATTGCTGTTCACGGGCCTTACCGTTCACCACCATCTATCGCAAGGAAACTGCAGGGCCATCTACCGTCACTGTCAAGCTTACCGGACTACTTCTGGTCGTAATTTCGAACACCTTTTGTAGTAAAACCTTTAAATAAACTGTTTTCTGTCACATTAACGTGTTGCTGTTTCTCTGCTTCTTTCTGTTGCTTTTTTCTCTGCTTCTTTCTGTTGCTTTTTTCTCTGCTTCTTCCTCGAAGTCTGTTTTAATTGAAGTACTTGCAGTGTGGGTTTAATTTGTTTTTTTAGTAAAGGTCTCTTTGTTATGATGTCTACTCTTTTAGTAACCTAAGTGAATCATTTTAAGGCTTGGAACTTTTGAAGTTTATTTTTCCATCATCTAACCAATTCTTCGCTATGCTTCATAAGGAAATCTGAAGTTCCTGGACTAGTGGTAAAAGTATCCTGAAAGGAACACATATCCAGTCACAGACGGGAGTCTGGGTTTTTTCCTGTGATATGAGCACTGATAGAGGCATATAAGCCGAACTTTGTTTTTTTATTCCAAGCTATGGGATTCCAGAGTTAAATATGTAATGGTTGAATAACATTATCTACTATATATATATATATATAAAACACAAATGGAAATCTCGTTCCGTTCCTTTATAACTCGAGTTTCGCTGAATGGATTTTGATGGAACTTGCATTGATCGATAGATAATTTTTCAGGGAAGGTTTTAGTATATAACACAACATTCTACGTAGATTAGTTATAGAGTTATGATGGAAAGTTCTGTTATTTTGGATGAAAAGGTTACCACTGGTTATTTTTTGGTGACCATTATCGTTGGTGAAAGAATTTAAAGGGCTATATCATTAGAAAATAATACAAACAACTAAACAAAAAATAAAAGAAAAACTTATTTTCTATAAAATAAAATAAGCAAAACAGTTTTGATGAAAAATAATGTTATAAAACGAAAATATTTAATTTATACATGAAAGGAAAGGTGTGCAATGCTTAAAAAATTATTCAATGTGAAATATTGCAATTGAAACCATATTTGGTGATTTATCGTTTGCGTCAGGTTAAAAAAAGTGCATTTGAAAATTTTATTAGATAAAATCTGATTTGATTAATGAGTTTGAGTTTTGAGTTTGATTTGATTAATGCATATTCATAATAATGATGTTTTTTCAAGTGTACGACAACATTTCAGGAGTAATTTTTTATATTCAAATGTAAATTATATAAATTACAGTTAATATTATAAAAACAGAGTCAAATATTTAAATATTAGTGTAAATGTCTGTGACACACTAATTATTATCACACATTTAAAAAAAAATTCACCATTCATTTCTTTTTAGTTTTCTTTGCATATCTTTTCTTCTTTTTGAAGGTTTTTAAACATATTGCACTAATCTTCTGTAATCGGGTCACCTGCCAGTCGGCATATTTACTATATTGTTGGATTTTTTTTATATATATTTGAAGAGGGCTATTGATGGTGAATCCGATTGCAGCGAATTTGAACTCAGTGATTAGTAAATTTATGGTTTTTCATTATGAAGCAAACGGACAAAAGAATATTTACTATTACATATTTTCCATCTACAGTTATTTTACTGTCACTAAAAAAAGCAATACTTGCAATGTAGGAAAAATACTTTGAAATGCCAATGGTGGTCAAGGAACAATATCTTCTAATTTATCATTTTAACCTAGATAAGTAAAAAAGTACCTGGAATTTAGATTAGATAAAATTGTGATTATTATAAAGCAATTTTGGCGAACGCACAGCCCTACACACTAAACTTAATGACAAATTAACGGATTATGTACATTATGGGATTTATTTAGACAACAGACTGGAGAATAATGTAATCTTGAAAATAAAAGAAATAGCAAGGATTTATTACTTCGTGCCATTATGCTGCTCATTAAAGAAATGCAAAAAAAAAAATCTTATTGTTATTTTAATTTTATTCAAATGATTCAGCATTAAAAATATAGTTTCTTTTTTTTTTTTTTTAAGTATGAAAGTTAAACAGTGTTCTTTATGCGCAAATAATGTATTACATTTTTGACTGTATTTACTCTGCTGGAATCCAAAGATAGAAAACTGTAGTAGACCTGCCAGAAGATGACATATATTACGAAATATAATGTAACGTAGAGTGAGATTATATTTAAGCTACCAGAACCACACATAGCACCAAGCTGAGAGGCCCGAAGTTCAAGAACTAACAAACGAAAATGAATAAACCGAATATTATTAAAGTTCAATGGTTAATCTCTGCAATAATCATAATGCTCTCTTTTTTAGTAGTTCGGTGACTAGACAACATTTTAAATTATGTTTGTCAGAACGGCCACATTTTTCCACCAAACTCTATACTATAAATGATTAAATAAATGAGTTGCTTCTTAATAGTCCGAATTTTGTCTAACGAATAAGATAATATACTAGCGCAATGGTGGTCGCGTTGTATTCAGCAATGCGGACGGACTTTCCAGGAGAAGGTCCATATTACTTTAAAATGCAAGGTCGAATTCACCATTTCGTTTCATTTAAGATTCATTTGGGAAATCAACCAGTGCAGCGGACATAGCCTGCTAGTATTATCTAAGTAAATATTAAAACTAGGCTTCATCTTTTTCATTAACTGGTATTTATACCAACGTGCTAGATGCTTTAAAAGTGATTGTCTTAGTGTGTGTGAAACATAATCAACAGTTGTCGAGCATTTTGTTTTAGAATGAATTAGTGATGTCTATCGTGTTGTAGAACCTTGATAGTACATCTGGATTACTTATCACTGTATTAATTTCATTCATGATAATGATGAGCTTCGAATATATCTTTATACATATTTTTTTTCTGAAGTGATAAAAAAGTTTGACTTCAGTTGTGAAGTCAATATTGTAATGAAGTTGAAAGATCTATGTTTTAACACCTTGTCATGCTAAGTTATTGTGATATTCAGTTCATATAAGTTAATCTTTTTTTATATTGTTAATAGATATATTTTCTGAAATAATTTATTATTATGTTATTGTTTTGTCTTAAAGCTTTCAATAAATATGTTTTGGTTTTTAAATTGTCATCTTTACAACCCTTGGCACAAAGTTTCCGATCATTACACCAACACTACCATTTTTTGTAAGAAAGGATTATTTATTCTCACTGCATAAAAATTAAACGATTATTAGCGATAATACATTTGTATTACATATAATGAACAACAATATGCAACAAAGAAAAATCATTATACATCAATTTATAAACAGAAAAATGGTGATTGAAATTTAAACAGCAAAGAAAAAATTATTCAATCACGCTTTGATGTGGAAAAAAATAACCGATCACTGTAATCAATATTTAGTAAATCCACCTTTAGCTCAGATGACAGGCGAAATTTTTCGTGGAATGGACTCAATAAGCTTTTTACACTCGTTGGGAGCAATTTCACACCAACATTCCCTTATAGCTTTACGTAGTTTTATGGCACTTGTGATCCTTCGAAAATCGATTTTTTTTAAAAATATATTCCACAGATTTTCGATGGGATTAAGATCCAGACTATTGGGCGGCCAAGTCATAGTTTTAATTGGATTATTACCTACATTTTGTAGAAATTTCTTCACTGATTTGGTGTGATGGGGAGCTGCGTTGTCATATTGAAATAATAAGTCACTTTGATCCCCGAACCATTGATCAATGCTGGGAATCAAAAAATTCTCTAAAATGTCAATGTATTCAGAGTTTACTGTACCTAACACAATACACAACTTGCTGACGCCTTGTGATATCATACAACTCCAAACTGTAAATGCAGGTGAAAATTTAGTCCTCGTATTGACACACTTATCATTGAACTTTTCATCAACTCTCCTCCAAACAAATGTTCCACAGTTATCACCTGTTCCGAGAGATATGCGAGATTCATCACTAAAAATAACTTTATTCCATTTATCAAGTAGCCAGTGTACATGTTTTTTACACCATTGCAAGTGCTCTTTTCTATGCTTCTTTGTCAAGTAAGGTTTCGTTTTAGCTTTACAGAATTTAAATCCTGCTGCATTTAGACAATTACGTACAGTGCGGTCACATACCTTTATGTTATACTTAGATCATTCATCATTGAGTTGTTTTGAGGTTGCTTGCCGCTTTCTTTTCACTATTTCCACAAGTTTTCTGTCCTCCCTAGGCGGTGTCATTCTTGAACATCCACTTCGAGGTACATTTTCCAAGCTGTTAGTCAACTGATTTTTTTTCCAAATATCGCATACTGTACTTTGAGCACAATTTAATAAAGCAGCCAATTTTCTTTGTGAATTTCTCTCTTGCAACAATTTAATCATGCAGATTCTTAAATCGCGAGACAGGTTTTTCACACGAGCCATTGCCCAGCACTTCAGAGCTGCTTTTGATCTTGCAGATGGAAGATTTCTTCTTTTAAATAGGATTCAGATATTGCACGCATGCGCAAGCACTCTTATCTGTCTTCAATATGCAAATTTCAAACTTGTTTCCTCAGTGATCGATTACTATTTTCCAACTTCCGTCTTGATCGAATATTTTTTTCTCATGAGGAAACTTTTTCGCCTGCAGTATAATTATAAATTATATGATTGTTATACTGAATTCACTTTTCATTTATATTTGAATACGTGTTCTTTTATTTGGCATATTGTAAAATGCCCCTATGCTCCTGAATTGCGAAATATATGCGTCGAAATGCAAAACTCATAAACTTGATAACACTGATCGGAAACTTTTTGCCAAGGGTTGTATTTAATCCACCACAATAGTTTAATCTTTTGAGCTAAATTCCTTTTTATTTTTAATCTAATTCGGTGAGTCAAGGTCAACATTTCTTTTATTGGGGTTTCACATCACCAATAGCATTTTTAATTGCTTAAAGCAACTCTGCTAATCTTTCAACATCCTCAGAGATACATTTGTATCTCTGATCAAAAGGTTATGGGCATTATTTGCCTCTGACATAACTGGATTAGTACGGTTTTTTTTTTTTTTTTTGTTAAGTTTAAAAGATAATAGTTAAAAGTATAAAGTCTTAAAACCGATCTAAGTTTGTAATCAGTTTTATTGTATTCATTTTTGGGTTATGATCAAAAGTAATATACAGATTTTGATAATGTTTGTACTAATTAAATATGTTTCTTTTATTAACTTGCTGTTTTTTACCTTAATTGGTCTGGGTTTTCAAGGTGGTGGATATTGTTCTTCAGCCCTGATGTTATCGATTATTTTAGATAGAAGGGCCGAAGTTTATGATGACATTTAAAGTTTGGAGTTTTTTTAATATAAACTTGAAATTTAAAAATTATGAGTTAAAAATTTAAGCAGATGAATATTAAAAGTTATTCTTGTGATTTATAATTAGCATATAAGTACTTTTTTTTTAAGTTTAAGAAGTTCGGTGAAATTTAAAGTTTAATGAAATTTTTTTCTAATTTAATGTTTGAAGAATTTTTAATTTGTGGGGGGGGGGGGGGGGGGCTGCAACTTATGACACAAAGGTGTAATGAATAAAGTTATTGCCATTTCTTGACCAAGTTGAAAGTTTTCTCTGGAAGAAAGGTGTTTAAATGTTGAAATCTAATGAAATGAGGTATTCATATTTGAATGTTTGAATCAAATGAATCAGGAGAGGTCAGAAGTCATGTAATAAGAAGACAAAGTTTTATGAGGAAATTTCTCAAAGTGAAAAGTGTGGTGATGCTTCTTTTGAAATATGTTTCAAAAAGTTTCAAATAAGTTCAAATAAGATTCAAATAAGTTTAAGAAGCATGCTGATGACCCTTCCTTTTGAACAGTTGACAATTGACTCTTTCTTGGTTTGATTTTTAAACTAGCTCTGCAATGAACTTTTAGATTACAGCATACAAACTCTCTTCCAACGCAAATATTTTTAAAGAAAAACGCAACCATGTCCTTAGACCCTTCTTTTGAACTTTATATATTTTTTTATCTAGTTTGTTAAGTCATCATCATTCTCGTAGTGTCACTGTGCTGATATTTTTTACCCATCATTTGTTAAACTGCCCTCTGATATCTAGTCTAATGATTAAAGTATAATATTATATAAAATCTTCAGGGCTTCATCTAGTGCTTGTGATTGCATCTTGGCATAACAATATTGTGGAAAGATTTGGGTTTAATTATCAAAGTTTAAATGATTATGGTATATAGGTGAAAATTAGCAGTTGCCACTCGCCATGTGGTGATTAAAGTAGTAAAAGTGGTGATTAAAAAACAGTCATTGATAGCCATCCCTGCGCAGTCACTTTCCAGTTACACATTCCATTGCAATCTTTGAGCGACTGATGATTTTCGCAATTTTTTTTCCTAAGAATGTGTGAAGAATTTCGTGATCTCCCCCACCCCTCTCCCCTCGATTGATTGACGAATAGTGTGGTTTTTTCCGTCCTGACTAGCGAATTTTGTGATAATTTCACATGACCAACTGGCAAATTTTGCAGGTTTGTTTCACGATCGATTGACGAATTGCACGATTTTTTTCCATGATCAACTGATGAGTATCACTTTGTGAACGACGGAAGAATTTTGTGATTTTTTTTCTTACGATTGACTGACAAATTTTTCAAATTTTCCCCACTACCCGATTGACAAATTTTTCAATTTTTTTCCTGCTACCAATTGGTTAATTGTGCAGTTTTTTCTAGCGACCGATTGGCAAATTTACGTGTTTTTTCCCTGCAGCTTACTAACGAAATTTGCGGGGGGTTTTTCATGCGACTGACTACAGAATTTCCCAATTTTGCAATTGATTAACAAATTTAGCTCTCCTGCAACCAATTGAGGAACATTGTGATATTCTTCCCACGATTGAATGACAAAATTTACAGGGTTTTTCTTTTTCGGCCCACTGATGAATTTCAAGACTTTTTTTTCCCTGCGCCTGATCCGATACAAAAAAAAAAAAGAAAAAGGCATTCGGGTATTGAAAAAGAAAAAAATACTGGAATTCCGGTAAATAACTGGAACACAATCACCCCTGACAAATAATCCATGAACATATTCTAAAAAAATTAATGTGATAATAGACTTTCTGATTTTAAGGAAAATTTCCTGAATTTTGACTTTTTGCCTATTCTTATCATGAATACTTGGCTGGTATAAAACTCTGATTTATACAAAAATATGTTTATATACGGTGATTATACTTTATCTAGATGTCAAAAAAATTTGAAACATTATAGTCAGCCACTTTAAAAAGCAGTCACTAATGAAACCGAGTCTACCGGCCACTGGCTACTAACCTGATTTCCCAGTTTTCACCTATATCATGGTGGTATGATATTTTTATATGTACCTCTATGTTCTTGGACAATTAATGGTGGCCATGATTAATGGTATTTGAACTTAACTGGGGTGTAATTTCTAGGACATAATCGAGTTATAAAAGTTATTTCTTTTAATGTTTAAAGTTTAAAAGTTTTTATAAACTTACATTTTTTTTTTTTGTAAATGTGCTTAAATTAGGTTAAAGTCATTTAAAAATTACCCTTTTTTCTAATATTTTTGTAAATTTAAAGTTTAAGTTTTGTTATAAGGTAAAGTTATAAAATCGGTTTAAGAGTTTAATTATATAAACATTTTGAAAGTTTTGTGATATTATTTTTCTACAATTGCCCAATTGTGTATCTTTTTTTTTTCTTTTGGTTAAATCAAAAATTTATTTTTTATTGTAGTATTCCTAACGTTTTAAGCACTCATTATTTGGCATGGGTAGGTTTTCTTTCCTCTTTTCTGTTAAACTGTTAGATATCCTGGCTCGATTATTGCTAAATGAAATGTTTGCATTAGTTTTCCATTATAGTTTTTCATTTAAAATTTAAAAATTTGTTTAGAATAGCATAAATTTTAAAAGTAAATTTAATTTAAGTTAATTACTTGGAAAGGGTCATGTAAAGTTTAGGAAGAAAATTTTGGAATTTTTTTTTCAGTTTATTTGTATTTTTAAGTTTAAAAGTTAAAGTTAAAAAAAATTTTAACATAGTGGATCTTGCAATGAGAATTTTTTTAGGAATATTCAACTGTTTTTTCTTTTCTTTTTTTTTTTTTTTTTTTTTTTTGTATGTGTAATAAGCTTTGGAAATGAAGCCAAGTTATGACAATGAGTTGAATAGACAACCAAGCGGTTGGATACATTGCAGAGTGCATTTTGATGTTTGATTTACTGTATGTTTGTTTTTGTTTACAGCATATATATATATGATTTATCCATGTCCTGAACACCCAGTTTAACTATTTTTGAATTATCTAAGTGTTATTTTTGGTGCATGATTAGTGTTTTCAAATTTTTAGGCAGAGGTTGATACTTTCAAATATTTTCAAGATCATGAGCACATTTTGCAGTTGAGTACCATCATGTATCATAAATTAGCTGTGGATCATTGAATTAATCTATTGATTTTGAATTTTTGATAAATGATTTATGTTTTATTTGTTAAGATTGCTCGGTTAAATTAAAATTAAAGACCTTTTTCTTGCTACTGTCAATTTTAATCTGAGAAGTTTTCTTTGGCCTTGAGAATTTGAGCATGCTGTTGATTATAGTATTTTTAGTAATTTAGCCAGTATTACTCAATGGCATTAAATATATAGAAAAATTCTTCTAAAATTGGAACTTAAATTCACCTTTGTGTATCAATTAAACTATGAAACCATTTAAAATGGATCACAATTTATGTATTACTAAAATAGGTGTAAAATAAAAAGGTTCTAAAATATTAAAACCATTCTAAGATGTTAAAACATTTGTCGGAGTCCTGAGCGCTTTCAACCAGAACCTGGCCATCATCCAAGGGCGAAAATTCTCATCAATCAAGGGCGAAATTCTCATCAATCTCATTAATCTAGAATTTTTTCTCATTTTCATTCTTGGATGATGGCCAGGTTCTGGTCGAAAGCGCTCGGGACTCCGACGAATGTTTTAACATCTTAGAATGGTTTTAATGTTTTAGAACCTTTTTATTTTACACCTATTTTAGTAATACATAAATTGTGATCCATTTTAAATGGTTTCATATTTTAATTATTACTCTATGGACTCTGGAAGATTTGCTCGTATTGGGGAGTATAGGATTAAAAATTGAATTCTCTGAACTTGGACATAGCAATATGTGGTTGTGTTTGTATAAATAGTTTTTGTTTAAGTTTTAGAAAGTTTTTTGGATTGCTCATCAGGATAGTTTTAACTATGAATTTTAAGTAGATTTATAAGCTATAGTGAGTGTTCTTAGAACTTGCTTTCCCTAAATTTCTAGGAGGTGACCTAAATAGAGAAAGAATATGTGTTAAGCTTTCCTTGATTAAAAAATAAAGTTTTTATTTTTTTTTATTTATTATATATGTTTTTGTTTCAGTTAATTTTTATATTAATATGTTTAAATTAAAAATAAATAAATTGATGTTAATGCTTATATTGAAATTTCTTTTTGCAATAGACAATTTTTTTATAAGAAAATTTGGCACTTTTCCATCATACTAACACCATTGTAGCCAAGTATAATAGTTGGTACCAAATGAAACATTTGAAAATGAAACATTTGAAAAAAAAAAAAAAAAAAGAAAAAAACTTTGTTGGTGTGAAAGTGATTATTTAAAAAATATAACATTTCAAAATTACAGACTTTCATGAACTATTTTATTATATCAACACAAATATATATACTTAAAAGAAGAAATAAATATTATATAATAAAATAATTTAATTTAATTTAATTTAAACAGCAGGTATTAAATTTTAACCCTTTAAGCGTCGCAACTGGGTTTTTCCGTCTTTAGAAAGAAACACGAAAATCGTCGAAGCCGGGTTTTCCTGCCACAACTTTTTGCTTTCAAAAGAGGCCCAGGCGGGTTTTTTCACACTCCAAATACATCTCGTAAATCGGTCAAGCCGTGTTTTTTCTCCATATCCTTCCCCCCCGAGCAGAAGACATGTTGACAATGGAGGCGGGTAAAGGCGTAGGGTACTTGTCACTTTGCTTGTACACTAAAGGATTAATGTACAATAGGTAAAACTTTTAAGTGGGAATTTGTTTATCTTCAGATGGGAGATGTTGTTGCAAAAGATTAAATATATCGTCCGGTTATATACAATGCTGTGCATTAGAAGAAAAAAAACTTTTGTCGCGTTCAGAATAGAATAAAATTAAATTTTTACAGAGAAATAATACGTTTCAAATAAACAGAAGTAATTAGAACTACAATGTTTGTAAAAACCATGTAATATCATGAAATATTTGTTTTAAATTATGTTTGAATTTAAATATTGTAATAATGTTTTTGTAATTTCTCTTTAAATAATTTCAGTTTTTACATACTAATTTAAAAATTAATAATTTTGTAATTATACAATTAGATAACAAGTACTTCAGAAACGTATAACTAAAATTTTTAATACTTTTTTATTTATATTAACTAGTTGAGATCTAAAATTCAGTTTTCTTTAATGTTTTTCTAATATAAAATAATAGAACGAAATTTTAAAAGATATTCAAATAGTTATATTTTTGAAAACCAATAATAATAGAATATTCAAAATAATGTTATTTAAAAATTTTAACATACTGTCCATTAAGGGTGAATGGATTTTTTCTTGATATGCATGTATGTTAAAAAATAATATAGAAGATAGTATATTTTAAGTAACATTTTATTTTTCATGTTTTGATCCACAAAAAGGGGTACCTTTAAAAACGAAAGCATACACAGCATCAGTTTTTCTTATAATACTTTTGCTGTCAAATGTAACATTTCGCACTTTGTAATAAAGAAATAAATATATATAGTAAAATTATTAACGGGATAGTAAGGAATAAGTGCCTTATGATAATTTATAAAAGGATTTTGAGATTTAATTGTTACTATTTTAATGTAACTAAAAATCCAACTTCCCGAGTTCCGTACACAGATGAAAAACATTTACTTCTAACTCTAATATATTTTATCTATTTAATATATTTTTTAAGTTTCCCATTAATTAAAAAAAGGGCTTTTTTGTATCAAAATATCAATAATGTATTTAAATAAAAGTCCAGAAATTTATTAAAAGCTATATTTTCGTATTAGCCGCATGCCAGGAATTCAAAGATCTCACTACATATTGCAGCATTTTTCATTGTTATAATTTCAGCGGTTTACGCGCGTAATTCAACTGCATGTTAGTTAAATTTGTGTTTTATTTATATGTTCATTCATGAAGTTTTAAGTTCGATCTAGAATATTAGCCGTATACAAATGGTAAACTATTTAGACATGCTTGAAAATTATTTTAAAAACCATAAACGACAAGTAAAGTGAGATGCAGTTTTCAAACAAAATATACTTGAAGAATTTTTTTTTTTTCATCATTTGGCAATGTAAAAATTGAAATTATTCTGTTACATATTTGTTAAATTCGTGCTTTATTTTTTTTTATATATTTATGGATGCAGTTTTAATTTTCTTACGGAAAATTTCTCACAAAATTCTAGTTAATAAAACAGCCCCCTTAATAAAAATTAATTTAATAAAATGGGACCCTTCACAAAAATCAATTTGATAAAATGGATCCCTTCATACAATTCTTATAATAAAACAAGTCCCTTCACAAAATTTCTTTTAATAAAATCGGCCCTTTCACAAAATTCTATTTCATAAAAGCAACTATTTATTATTTATTTATTATCTTGTAGCGTTTTAAAGTGTGTAATTTGCAAACAAACAAATTTAGCAAAGAGAAAAAATTCAGCAAAAGGTTTTAAAAAAATTTTTGCTAATAAATGCTTGGTTCAAATTTTACAAACTGGACTTCAACTTTCGTTACAAAATGCTATTTTTTACGAAAATATAACCAATTTCACAGAAATAACCGTTACTTTTCACAAAATGGACCTCCCCCCCCCCCCAAAAAAAATAAATAAATAAATAAATAAATAAATAAATTAAGCAATACTGATTTGCGGATGCTTACGAATAACACAAATATACATGATTTAACAGATAGCCCTACTTGTCTGGCAAAACTGAAATTGGTCTGAAACACACACATATATATATATATATATATATATATATGTATGTATGTATGTATGTATGTATGTGTGTGTGTATGTATGTATGTATGTATATATATATATATATATATATATATATATATATATATATATATATATATATATATTTAAAGACTGGTACAAAGATCATAAAGTGTTTTAACTTCTACAATTGCAAAGCAATCTCTGATTGTGGTACTAAGCAATCGAATAGCATTTCGCTTTCTCATACACAGACAAAAGATTTTATAGGAGAAAAAAAACAGAGCTGCTACTTTAAACCAATTTTCGAGATACGTCTGTCGGAGATGGATCTGATAAAAAATCAGTTATAACCCCAATCTATATAATAAATGTGCAAGTCATGTCACTGCCATAAAAAATTACAGGCTGGCCGCTTTCCTATCCGTATGCTAGGTGGCCATTTTTATTCAAACTTATTTTTCAAAAAAAAAAAAAAAAATAAAATTAAAAAAAGTAACTTTTAAGAAAGATCGTCAAAAAAATGAAAAATTTATAGATGAGATACATTAATGTATATACTCTATTATACTCTGATGTATATTATTGTATATATATATAAATATGTATATACTCTAAGAAAGCTTCAGATGAAATTAGGCAGACAGCCCAATATCTCATTCAATCAAAGTAAACAACCACAAGAGAGTTGTTCTTCTTGAACCTTGAAAAAAATTACACCAATGATACACTATTGATAACAAACACACGAACTCGCTGTTCTCAACTTAAAAACAAAATATCATTAAAAAAAAGTTAATGTCATGCTTACGCAAGAAAAAACAAATGTCTGCGAAATGTCTTTCAATACAAGAGTAACCGTGACACTAAAAAAAAATCAATTTCTTAATTTTAAGAGCTCTTTAACTATAGATGATGAGTTGTTGGAATACAGCAAATATTTCTAAAGAAGAATGAACACATATTAAAATTTAAATAATGTACAAATAAAGATTAAATTCGGTGATTCAGAAAATCCTTTCTCTAGCAGTGACTTGAATTACTATTAAATCTTTGTAGAAATTTCTTTTAAATTTTTTTATATATTGAAATGATTGAAATTATGTTACTAACACTCATAAAATTTGCCAATATTTATAAAACATGAATCTTAATAATGTGAACTTTATTAAATTATTACATTTTTATAATTTTTTTCTCAGTTTATTAGTTATATTTATGTTTACAAAATATTTTCTTAAAAATAAAAAAATAGATATTTTATCTTCAAATGAGAATCTTTATTTAAATTGGATTGTATTACATCATAAGAAAATATATTTTTTAAATTACACATAAGATTAGATACAAATTAAAATCAGCTATGTATTTCAGTTATTCCAGTACTTAAGTTTTTTTTTTTTTTAAACTATAATTATTATAACAATTACAACAACCAACTATAATTTTTTTTTCGAAATTCTGTCTAAGGGATAATCTGTCTACCATCAAAAAGAACTGGCAAGTGTAAATTAGGTCTATATTATATTAAAAATATTTTACTATTATTATTATTATTATTATTATTATTATTATTATTTATGTACAATTTCATGAAAAATACCTGCCTAATTTTGGACCGTTTCATATTTAAAGTGATATAAAAATCCTTAAAATGTATCCGTTTAAAATATTTTCGCAATTGCTTAATTTTTTTTGTCGATTAACGAACGGCATATTGAAAGTAAAGAGATTTTAATGATTTTTTTCAGGTTGTTTCAGTAAATTTCTTTGCTATCTCATGAGTAATAAAATCTTTAACATTTAATGGGATGTTCGAAATTTAAATGAAATAAAATAGGCATGACCAGCAGGAATTTAATTGCAGAAAAAAAGAGCATATAGCTGATATTAAATACAATAGAAAAACTACAGCCCTGTCAAGATTATATCAAGAAGAAACCATCCAAATAAATTTCAATGAAAGTAAAATAATATTTCCCTCCAGTCTATACTATCCATCCATAATAAGAGAAACCATAGAGATACTCACGCGCAAAAATACAATACGTAACAATGCGGCATCTTTTAATTTACCGAAACTGTGGCTAGAGTTACTCCATGGTCAAAGATATGAAAATAAACAATCAAGTAAAAAATAATAGATAACGTGCGTACTTTTTAAAAAAGTACATGAAAATAATAACTTCAAAGCCCATGCAGCTTTAGAATATTCTCATTTTGTTTTTGAAAATGACTCGGAAAGAGTCGAAACATGTAAAACAAATAATAAAAGTTATTTTAATTTATATTATGTTGTTAATTTTACACCTTTAGCATTTAAAAGTAATATACTATTTTACAAGGTGTTATAATTTATTATTATTATATTGTGAAATAAAACATTTTTATACCATTGAATTATAAAATTATGATAAGGAAAATAAAAGCATTTTATTAAGCACATGAGAAGTATGATCTGATCAACAACCCCCAACATCCTGAGACGATTTCTCGCTCATTTTTAGACACAAATGCATAAAATTGGCAGACCTGACTATTGAAGCGATTTGGAAGCAAATCGGGTTTTCCATTTTTTGATAAATAATTTACTTACCGAGTTATAAGCTATTCATGCAATGTGATGACCAGTTTTTCTCCTTTTTCGTGCTGCGGCGTCAGAAATTCAGTTCAATACGTAGACTTTCACAGCATGTTCTGAAAAATCTTTTGTTTTTACCAAAAAATGGAAAACGTCTTTCCATTATAAAGTCTCTGAATAAGAACACCTATCAGTTTCATGCGTTTTTTGAACAGAAATGAATTAAAAATTATATCATAGAGTAGACAATTTGAGAACAGACTTAAGGTGGTTCTCAAATAACCTCTGCTCAACAACACGAAACCTTTTGACACAATTTCTGACTCATTTTTAAACGCAAAGACATAAAATTTGCAGGCCTGACTATGGAAGTGATATGGAATCGAAATGAGTTTTCCATTCTTTAGTAAATAGATTGTGATGACGTGATGACACTTTTTTCGCTCTTCTCGTGCTGCCGCGTCGGGAATTCGGTTCAAAACTTCGACTTTGACAGTCTTTTTTGATAAATCATCTACCTTTACCAAAAAATGGAAAACGTGTTTCGATTACATAGTTTCTAAATAAAAACAGTTGCCAATATCATGCGTTTGCGAATAAAATTGAATTAAAAAATGTGTCAGAAAGTACTTTGTTTGGACTTCAGCACAGCCTTAAGAAATTTCCATTTAAACCACCCATAAGAAATCTCATGGAAAGCAATAAGGATTATAGGAAATATAAGAGCTAAAGTGTTGATAAACCTATTGCACACAGCTACATCAATAAAAGGAAAATTTCATAACTTTCTGAAAAAGACGTTTTAGAAATACCTGACAGATTTTCCCAATCCCTACATTTTCAAAATTTGATCAATTTTTGATCTTTGATTAAAAAAAAAAAATGAATAAAAATAAAATATAATATTATTAAAAAATATTTAAAAAAGTAATAAATTTAAAAGTTAACAAACTTTATTATTCGGCTCAAAGGTTTGTAATAAAGCTTACTACTGGGCCCTGATTTTGCTGACCCCCCCCTCCCCAAATGGCCCTGTTTACAACCACACATTGCTATAAATCATAATAAAATATAATTAAAGCCAAAAACAATTTTTATATATTTATGTATATGACAGAAACAGAAAAATGAAAATGTTCTCTTTATTTGCTTATTTGAAACATCAGGTTTCTTTTCTGTCCATCCATCTCGTACATCAGGAATTATTAAAGATAAAAGAGAAAAATTAAAAGAAGAAAATGTTATATTTAATTTAACACTTTTAGGGAAACTGAATGAAATATCTGGAAAAGTTCTTTATTTGTGGTCTGAGGTCAGACTACAGTTTTTTTTAAGACAGAATTTATTTATTTAAATGATTAAAAATGAAAAAAAAAATATTTAACAATTTAACTGAATCCGACAAAATTAGTTCTTATGTTTTGTAATACTTATATTACATTATGATTAATTATATTTTATAATTATGTTTTATAATCCAGAAACCTTTTGAAACAGTTTTATTATAGCGAGCAAATGCTGGTTACGGATTCATTCTCACTATAAGTGGTTCAGCTGTTCAATTATTTAATGACATCTCAATTTTAGAAATATTGCAATTTGCGTCCTCTTAAAAAAAAGGGAGGGGGGGGGGGTTAACATGAAACTATTAAAATGACAATTTACTTTTTGAACTTTGTATCAGAACATACTACAACTTTAAAACATAATTTATTTTTATTTCAAAATTAAAAAAATATATAAACAAATGAAAATAAAGTTTGTATTAATCTTCGTACATGTAACGCAAATATTAAAAAATTTTGTAAATGTAAAACTACCAATAAAAGTAAACAGAGGAAATTAAAACAAAAAACAATTATTAATTTGCTTTGGCTACTCATTCTTACAAAAAATGAAATACGACAGTATTTCTGTACTCTATCCTTCTAAATTTCCAGGTACAAGTTGATGTCTTAGTATGTCAAAAGAAAAATTTCCCCCCTCAGGAAAGGTGGAAAGCATTTGCTATACAAAAGGGTTTTATTTTGCTGACCCGCCTACAGGACAATAAGGAAAAGCTTATCTTTCACTAGAGATGGGGGAAAGAAACCTCGCCTTTGAAATTTTTAACGTGCATTTGAAGATCCGAGAATGCTTTTTTTGAATGGAATTTTTGCTAGCCGTGAGAATTTTTTGGGGGATAATTTTGAACTAGCATTAACCGCTTAAAGGGTTAAATGCCTCTTAGCATTCCAGTAACCCTTTTGTTTTTTTTTAATAAAAATACTGTCACGTGAACTCTATGAGACAGGATTGTACATAATGACAAACACTGCCATGCTGTCTTTTATTACATCATTTTGCAATGCCCTATAATCTTTCAACAGATTGGGTATGACATACAGTGTCAAGTTCAACAAAATTACATTTGTGATTAAAAAAAAAAGATTCACATTCAATAAATAGCGAGTCACAAGGTTTGCAATAAAAATCCTTTGCAGAGTCAGGTTGAAATAAATGGTGCATTAGAATACATTTTGACATGGTGTTGGTATAATGGAAAAACACCAAAAAATTCTATGTTGAGAAAAATGTATTAGTTATTAATGCATAAAAATGAATGTAAAGCAGAAAATCTGGATGGGGGGGCCCTGTGTTTTATAATAAAGTTTTAAATTAGCATGAAGAAATTGATAGAGGTTTTTGATATATATAAGAAATAAGTTCTTAATTGTTTAAAAGTTCTGTTGGGGAACTGAGAGGGAGGCAGCTATAGATTGTTTTAGATATACAGATTATTTAAAATAAAGGGGATGAAAGGTTGTCAATGAGATGTTGAAAGGTTGTTCACTGTTAAATTTGAGGTGGATTTTAACCATTTAAATGGACTTACAGGTTTAAGCTAAGTTGTTTTGGCAACTAATTTTCAAGGTGATATCCTAGCATGAAGAATTTAGTTCTGTTAGAAGTAAGTATGTTTTAAGCTAGTTTCTTATTTTTCCTCTTTTATCAAATTTGCTGTTTTTGTGTCTTAACTTTCCCCTGTTGAAAAATACTCTGAAAGAGAGTGTAAAATTTCCCAAGTTGCTTTTCCTGGAGTATAAGAAAGAGACCACACAATTGAAGTTGATTGTGTAAGGATATAGCTGTTTCTTTTCCTGGTATTTCTCAGAATAGTAAAGAGGATTTAAATTGGTTTCTGGTTTAGTTGTACAGTCGAACCTCGTTAACACGAACACTCAAGGAGAAACTTTTTTTGTTTGTGTTAAAAGTAGTTCATGTTATCCGACATGTTATACATTACATACAACTGGACGGGGCAAACGAAAACAGTTCATGCTAAAAGTAATTCGTGTTAAGCGTGTTCATGTTAATGAGGTTTGACTGTATTTCCCAGAATAGTAAAGAGGATTTAAATTGGTTTCTGGTGGTTATAATGGCTTTTAGATTTTATTAAGCAGCATTGATGTTGTAAGAAATTATGATTTCAAAAAATCAAAATTCATAAAAACCGATCAGTAACTTTTCGATTTTTATGAATCGATTTCATAAAAATCTATTTTTATGATCGATTCTTATGAATTTTGATTTTTTGAAATCTTGATTTCTTTTATGTCTATACACCTAATATAAAATCGATAAATGTAATAGTTTTATTTATTTGAATTGTTCTACCAAACTGTGAGTTGACTTTCAATCTGGCAGCTCCCATTTATAGTAACCCTCTTTTCTGTCTGGGTCAAAGTCTGGTCAGTTTTTGGCCAAAATAAAGAAAAGTTACAGTCTGATTTTCACAAAATTTGCATTTTTGGAAACAGAAAAATAAACAATATATATACTGCGAGTATCGAATCAATGCCTACAATAGTCTTTTTAATATTTGAGGATAAATGAGAATATTTTGTTGTCTGGAATTATCAAAAGGGTAATTTCTTTTGTGGTTACAATAAAAATAGCCATTTTTGAAGCACATTTTAATGAGTTTTTTGATATGATGCTTAATGGGTTTTTAATTAATAGCTAGGCTAATTTTCACAATATTAAAAATCTGATTCTCAGGCGCATCAGGACAGGTTTTGAACAGTCCTCACTTAAATTTTCAGACTTCTACATGTGGGAGATTTTGCTAGTCAAGACACACACACAGATACACACACAGACAGACAAACAACTTAATTTTATTAGTATAAATGAAGCAATGTTAGTTTATTTTGCTTAAATTTAAAATCTTTACAGAATTTAAGACATTATTAGTATTTGTTTATTTGCTAAAAAAGGTTTGTCTAAAACCACAGTATCACTTTGAAAAGCAAATTCTGGATTTAAATATAGCATAGGAACACCAGTGGCTTATGAAAACTGCTTGTATCTATTTTTAAATGGATTTATATAAATTTTGGATGGTAAAAAGTTGTATCATATTCCTTTCCTTAAGGAGAAATTCTTTAATTTTAGAGATAATGGAATAGAATATTATAAAATACTGAATGTAAGCCCCCATCTACTTTTAAGCAAGTTTGATTTTCTTTTCCATTCCCAAATATAAGCCCTCCCCCTCCCCTGAACATTTTTGTGCAAAAAATTTATTTAAAAAATCCAAGAGAGAGAATTTTCCATTTTTTAAATTTTTTGGAGGACTTCCACTTACAAATGTAAATATAAGCTCAATGAAATCACCCCCCCCTCCCACATGAAATATCTGCTTCCCTTCTCTGCCCCCACTAGCAAAAAAATTTTAAAATATTGAGAATCTTAAATTCTTCTGTCCTATTTATGACTCGCTACTAACAATAAATAATTGAAAGTCAATTTACAGTTTTGTGGCCCAATTCAAATAAATGAAGCTGTTATGTATAGGCTCGATTTGATATTAGGTGTATAGACATAAAAAGAAATCACTATTTAAAAAAAATCAAATTTCATAAAAATCAAAATTCGTAAAAATCAATCAGCAATTTCGAAATATTAATTAAAAACTTATTAATGAAAATAGAAAATGATTTTATTTCTATTTGAACAGGACAGGTACAACAGGTTTTGATAAATCTAGACTATGATATATTCTCTTTTTCCCAATATAAAATAGCAAACTAGGCCCTTTTTCACCTCTATACAATTATTAAAACTACTAGGGAGCTCAGCCCCCCTTCTCGCTAACGCTCGCCAACCCCCATGAATTGTGAAGCAATTCACATTTAGACCGCTACGTGGTCCCAAGCAATTCTAGCTGGAATGAGTACTACCATAAATCATTTTAACATATGAAATTGACAATTTTTTTTTTAATGTAAAAAAAGTAATTTTTTTTTTATTTCACCAAGACCGCAACAGATGGCAGCAGGTGCAATCTAGACAGTTGATATTTTTATTCTCTTCGGTTTTTGTGTGAGTGAAATTCTTAAATAAATTCTAAATAAGAGTTGAGAATTCATTTGGAATTAACGATATTACTCATAATTAAAATGAGGAATCATCTCAAACGCTTTGGATTACGTACATGTTATTTAATTTTTAATAATTGCTAGTTTGTGTTTCATAGTTCCTGGTTTCACTGCTCTGAAAATGGCCACCATATTGGAGCTGGAAACTACGGTTGTTGCCAAACGATAATCTAGAAATTCAGCCTTTTTTCGTGCCACGTAAGAGAAATATATATATATAGATTGCATTTACTGGTTTGAAAATTACACATCTATGCACAGAGTGTAACACTGAACCCAGAAATCTAATTTTCATAAAAATCAGATAATTACAACCAGATATATTGATTAATATATTTCATTAAATTGATCACAGAAAAAGAATCTATTTTAACATATCATTTCATACCAGACATAGTGGCTGTAATTGAAGGGGGGAAAATATAAAATACAGAATTAAAAATTTAGTGGGATTATTATAGGGTATATAAAATTATTAATATATTGGGTTTTTGGATTGGAAATTTATGCATCTCTGATTAAACTGGGCTGGGGATTATGATTTTCTAAAAATTTTGAAAATCAGCCGATAATTTTTCATTTTAGCTAAAACCTGATTTTTGTGAAGAAAAATAAATAAAACACTAATGGACAATGATGTAATTAATAAAGAAACATTGCCAAATAATGGGGATTGTCAATACAGAAGGGGAGAGGGGGGAGGGGAAACTACTTTTTATTAAATATAGCATTTAGTCCACATGACAAATATTTTTATGATACAGCAGAATAGTGGGTTTCGCCTGCTAAAATACACAATAATAACATTAACATGCCTCTAATTTACACAAAAGTTTTTTTATCTGTTTATTTGTTATATTTGCAGGAATGGGAAAGGGGAAGGGGAAAAGTGTAAAAGACTTTTTATTAAATATTGCATTTATTGTACTCCACTGCATGCCCCCTGGCGGCAGTTTTTTCATTATTTGACACCCTTTTAAATATACACATATGTACTGCTTGGATTTCAACAGAACTAATTTCATTTAACAAATTTAACATTTTTAGCTTTATGAAGGAGATTTAACTTCATATATTAGAATGCAATTTATATGTTAAATCGCCCCCCTCCAACTTTAAAGTATATGGTTCCTGTTTAACTTGAAATTTAATTGTCTGGTCACAAAATTATTTATTCTCAGTTCCGTTGCCTAAAATGTAAGCTCTCATTTTATTTCGCTCGTTAAAATCTTCTGACCACATTTTCATCTACTTTAGAAAAAAGAAAAGAAAAAGCTTTGTGCCTAGCAACAGTTAGAAATCTTTGTTCACAGATGCACTTTACATCTATATTTTAATGGATCATCATCTGATGTCATTTCTCACGGCATATAAAAGTTATTTCGTCTTATTATTATTCACATGGCTTTTTACTTGCCATATATGGTATACCAGTGCCTGTTTGGGATAATTTTAGCTCACATCTTCTCTCTTAACATAGTAACCTTACAGGGCGGTTTCTCTCAAAAATTTACCGGGTTCCATTATGAGGTTTTAATCGGACTGGCGTTAAAAATTCATAATTCCTCTCTGACGTAATTCCATTCACTTAATATTAACGGATAAAAAACCACATGTGTCTCCTCGCTATATTGTATCACCATAATATATATTTTTGGCTAATTTCATTGCTATTGTTTCGCCAATGCTTCTTTCGAGCTGAGAAAGTTGTAACAGTTCTCGACTCACATTTAGCTCTTGTCCTGTGTAGAAAAAGGATGTAAAATTGTTTATGCCTCCTCTCTAGCCACCGGCGATTGTAGCCGGCCTTGTATGGCGATTGCTAATGGACCTGGATCTAATAAAAGTAGTATCTATACGCAACCATGGACTCCTTTCATATGGTATTAATCACGGCTCTGATTTTTCCTGTTTCCTAATTAAAAATATTTTAATTGAAGTGTAAATTCCTGGGAGAACAAAATAATTATCATAAGCTTCATCCATAGCATTTAATTGTTGTTATGTATCGATAATTACCACTATTTTCAAATAGTAACTTCAGAAATTTTTGTTTTCAGTTTCAAGCTTTTCTATGAGTCCCATTCTTTGAGCAAGTACTCAGGTAGTCTTAATTTTGACAAAAAACTGTCTGATCTTCCCTCCCTCTCCCTCCTTCAAGGTTTTTTCTCTAACTATGGCCCTTTTCCATAACTCAGCAACTATCTTTTGGATTTCAATGAAACTGATTCCAAACATTATAATTAACTTAACCCTTTAAGCGTCCTAACCGTGTTTTTCCATCACACAATTTTTGAATTGAAGTCTGATTTAAAAAAAAAAATTATATTAATGTGATTTTTTTTTTACTGCATAAGATAAATAAATGTGTAAGGTAATCAAATATAAATTTCCACTTCAACTCTTTTCATAGCTATTTTACAAATCTTTAAACATACAAGAAAAATTCTGTGAGATGCTAAAAGGGTTTTAATAATCATCCTCTATAACATTAAAGTAAATGTATAAGTTGTATACACCACTCTTTTCGAATAATAACTTCAGATATATTTTTCAAATATTATTTTATAATTTCATTTCAAAGTATCTCGGGTTCTATGGCCTGGTTATGATGGGGTTTGGCTCATTCAACTTGATACTGATAGCATTACATATTTTAGTCTCACCTTTCACTGCCAGGGGGCATATTCTTATCCTGCATTCTATGGACCGATTACGATGGGATTGGGCTCATTCGACATTATTTTGATCGCCTAAGAGATTTTAGTTCCACTTTCCACTGCCAGGAGGCACATGGAAAATGTTAATAAATTTTAATGGAATATAAATTATTAAAAAATAAATACATGAATTTTTAAATTTTATTATTGAGTAAGAATATGGATCATAATTATACTACTTTGTTGATGAATAAATAAGCATTATTGTTTTAAATGTCATTTAAAAAAATTATTTTATACAAAATCGGGTTAAAGATATAAAATCATACAAACTTGAGGTTTGTTTTAATTTCTTATCACTGGCTTGGGCAATGCCAGGCAGGTCAGCTAGTATTCTTATATATTATAACAGCTTTTTCAAAATTGCTATAAAATAAATCATAGTTAGATATAAATAAGCAAAAAATGCACCAACCCAATGTCCCTTTCTGGAATTTCTTTTATTGCAATTTGAACTTGAGTCGTTAAGTCTCTAGCAGCATACACAATACCATAAGTGCCTTTTCCCAAGACGATTTTTTTATTCTGACTGTCTAGTTCATATTCATACTGAAAAACAGAAATTAATAATTCTTACTAAGTAATCAAAAATATATCCAAAAGAATCATACTTTTTTAACTAAAGAGTATTCAATAATCAAAGACAATTTTTTTTAAATTATTATTATTTCAGATTTCAGTAAAGTTTAATAAGAAATGCATATGGATTCTAAAATTTAAAAAATAATTTATCACAAAAACACTCTGAAATGAAGACATAACAAAGAATTTGAATAACATATAACATTTAAATTGTCTCTAACACTTGTTTTGAAATTTTCAGAAACATGAAGTCATTCAAGTGGAAAACACCATAATAGTTATTTAAATACAGTTGAATCCATACTATAGAATATCCATTTTGACAAGATTAAATTATTTCAATAAGTGGGATATTAGATTATCTGGGATTACATTGTCACATTTTTCTTTTAGAAATAATATTGTTAAAATTTAAAACATTTTAATTAGTCCAATTAAGGCATTGTTTCAAAATGATAAACTACTACATGAAAGAATTAACACATTAAATTTATAAAACATTAAAATTAAACTCAGAGTGATTAGCTATTCTCATGAAAATAACACGTCCGGTTTTAGGGCTTTTAACATGTTATACAGAAAAAAAAAATCTACCCCAGCTCGAAATTGTGATCTTTCTACTTCTTTATTTCTAAATTTGATTTTCTACATTTCACCAATGGGTCATTCGACCATTTCTGCAAGTTATTTTCTTATGGACTGTTTGAAAAAATTATTTTAGAGGCTTTACACAGTATAATACATTACAAATATAGATCTGGTAAATGATATTTTATTATGCAAGTAGACATAAAATAAGAAGACTCAGGATATAATTGGTAATCATGAAAGCAATCTGAAATGAAGACATAACAAAGAATTTGAATAATACATAACTGTCACATGACATTTAAATAGTCACTAACACTTACTTATTAACAGTTCACATTAGATCCAGAGTATTAGGTATTTGATCATGTTTGGAGGAAGCCCGAGAATCAAAAACATTATTTAGAACTATTAAAACTTAGAATTTTTTAGGCAGGCTGACTAGCACAAAATCTGCAAATCTGCATTTTTCATGAGTGATCTCACTTTTTGATCAAGAATTTGTAATATTTTTCAGCAGACGGAGAAGGCATCAATTGGGTGAAAACTTTAATTTAATTTGTTTAGAATCTTTTGAGTGGTATCTCAGTCTGTGACAGTGACAGGGCTGTCCAAGCCCACCTGCAGCACAAACTGCAGACTCTTGTAAATAACACTTAGCTTGCATTATGAATCTTAGAGTTGGGCAAAATTTAATATCTGAAAGTAATATTTGTTAGGCCAAGAAAATAACTTCCTGAAGGACAGATTTAGAACTAAACATTAAAAGTTAGAAAATATTTTTAATTAGAAATTAAATTTTAGACTTACCTTTCATAAATTTAATAAGATTGAGAATGTCTGATTTTTATTTATTTATTTATTTTAATGGAAGAATATATAACGTAATTTCCAGTAGATAAGCAGCAACATATACAATTTGAAAAGTAAAATTTTGCTGCTTGTGACTTAAATGAAGAAACAGCGTATATGCAGCATTTTTTTTTCAATGTAATTCTAGTTGCTCACTAGACCTTCAAATCTGAAAGATCTCAGATTATTTGATGTGCTAATGGTGCCATCCATTGACTAAATAGAAAACATGAAAGATCTTATGAACTGTGGAGTCACATTAATAATGATATATAATTTAAAATATAAATAGTAATTGGAACTTATAATACAGGAAATCATAAATTAAGAGGTTATAAATTTATAATTTTCATTTGGAATTAAAAGTTGTTAACAGTGTAACTGCAAATTAATTTTTTTATTTTAAACATCTGTAGTGAGCAGTGCTGAACCAACATGCAATGTCTGTGCAGGTTCACAGCGCACCTTCACCATGCATCAGAGAGGTTGATGGTTGATACAGAACACTAATAATTACACTAAGCAGAGGTTGAGTCACTAGGACCAACACGCGGAATAGAAATGCATATGCTGGCAAGGTAGAATTAGGCACATAACTAAAGGTTGAAATAAAGCCCAAAAGTTTAAGGTAAACATAACCAAAAATGAAGCTGAAAATGTCTATTGTAATTTATGTAAATAAAGCAAAAAGCAGTAGATCTAGAAATAAAGAAGTCAAATTTAAAATCAATGAAATATTTTTATTAAAAGAAATAAAAACAAAAAGGATTAACACAACTGAATTGAAATAGCTTTTAGCTTCAAAATATAATATACTGAAAAACAAGACTTTAGAATAACAAGCACTTTACATTCATTTCACTTAATCTTTAACTTAACAGATGTAAAAATAAACTGAACTGGAACTATGATTAAATTGAGTTAAAACTGTTAATTTAAATATTAATAACTGTTAATTTAAATTTAATTACTTTAATAAAATATTTTAAACAAAACTAGATTTAACTTTATCATTCACTTCAATATACATTAACTTTTACTTTACTATATACAAGTGCTTAAAAATCGAAAAGTTATAAGACAAATAAAAATAGAAGCTTCTTTAATGAAACTTAATTACCTTAAACATATTAAGCTAATCTTCAGCAAGTCAATATGAACTCAGAATAAATAAGCAAACTTTATTTTTCTTTATAAACACAATCACAATTAAAGCCAGTAAAAGTTGATGAAATATAATGGTGATAGATAATGATGCCGACCACAAGAAAAAGAGATTTACATTATTTAATGAAATGACCTTTGATACTTCCATACGTCAGAAGAAAAACATTTGTTGTATTTCCAAAACACCAGGATTACTCCTTTAAGGCCAACACCTGATATTATGCAATTCTAAAACTAATTTAATATGCATGTGAAGACTTTATCACAACCATCGTTGACTTCCGTTTACGTAAAGAAAAAGTCACTTTCAAATGGATCATGACATCCTGAAAAACTGGCAATCAGCGTTCTCAACGAAAACAAAAAACAATTCTATTTCAAAGCAAATTCTTCAATGTTGGCATTAATACAATACATTTTACCGCAGTTTCACTTTAATAAAACAGAGATTCCTTTAAAGATGATATCCTCAGACAGAAAACCAGACACTTGACTTATAAAACTACTTTCAGCTAAAGAGATACACAATGTATTTCCTCTTGAAACACAACTAAAGAAAAAAGGAAATAAAAAGCTAGAGACATGTATGAAGTTGATTCAAATCTGCCAGCCACCTGCTTATATACACTCGCAGTCGATGAGAAACAAACATACTACACAGTCTGTACACGTGCCTTCCTCTTTCCAGAAACATCTGGGAAGTGATGCAATACAAGACAGATGCAGTAGCGAAATTCTAGTCTAACCAGATTACTCGGCCTAACTATTTCAGTCAGCCGGTAAGAGCAGCAAAACAA
Organism: Maratus michaelseni; assembly: GCA_963931845.1. Taxonomy (NCBI): domain Eukaryota; kingdom Metazoa; phylum Arthropoda; class Arachnida; order Araneae; family Salticidae; genus Maratus; species Maratus michaelseni. The sequence goes on from OZ007586.1 coordinate 376,881,441, forward strand.
TGTCTGGAAGAAATAAACAAGGAATGTGTCCAGGAAGTTAAAAACATATCAGAAAGATTAAAAAAGATAAAACTCAACTAGAAAAGGTAAATTAAACATATTTAAACTTATAAATTGTTTAAAAAAAGTATGTTGTATTTAAAGATAATAAAACTATATTCAAAGATATTAAAAGATAGTGAAACAGAAATATAAACATAGAAAATTAACATGAAGGGTTGGAAATAGAGAAAATTGATAGAAATTAATTTGTGACAGAAGTCATAAGAACAAGTATATAATTCTATATCCTATCAGAGGCAAGAGTAGAGCTTAGCAGCTTGGAAGCTTGGCTCAGGAGCCAGCAATCAAAGTCCACTGATGATAAAGGTTTATCATTCGTCACGTTGACATTGCAAAGCCCCTGCGCTCATTCACTGTGATTGGTCCTTTTCAGCTGAGCTTCCCAGTTACTAACATCTAATGAGGTGAGAATGTTCTCGGCGCTTGGAGAGAAAAACTCACCCTCTCTCCCACTCTCAGAGGTCCTGCACTTTATACATTCAAGAGATAAAGTTAGCAATTGTTAGTTTTGTTTCCCGTGTGCTAGACACATTTCTGCTTAGTATATCATTTATCAATTTTCTTTATTATCATATAAAGTTTGATTTTGTTTTACAGCTTAAAATACAAAAAAGAAGAATGTCTGCAAAGTGCAAAAGTTATACTTCAACTTTTAAACTAATGATGTGTGAAAAAGCAGAAACTATCTGAAACAGAGGAGCTGCTCGGGAAAATGATATTGATGAACACTGTGTTTGTAGATGGCAAAGTGAAAAGGATATTTTGCAAAAAATGCTAAACAAAAAAGAGCTTGTTGAGGCAGAAAAGTATCGCGGCTTGTTTTAGAAAATAATTTAGAAAAGTGGGTGAGAGAACATTGGGAAAAAAACTTATCAGTTTCAACAGTACTAATTCGGTTGCAAGCAAAATTAACTACACAAAAAATAGGAATAAAAAATTTTAAAGGCGGGCCTCATTGCTGCTACAGATTTATGAAATGAAAGAATTTATCTGTAAGATTCAAAACAACTGTCAGATAAGCTTTGCCAGCAAACTGGCAGGAAAAGAAATGTTCTTCTTTAGTATATGTTCAGAAGATTATTGCTGAAGAGAAATTTAATAGAGAATTCATAATAAACATGGATGAGGTCCCTCTCACTTTTGATTGCCTCATAAATAGAACTGTGGGCTTAAAAGGAAAAAGGCTGTCTCTGTTCTGACGATTGGAAATGAGAAGACTTCCTTCACATGCATGGTAGTGTGCACGGAAAATGGAGACAAACTAAAGCTGTTATTAATTTTTAAAAGAAAAATATTGCCGAAAGGAAATCCCCCCCCCCGATGTTATAATTTGGGCTAATGAAAAGGGCGGATGTCCCAAGAAATCTTTTTAGACTAGTTAAATGAAGTTTGAAAAAAAAAAGTGCTTTTTTTAAACCTTGCATACTCTTAATTTTCGATTTGATGCATGCTCACTTAACTGATTTAGTAAAATCTGCATGCAAAGTGTCTTTGGCAACTATTGCAATCATCCCTGGAGACCTTACCAAAATTCTACAGCCTCTAGATATTATAATAAATTGTGCATTTAAATTCAAAATGCATAAATGTTGGGAAGAATGGATGCACAACTGAACATATTCTTTCACCAAAAGTGATTATATGAAAAAAGCTACGTACGAGGAACTGGCAGAATGGGTTTCTGATTTATGGAAAAAAGTAAAATCCACAATTATTGTTTCTAGCTTCAGAGAGTCTAACATCATCACTTCTGATAATGAATTGTTTCCAGAATCGCAGCCTGAAGATAGCGATGATGAATATAGTGATATTGATGATCCTCATACTTTAGATGATGAAATCTTAAAACTTTTTAATTCTGAAAGAGAACTGTTTGACTTTGATAGATCAGATTTAATAGATTTTTTAACTGTAAATATTACATAATTATAGTCTAAATATTAAATATTCTATGTTAAATTTCATGGTGAATCTCTGATTACAAATAATGAAAATTTCTTACAGGACGCTTGAGGTAAGATTTTATTCTATAATATCTTTTAGATTATTATTACAGGGTTAATGTTTTGATGCCTAAATGAAAAGAATAGAGTGTTTCTACCAAATAAATTTTTTTATTGGTACAACGTATACAGTGGTGAGACATTTCTGCTAATTTTTTTTTTTTTTTATTACTGATTTTTTTTTAAACTTATGTTTTGAATTATTGTCACAAGCCTTTCTTGTATTCTCTATTATATGGAAATTCCGTGAAATAATTTCTAAAGTGTAGTATCATTCATCTTCTATTAAAAATATTCAGATTCAGAAGGCATTTCTTATTAATTTCAGTTTCTAACTATAAATGTACACTTTGTAATTTGTCATTAATTTTGGAGCATTTTCACTAAATTAGAAAAGATCATGAACTTTATCCATTCTTCATTTAAAAATTAGCCAACATTTATTTAATAAATATAAGTTTTTAATTTATACACATAAATTTTTTTTTTCAGATATTTACTTCAAATTTTATATCCTACCCTAAATTGGTATAACATTATGAAATAAAACTATGTATTTGTATCTTCCATTACAATAATATTAAAGAAACTAACCTCTACACCTTTATAAATTAAATTAAACACCAAATAATGAAAAGATTATACAACCTCCTATATAAATCTGAAAAGGGGTGAAAGGTAAACTGTAGCTATTAATATAAAGTTTGTTAGTTTGAATTTTGTAATTGAAACTTTATACTAAAAAAAGTAACTTTTTTGTAGAATGACCCCACATGGAACTGAGAATGTAACACTGCTTTATTTATATATAAAGGTAGAAATAGTCAGACTTATAGATATGAATAATTTCCTGTAATATCACTTATGAGGTACTATTATAGCCCTAGGATTACAATGTTTCTATAGAATGTTAAATGCATAGTTTTGAAAATACTCAATAAAAATATTGTGAAATTAAATTTTAGACACAGAAACAAATTCAAATGTCACAAGATAATAATATTCTTAGAACCAGAATTACTTGAAAATATGCATTGAATTAACCAGAGATTTTAATATGAAAACAACAGAGAGTTGTTTGGGGACATTGAGAAAGTAACACGTTAAGCATGATAATACTTTAATTGGTGTTATACTAGGCAGATTCAACTGTATTTATTCATTTAAATGATTTTGTTCTGTCAATGCAGTCACATGCTTAAACTTGTAGTGGCCAAAAATAAGGTAACCTTTTTGGAAAAATGCTTTTTGAAGTTTGATGGTTCATAATACTACATTTTCTTTTAGCAGTACAATAAACCATGTGTCACTGGAAAGATAATTTAATCAAGAATATCATGTAATGCTGTTTGTTCAATTATTAATATTTTATCAAAAATATAGCCAAATAATTAGAAAAAGGCAGTATTCCTGGCAGTAAAAGCAGTACATTAAGAGCAGTAAATTTTTTTTTTATATGAAGTACCTTTCTTTTATTTGAATGTAGCCAATGTATATAAATGTTTGAAGTAACAAACATATTTAATTTTGTTTGGTAATACGTCAATCAAGTCCAGGATAGAATTTCAACTAGTGATGTCATATATTGATACTGATAGTGCAACTTTTATCAGTGTGCTTTATGATTGCTATCAAGTTGGTAAAGTTTTATGTGTGCTTTCAATTATTGGGCTAGTAAAGCATAATGAAATTTTCAAAATGTCATAGAGTTGATAGATTATCCAGAAAGCTATGTAAAATAATGCTTTTAAGTGCAGAAGGCTACAGTTATGAAGAAATTTGAAAATAATTGAAAGAAAATTAACAAAGGAAGGCCTAAAGTCGCACACAACAAAACTGATAAAGGCATTAAAAGGTGTACAAGAGTAATTGATGGTAGAAGAGTAAGGAGCCTGTATTTAGGAGGCAGAAAAAAAAATTATCTCAGTGTGTGCAAAAATAAATATCCCACTCCCATGTGAAGTTGGAGCAAGTACAGTTCTGTGTAGACTGCAGTATTTTGGTATAAATGCTAAAATTTCATGAAAAAACATTTTTACCTATCAGTCAAAGGTGGAATGTGGGCTAAAATGTACAGGGTTAGCCTAAATGATTCATCCAGTTTCAAAAGACTGTTTATTTACAAGTATACGACGTAGAAAGATGGGTGATACATGGAAAGGTACATACATTCACCAAGTTTCTGGTACATGCTACAAATGTTCAATGCGGATGCTCTTAGTCACCTGGCACACATCCCAATCAGTCACAGCAGCAGTAATGTGTTCCTGCAATGTTTACAGCATTGTTAGCATTGGGGGTACATAAACTTTATCCTTAACATAACCCCACAGGAAGAAATCACATGGCATGAGATCTGGTGACCTGGTATACCATGGCAGCAGAGGAACATCATCCAGACCAGCGTGCCCTATCCAGCGATGTAGCAGTTTTCTGTTGAGAAAGTCACAGACAATTGTGTCAATCATGCGGATGAGTGTATGAATCTTGTCATGTATCACCTGTCTTTGTAGGTCATATACCTCATAGAGGAATAAAAGAAGATTAGCATTTTGATTCTGTTACATTTTCCACAAAAAACACAGTTTGTGTTAAGATCTTGTGTTAATTGAGATTGAAAAACAAGTGCATAATGTGTGGGATTTATGGGAATATAAATGCCAAAAAAATACATGAATGAGATACTTGAAGCTAATGTGAAGCCTTTCATATGTGATCTTTTACAAGATAATGAAGTATTTCTAGTTCAACAAAGTTCAGCTTCATATCATATTGATGCTGTAGCAAAAAGGGGTTTCAAGATAATCACATTCCACAACAACAATGGCCTGAGAATATGTCCAGACCTCAATTCAGTTGAACTTATATGGAGACAACTAAAGAAATTTGTTTGTCGGACATAACTCTGCCATTAAGTCTAGTTACCAGAAGCAATAACTGAATCTTGATTTCACATTAAAACAGTCACAGAACTAAAAAAACTCAGTTCACTCCATGTAAAAGTATTTTAAGGCTGCTATTAATGCTAAAGTTTATTGAAATAAGAATTAACCAGCTTAGGGAATTTTTTTAGTATAACTAACTTCTCCATATGTTTAACTTTTTTTCTTGAAAGCAGTTATTAAAACAGAAATATCCTTCTGACAGTTACTGCATCATATTCGGGATTAAATTAGCTTTTTATTGATATATAGTTTTATGGCTTTACTTCAAAATTAAAACCTGTTATGAACTATCAAACTGTAGAAATAGATTTTTCAAAATATTTCTTTAATTTTGGCCATTGCTATACATTTTATTTTAATATATTCAACATTAATGACAATGTACATGTAAAGTGTCAAGGGGAAAATGACAGTCTCTTTTTGGAAATTTTAAGGTGACAGTGTCATCTGATAGCTTGAAAGGTGTTCTATCACTTGGTAATCTTAGATTGAGGAAAAAAAGAAAGTAGTCCTTTGAAAAACATAGTTGAAGATGGATGCCCATGCATGTATAGGGATGTAAATAATTTAGAATGACAAGTTTGTGGTTATAATTTTTTTTTCTCATTGGCCCTTCATATACTTTTTTTTAAAACCTATCTTAAGAAATTAAATTATAGATTGTTTATTGTACCTCATATTACCTTCAATTTCATTTAATTTTAGATTACCTTAAATTAGTTTTAACACAAATAATAAGGGGAAAAAAAGCTATAAAAAAGCCAAATACCTTAATGACACCTGTGTTGTAATCAGTATTTATTTCTGTTGTAATCATGCCATCTTGGTCAGCTGTCATTTCAAGCAGTAAATCATAAAATCTTTTACGCATGACTTCAGATGGAAAGAAGATTTGAAAATCATCTGAATTTTTATGCACATACAAAAATAAGCATCTTTCATCTCGTTTGTAGAGACTAAAATTGATTAAAAAGTATACTTAATGTATGTTAACATTATATCAACAACTCATGTAAATTTATACTCTTTATCAGCAATTATATAAAAAACAATAGATAAAAGTTTTAGAGTCTTAACAGTAAAATTTTGCGATCTAAACATGCACCAAATTTATAGAATAAATTACATTATAAAAAATCATTACAACATGATGAAATACAAAAGAACAATGTAATATTTTGAAATTGATATTAGTCGCCTTATCATTTAATTCTAAGATGGATCTTTTAAACTGTAAATTACAATTATCATCAAAATATGTTTTTTTAGATTAGTGACATTTAGTAACTTAGAAATTAATGACACTAAGGACTATATATACTAGATAAATGCTACAAAATTATTATGCCACCATTATCAATTAAACAATTCCCAACTTCAAGCTTTTGAATTACTGATCATGTAAATGTTTTTTCTAAAAAAGGAATCAGCTGATTAAAAAAGAGCTACAAATATCTTGTATTTGTGCAAATAAAGCAGACAATTTAAAAAGTATAAATTTTTAAATCCTAGACAATTTATATCAATATGCTAATATTGCAGATGATTTCTTGAGCTTTATTACCAAATTTATAAGATGTGTGTTTCTTAGAAACAGCAGCATTTTTATGTGCAATTGTGCATTTGATACATATCTAGGCTTGCACAGTTTGCATACATTTTAAATCTTTCTGCAACTATTAAAAGCTTGTTTTATTTACTTCGTTTGTTTGAGAAAAACACCTTGATATTATAACTATAACACTAACATCACTAACTTCACTTAAAATTATACAAATTTCATTAAATCTATATTTAAACTAGTATGTACTCATCTAAATAGAATAATGATCAGTTTAAATATTCTTATACATGGTATCAAGCAAGATTCTTTTCTTTCAATCTTCTTAAATAATTTTCGTTTTCATTCCCACATACAAACACTTATATAAGTTTAATGTAGGACTAATACAAACTTGAAAGGAAAAAATCCAAGGAGTACAAGAATTTTAAAGGATTTACCTTTTTTTTTCATGTATGCTGGGCCTTTGGGTAACATGCACATCTTAAGTTTTAATATCTCATTTGGAGATGGAAAAATAGGAGAAAACATTTCAAACAGATTTTATTCTATTAAGACCTAGTAGTTAGTGCTAAAATTGTGTGGTATTCATAATGTATTTCTCACTGGTTTGATAAATTAGAATACAAAATTGCGAGCATACTCAAGCCAACTATTTTACACAGTGATTAATGGTCATACATACAGAGGCCTGTCAAACCCACATACCCATCATATATCACATACACTTCAATTTTTAAAGTAAACTTTGAAAAGGAGAAAACACCAACTTTTTTTTTTTTATGAATAGCAATAATCACTTGTACTTCACCATTTTAATTTTTTAATATTTTTTTTAAGATTTTAATTCCTTTAAAAGTGAAACCTTTCATGCCATACATACTTAAGAAAGATTATTATACAGTATAGGTGAAAACTGGGAAATTTAGTTAGTAGCCAGTGGCCGGTAGACTCAGTTTCATTAGTGGCCACTTTTTAAAGTTAGTGGCCACTATTATGTTTCAAACTTTCTTGACATCTAGATAAATTATAATCGTTGTATATAAACATATTTTTCTATAAGAGTTTTATACCTATTGTACGAGTACGATTTTTGCATGTAGTATGAGTAGTATTTCGCATGATTAAACAGCATCCCTTGAAGAAACAATCCAACCTATTGAACATGTGGCAGGAGTCGAAATATTGAAGATATTGAAATGTCCTTAAAATCCACTTGTATCCGGTGGGAGAAAAAGGAATAAATTACTTGAAATGCATATGGAATGAATCAAAGCTGATGAATATATTTTGCAGAATAAAACTGTATTTCTTGAAAAAATAATCCAACTAAAGAGTAAGCACATGAGAAAAAGCCGAAATATTGAAAATACAGCTAAGTCATTGAAATCTGTTTGCATCTGGTAGGAAAAAGAATTAACCAATTCTCTAATTAGATGTAATCAGTGTAGAGATGCATATTTCCATGAAAAATTGTGTGTTTCACTTGGCAATCGATAACAAATTTTTTAGTCGCCACTTGGCGAGTGGCGACTAGGGTGGCGATTGATGGCTGATTTTTTAATCGCCCCGTGGCGAGTGGCGACCGCTAATTTTCACCTATATATATACAGGCAGTATCATTCATTACGTTAGATACAAATTCTCCATTTTCTACTCTTGAATACTTCAATTAAATCATTGAAGCCACTAAATTTTTCTCTGCAGTAATTTGAGGAGTTTTTAAAGAGTATTATTTATTTAAGGAGTTCTAAGTATGCCTTCAAAACTTTTTCTTTTCTAAGGAGTCTGTATGCATCCTGTTAATGTCACTATTATAAAAAGTGTCACTATATTTAGAAGGTACTAGTAAAGTGATTTAATTCTTTTCCAGTAAAAATAATTTTCTGATGGATTAAAAGAAATAGAACTTTGAAGAAAAAAAAATAGTTTCAGATTGCAAAATTTTAAAATGAGTCAAAATTATGAATTAAAATTACAGAAATTTCTTCCCTGCATTGACAGCATTACTCTGTAGGAGTATATTTCTCAACAGTTGATGACCGATGAATGCCAGTATAGATTTTAATCTTAATGATAAACTTGATGGCATGACATTTATTTAAATTTGAAGCCAAACCGATAGTCATAAATTCTAGAAATAGCAGGTCTATGACTGATACAAAGTAAGATATAGAATATTAAAGATAATCAAGAATCATTTCACTTGTTTCCCACATCAGGGCTATTCTGTTAATGATATAATAGAATTCCTTGACAGGCAGTATATATTTCCATATTTTCAAGTTATTTTGTTTGCAGGTTTAAAGACTGTACTTCCATTGTGAAAAAAGACGAAAATTTCATAACAATATATAAAATATCCTGGGCAGTTAAAATGCACTTGTATGAAAAATAAATTAAAATTATGAAATTTTACCTAACACTTTTCAAAGAGGAGGCAGGGAAAACCCATTCATGCAGTTTCTTACACTGGTCTTTCAGCGCTTCGAGGCACAAATTTACTATATGAACTGATTTTTCTTCAGCACCCATATTAACAGTTACATTGCTGGGCATATAAACTTTTCCAGGATCTAGAATTAATACCTAAAAAAGTGATTTTAAATATTTAAATAAATAATTGAAAACATTTCAAATACATCTATCTATCTGGGAGCATAGTTTATGTATTAATAACTGCAAAAGATACATGAAAGAACTTTTTGCCCTTTCTCCTTCTCTTTTGACAGAATTATAACAAAACTAAAATTTTTTGAGCAAAACAAAACAAAATAAAATATACAATATTACAAATGACATAAACAAAATTATCTAATTTGAAAAATGTAATATTGTTCTCAAAGCGTTCAAAGATTCAATCAATATTATATAAATATGGAATGAATTATAATTTCTGCAGTTACCGTAATTTCGGGTAGATAAGCCGCCCTGGCGTATACGCCGTTACGTCCGAAAATGGTAAAAAAAAGCTGAAATTCCATTGTATACGCCGCACTGGCATATAAGCCGCACTTATTGAAAGTGGTGTACGTACTACTATAGACTACTATATATATATATATATATATATATATATATATAGAGAGAGAGAGAGAGAGAGAGAAATTAGACTTTTTAAAATAAAAATAAAATTACTTGCATGCACCAAACTGAATTATTTTAAAAGTATTTCTTAATTAATGACATTTTTTAATCATCATTTTTAGTGTAAAAATGAGTGAGCAGCATTAATTTAGAAGTGAATACAATTCTTAAGAAAAGTTTTCTTGATACTTATTTTTTAAATATAAGATAAAGAAATAAATTGTTAAATGTTTAGAGACGTAGAAGAATAATGGAAATTTAATGAGGTTCGAGTAAATAACATGAATATCTTTTATTATTTTCTTTGAATAGCCATGATTACAAGAGGTCATGAAGTAATGAATAGAAATAAGAAGAATACAAGTAAGAATCATATTTTGGGAGTGTAACAAAATAAGAAAATATAAATAAACAAGAACGAAAAATCATGCTTCAAGCATAGATTATGTAACACTTTCCAACGCTTCCAAAATAATTTTACAAATCATTACCGTTTAATAAGCTGAAAGATAACATCTAAATAAACAATTTGGAAAATGCATAACATATTTAAAAACGTAATTTCAGGAATTCCCAACACATATTTCTAACATATACAATATTCGGAAAAATATCCGAATACTTTTATTCAGCCCTGTATATGATCTATAGATTTGTATATATACTACATAGGATGTTAAATTTTAGTTTAGTTAGGAAACGCGTAGCACAGTTTAAAATTCTCCTTCTGGAGTTTCTGTCAATAAACGGAATTGTGTTCGCAAACTTTTGAGCTGCCCTGTATATGATCTACAGGATTTATACGCACCCAGTAATAGACAAAAAGTGAGTTAAATTTAAAATCGCGTTCAGCAACTTAAAACGCACTTCCAGGAATTATTGTTAACAGACAGTAGAGAATTCTTTTGTGTGTCCCTGTAAATGAATGATGACTGCTATACACACACTATTCTGTAGTAAGCCTCTTGTAATGCACCTTAGTGATATATATAAATTTCAACGCATTTAAAATAGTGAAACATTATTTAATTAAACCGCAAACGATTTTTCTCCATAGACGTAATGTAACGGAATTCTTTTGACTGTCCCTGTAAAGTAACTAAGTGCTATGCACACCCTATTCCAAATTAAGCTTCTTGTAATGCACCTTAGTGACATATATCCATTACAATGTGTTTGAAATTGTGTAACATCATTAAAATAAACCGCAAATGATTTTTCCCCATAGACCATAATGTAATGGAATTCTTTTGAGTGTCCCTGTAAAAAAAACTATAAGTGCTACACACTTCAGTTGAAATAGGGAACATGCTATAGATAACAACAATAACATATAAAAATTGCAGGGCAATCCGAGCATATTTACGGGAGTTAGAGCACGGACAGACGGCAAACGGCAGACATACCGAAGTCATAAACACTTTTCAACTAGGTTGGAAAGTGTTAAAAAGGGTCGTGAGAAGTTGCGCACAGTGACCACTTTTATTGTACTTACAAAATCTTTATACATTTATATGTATAACTATAACTTTTGTACACATGGAAACGTGTAATAAGTATTGATAATCATGGTAAGAAGCAGGATACTTATGGGTTAGCTGGGTGCAGATAATAAATTCCCAAATATTGCTCTCATTGCCCTCATTATATTGAACTCATTACATTTAAAATACATAAATTTCATTTAAATACATACAATTAAATATATATATATATATATATATATTACATAAATTTAAAATACATGCCTTTCACTCATCTAATTTAAAATACAAAAAATATATATCTACTAAAAACCAAAACATTTTATTTTAACATAAAAGTACTGTTTTTAATTTATACACAAAAACAAACAAATAAATAAAAGCTACTATTGACAAGATTTGTGCCCAGCTAACATAAAAGTACCAAAATGGGATATCATTTCATGTTATATATATATATATATTCAATGAAATCTATTGCAAAAAATATAGATATATTTCTTATACAGTTACAAGATACATTTACACTGAAGACGACTTGAGAACACAGTGAAGAAGAATTTAATATATAAAGGATTTTCAGCATTATTTTATTCTTTGTACTTTTTGTAGTTGTAAAAAAGCTGTATTATCCCTGGCACTTGAAATTGTTTGCAAATATATCTATATCAATATGTTGGATGCTGTATTTTTACACACCTGTTGGTGAACCCATATGCCAGCAAACCAGTTGTTACCACTATTCCCAAATAGTAATTTTTACCTTATTTAATTGCAGAATTTCTGTCATTAAAGAAGACAAAAATTACTATTCAGTAATAGTGGTGTCAACTGGTCTATTGGTACACTGGTTCACCACACTTTCCTTACAGACACACATATATAAATATACATGGGGCAGAGAGATGCACCCATGAACATGGTTAAAATATTCAAATGTGTCTGCTATAAATAAAAAGTTGAGAACCTCTGGTTTAGAACATGCAGGAAAGATGTGAAGGAAGTAAAAAGAAATGTTCTCAAATTTAAGATGGAAATCATTTTATAAGCAAACATGATTTTTAAACTATCAGTTTATGAATTTAGGTAAATCAAATAAACAAATTTAAATATATCCCCCTCCCCCCTAAAAAAAACAGTGTGTTTCTATTAAAAGAAAGAATGGGCAACAATGTAATCATGGACACATTTTGCCCATATTTACAGAAATATGTAAGATCATAAATGTCCCCGCCCCCCTCATCTTTCATTGAAATAAAATCCTAGCTATGCTACTGATCAATAATCATATGCTATGAAAATGTTTCTGGCTAATTTAACAAAAAATGAAAAGTAGACAATAAAACATAAAATAATTATGAATAGCAGCAATGAAATTGTTAAATTAAAATTAAAATTCCAATTTGCCAAAAAACTTGTACTTACTGGAAATCGAATTACATCAGCTACATCATCTGATGAGGCAGTAACAAAATATTCTAACCAAAAATTAAAAACCTAAAACGGCAAAATTTAAGAAATAAGATGGAAGAACTTAATTCATTATGATATAATATTGAACTAAGCATTTGATAATAAATTAACTCATAAGTTTTAAAATGCAAACATAATTATTATTATTAATTTAATTTCACAGATGTTACAATGGAATAAACATATCAACAATTTAAGGAAGTTAAACACTTTATAATAACCTCTTATACTGTTCTCAAATCAAACTGCTACTTTCTGACAAATTCATGAATTCATTTTTGTTTATAAATGCATTAAAATGAAAAATGGTCTTATTCATAAACTATGATATCAAATAGTTTTTTTTTTTTAGTTTTTCAATAAATGCAGAGGATCTTTCCGAAAATGCTGTCAAAGTTGGCCTTTTGAATCAAATTTCCAGACATGAAAGCCTGACAAAGGCCATCATAAGAAAACAATTGCTTATAACTCAAGATGTAATTGAGTTTTCAAAAAATGAAAAAAAAAATTCAATACCAAATCACTTCAAATCATGTCTGCCACTTTCATGCTTTTATGTTTAAAAATGAGGCCATAAATGCATCAAAGTTTTGCCTTTTTGAGCGGGAAAACATTTTTTTGCAAACACCCTTAAGATGAAACATGATATACAGTACACTCCCTCTAATCCGCACAGCTTGGGACCAAGGGTTGTGCAGATTATAGGATTTTGCGGATTATAGGTCATTTCTTTGTTTATGTTCTAATATTTGGAATTTATCTACAAATATAGTAATCACACTATAAATAATTAACAGGAATGATTATTTATACATAAAAAATTTATATTTAATATTAGAAATAGATTTAAATGTTATTAGAATTTATACTTTATATACAAATATAATACTCACACAGTATACCAAGTATATAAATAAGTGTAGTAATACAGAAATGAAAGAAAATATTTTATACAACATTATAAACACATTTAAATGATATATGTAATATGCAAAATTAATATAATTTACTAAACTTCTACTTATTTTTAAATTTGTCAAACATTGCAGTTATTGTGGTTTGCTTCAAAGATTTTTTTTTTAATGCTGCAATTTTATCTTGAAGCCTTCTTAGAGTCATGATTTCTTGATCAGAAACAACATCTTTAAATGTTTCTTTTTCTAAAAAACTGAGATATTTATCGCCATGAAAGAGTACTTCCTCAAATGCTATTTTTTCTTCTTCAACATCAGATTCTGTGTCTGAATCGGTCTCTCCTGAATTCAGTACAGAAGATATTATTTCCGCATCTGTTACTTTTTGCGACTCCAAGATTTCATCTTCCGAAACCATCCAGGAAACTAAATCATCTTCTGATGCAGAATTCAGAAGAGAAGCTGATGAATCCTTGGCAAACCTAAGCAATTCAGCAGCTTTTTCACGCGCAACACATGACCTAAATCCATTAAATTCTGAATCATCATTCTGCACATCAAGGAAAAGTGTAGCTGGCCACAGATTTTTCCAACCATTAATTAATGTTTGCTGAGAAACTGCCTCCCACGCTTTTGCAACTAAAAATATGCAATCTTTTATAGTGAAAGTTTTTTTGAATTCATCAATTTTGTCCACAGTAGGATTGAAGGCAATTACTTTTTGCAGGAATTCAAAACGATACTGGCATTTCATACTGTGGATAATCCCTTGATCCATTGGCTGAATCAGGGACGTTGTATTAGGAGGCAAAAAAACAACAGAAACATTATTTTCTGTCAATATTTCTGGATGTGCAGCACAATTATCAAGTAGCAATAAAATTTTTGCATCACTTGGTAAACCAATTTTATTTCCATGAGCACGGACTTCTGGAATAAAATTTTTCTGAAACCATTCCAGGGTCAACTCCCTGGTTATCCATGCTCGCTTATTAGCCTTGTAAGTGACTGGCAGACTTTTAATGCCTTTCAAGGCTCGGGGGTGAGCACTCTTTGAAATGATCATTAACTGACATTTGTGTGTGCCAGCAGCATTGCTACACATAACAACCGTGACTCTCTCTTTTGCATCTTTCACACCAGTTGGTGCAGTTTCATTGGATGCTGCTAATGTGTTCCTGGGTAAATAACGCCAAAAGAGTCCCGTTTCATCCATATTGTACACTTGTTCAGGAGTTAAATTTTCGTCATGAATCAATTTAGAAAATTCGTCAACAAAATCTTCAGCCCCTTGTGTATCAGCGGATAATTTTTCACCGCAAGATTTTAAGTATCGAATTCCATGGCGCTGCTTAAATCGCGTGAGCCATCCAGAAGAAAAATTGCATGGCTCTTGTATCTTTAATTCTTCGTGGAGCATTTTTGCTTTTTCACACAGTAATGGTCCTGTTATAGGCACACCTTCATCTCTCCTTTGCTTAAACCATTCATAAATGATGGCATCAAAATTCACATCCTTAGCAGGACGCATAGTTTTCCTTTTGGCAATCCCTGTATTGCTGTCACTATTGGAGTAGAACTGCAGAATTTTTTGCTTGTTCTTACTAATATCATATACAGTTCTTGAACTAATACCAAACATGGAAGCTAAATATCTGACTGATGATCCACTCTCTAGCTGTTTTATAATATCTACCTTTTGTAGAAGAGTTAGCGTTACATGTTTACGCTTTGCGATCTTTTCACGATCTTTAATTCCCGACATTCTTTTTTTCTTAATTTAGAAGATCAAATAAAATCTAGATAATATTAAAAATATTACAAAATAACATTAAATGTAAATGCAATAACGTTACTCAAATTTAATTTGCTCTAACAACGATTAGCACGTGAGTACGCAGCCGAGATTTGTTGATATAACAACGATGTTACACCCGTTTCCATACAGATAACACTAATAATATGACTGACCATAAATTATATTATATTTGTCTATTCACTGCAGTGGCAGTTGCAATCGCTCGCAATTTATTGATAGGTTGCCCCTCAGCTACATGTCTTAACCCCATGCTTTGGGCATGAAGCGATTTGATTGGATGGGACGCTGCTCTGGTGTTCGTTATTTACGAACATGAAAGCCAACGAATGCATTCTGAATTCATGTCAGATTCGGCGACACCGAACAGAGCAGACGTGTTTTATCAGTGCTTGACCTTGATTTTTCTCTCCTTGGATCTTCGTTTCGACGTCTGTTCACAGCGGTCCAGCGGTCGCTCGTTAATCAATAACGTTTTTATCTGTTTTTTGTTTTTAAGAATGGCAACGTTTGATACATAGGCTCCCGTGTATCGAAAATAATGTTAGTATATTTGAATGGCACACAAAAAATTTCCTTCTATGCATGCAGAATTGCCTTTAAAAACAATCTTAGTAAATTTATCCATTCAGTAAACTTTTATTATGGTTGAAAAAAAAAAAAAAAAAAAAAGTTTGGAAAAAAGAAAACGTTATGAAAAAGTTTGTTTACATCTGAAATACATCGCGGATTATAGGCGTTCGCGGATTATAGGGTCGCGGATTAGCGGGAGTGGACTGTATATATATATGTATACCGTAAAATCCCAAAAGTAAGCCCCTCCTCGAATGTAAACAATTACAAACTATTTTCTTCAAAATTTATATTTCCCTCTCATCCCCCCAGAATACAAAGTTTAGAATTTTTAAAACTCTTATTTGAAGAAATCTTTTGTCCTATTAGTTACTTCCTAGTAAAAATAAATAGCCCCCACCCACAATAAATAGCCCCAAACACACACACAATTTGCTTTTGCACAAAAAAATTATTTTAAAAATCCAAGGGAAAGAATTTTTAATCTTTTGACTTTTTTGGCAGATTTTCACTTAGGTTTTTGTATAATGTTAATTAATTTTCCCCTCCCCCTCTTGCATGAATTGTCTGCTTCCCTTCTCTGCCCCCCCCCCCCCAATGCAAAAAGTTTAAAATCTTGAGAATCTTAAATTATTCTGCTCTTCTTGCTGCTTGCTAGTAACATAAAAAATAAGTAAAAAAACAGTCCTTTAAACTACAATCTCCCCCTCCAACCAAAATTTATATTTCCCCTTCCTCCCTCAGCATACAAAGTTTAAATAAAATCTTTAAAACTCTTTATAAAAAAATATGCTCTATTAGTTGCTCTCTAGTAACAATAAATAAATAATCAGTCATTTAAATTATCTCTCTACCACCAAGATATGTGCCACCCCCCCCTCCCTTTTGCCCTCCAGCAAAAAATAAATAAATAAAAATAAATAAAACTATTTAAAAAATTTCTTCTGTCCTATTTGCTGTTCTCTAGTAACAATAAGTACATAATCAACCATCTAAATTACCCCACTCCTCCTCTCTCTCTGAAAGTAACATTTCTCCTTCCCTCCCTCTCTTCTCAGAATACAAAGTTTAAAATCTATAAAACTCTTTATTAAAAAATATATGCTCTATTTGTTGCTGTCTAGTAACAACAAATAAATGATCAACCATTTCAATTATCTCTCTACCCTCAAAATGTCTACTTCCCCCTCTTTGCCACCTCCTATTAAAAAAAAATCTTTAAAACTATTTATAAAAAAATCTGTCCTATTTGTTGCTCAGTAAATAAATAAATCATCTATCTAAATTACAATCCCCTTTCTTTGAAATTCATATTTCGCCCCCAACCCCTCAGAATACATAATTTAAAATTCGTAAAACTCTTATTTGAAGAAATCATTTGTCCTATTAGTTACTTCTTAGTAAAAATAAATAGATAATCTGCCACCTAAATTGTCTCTCTGTCCCCCCACACATACAAAATTTAAAATCCGCAAAACTCTATATTAAAAAAATCTGCTGTATCTGTTGCTGTCTAGTAACAATAAATTAATAATCAGTCATCTAAATTATCCTCCTTTCTCCCAAAGTTCCACTTCCCCCCGTCCCCCCACTGAACAAGTAGTTTAAAAATCTTTATTATTATTATTTTTAAAAATTTTGCCTTATTCTTATTTTGTAGTAAGGTAACTCATTTCATCTACATCATCTCATATAAGTATCATTCCTCTAAAATCATCATCCCCTTTTAAATTTTTGTTCTGTCCTTTCCTCCCAACGGGGGTGCGGGGGTGGGGTTCTAAATATGTGAGAGGAAAGGAGCATTTTTCATCTTTTTTGCAGTTTGGCTCTTTTGCCGCCTGAATCACGTGTATATTTTATGTTTTAAAATAAATATGTTGGTTCTCTAAAATAACCCCCCCCCCCCTATTAACAAAATATCAGCTGTGAGAATAGCCAAACTTAAAAAAAAGACAAATTTTCTCTCTACCATTTCCCACCATCTCCGTCAATGGCTCGCAGTTTTTCGGCAGATCGATTACGTCATGAAACAAACGATTACGGCAGCTGACAGCAGCTGACGGCAGGTGGCTCTAATCTGCATTCAAATGCGGTTTCTACCTGTGACTGTAATCGATCGTCACATAACCTTCGGGAAGCCGGAAGTGACCAGTTTGCTGTAGGATGAGGAGATTACGTCATCAGCTCAGACCCGAGGCAGTAGGGTATTTAAGAGAGAGGCAGTCGTGTGTTGTTATCTTCTAGCTGGCTGGAAGCTGTCTCTGTTGTTTGTTTTTATAAGTGTATCGTCTCGTCATGTTTGTCTAGTGATGTTTTATTTTTATTGAGGAAGTGCTTTTAACTCGTATTGTGATATGTGTGATAATTAATGGAATAGAAGGTGATATTGTTTTTCAATGAAGTGAAGTCTGCAAAGGAGGAAATGTTTAAAGAACGCCACGTCTTTCATCGTCGGAAATGGAGCGTTTGAATTTCATCATGTTTTATAGAAAACTTTTGAGAAGTAGTTAATAAATAAAAAGGCAGTTTTTCTTGTATTATTTCATGCAGCTAATTTAATATACTTTTTGATTTAGTCTTTCATTGGATAGAATGCTTTTTATTTAAAGTGAGTAAGGCTTTTCTCTTTGTCCTGATTTCATGGTTTTTAGACTTTTTGATATTAGCTTTCATGTAGTCAAAAGACTACCGGTATTTTAATAGTTCAGAACGTGATTCCATTTTTAGTATGTTGACACCGTTCTGTCTATTATTCTCGCATCAGTAATTTCGGAAGCCGAAATTACTTGTTACCATTTTGCTATTGAAACACCAAATACAGTAATTTGTTTTGGGCTTCAAGGAATAGCACTTTGTATCGGTAGTTCGTTTGCCATTGGGACTGTTACTTAATAGTATAGATAGTACCCTGGAGTGGCATGTTTTGTCCGGCGGTTCAATGTACGACTGTTTCGTGGTCGAGCAGGTATGGTTGGCCATTACTGACAAGTTGATGAATGGGGGTTGTGTTTGGAAGGATGAAGGCATTGGATCAGGAAGTGAGGAGAGATATTGTTTTATGTTTAATTAAAGTTTGGTTTTACATTAATGGAATTTATTAAATGTTAATACTTATTTTTTACATAACTGAGTTTATTTATTGAGAGTATTATTAAGATAAATTAAATATTTCTTTTGAGTTTTATTTAAAACATTTAATTAAAAGTAATTTTGTTTTCCATTAAGTTAATTTGGTAATGAACTTAATTTAATTAAAGTAAATTTGTTAAAGAACCCCTTTCATAGTTTTATCGTTGGTGCTCCAGTTTTCACATCCGGAATATGAGATATAAGTTTAAAGGTCTCAATATATATATTGTAAGTTTTAGGACTTCTGTTTTTGACAAATGAAGATATAAAGTAAATGCTAATGTGACATCGTTTTGACTCTGGAATATTGGATATATGTATTTTATTTTGAACTTGGTAATTTGAATAAATCTTGATTAAGTTGAATTCTTTTTGTCTGTTATTATTTCATTAATATCTTAGAAACTTTCAGTTATCTTTATTTTTGCTTTTGAACATTTTTAAAACCTTGGTCAATTACAGCATCAATGCACCACTTGTGCCGATGCTCTGCTTACTTCATTTATTACCTTAGGGTTTAAAATAACAAGGTTATGGGCCTAAGGCCAAGGATTTGTTTAGAAGCTGGTTTTCGTTGTTTATACTTTTAAAAATGCTTTTTCAGTTTTTCATTTTTGGATTATAAAAGTCCTCCAGTTGTCTCATTTTAATCATTGAGCTTTGAGATGGGGGGGCTGGTAGCATTTTGCTATAATAAATTTCGTTAAGAAGTTTTTGAAATCTGTTTAAGGTTTTCTGTTTCTATTCAGAAATTTTTTTTGGATTTTTGATTCCAATTTTTTTTTGAAGTTGTCTGAAGTTGTTTTTCTGAAGCTGCAATATTAAAATGGTCTGGATCTCATATGATGGTGTCACAAAGTGCTTTTACATAAAATCCTTTAAGTGCTGTTAGTGAAGTGATCTAAGGAAGTTTAAGTGCTTTTGAGAGATGAATCTTTGTCTGAAAGACGTGTGAATAAGTTCTTATTTGTGTGTAAAAATCAAGAACTGTGTGGCCAGGAATGCAGATTTTGTTTCTGTTGAGGGATAAAGAAAGTGCATAAAGTTGTGAAAATTGTGTTTTTTTTTAAAGCATCACCATTTTTTTTGTGAAATCTTTGTGGTGGATTGTGATCTACAGTGCCAGTCAAATTTGATTTTTTTAAAGTGCTAATTCAGTGGCAGCGTCTGGGCCACTAAGTGCATAGATATTTTTCTAGAGATATGGACGTCATTGGGAAAGAGGATGTTTGTTGTTTTACATGGACTGTGATTTTAGAAATAAGCATCAGCATTTTTTTAGAACTATGGTTTAAGCATGATTAAATGTATCAAGGGAAGTGATCGTTTGTAAATTTTTTTGAATATTAATGATTCTATGCCATGGTTGCTTTTGATATTGAAATTTTTTTTCATAGTGGTAAAAGTTTAAAGTTTTAAGTCACCTACGTGTCTTAAGGTTTTCTTTAATAATAAGTTATAAATATAAAAATTTTTTTTGAAGGCTGAATTTTATATAATTAAGAGCTGTTAAAGTATTTCAAATTTTGATATCAATATGTAAAGTAAATCCTTTTAATATTTAAAGATTGAAATTATTGAAATTTTTGTGTTAAGTGTTAGTAAAAGTCTTTAAGATAAAGTAAAGATGTAAGATATATTGTTGGTCAGATAAATTCTTGAAATTTTTTTTAGGGTTAAATGTTTTTGTAAAAGTAAACCTATTTTTTTTTACTGATTTGATAATTTTTAAATTATGAAAGTTTTAAATTTCAATGCTTTTAAATCAGCTATTAAAGCTAAATGTTGTTATCCGAGATTATTTTTGAAATCTGTTTTTCAGTATTGTTAAGATAGTTTGAAGACTGTTGAATTTTTTTTGTATTTTTGATGAAAAATTCTTTGAAGTTAATGAATTTTAATTATAAGTGTTATTGTTAATATAATACAGCTGAAGTTTTTATTAAGACAATGGGTGAAATTGATTTTTTTTTTAAAGTAAAAACTTGTAGAAATTGCATGTATATGTGTTAGAGTAAATTTTTAAAAATAGTTAAAGTATTATGAGGTGTTTGAAATTTTTAAGGAAGTTAAGTAGAACTGTTTTTCCATGTTTTTGGAGGGTTAACATATGAGTTTGGTTAACGGAATTTGAAATTTTAAAGAGTTAAGATAGCTACAGCTGCAGTTTCTTAAATGCTAAAGTTTTATTTAGTTTCTTTTGAAGGTGTTTAAACTGTAAAATGTAATAAATAATTTTAAACAGTTTAAAGTTAAGCATTTATAATTTTAAAGTAAAAGTTTTTTTTAGTTAAACCAGTAATATTGGTAAACTTTCTTCTATATGCAGTTTTTCTTAAGTAAATTTGAATTAAATTCAGAGTATAATATAAAGTAAATTTTGATCTAAAGTTTAAATTGTTAAAAATCTTGACTCTAATTGGATAATTCCATGTTTTAGGAAAATGGAGTCCTGTATATTGGGTCGAGTATTGCTTTTAAATGCAATGTTATTTGGACTTTAGATATACAAGAATTTTTTTTACAATGAATATAGTTTTATATATACCTTCAATGTGTTATGTTTAATTTAATGTTGTATCTTCTATGTTTTATGGAAATGTTTAACTTATTTCAGATATATATTCATTTTTCAGATATTATTTTCATTAAGTTATCAACTTTAAGTGCATTTCACTTGCAGGAGGGGTGTTTTTATGGAGATTTCTTTTTCGGGATAGGACATTTCTTTTAAGGTGGTAATGTCAATGTCCTGAAATGTGATAGATCTTTTGGTAGAATACATGCCCTGTAAATATAGTGAAGACATGCATGTTAAGTTTTTAGTTATGTTGAAATTTTTTTTGGTTGTTATAGAAGTTTTTGTGGCTGTAGTATATCAAGTGATAGTTAGTGTTTAGAGTATATCAGATTGTGTAAGGAAATTTTTTGTGTTAGAAAGTGTAGGGAAATATCTCAGTGACATTGAAAAATTTTGATTTGTGTCAGGAAGTGTTAGGAAAATTTTCAATAGTTTTTAGGAATTTTTTTTGTTAGAAAACTGTGTTAGAACCGTGTTAGAAAATTGTGTTAGGAATTTTTAAGAAACATTTGAAAATGTGTTAGGATTGATTGATTAATTTTTTTTTGTGTGTAAGGAATAATGAAGATTATATTAAAACTGAATATACAGATTTTGGGTGATTTTTCAGATGTCGTTATTCAAGGAAGTCATTAATTGTGAATTTTCTGTTATCCAGTGTATTGATTGGGTTAAAGGCATTTGTTTTTAGGTTGCAAATGCTAGGGGCCTTGATCAAGTTTCTGGAAGTACCCCGTATAGGGAAGAAAATTTTTTTTGGCTTCAAGTTAGTTGAATGATGTAACATCGAGTTTGATAGCCCTGGCAGATACTGGAGAATGACAGCTATTATTTTTAAGATCTTGTTGTAGTCTCTTAGGGGTTTAATAAGATATAACATTGGTGAGGAAATGGCCGGGTATATATATTTTTAGATCATTCTGTTTTAGGAAATAAAGTTTCAGTTTAAACAGATGGGGGAGTATATTTTTTTTAGGTCTTTCCCAGTTTGTTTTTATGAGGCTTAGCATAAATTGTGTTGAAATTACTATTTTTTTTTAGGAACGTTTAAGATTGTGTTAGATATGCTGAGTACTTAAATTTGAATTTGCCTGGTCATGATTCTTCTTCTGGAGTGTTTTTCTTGTTGAAATAAGAGTGTTAGAATGCAGATCAAGATGGTTTTGACTGTGCTCTATGCATAAATTTGAAAATAGTTTGAAATAGTTATTATTGAATTTTCAAAATGTTTTTATAATTATCCGTGGTCTCTTTCATCTATGTTTTGTTGAAGTGAGTGGTGTGAAGACTTGGGCCTAAGCAAATGATTTCGATTGATAGGTTTTATGAAAGGGGATGAATAAATGGAGCGTACTCATTTAAATTTGTGATGTTTTTATGTTCAGGAATCCGAGATGGAAAGATGACCAGAAATATATTATGGATTTAATATATAAATGTTGCATAAGATAGTGAAAATGGTTTGGTGGAGCAGAGATCAAATAGGTTGATTTGTTTGAGTAGAGCTGTCATATCTTAGGTGTCTGTATGGAATTCATCTGATTGGTGTTCTAGTTGATGTTGTCATTGGTTTGAGAAAGTGTCATACATTTGGTTTAATAAAAGTTTATGTAAGGTTTGGTATAATTTATATGGAGTTTATAAAAGTTTAAGGAAATTTTGTATAATAAGATATAGAGAAAGTATTGGAAGTTTTTTTTTAGGATTTATGAAGTGTTATAAATTTTGTTTAGGGAAAAATTTATGAATGGAAAACTTTGTTTCTCTTAGTTGGTATAGTAAAAATTGTTACATTTTTTTTTGGTAAGTTAAATTTATGAAGTAATTTCTGTTATAAATTTATGAAGTCATTTATGTTGTAAAGTTAATTATGAATTGATCCTTCTCATTGATAAAATGAACTTTTTGGGAAAGTACTGAGATACGATGAAGTTGTTTATCTGTGATAAACTAGATTTTAACTGATGTTCATGTTTTTGATATTTCATGTCTTTGGGAGTTCATGTTTGCAAGTTATGAATATTTTAAATGTAATGTATGATATATTGTGTTATATGTATATTTTATATGTATTTATTTTTAATAGTATAGTATATTTTTAGATGAGTACTGGAGCCCAATGAAGTTTGTTTTTTGCAGTTTTAATGGTGAAAGCTTTGGATTGTTGGTTTATTGTAATGTAATAGTTGGTCGTGTAAGTTTTAAGTGGATTTAGTTTTTTTTTTGCTGGAATTGGAGGATAATTGGATTACAGTTAATATGGTTATAATTGGATAGGTGATTAGGGAGGCTTTGCTGATTGTGCAAATTGTTATAGGTAGCCTGTTCGGCGTGCTTCTCATGTTGCCAGTCTGATTTTTATTAGAGTGACTAGTATATAACCCCGTCAAAAATGACGGATTGTTGATCTGCGTTTCATTTTCATAAGACTTCTAATACTAATACTTCATAAGACTTCTAAGACTTCTTTAATACTAAGTAAATATATATATATATATATATTTACTTAGTATTAAATTTCTGAAATAGTTCAACGATTGGACAAAATCAAATATTAACAAATAATCCATGTGCGAAAGTTTTTGTAAAAAAGTGTTATCAATGAGTTTTTAAACAGCTTGACTTACCATATAACTCATTGTTTGATTACATAAGCAAAATTAAATGGAAATTACGCTGTACTATGCATTTCTTATATTTTAATTACGTTTGATAAGAAAGAATCATTTTACAGTATATGACCCATTATCCGAAAATCCAAAATCTGGAAAAACCCGAAGTCCGGAAAGAAAAATTCGAAAATTTTCTAAATTTGTAAATTTTTACTAAAATTTTAGATTTTCTGAAATTTTTCGAAAATTTTACCGATTCCTAATTTTTTTTCAGTCTATTGTATTTCAATGTTTAATCACTAAAATATTGTTACTTCAGTGGCGGGTGAACACGCCCCCCCCCCCCCTCTCTTCCCGAAATTAAAAACAAATCATTTTTCTCTCAAATTTTAGTTTAAAATTAATTTATATTACGATTCGTTAGAAACAAAAAATAGTTATGTATTTATTTCATCAGGGGTGATTCTGTTCAAGTTTTCCTAAAAATTTAAGGCATTCGATTTCGAAAATTTAAGTCTTCAGTCCAAAATTTCAAACATAAATATCTCGAATTTTGAACGATAGTCGCCGAAAAATATCAATTATGTCTATCGTTCGCAGAAAAAAAAGAAAATTTCATCAAAGGATTGTGGAAACAACGTGAATTTCGTCAAAGTACCGAAAATAAAAACGCAAATTTCGTTGTAGGATTGCAAAAAAAAAAAAGAAGAAAAAAAAAGAACGCTAATTTTGTTAACAAATTGCAGAAAAACGCGATTTCCGCAAAGGCTTACGAAGAAGACGCAAATTTCTTCCAAAGACTCCGAAAAAAAAATGTAAAATTTCATCAAGGGATCACAAAAAAAAAAAAAAAAAAAAAAAAAAAAAAAAAAATTGGTTAAAGGATTGCAAAAAAAAAAACAGCGAATTTTGTCAAATAATCGTGGAAAAACATGAATTTCTTCAAAGGGTCTAGGAAAAAAAACACAAATTTCTTTAAAACACTGCGAAAAAATGTCTAATTTCGTTAAGCGATCGCGAAAAAAGTGAAATTTCGTCAAAGGATCGAAAAAAACAACCGCTAATTTCGTCAATCTCAGAAAAAACTCGAATTTTGTCAAAGGATCGTGAATAAAAGGCAAATTTCGTCAAAGAATAGCAAAAAACGCAAATTTCCTCAAAGGATCGCAAAAAGAAAACGCAAATTTCTTCAAAGGACTACGAAAAAATGAAATTTTGTCAAAGAACAGCAGAAAAAATGCAAATTTTGTCAAAGAATCACGAAAAAAAAACATGAATTTTGTCAAATAATCGTGAATTTCGGGAGGACCCGAAATCCAGAACGATGGAAGCAATTTCAAAATGCGCCAGTAGATGGCGACACTATACTGAATCAACCTCAAATCTCTCCCAAGGAAATAAATCACCGCATTCTGAAAAAAAAAGTGATTAAAGAATTTTTTTTTACAGAAATGTTAATATACATTTTTTTTATGAAATAGTGTTTTAAGGTTTTAAACAAAATTAAAAGATTTAAAAGCTTGAATATGCTTTTACAAATATTTAAACGACGAAAGTAGATAATATAACTTCTTTTTCAGTAAGCCTAACATGGCGTTTAACTACTCGAATCGCAGAGTGGTACAACCCGGTACCGTTACAGACACTTTCTCGCCTTTGGATTTTATTATAAGTAAGATAAGAGGGGGGGGCTTTGTTGGAAAAACTAGATAGTTTTCCCTTGGCTAATTCTCACAGTTCTTATCACTCATTCAAATCATATCTTAATTGACCTATTCATCCATTCATGCCTTATTATATTTATTCTGTTTATTTAACTTTATTCAGTTATATTCAGTAATAAGTTCAGTCATACTTAAGTAATTAAATCCTTCAGTTCAATAACTTTAGTTGACAGTAAGAAAGCATATTTCTATTTAAAGTAATTCATATAGTTTTAAATTAAAATCTTTATTTAGTTACTTACAATTTGGCCTTATTTATTCTAACGTTCCAGGCGTTTTCCATTTACTTCTATTTACTTTCATTTAGTTTTATTTACATCACGTTTTTGCTTCCTCAGTACATCGTTCAAGCTTGTTTACTTTGATCGTGTCTCCTCATTTCTAGCGGTTTTTCGGCAGATCGATTACGTCATGAAACAAAGGATTACGGCAGCTGACGGCAGGTGGCTCTAATCTGCATTCACCTGCGGTTTCTACCTGTGACTGTAATCGATTGTCACGTAACCTTCGGGAAGCCGGAAGTGACCTGTTTGCTGTAGGATGAGGAGATTACGTCATCAGCTCAGACACGAGGCAGTAGGGTATTTAAGAGAGAGGCAGTCGTGTGTTGTTATCTTCTAGCTGGCTGGAAGCTGTCTCTGTTGTTTGTTTTTATAAGTGTATCGTCTCGTCATGTTTGTCTAGTGATGTTTTATTTTTATTGAGGAAGTGCTTTTAACTCGTATTGTGATATGTGTGATAGTTAATGGAATAGAAGGTGATATTGTTTTTCAATGAAGTGAAGTCTGCAAAGGAGGAAATGTTTAAAGAACGCCACGTCTTTCATCGTCGGAAATGGAGCGTTTGAATTTCATCATGTTTTAGAGAAACCTTTTGAGAAGTAGTTAATAAATAAAAAGGCAGTTTTTCTTGTATTATTTCATGCAGCTAATTTAATATACTTTTTGATTTAGTCTTTCATTAAATAGAATGCTTTTTATTTAAAGTGAGTAAGGCTTTTCTCTTTGTCCTGATTTCATGGTTTTTAGACTTTTTGATATTAGCTTTCATGTAGTCAAAAGGCTACCGGTATTTTAATAGTTCAGAACGTGATTCCATTTTTAGTATGTTGACACCGTTCTGTCTATTATTCTCGCATCAGTAATTTCGGAAGCCGAAATTACTTGTTACCGTTTTGCTATTGAAACACCAAATACAGTGATTCGTTTTGGGCTTCAAGGAATAGCACTTAGTATCGGTAGTTCGTTTGCCATTGGGACTGTTACTTAATAGTATAGATAGTACCCTGGAGTGGCATGTTTTGTCCGGCGGTTCAACGTACAACTGTTTCGTGGTCGAGCAGGTATGGTTGGCCATTACTGACAAGTTGATGAATGGGGGTTGTGTTTGGAAGGATGAAGGCATTGGATCAGGAAGTGAGGAGAGATATTGTTTTATGTTTGATTAAAGTTTGGTTTTACATTAATGGAATTTATTAAATGTTAATACTTATTTTTTAAATAATTGAGTTTATTTATTGAGAGTATTATTAAGGTAAATTAAATGTTTCTTTTGAGTTTTATTTAAAACATTTAATTAAAAGTAATTTTGTTTTCCATTAAGTTAATTTGATAATGAACTTAATTTAATTAAAGTAAATTTATAAAGAACCTTTTTCATAGTTTTATCGTTGGTGCTCCAGTTTTCACATCCGGAATATGAGATATAAGTTTAAAGGTCTCAATATATATATTGTAAGTTTTAGGACTTCTGTTTTTGACAAATGAAGATATAAAGTAAATGCTAATGTGACATCGTTTTGACTCTGGAATATTGGATATATGTATTTTATTTTGAACTTGGTAATTTGAATAAATCTTGATTAAGTTGAATTCCTTTTGTCTGTTATTATTTCATTAATATCTTAGAAACTTTCAGTTATCTTTATTTTTGCTTTTGAACATTTTTAAAACCTTGGTCAATTACAGCATCAACGCACCACTTGTGCCGATGCTCTGCTTACTTCATTTATTACCTTAGGGTTTAAAATAACAAACCCAAGTCCTGAGAGACTTTTATTGCGCCAGCAGCTTTGGCTCGCTACAGTGCTTCGGCCGGTCAGAGAGCTGCTCCCCTACTGCAGACCCTCTAACCTTGAACACACGTGAGATGACGTAGGTCGTTGCGACAAGCAGTGAAACCACAAGGAGTCACCGCGAGACACTTGGAGACGGGCCGGCGTCCCCCAACAACTTCGAAGCTGGAATCCCAGGAGGGAAACCAGGCCCTAGGCCTTAAGTCAGGATGTTCCAGCCCACACTTGCTTTACCACAACTCGAGGGGTGTGAGAACCTGCAGAGGTAGTCACGTTCCCTCTCGTAGTGGACCGTAAAAAAAATAAAACTAGAAAGTGCCACCGGTGCCCTTGGGGGCACCGAGCGACCACTCCACCTCGTCGTGCCCAAGTTCTGATGAACTTTTAACTCACCAGCGGCTTTGTCTCACCGCTGCGCTACGACCGATTCTGTTAGGAATTAAATATTTTAGGCTTCTCCTTGTCTCAAAGACATTAAGTTATCCATACAGAGTCAGTGCTAAGTTTAAAATATGTTTTCTTAATTTCATTTTTACATATGTTTTAACATTTTAAATATCATTTAAATATAGTTTACTTACGTTTTCCTTTTTGTTTTTGGCCTTTATTTAATTTAGAAATTCCTTTTATCTTTCATTTATTTACTTTGACTTAAAGCTAAAACTTTCGTTTTCACCGGCATATCGGCACTCACTATCATAAACATTATCGAAACTAACATCGGCATTCTGTTCATCTGCGATCGTTAATCGATTCACCTATTTTTCTTTCGCAAGTAGAGCTTTTGCAGTTCGCATCTACTTGTGTGCGATTCCATATTCGATTACGCTTTAATCGATATCGCGATGACGTATTGCCGTGTGTTCTGGAAAGTTTGTTTTGAATGTTTAATTAGCTTTCGCTACTATAAAAAGGCTGTATATCATATGCTTAAGTGCGATTTTTAGTTGTTGTTGAATGAGTCACGAACGTGAGTGAAGCTAAGGCTTCCTCATTACAGGGAAATACTTATGTCTTTTGTAATTAGTATTTATTTGGACAGCCTAAAACTTTCCTAAACCTAAAACTTTCATTTTCACCGGCATATTGGCACTCACTATCATAAACATTATCGAAACTAACATTGGTATTCTGTTCATCTGCGATCGTTAATCGATTCACCTATTTTTCTTTCGCAAGTGGAGCTTTTGCAGTTCACATCTACTTGCGTGCGATTCGATTCCGTATTCGATTACGCTTTAATCGATATCGCGATGGCGTATTGTCGTATGTTCTGGAAAGTTTGTTTTGAATGTTTAATTAGCTTTCGCTACTATAAAAAGGCTGTATATCGTATGCTTAAGTGTGATTTTTAGTTGTTGTTGAATGAGTCACGAACGTGAGTGAAGCTAAGGCTTCCTCATTACAGGGAAATACTTATGTCTTTTGTAATTAGTATTTATTTCGACAGCCTACCATATCATGCTGTGAAACATAGTTTTAGTAAGTTATTTTAAAGTTATGCTTATGTTTATTTTGGCTTCAGTTACTTCATCTTATTAAGTTTGTTTTCGTTTTTATTATTGACTGGATATGTGTTACAGTGAATCTTCATAAATTTGACTTTTGTTTCAATAAACTGTTTAAGTTGAAAACCTGCTTCCTCAATGCATTTCCTTTACATTACTTAAACATCAGTGTCTTACACATACCAGCTCATCCTTCTATTGCGTTTTTCTGCTGTGTTAAGTTCTTAAAATGTTCAACATCATTACATCAGTACTTTAATTAGATGTTGAACAGAACAGATTCAGAGGATCGCGATCCAGCGAAACCTCCCAATCGTTTTACCCGAGTAGATTGCTCGCAGGGACGACATAGGTCGCTGCGATTCGGCAGAAGTTCCAACTCTTAGAGGAGACTTCCCCACGTGACACTCGATGAACCGTAGCGACTGCCGAACAGCTTTGTCGCCGAAAACCCATAAGGGAATCGGGGACTCCACCATATGTCCGACATCTCTACGGACCTTGCTTTCCCACAGCGTCCGATCATAGACATGCATAGAAGGGCAAGCTACTGGTCTCTTCTGCCGTGGGCGACACTACATGTGTCGGAAGGCACCTCTGTCCGACCCAAGACCACTAGGAAACTCGGTCTTGTCTCATAGAAGAGACTCGGATAGGTTGCCCTCGTCGAACGGTATTACCCGCGAGCCTGAACCCCCCCCCCCCCCCAGGCAGAACTAGGCGGTAGGCCAACGACCCCCGTCGACGAGTAAGGCGACATTTATATCACAGAACATATCACACAAATAACAAATTAAACATTTTAAAAACACAACAAGGAAGGAACCTAAGAAGCCGCTAACAGACTCTAGAGGTCGCGGAAAGCTCCTCTAAGCATGCCAAAGAGACGGGCCCGATCGAGTTTAGTATTTGGGTGAACTCTCAGAAGACGAGCCACTCATCCACCTGCCAGACATGGTAATTCCTGGCTGCACGAGAGACATGCCGGACTAGGTTTCGGCCCATGATTTGATTTCGAGCTCAGATACCGTCGTTTTACCGACGAGTCACCGGTCCGTACTTCGTGGCCTTAGCTCGAGAGAGTCCCGACCCCTCCCAGAATCAACGTGAGACACGTATTGCAGGCTGAGTGCCGTACCCCCATGTCGTCGCGCCTTCTGGTTCAAACGGGTAGTCTCGATCCAGGCTTCGAAGGAGACTCCCAACTGACCCAGCCACAGAGGACTCGCAAGGCAACCTACAGGGTCCCAACCCGCTACGGTCGTTAAGTTCTTCACTGGGAACTATGCGAGACGTGTTCATCAGATCTAGCCTGAGCCTTCGTCTTCTCATAGACAAGTTTTGCAGCCGCTTGATCCGATTTAGTTATGCACCGTGGTAGACTGTCTTTTTCGTTAGCCTCGCAAAACACTAAAAACAGGCTTTATTAAACCACCTAAAATTGCAAACAGGTGAAAAACAAGATTAAAAAAAATAAAACACATAAATTTTATCCCATAGGCTTGTGAAAATAGAATAATTAAGAAAGAGATAGACAGCAGATATATGTATCTAATATGCAAATGAACAGCTACCATTTGGCTCACTTTAAAAGGTGGCAGCTTTAAACTGTCTTCAAGCATAGTGATACTGTAATCCATTTGTGAGTATTGTGATATGTACTTTACTTTCAGTCATTGCAATGGTAATACATTACAAACTGCTAAAGAATATGAGACATCATATTCTTTTGCATTTTTGTCAAAAATTATGCATTGGTATAGTATGGTTCTTTGCACAACATTTATGCACTCATAGCAAAGATTCTTATTCTGCACAGTTTGTAGGATGGTTCTGAACACGCTGTATACACTAGATGGCCATAAATGATGGGAACTTTCAGTTTTAGACATTTATTCGAATATTTAAAAATATACATGTTAGATTCTTTTGGAATTTTGGGATTAAAAAGAACAGGTTGGACTTCATATTCATCAACATCAATTTGATAAGAAGGGCAGTTAGGGGACCAACAAAAAATTAAAGAAAAAAAAATACTTGGGATCACCCTGTAAAATAAAATGCACTAAATGATCTATCGCTACAGAATATACATAGGCAGACATTGTATAATATGTGTATTCATTTGTGTAAGAATTTGTGCATATTAATAGAAATATAGCGATAATTTTTTATAATAAAAAAAATTCTTGCATGTTTTTTGCTTATAACATACAGGGTTTTTAACCAAATTTAACGTCAGTTTCAGAAAAATTGACAAAATCTAGTAGAAATCATATAGTGTAATTGTTATATAAATATATTAAATATTTAAGGAAATATGGGCAGTTGTATAAAATAATTTTTATCTGCGCATGCACGAACGATAACAAGGAGCTTTTGCATAATTTAATAGTTAACTCTATGGAGCAACTTATTAAAAAAAATCAGTCAAATATCATAAAAATTCAGAGAGATATCGGCGTTAGAGTGAGCTGTTTTTTAGTTTCTGACTAAAATTCGCTGAATGATAAGGGATTGTCCACAAATTGTTATTTTTAAGTTAAGCAAATTTAAAGAACAAACTATTTAATTATAATTTACGCTTATGTTTAGGAAGATTTTGACTCTATACTAAGATGAAAAATAAAATATAGTCCATACATTGATTACATTTAGGTAAATTGAGGTGTTTATGATAAAATTTGTAAAATTTAGCCCAATACGCAAAACACTCTACAGTAAATTCTATTGCATATATATGTATTTTCTGTATACACGTAATTTGTATGCCAGTAGTGAAGATGATAAACTAAAATCTAAGATATATTATACATTTTTCATAAGTTATGAGTCAATAACTTGCAATTTAATTTTTATAGTGATATTTCAATAGCTTTTTGAGAAATTATGTTTTGCGTATCAGTCCAGTCAATTAGGAAAGTTTGCCATAATAAATTCTATGGAGATAAAAATTGGTACAGTTGGTCACTGATGGCTACTGATGACTATGTAAAAAGTCCTGATGGATAGGATGTGAGTGGGGGGGGGTGAAAATAAATTACTTTTTTTTAGTTTTTTACAAAAATCTCAGAAACTGTTGGTTTTCATGAAAAAATTACTCAGATATAAATTAAAGAACATAAAATTCTCTACAAATGGCAGTTATATACAGTGGAACCTCGATTATCCATCAACCAGAAACCAGAGCTTTGAAGGATTTTCCGCAAAAAATTCCCTTTAATTTCAATTTTATTTACTTAATGTCGCCATAATAAATGCTACAGAGATAAAAATTGGTACAGTTGTTCAGTGATGGCTACTGATGACTATGTAAAAAGTCCTGATGGATAGGAGGTGAACGAGGGGAGGGAGGGGGGGCAAAATACTTCTTTAGTTTTTTACAAATATCTCAGAAACTGTCGGTTTTCATGAAAAAATTACTCTGACATAAATTAAAGAACACAAAATTCTCTACAAATGACAGGTATATACACTGGAACCTCGAGTATCTGTCAGTCACGAGATCAAAGCCTTGACGGATTTCTGCAAAAAAAAAAATCACTTTAATTTCAAATTTATTTAGTTAATATGTATTCAAATTTATTAAATACCAATGAATCCGTGCGAAAATTTCGCACTGCAGTCTAATATTTTTTAACAATATCTAATATTTTTTTAGACTCAGGTTTAATTTTCTAAAGGAAAATTGAGGACTAAAAGTATCTGCAAACAACATTAGTCAAGCCAGAATATCATCTAATTTATTACATCAAAGTTACTATTGAAACAGCGCATTGATTTCCAAAACTGTGATATTATTATGGATGGTGGTTTCTTTCTTCACAAAGTCCCTTGGTCAAGAGGTTCCACTTTTATTTCAATTTGTGAAGGTTACAACAAATATATCTCTACACATTATAAAGAAAACAGCTGTACAGTGGTTTTTGATGGCTACTCCGACATTGCCAATAGCACAAAATCAGCAGAGGAAAACCGAAGATGTGCACTGAAGAAGTCCGTGGATATTAATTTCAACGAGGACACAGTGGTTTCCATCAAGCAAGAAAGTTTCCTTTCAAATGCAAAGAACAAATCAAGATTGATTGCTGTGCTTTCTTTCAAATTGAAGGAGAATGGAATATCTTGCCGGGAGAGTACTGGCAATGCAGATACCCTAATCGTAACAACAGCCATTGAAATATCTTCTTCTAGTGGCAGAGTGGCAATTGTTGGTGAGGATGTTGATATTGTTGTCCTCCTAATTGCCCTAACTCTGCTCGAACAAGAAATTTTCGTTTAGCCAAGTTGTGGAAAAATTGAAAGAAAGATTATTTCCTCACAACAGTTAATTCAAGAAATAAGACTGAAAGACAGTCCTTTTCTTCTAGTCCTTTATGCATTCACTGGATGTGATACGTCAGCCGTGTTCAAAAAGAGAAAAACAAAAATTTTCAAGCTGTTTCAGCAATGTGAAGATGTACACAAAATTGCTGATGTGTTCAATAACAGGGAATTTGACCATGATGTTGTTGCAGAAACAGGAAACCAACTTTTTATGAGATTGTATGGAGCACCTCCCACATCTACATCTCTCAACACTTTCCAATACCATTCTTTCGCCAAATCTAAATCGAATATCAAACCTGACATTTCATCCCTTCCACCAACAGAAATAGCGGCTAGACAATATTCTTTCGAGGTGTACAATCAGGTACAGCTGTGGCTTGGCCAGTAACAACATGCCGAACTCTGGGGCTGGGAAAAAAAGCAGAATCCTCTGGTTCTTATTACAACTAAGGACCTGATCGCACCTGAGGCTGTCTTAAATACCATCTTCTGCAAATGCACCACTAGGTGTGGAGCTAAGTCTGGGTGCAGGAAAGCAGCCATTAACTGCACACTCATCTGCAACATTTGCCTTGGTGACTGTCTGAATGCTACACTTATAGCTATAAATACAGATCAACAGGATGAGGAAGACGATGAGGATGTGATTATGGATTCAATCATGCTGAGAATGCCTTTTAATGCACCGTCCACTCCAGCTGATGATGATGTGTCAAGAAAAAAAAGAACATTATGACTCAGTAAGTATTTGCTTAATGATAAATTAGTACTTTCATTGTTCTCAATTATGTTTTGTCGCGCTTATAAAATTTCACGTGAAATAACATTTTATTAATGATAAATATAAATATTTGTCTTCAGTACCAGGGTGATAACAACAGGACAAGGAAGAAGAAGAGGTGATGATTATGAATCCTAATGATCCATCCACTTTCATAATTACATAATATTTATTTAATTATAAATTAATATGTATCTACTTTTAGTTTTCTCCATGTTTTATATTCGCAATTATAATATTTCACATTAATAAACATTTCATTAATGATAAATATTTATCTTTCATAAACAACTTACCTGGCATTATTTCATGCAATATTGCAGTATTGGAGTGTTTACTGTTTTCCTTTTTTTTTGCAACAATATTTAATAAATTTGAATAGACATTAAGTAAATAAATTTGAAATTTTTTTTCCGGAAAATCCGTCAAGGCTCAGGTTTTCTGAATGACGGATAATCAAGGTTCTACTGTAAATACCTGTGATTTGTAGAGAATTTTGTGTTCTTCAATTTATGTCAGAGTAATTTTTTCATGAAAACCGACAGTTTCTAAGATATTTGTAAAAATCTAAAAAAGTATTTTGCCCCCTCCCTCCCCTCATTTACCTCCTCTCCATACTTTGTACATAGTCATCAATAGCTATCACTGAACAACTGTACCAATTTTTATCTCCGTAGCATTTATTATGGCGACATTAAGTAAATAAAATTGAAATTAAAGTGAATTTTTTTGCGGAAAATCCTTTAAAGCTCCGGTTTTCTGGCTGACGGATAATAGAGGTTCCACTGTATATAACTGTCATTTTTAGAGAATTTTATATTCTTTAATTTATATCGGATTAATTTTATCATGAAAACCAACAGTTTCTGAGATTTTTATAAAAAACTAAAAAAAGTAATTTATTTTAACCCCCCCACTCACCTCCTATCCATCAGGACTTTTCACATAGTCATCAGTAGTCATCAATGAACAACTGTACCAATTTTTATCTCCTTAGCATTTATTATGGCAAACTTTCCTAATTTGACTGGCCTAATACGCAAAACGTAATTTCTCTAAAAGCTACTGAAATATCACTATAAAAATTAAATTACAAGTTATTGACTCATAACTTATGAAAAATGTATAATATATCTTAGATTTAGTTTATCATCTTCACTATTGGCATACAAATTACATGTATACAGAAAATACATATATATGTAATAGAATTTACTGTAGAGTGTTTTGCGTATTGAGGTAAATTTCACAAAATTTTACCATAAACTCCTCAATTTATCTAAATGTAATCAATGTATGGACTATATTTTCCTTTTCATCGCAGTTTAGAGTCAAAATCTTCCTAAACATAAGAGTAAATTATAATTAAATAGCTTTTTCTAAAAATTTGCTCCGAACACTGCCAGATAACTTAAAAATAACAATTTGTGGACAACCCCTTATCATTCAGGAATTTTTTAGGCATGGTTAAAAAAAAACTTAAAATCTCACCGACAGATGGTGCTATATATGCAGTAAAGTCGGGAGAGGAGCTTTTGCAAGACACACGCACAGTGGATACTCTTCACTCTGTTGTGGATCATGCGGTTTCACGTTACCAACTCGTAGCTGAAAACATTGGACTGAAAATCGTATGCGTTAGTTGCGCAGTTCTGTACGAATGTTTTACTCCATATTTTTATTTCGTTCTGTTTATGCAGGTGTTTTCAGTTCCTTTTCCCAATTACTGCATTCTGTATATCAAAAACATACAGAATGCAGTAATTGGGAAAAGGAACTGCAAGCACCTGCATAAACAGAACAAAATAAAAATATGGAGTAAAACATTCGTACAGAACTGCGCAACTAATGCATACGATTTTCAGTCCAATGTTTTCAGCTACGAGTTGGAAACGTGAAACCGCATGTTCCACAACAGAGTGAAGAGTATCCACTGTAAGTGTGTCTTGCACAAGCTCCTCTCCCGACTTTACTGCATATACAGCGCCATCTGTCGGTGAGATTTTAAGTTTTTTTTTTTAGCAATGCCTAAAAAATTCCCGTTGCTTTGGGAGCATACTGGTGAAATTTCCGGTCATTTGGATCAGTGGTTCTTTCGTTATAGGGTTTTACTTTCACAACTTTAAAAAAAATCACCCTGTATTTATATTTCCATCACACTATATGATTTCTACTACATTTTGTCAATTTTTCTGAAACTGATGTTAAATTTGGTTAAAAACCCTGTATGTTATAAGCAAAAAACATGCAAGAATTTTTTTTATTAAAAAAAAAAAATCGCTATATCTCTATTAATATGCATGCTATTCTTACACAAATGAATACACATATTATACAATGTCTGCCTATGTATATTCTGTAGCGATAGATCATTTCATGCATTTTATTTTACAGGGTGATCCCAAGTATTATTTTTTTTCTTTAATTTTTTGTTGGTCTCCTAACTGTCCTCCTTATCAAATCGACGTTGATAAATATGAAGTCAAACCTGTTCTTTTTAATCCTAAAATTCCAAAAGAATCTGACATGTATATTTTTAAATATTCGAAAAAATGTCTAAAACTGAAAGTTCCCATCATTTATGGCCATCTAGTGTATATATATAATTAAACATTTCATTACAATTTTTAGGATATTCCAGGAATTCAGTATTACTTAATTCACCCTTTTCAAGATAATTAAGCATACACAATTTTTTCATTTTAGAGTGATTGAAGTCATACTTGTTACAACATATTTTAACCAAAATAATAAGTAAATAAATAGAGAAAATAAGGTTGGGGAAAACATAAATAATAACCAAATGTGCAATTTTTAATAATTGATCTCATGGAAGAACTCATGAGGATAACAACAGCAAGAGAGAGAAAAAAATTTCTAAATTAGATATAGGCATCACATAAAGGATTACTGAAGCATTAAAGAAGTGGGAGAAGAAAACATTTGATTTCTATTTTGAAGAGATAGCAAATATGTGTCTTTTAAAAGTAAGTCCTTATATTCATTTACAGTCTAACACTCACATAATTTTAACATTCAACATTCAAACTTAAAAAATAATTAAAATTAAAATTTGTGTTTTATAAAAGGAATTTTACATTATCACATTCTCTAAAATACTGTTATCACGAGAACTAGGGATTTCAATAATAAATTTTGTAAAAAGTAAGGCAATTACCTTTTCTTCTGCACTAATTTCTAAATGTTCAGGTTTCTTTCTAAATCTGTTTATTAATTCAATATTGCCAATAGTGGACTTCAAATACCTATAGAACAAGTTAAAAAAATATTATAAAAATATTGAAAAGCAGTTTAATATGAAATAAAAAATGTAAAAAATCACACATTAGTATAATAAATCTAGCATCCACCCACACAGCACATACGTTCATATTACATCCAGTTTTCATCTACCAAGTTCGAAATACGTCTAAAGATGTATTTTGGACACAGACCGCCAGCTAAAATACGTCCAGATTTTGTTAAATGTTTGAAATTACGTACGCACATAACAACTACAAAATATGGACGTCACTTTATGACGTAAATTGGATGAAAACCGAACATACCCTCACCATATACCTATGGACGAAATATCTACAAACTATGGACGTCAGTTTAGAACATAAATTGGATGAAAATGCAACTAATCCAATTTTCGTCAGATCCGAAACCAAATTTTAACCAGTTTGTCCTCATTTTCTGTTTTAAGGACGTAAACTGGATGAAAATGGTACTAATCCAATTTTCGTCAAACTGGATGAAAATTGAACCTCTCAGCCGCCATTTTTTTATGACTGCAAACTTTTCAACTGCTAAACCTAGCAGACTACTAGAATTTATTTTTATTTATTCTATAAATTTATTTAAACTAGTAGTAAAGCCATCTCTATTTTTAAATATATTGTGTTTAGCTCAGCTCCACTTCAGTTAATCAATCAATCTGTTGCAAGATTGTTTTGTTGATCTTCATGAAAATCGGTGTGACGAAAGTTGGTAAGTAAATATTACATTTTGTTTTCTATATTTATCGTGGTGATGTGTGTACGTTACATAAAACATTTCTGTAACAACTCTTTTTCTCTTACTTATTTATACTTATTAATAATAATTTATATGATTTTACAAGTCATACTAAGTGGTACAGAGAAATAGAAGTTTGTTTACTTTTGAATAAGAAAATTTTGTAATATATTTTGTATCGTTGTGTATAATGAGTAGAAATGTTATGTTATGAAGTATTATAAGTCTTTAATCCAATTAAAAAGAAAGTTTTAATGTTTTTTAAAATGCAAAAATCCAGAAGATTGTCAGTTAAAAACAAATCTAGTCTTGTAAAAATGCTTTTATTACCACAGATTTATGCAATATTTAGTTAAGATGCATTTTTTTTTTTGGTATGATTTAAGAAAATATATGATATTTCATGCATCGAAATTAAATTAATAATAATTTATATGATTTTAGAAACCATAGGTAAACGAAAAAAAAAATCAAGTCGCACAAAAAAAAGGCGTTTTTTTTTTTTGTTTGCATTTCAATAACAAAATTTTGTAATTAGTTTCTACTCTTGTGCACACTAAGTAGTAATTAAGTAGAAATACTATATTATAAGTAGGGATGTAACGAATATTCGGCCCTTTTGCCGAATATTCAGCATGGCCGAATATTGAACCGAACATTCGGCCGAATACCTGTAGCCAAATATAATTTGATATTTTGCTGAATAGTTGCATATTTGGCCGAATATTCTAAGATATTTGGTTAAATAAGTTCCAGAAAATCAAAACAAAATGTGATTTTAAATATTTTTAACAAACAATATTAAAAAATTATATCTAAATACATTAATTATTATAAGAAAAAGAAATCCTAATACTTATGAAATTTTAAAGCTTCATGACAACTTATAAATAACTGTATATAATGATATTACATAAATAAAAATATTTTTCTTGCTGCATATTTAGGCATCATGTGAATTTAAGTAAGTATTGCAACATTAATTTCTTTTACATTAAAATGCAAAATATATACTGCATTTAAAGTTTAAATCTCTTCAGTGAATTTAAAAATATTAACTTTATATCTAGTTTTTTTATCTGATTTATAATGATGATAACAGTTTCTTAAACAATAAAATTCATAAATATTAAAAATAAATATTTTACTGTCTTGTAAAAATGTTTAATCTTTCACAAATTAAATCATTTTTCTAGTTTTTAGTTTTACTTAAAAATTTTTTTGAATAAATATAGGACTATATAATTACTTTACTAATTAAAAATTAAACATTAGATGTTGATTAAACGAACTAATGAGTTTGATACATTGAAAAGAAAAAAACTATTACCTATACTGAAAAAGCATTTAATGAGTTACTTCAAAATAACATACAGGGGTAACAAAATAATTTATCACTCTAAAGCCTGAAATTGTGATGCAAAAATAATAACTTTTCAGCATTTTCAAGAAGTCTGTTTCGTTTGGTTTCATAATTACCAGCTTCAAAAAACAAATGTTCACTATATACTGTGCTTGCAGGAGCTGAAAGATGATTTCTTGCTAAATTTGCAAGCCTTGGAAAGCTTTCTGCATTTGTTTTCCACCAGTTAAATGGACACTCTGTCCTAGCTATTAAACGTTTATCAAAATAGCAATCTACCCTCTCTCACTTTATCTGCTGTATTATTATTAACTTCATTTGACAAATTTGGCAGTGATGACTTCTTATTTTTTATTTCTGAAAAGCAATCCCAACAGGAAAATGAAATTATATTTTAAGAAAATAACCCTTTTCTTGACATACAGAATGTAAATTAACTAAGTTTGAGTTGCATGAGAAAGGATATAAAAAGACAGAGGACACATGCAAGTTCTTATTTTTGGGGGTTAAATGATTTTACTAAAATAAAAAAAGTTTCATTTTTACAGAGGTAATGAGTTTCTATTTTAGGTAAAAAATATATAAATTACTAGAACTATCTATGGATTAAAAAAAATGTGAATTAAATTATTATTTACATTTTTGAAACT
Organism: Maratus michaelseni; assembly: GCA_963931845.1. Lineage (NCBI taxonomy): Eukaryota > Metazoa > Arthropoda > Arachnida > Araneae > Salticidae > Maratus > Maratus michaelseni. Next base: position 376,922,134 of record OZ007586.1, read on the forward strand.
CAAATGTTATCTTATTGGCATCAAAGTATTTCAAATATTACAAAAAATACATTCAGCTGTTATGATTTTTGAACACTCAAACAAAAAAATTATTTCAATTAGTCCTTAATTTAATTTTTGATTTTAAAATTGAAAAAATAAATAAATAAACAATTAAAATAATTTTTTTTTTTTTAAAGTCAGTATTTTTCCTAAAATTTGGCCGAATATTCGGTATTTGGCCATTCGGCCAAATCACTATTCGTTACATCCCCAATTATAAGCCTTTAATCCAATTAAAAATAAAGTTGTATTGTTCTTTAAAACACAAAAATCATAAAAATTATTCATGGTTAATGCTACTTATTACTACAGTTTTACATAATACAGTAACCCCTCAATATATCGTGCTACTTGGGAAATAAGAAAAAAAACATGATATACTTGGGGGGGGGGGGGAGAAGAATGTTTATCAATTAAAAATAAACAGCTCTAAATTTAGCTATGAGGTTTTCGATATAATACTTGTTTAAACAAGCTACGAGTTCAACAAAAAAGAGATGGTAAAACATTGAAAAAATACAAAACCATACATATACAGTATACATATTTACTTACATTTTATAGTATTTTCTGAAAATGAAAATCCAGAGTTGTTTGTTTTTTTATTTTCTTTGATTATCTGCTTGCCATTGGAAATTAAAGAACAAAAATGAACTAGTTGCATTTCAGTTATTTGCTTAGATTTCGACGTTTCAAAAGTTGGCTATGATGTCATACACTCATGCACAGTTTTTCTTTTTTTAAATTGGTTATAAAAAGGAAAAAAGTCGCCAAATTTAGGAGATTTTTTCCTTTAATGTCAACCTAGCTATTGTATTAAATTATTGGTTTGGCGCAGGCTTGAAAACCGAAAAGTCACCAAATATCGGCGCGTGAGTATAACACATCTGTTCCCAAAAGTTTTACATGCTTTTTTGAGAAACTAAATTTATCGGGGGATAACTGAAAAAGAGCGAAATAGCCGAATGTGCAATATAACAAGGGATTACTGTATATCTTGTAAAGCTGTATTGTTTTTACATGATTTAAGTATATAGAAGGTATTTCATGTCTCTGTCTAAATTAATAATACTTTAAATGATTTTAGAAATCATAATAAACAGAAAAAAAATCAAATCAAGAAAAACAGTTGCTTACTTTTCAATAACAAAATCTTGTAATATATTTTCGATGAATATATTTTATTCTTTTTAGTTAGATATCAGTATTGGTAATTAAACAAACATACTGTTATTGCACTCATATGCATTTTTTATCACAGATAATTTATTTCAGTATTTTTATAACTAACCTCTTCTAAAGAATATTACATTCATGAACTGAGTTGCATAAAATTTTATCTATAAACAAGAGTGAGTGGTGACATCTGTATTTCTTAGTTGCTAGAGATTTTTATATTACTGAATAGCTTAAAAATTATTTTACAGTGCACAGTGTACATTGGTTGTTGATTATTCATTTAAACATTCAAGATCGAACATCAATTCGTTTCTTGAATGAGATATTCGATTAATGTTTGGTTCTCGACCAGGGAAGGAAAAATGGGGAATAAGCAACTTAATTTATTATTTATTTATTGTTTTGTTATGGGAGTAAATTGTACATACATGAGTTAAAGTGATCACAACATTTGGAAAATTCATGCATTTTGCTTTACAACAAGGTTGCTGGATTCGCTTTTTTCTTTTTTTTTTCTTTTTCAAATAACAGTTACAAGCTTCTTGTGTTTAGAAAATCGTCTGGCTTGTAAATAGATGTCAATCTTGCTTCAGTTGTTTTTGCTTCCAGAGGATCTTAGATGAGTAGTTATGTGTTCGAGAAAGTGATTACCATCTAAGATCCTTCGCAAGAAAGTCATATACAAGATAATTGGTTAAAGGATGGACTCTAATATTTCAAGCAGGATCGAACTTTGAATAGGGTAAACTTTCTTTTAAAATCTATAAATGTTATTAAATAAAATGTTATCTTGTATGGTTATAGGTTTTGCAATATATATATTAAATTTTTGCTTCCATAAAGAGTGAATAATTTGGTACTTTTATGTTAGCTGGACACAAATTATACCAACAATATATTTTTTTCATTTACCAATAGCAACTTTTATTTTTCACATAAGTAAATTAGAAATAACAGTTAGGTATTAAAATAAAATGTTTTGGTTTATGGTTTTATTATTCTTATTACATTGTATTTTAAATTAAATGAGTGAAAGTCATGTATTTTAAATTAAAGTTGTGTATTTTAAATGAAACAAGTGAAAGGTTTATATTTCAAAGGTAATGAATACAATATTAATGATAGGAATATTATTTGGTGATTGATCACCTGTGCGCCGCTAACATAATAGCACTCCATTAATTTTGTTGAGTATAAGCTAGCACAGGTGATAAATCGTCAAATATTGTTTGAGATGCTATCGTTGACATTGCAAGCATTTCTTGTCATTCTTCATGTGGTATTCTAACAACTAAATCTTGATTATATGAACAAGATTCGAATATGCTTAATTGTAATGAAAGTTTGGGACATTCTTACAATGGCTGAACAAGTAAAAAGTAAATAAATATATATATACTATATCAGAGTTTCCTCCAGTTTAAAAAAAGGGCAGGGTGCTGCTGGTGAGAATAGGGCACTTTTTTAATTCTAGAGGGCACTTTTAAGATTCTTAAGGGCAGTTTTTTTTACTTTTAAAGGTGTTATTTTGGTTTTTAAAGACACTTTTAATAGTTAAAAGCCTGAGCACTCTTTTCAAGACAACATTGACTTAATTTTGACTATGAATGCAAAAAGAAGAAAGTGCACTTTTTTTACTGAGGGCCAAGAAGGGTGCTAATTATTTTACTGGGGCACAAGAATGGTGCTAATTTATTTTATGAGGGGCAAGAAGGGTGCCATTTTGTAAACCAAAGGGCACGCAGGGTGCAGCACCCTTCTGAAACTGTCTGGGGGAAACTCTGACTACAAATATACACACACACATACATACATATCTATAATAAAAATACTTTTGCATGTGTAAATTAGAAACTATGCTCTGATGTTGAAATGTAAAATGTTTTTAGTTTATGGTATTACAGTAGAGTACCTCTAATTCGCAAATGTCTGTAATCTGCACAGCATATGAGAATGTAAAGAAAGAAATTTAATTCTTAAAACCAATATTTATCAATAACATTATTTTTTTCTCTCCAACTTTAATTTTACTTCTGATATATATTATCACCTTTCATTTAATACTCTTTTTTATATTTTAAAATGATAATATATATATATAAAAGTATTTTAATTAATTAACCATTTATATGTAAAAAAAAAAAGAAAATCCCTTTAAAAATGTATTTGTCTTACACATATATATTTTTACAATAGTTTGCCAAGGATATCAAAATTACTAAAAAACAAACTTTTGTGATTCAGTAGACAATTATGCCCATTTGTAGGCTGCAAGATACAGTATAAAAACATAAACCAAATGTTTTAATACCAACAACTATTGATGATAGATTTAAAACATATAAATATAGATAAATTATTTTTTTAATAATTTTTACTTTATTTGTATGTTTTTGTTTATTTTTCAGCATTAACAATCTAAACTCATCCGAAGTAATAAGTTAAAAAAATGTAAACAAAGATTAAATAGACATGATCTGTAATCCACAAAAAGTCTCAAATATGCAAAACACTCAGAACCAAGCTGTGCGGATTCGTGGTCTTCTACTACAGTACAGTAGTACTTGGTACTTCTCCATTATCCCGATGTTCACTTTCCATAAAAAAACTCCCCAAACTATGGGATATAACACCAAAAATGCATGATGGTGATATTTACTTATTAGAAACACATTATTTAATTTTATCGACTCATTTATTTATATATAATGATAAAAGTTTAATACATTTTGATTTTAAAAAACAAGATGGCGGACCGCAAGTGAATATGATAGCTTAGTCAAAGTTGATACTTTATTCAAACGGGCTTCTTCTTTTTTCTTTTTTTCTTTTTTTAGATTCTAAGGACAACATTCTTTTATGTGTTTATTGGCATTAGTGTTATAGCTTGGCAATAGTTTTTAGGAAAGTGGTTGATGGGATAATGGAGAAAAGCACCTGTTATTTCTTATTAAACCTTTTTTCTTTTCGTATTTCAAATGTAATGAGTGAAAAACATTCTTATTTTATTTTATTTATTATTTACAACTCAGTTTAAAGAATTTTTTATGTATATCTTATCATAGGCGTAGCGTGGCCAGAAATTTTGGGGGGGGCACGCATGTTTTAAGTCCTTATTATTATCATCATCATTTTTTTTTCTGTTTACATAATTTATGATGACCAACGTTTGAAAGAAGTTTTCGTTAATTTTGTTTATTACTTTCAACTGAAATTTTACATAACATTTTATCTCATGCTAAGAAGGTTATAAGGAAAGGTTTTTCGTTAAATTATGAGCGATTACAATGAAATGAATGATATTCTAATAAACTTAAATCAAATAATGTTTTACCCGTGGACCCATGAGAGGATTTTGCACTGCCGCCTAATAATTTTTTGCAATATCTAATATTTTGTAGAGGCAGGTTTAAACTTGTAAAGAAAAATTAAGGATAAAAATATGTGTAAACAACATTAGTCAAGACAGAATATCGTCTCATTTATTCTATCAAAGTGACAGAAAAAACTGATTGAAAATAGCAAAAGGCACGCGCGAGAGAAAAAAAAAATAACAATCGTATTTTAACTGTATTAGAGGATGACGACATTCGCTTCGGGAAAAACACGAGACCAAAAAAAAAAATAAATAAATAAATTAAGTACATATAAAATACAATTTAATTTAATGTAACAAAGCATACATTTTAGGCTACACGTTAAATACCGCTGCTTTGATCGATCGATGGTATCTTTTTCTTCTAAGCATTTGAATTTGATTTTTGTTTTTTAATCATAAATATAAAAAAAGCCCGTACAGAAACGTCCCACTTTATTTTTTTGTACTATTTATTTCTATTTTTTTCATAATCATTGTTGGAGCATGATATAATGCGGTATTTTATTTTTGTGGCAACATTGATTTGAGAAAAAAATTTCATTTCATTTATGAAAACAATGCTGATTTAATTTTTAATTAACTGCAATTTTTAATTAAAAAATCCTGTTTTAACGAAATGGGAGTATATTATGTCAGAAGCCGATTGAAAAACCTTTTAAATGATAGCTCATTCTTTTTTGTGTCTTGTGTGTTTTGTATTTGCTTAGAAAAAGGGATGTTGACAACAGAAATAATATATATGACCAGTGGACCCGTGCGAGGATTTCGCACTGCAGTCTAATATTTTTTCTAGCAATATCTAATAGTTTTTAGATGCAGGTTTAAAATGTAAGAAAAATTACGAATAAAAATATCTACAAACAACATTAGTGAAGCCAGAATATCATCTCATTTATTCCATCAAAGTTACAGTAAAAACTAATCAAAGTTAGCAAAAGGCATGCGCGAGAAAGAAAATTAACAATAGTATTTTAACTGCATTTAGAGGATGGCATCACTCGTTTCGGGAAAACTGAGAAAAACCTTTCATTTTTTTTTTTATGAAAATAATGCTGATTTAAATTTTAATTAACTATAATTTTACTTCGATCGATCAATGGTGTTTTTTTCTAAACATTTCAATTTCCCATTTTAATCATAAATATAAAATAAACCCGTGCGTTGGCATCACATTTTATATTTGTTGTACTTATTATCTATTCTACGCACTACGCATTATGTATATAATGTACCGTTACTACGTATGCCACGGTTGTACTATTTGTTCTTTTTAGCACTTTCCAACCTAGTTGAAAAGTGCTTATGACTTCGGTTTGTCTGGCCGTCTGCCGTCTGTCCGTGCTCTAACTCCCGTAAATATGCTCGGATTGCTCTGCAATTTTTATATGTTATTGTCGTTATCTATAGCATGTTCCCTATTTCAACGGAAGTGTGTAGCACTTATAGTTTTTTTACAGGGACACTCAAAAGAATTCCGTTACATTGCGGTCTATGGGGAAAAATCATTTGCGGTTTATTTAAATAATGTTTCACTATTTTAAACGCATTGAAATTTATATATATCACTAAGGTGCATTAGAAGAAGCTTAATATGGAACAGGGTGTGCATAGTACTTATAGTTACTTTACAGGGACAGTAAAAATAATTCCGTTACATTACGTCTATGGAGAAAAATCGTCTGCGGTTTATTTAAATAATGTTTCACTATTTTAAACGTATTGAAATTTATATAGATCACTAAGGTGCATTACAAGAGACTTACTACGGAATATTGTGTGTATAGCAGTCATCGTTCATTTACAGGGACACGCAAAAGAATTATCTACTGTCTGTTAACAATAATTCCTGGAAGTGCGTTTTAAGTTACTGAACGCGATTTTAATGTTAACTTGCTTTTTGTCTATTACGTGATGTGTATAAATTCTGTAGATCCTATACATGGCAGCACAAAAGTTCGCGAACACATTTCTGTTTATTGACAAACTCCAGACGGAGAATTTTAAACTGTGCTACACGTTTCCTAACTGAACTAAAATTTAGCATCCTATGTAGTATATATACAATTCTATAGATCCCATACAGGGCTGAATAACAGTATTCGGATATTTTTCAGAATATTGTATATGTTGGAAATTCCTGAAATTATGTTTTTAAATATGTTATGCGTTTTCCAAATTGTTTACTTAGAAGTTATCTTTTAGCTTATTAAACGGTATGATTTGTAAAATTATTTTGGAAGTGTTGGAAAGTGCTACATAATCTATGCTTGACGCATGATTTTTCGTTCTTGTTTATAATCATTATTGAGCATCACATAATGCGGTATTTTACTTTTGTAGCAATATTCATTTGAGAAAAACTTTTCATTTCATTTATGAAAACAATGCCGATTTAATTTTTCATGAACAGCCATTTTTAATCAAAAAACATGTTTCAACGAAATGTGAGTGTACTATGTCAGGAGCCTGTTCAAAATCCTTTCATTTGATATCTCATGTATCGCTCTGTGTTTGCTTAAAAAAAGGGATGTTGACAACAGAAATAATACATATGATGATTTTTAAATCTCTATAATAATGGATATATCAATCCATCTTATAATAACAAAATTGTTTTAGCATCACGACATTACACTATATGGCCATTAATGACCGGCAACTTTCAATTTTAGACATTTTGTCGAATATTTAAAAATATACTTGTCAGATTCTTCTGGAATTTTAGGATCCAAAAGAACAGGTTTGACTTCATATTTATCATTGTTGATTTGATAAGGAGGACAAATAGGGGAACAAAAAAAAATTAAAGAAAAAAAATAATACCTGGGATCACTCTGTAAAATAAAATGCTCCAAATGATCTATCGCTACAGAATATACATAGGCAGACATTGTACAATATGTGTATTTATTTGTGTAAGAATAGCATGTATAGTAATAGTAATATAGCGATTTTTTAAAAAAATTAAAAAAATTCTTGCATGTTTTTTGCTTATAACATACAGAGTTTTAAATCAAATTTAACGCCAGTTTAAAAAAAATTGACAAAATGTAGTAGAAACAATATAGTGCAATTGGAATATAAATATATTAAATACTAGGGGGCTCTGCCCCCTACGAGCTATGCTCGCCAACCCCCGTTCTGACACCACAAACTGTAAAAACACTCTGATTTGATCAACCTTAAAACGATTGCGGAAGGTTGAATTATAATTAAATGACCTGCTGTAATCGGCTGCTTTAATCACCCTTGTGTAATCGGCTGCTCGCTGTAATATCTGCTATAATCGGGTTTCCATTCATTTTCCTTTGACCAAGGGATTTTAGAGCCGAATCAACTGCTGTAGAGACAGCTAACAACTGTTGATAAAATAAAGTTAATTAAACATTTGAAAATCAACTTGTGCAAAATGGTTAAGTAAGCAATATTATTGCATCGGGAAATTTTATAACGATGCTAATGGAAAATTGGGTATTACTCCATTATCCCGACTCCTACTTTCTATAAAGAAAAGAACTGTCATCAAAATATAGGAAAAAAAGTGCATATCTGTGGCGTCGCATTCAATTGATACCAGATGCGTTACGCTTAGTAGTTATGTCATCGAGTGATCTTTAATTCAACGTTTATCTGTATTTTTAATTATATTTTACCAATTTATCAGTTATTTCGTTGATTTAAACGTAATTATTAAACGTAAAAATATAGCTTTTAATTGAAGGGAAATATTATTATTTACGCTGTTTTAAAATTTGCAATAATAGATAAAATATTTTGTCGAAATAAATCAATCTTACTCTACTTAATGCTTTGAAAACTCGGAATAATTTAATTATTTATCTTTTTAATATTCACGCCCAAGTATATTTTTTTTCCGTCATTCTCTACATTTATTGCTTTTAACATGTGATCATTTAATTATTATTTTAAAGTTTTATTTCTGTTTTTAATAGTCTCGTGTAAATACATTTCTTATTGAAAGGGAATATTATTACGTGCGCTATTTTACAAATTGGCAACGATTCAAATAATGGAATTTATGAAATATGAAATAAATCTTCGTCAAAATAAGGAAAATTTTGAATAAAAAATTGAAATATAACCTCAAAAAATGAGTCAAATTGAAAAATTAATTGCAGTCTGCACGCCCCAACCTTGTCAACTATATCCTTACAAATTATGGTTAAATTCCTGTGCATAGTTTTCCTTTCTATAAAACTTTTATAAGAAATTTATTTTGACCAACTTTAATATTAAATATTTCTTAAAATAATTCTTTGATTTAAAAACTGTCTACTTCAGCGTGTTTATCGAACATTTCTTTATAAAACCACCAATTTTTAAATTTTTATATGCAATAGTTTTCTGGATATTAGTCCAGAAAGACTTCAAGGCACAAAATCTTATTCTCCTTCCATTCAGTTGGGCAATTATTATTTTATGTATTCGTTTAAAATATCCGAATTAGGGATTTTATAAATTCGTTTAATTAAATTTTACAAAAAAAAAAAAATAACAAAATGATATCAATAAATAATAATTACTATTAATTCATTTCCCCCCCTTTCTTTTGCGTTTACATAAATGACGTCATGTGGACGAATTTATTCAAAATATTTTCAGTTTATAAATTAAATTAAATAATGACAGACGATTGAATCCTGACGATAGAAATGTGATTTTTTTTTTTCAAATTTTCCTGAAAAGCATAATTTAATCACAATCTTGTCTTCATTATCGATTGAAAAAAAAGATAAATTCAATTTCAATTTGAAAATGACGAATGAAAAGAAATCAATAATCCCTATCGGGATCCTTTTAATTTTGTTCCCTTTTTTGTCACAAAAAAACTGAGTAATTAGTTGCCATCATTACAGAAATGTCATTAAAATTAGAAAAAAATTAATATCTCGAAAACTAATTCCAATTTCAAAATTATATTACCAGTTTTGACATCCGCAGATTTTTATGGACAATTGGTATTAATTTCACCATCAAGCGTTTAATATTTTATTAAAAATAGCCCTGAAACATAATCAGTCGTTTAATCAGTCGTTTCATAAAATCGTTTCATAAATTCGTTTCATAAAATCGTTTCACAAATTCGTTTCATTAGGATTTTATATATATAGGGTAGATTTAAGGAAATATGGGCAGTTGTATAAAATAATTTTTATGTGCGCATGCGCAAACGATAACAAGGAACATTTTGCACAATTTAATAGTCAACTCTATGGAGCAACTTATTAAAAAAAATCAGTCAAATATCGTAAAAAATCAAAGAGATATCGGCGTTAGAGTGAGTTGTTTTTTAGTTTCTCACTAAAACTCGTTGAATGATAAGGGATTTTCCACAAATTGTCATTTTTTTATTTTATACTATTTTCCAATTTTTAATGATACTTTAGTTCTCTTTGAAAAACTACCCTAACGAGCTTATTTGAACAAAGAAAGAATTATCAAAATCAAAGGATCCATTCCAAAAGTATTATAACCTGGTGCAATAAAGTTTTCCCAGGATCCTAAAACTCCAGAAGAATCTGACAAGTATATTTTTAAATGTTCGACAAAATGTCCAAAATTGAAAGTTGCCGGTCATTAATGGCCATATAGTGTATATTGCATCTTTAATAACAATAAAAAAATATTAAGTTTCAATATTTTTTATTGACGTTTAAAAGGAATTGAAAGAAAAGAAAGACTAGAAAGACTTTTCTTAAAACATAACGATGCTACAGTAGACTCCTGATTATCTGACGCTCGATAATATGATTCAGCTTAAAACACAAACTTTGACAGCTATTTCTGAAAGATTTTCTGACTCACTGAAAAGTTAAATACTCACAGAAATTATAAATTCAATTTTCTAAAATATCATTCAATTTCTTACAGAAACGTTCAATTACATAGTTTCCAAATAAAAACACCTGTCAATCTCATGTGTTTGTGAACAGAAATGAATTAAAAATTGTGCCAGAAAGTACAGTTTGGATTTGAGAACAGCTTTAAAAAACATTTTTTTTATAATACGTATTAGCAATATTAAAAAATAAAAATTAATAGGGTTTTTTAAAAATAGTAATAATAATAAAACATAACTTACCAGTTTCCCTAAAGTTACTTTTGGTCTTCTTATTAAATAATGTGGTAATCTTGAGTTGCATTTTGGTTCGTTTCATATTTTCACATCATGTGCACACAATTCAAAAAATGGCAGTCTGAGACAGTGTCAAACCGTCTTTGTTCTCAGATGGATTTTATTTTTTCTCCTAAATTACAGAGCGAATTATCCCTAGATTTCCTTAGATTCTTAAACCAGTAACTTGCTGCATTTTGAAAGGCTGATGCTGCCATTGTAACATATGACAAGTCCAAAAAGGCAGGGTGTGATGTGGAATCACATATTTTTCTTAAATTAATCCTTTTCTCTAATTTTCAGTTTAAACTAACGTTTAATTACTTATTTAATTTATCCTAACTTTTGTTTCAGTTCTCATCGCAATTTTCCTCCATTGAAAGAAAATATATTTAAACATATGCCCTTTAACAATAAAACTGCTCTCACATAGATATAATTCATTTAAATTATTTTTCACTCTCACTAGATATCCAACAACAATAACAAAAAAAGAAAAAAAAAGAGATGGACTTTGTATTCGGTCTGCATTTTATTCTCATTCCGTTCAACGTTCATTAGAAATGTCTTTGTCTGCTTAATATTTGAGTTTAGCTTTCTCGGTAAATCACAAACACAGCTAGATTCTCAAAACCACATTCTCAAAACAAAAACTCTCAATGTACATTTGGCGTTTGAATTCTTCTTTGCTCATTTTTCAAGACTGCTATTCTGGTTGCCTAACGGTCGGGCCTAACATTTTCAAATCCAAACTGCATATTAGTGACACATTTCTGAAGCATACTGGCTACTTACTGACACATTTCTGACAATTATACGCTGTACAAAAATGTATAAGGGATATAAAACTGGAGAGTTTACTATAAACTTTTAACTGGAGCGATGTTCTATTAGGTTATTTCAAGGTAAATATTAATTAAGGCTGTTCTCGAATCCAAACGGGCGAACTTTCTGACACATTTCTGAATTTAACTTTATTTGGCAACACATAAAACTGTCAGGTATTCTTATTAAGAAACTAGAAAATCGAATAGGTTTTCCATTTTTCAATAAAGAAAAATGATGTTTTAAAAATACTGTCAAAGTTTGCACTTTGAATCGATTTTCCTGACACGATAGTTCAAAAAAGGTCGTCATAAGCAGTAATCGGCTCATAATTCAAGACGTAATACATTAATCGAAAAATGAAAAACAGTATGCTATTTCAAATCATTTCAATGGTCATGCCTGCGCTTCTACCTATAAAAAAGGGTCCATGAATGATGAGTAAAGAAGAGAAGGATAAAAATAAAGAAAGAAAAAAAATCTTAAAATAGTAATTTAATTTTATTGTAGTTTATGTTATTGCGGGAATTGTTATGGCTAATACTTAAGAGGCTACTTCACTCAGTTGAAAGATCGAAATAGCCGAAAAAAGAAAAACCGTTGCCATCTGTAAGGCGTATCCTGTGACTAAGATTGACACTTTTAAAGTCCAATGATATTTACTAAGCTTGCGATTGACAAACAGAAAGGTCATCCCACAACATAAAACAAGACACTTTTTGCCTCAGGTGGATAGTAAGGGAGAGTGATACCCCACCGCGAGAAAAGTGATTAGCAAACAGGAGATAGGTTTCCAATCACACTTTCTCAGATAGCTCCGCTGGGCTCAAGTCTAAACTTTATTTTCTAACATATTCTTAAAATCAATTATATATCTTTTTAAATGCACGAAATTATTTACAGATATTCAGATGCTATTTTTTTTTCCTATGAAGGCAAAATATTATTCGGAAAACGATGGCAAAGATGGCGTTTTGTATTGATTTTATACACAAGAGGAAAAAGTTGTATTCGAGTAGCCATTCTTTTATAATTCAAATTATATTAAAATAAAAATGTAAAAAAAAAAAAAAAACGATATTCGATTCCAAAGTGATTGAGTAATAATGTCAGCAAAGATTCACGCTGTTGAGCGAGTCTCTGTTCTTTATTTTTAACACTTTCCTACATAGTTGAAAAGTGTTTATGAATTCGGTTTGTCTATCTGTCTGTCCGTGCTCTAACTCACGTAAATATACTCAGATTGTCCCGCAATTGATATATGCTATTGATGTTCACTATGGCATGTTCGGCATTGAAAGTGAAGTGTGTCGCGCTTATAGTTACTTTAAAGGGACACTCAAAAGAGTTCTGTTATATTACGGTCTATAGAGGAAAATTCTTTGCGTATTATTTAAATGATGTTATACGATTTCAAATATATTGAAATTGATGTATATCACTGAGAGTTGCATGGGACTTTCTTACTATAGATTGCCGTGTGCATATCATTCATTGTTCATTTACAGGGACACACAAAAGAATTCTGTTAAAGTTCTGTCTGTTACAATAATTGCTGGAAGTGTGTTTTCAGTTGCGGTGCGCTATTTTAAATTTAACTAATTTTTTGTGTATTACTTGGTGTGTATAAATTCTACAGATCATACACAAAATATCTCGATCACATTTTCGTTTATTGACGGAAATTTCAGAAGGGGGATTTTAAACTGCGCTATGTGTTTACAAACTAAACAAAATTTTATCATTCTATCATATATATTCTAATACGAGGAAATCTTGTGTGTGGTTATATATATATATATATATATATATATATATATATATATGCAAACTTTATTTTAAAAATGGCTCTGACGATTTTGACGAAATTTTGTATCTTACCGTTTTGGGGCACCAGAAAACCATTGGGCTAGGTCACATGTTCGAGAATTTTCGATTAGTAGGTCACCATGGGTCAGGGTCAAGCTAATTGTATCTAAATAACGGCTCAGACCATTTTGACTGAATTTTTTATATCCTGAGAGTTTCGCGCACGAGAAAACAATTGGCTTGGTCACATGTTCGGGAAAATTTGATTAGTGGATCATTTTGGTCATGGTTCATGATATTTAAACTCAAAGCTATTTTTTACCGAGCATAGCTCGGTCTTCCCTGCTCGTGCATTACATATACAAATCTATTTATCATATACAGGAATGCACGAAAGAATTCGAATATTTTTTTAATGTTGTTGGTAATTCCTGAAATTGGGTTTTTAAATATGTTATGCTTCCGGTCCAGTTTTTATAACATTTGTGGATAACTAAAACAGCAATAAACAAGAAAGAAAAAACACACGCCATGCATAGTTTTTTAAAACACTTTCCAATACTTCCAGACGTATAACAAAATTTTACCGGTTATTAAGAACAAAGAAGACATTTAAATTAACAGTTGCAAGATGGAGTACGGATGTTGGAAAGGTGTTAAAAATGTTTAATAAAAATGTATAATGACGATTTTTGGAAAATTCCTTAGCCTCCATCTAAATTTAGAAAGCAACTGAAATCGACAGAAATTTTATTGGTCCGAATATAATTTGGAAAAAAACTAAAAACATTTTTTGGAAATCTTGTTACAAATTTGCCAGACTTTTTTTTTCTTTTATGTTTCAGCACCCTTCCATCAGAGATTGAATGAGAAATCTGCAAATCAACTAATCATTTCTAATGCATTTTCTATTGAAATTAAATTAAATTTTCGTTGATATTGCATTGTTGAAATGTATACAAAACTACGTAAGTAATATTCAATGCATGATGTTTTATTTGGATAAATTGCTTTTGCTGGTAAATAAGAATATTTTATGAGCATCTTAAACTGTATAAATATAAATATATATATATATATAATATATATATATATATATATTATTATTATTATTATTATTATTATTATTATTATTAACGTAGTTTTGCCTACATTTCAACCATGCAATAATATCCACGAAAATATAATTTAATTTCGATAGAAAATGCATTAGAAGTCAACAGCAGAAAAAAATTACCTTTACAAAATTTAAAAAATCTAATATAATCTGCGAAAATCTTCATGCGTGTGTGTTTGTCAGTTTTAGAAAGGATTTTACTTGCATATATTTTTTTTAATATATCTTTACATTCTGTATCATTTAATAATTTCTTTTATACGGTTGACATAGAATACATTTTTCTAAGTTCATTTATCATTTAAATAAATATACGTTGCAAGTGTTCATTACTGGAAAAATTTATGTTCAAATGTTAATTTTTATTTATTTATTTTTCATTTTTTATGTGGTTATTAAGAAGTAAAATTCATAGTATCATATATCCTGTAACACAACGGAGGTATACATGTACCATAGGCACACAAGTATAAATAAACTTTTCCGTTCAGTAATTTTATACAAATAAATAAATTTCTTGTTTATATAAATTTTATTTAAATTATTTTGTAAAATTTAAAACAGAATATCTGTATTTGTATGTTTGTACATGTGAAAATTTATAAAACAGTCTGCTGTAATCTGTAAAACAATACTTTAAATTAAAATTGGAGTAACAAAAATAAAAGACATTGAGTTTGTTTCGAACCAAAAATTAGGTTTGTTTGGAAAGAGTTTCGTTTAAAAACATAAAATAAAAACAGACTTCATCGTGCGTAGCACGCACGATGTACGGTGCGGAAGGCTGTGCGGCCCCCAACTCTAGGTTTGTTTGGATAGAATTTCCTTTAGAAATATAAAATCACTGAACACTGATTTTATGTATCAATAAGGTTATCATCACGAGCCCAGGCAACGCCGGGTAGGGTTAGCTGATATATAATAATAATGTATACAAGTACAATATAAAGTTAAGTGTTTTATAATTGCGTTTTAAAAAGCATATTTTTTTAATGATATAATAACGTGTTTACAAATAGGTGTAGAGTCAACTGTCGAAAAACTAAGCAATGTAAGCATAATTAAATAATACATAGTGGTAAAATATGTATATATATATATATATATATTTATATCATGTATCTAAATTTGAATTACATGAAGCAGATTGTTTTATACATTTTCACATGTACAAACATACAAATAGAGAGAGGATCGAAGAACTATTTCTTTTACCATGTTCTTTTACCATAGCTCCAATAATTCTGTACAAATCTCTTCCAAATTGATACATAAAATCAAGGGGCATAAAATCTCGGTCAAGTTCGTTAACGTGTAAAATCGAACTGGGGGGGGGGAAATGGGGGGCTTTTTGTGAAAACAGAAAAAAAACCCATAATTTCTTAATTATGATACGTATCGAATCCGTTTAAAGTTATTATTACTTCTAGGAAAAAGGCCGAAAATTTATGCATGACAAATTTTTGATATCATTAAAAATGGCCCCAAGAGGGGGAAAGGGGTGGGGGGGGGGGGGGTAGAAGAAAAAAATTCATAACTTCGTCAATTCCCAAGATATCAAATCCGCTTAAATTTATTGTAAATCTCCTTAAAATTATCTACAACTTTTATAGTGACAAGTTTTTTATAGGACCAACTCTTATGGCAAAAAATAAATAAATAAATAAATAAATAAATAAAAAATCCCTTCGGGCTCCGTCTACAAGCAGACGTGAAAACAGAAAAAACCCATAACTTCTTAATTTTTATACATATCGAATCCGTTTAAAGTTATTATTATACTTCTAGGAAAAAGGCCAAAAATTTATGTATGACAGATTTTTGATTTCTTTAAAAATGCCTTCAAGGAGGTGGGGGGGGGATAGGGGTTTCAGAAGAAAAAAATTCACAACTTCGTCAATTCCCAAGATATCAAATCCGCTTAAATTTATTGTAAATCTCCTTAAAATTATCTACAACTTTTATATTGACAAGTTTTTTTATATGACCAACTCTTACAAAAAAAAAAAAAAAAAAAAAATTCCCTGCTGGCTCCGCCTACAACTAGACGTGAAAACAGAAAAAAACCCATAACTTCTTAATTTTTATACATATCAAATCCATTTAAAGTTATTATTACTTCTAGGAAAAGGGCCAAAAATTTATGTATGACATATTTTTGATTTCATTAAAAGTGCCCCCAAGGAGGGGGTTTCAGAAGAAAAAAATTCATAACTTCGTCCATTCCCAAGATATCAAATCTGCTTAAATTTAGTATAAATCTTCTTAATATTATATACAACTTTTATATTGACAAGTTTTTTGTAAGATCAACTTTTACGGTAAAAAAAAAAAAAAAAAAAACATCTCTGCTGGCTCCACCTACAGACAGAGGTATATTTCGAAGTGGGTGGTCCCAACTGCCACATCATGGCAAATAGGTCTTTCTTCTGCAATTCCCAATAATCAGGTGCCCCACGGTCTGCGTCTTCGAAATCTACCTGTGCTTGTAGGCCGAGCCGTCGAGGATTTTTTTTAATTTTGTTATGTTTTAAAATGAGTAATTTGCAAACAAAACAAGTTCACAGAAAAGGAAAACTTTAGCAGAAGGAAGTTATTATTATATGTTTCGTTTGAATTCAGGTAGCTAAATCTCATCTTTCGTTACAAAATGTTATTTTTCACAAAAATATAATAAATTTCACAAAAATAACTTATTTTTTCACAATATGGGCCCCAAGGGAAAAAAAAAAAAAAAAAAAAAAAACCTGCATCGACCACTGCATAGATTGTGGGCATATAATCTGCTATACCACGTACATATGTATGCAATATTCTGTTAAAAGAACTTTAATTATAAGATAATATTGACTAAGAAACATTGGCGTTTTTGGTAGAAACAAGATCGGACCGAACCCCTGCGAAAAAATAGGAAGCGCCTAGTTCAGCGCTGCTTGGACGCGGATGGTGATTTCCACCAGTTTGTGATATCATTACATTTGGCATAAGGTTTATTGAATATTTTGTCAAATAGCTTCATTATCGTTAAATTTATGAACAAAAATTCGTGTTCGGCTTGGAGTGAAACACCCCGTACTTTTGATTGAACAAAAGGGTTGCAATCCTACACAAAAATTATTACCTGTGAGTGTGTTCTTCCACTTCTTAAAGTTTGTATCATCTTTGTTGAAACAATTTGTATAAATGTAATACTAGCTTTATGTTACTCCATTGTTACATTTTACGCTGCGCCACTGCTTTATTTATTTATTTTTCCTTTAATAGCTAACAGAATGAAATGGAAATATATTTATAAATAACTTTTTATTATATAAACACAATTTTTTATTGATTTGTGCATATACTATATTAATGATTACACGATACAAAAAAGAATAAACAGCCTGTTTATTGATGATTTCAATGACATACATAATATAACAAATATAATGTGATACAAAGATAATACAAATTTTATTTGCCCAATTTGCGTGCACAAAAGCATATTTACTACTCTTTTCAAAATCAGATTAGAATATTTAAAAATATTATTAGTAATTTCTAAGAATTAACACTTTCTTCATATAAAAAATTTGTAAACTTATAAACCGTATTTAAAATATCGGACACTGAACATATAATATATATATATATATACATACATACATACATACATACATACACACATATATATATATATATATATATATATATATATATATATATATATATACATACATATATATATATATATATATATATATACATATATACATATATATATATATATATATACATACATACATACATACATACATACATATATATATATATATATATACATACATACATACATACATACATACATATATATATATATATGTGTGTGTGTGTGTGTGTGTGTGTGTATGTGTGTGTGTCTTATTCTCTTCACATCTTAGGGTTTTTTCGATATGTTATAAGGAGCTTAATATTGTCATTTTTATGCTTGACAGTATTCGACGAATTAACATGTTTACAATGAATTATTCGTATGAAACTCCTCTGATGAATCCATAAGATATTCATAGTTTTTCATTTTGCACTTTCATTTTATTGTTTTTAATTTTTGTAACGATACTATCACATTTTGTCTGAGGCAGTTTGTTGCAATTAGAGCCAAATTATAAGCCATTCCTGTCACGTGACAACACGCTTTTCTCCGCGGCGCCGCGGCGAGAGTTCGGTCAAAAACTCGACTTTCACAGTATGTTCTGAAAGATCGCCTGCTTTTACCAAAAAATAGAAAACGTGTTTCGATCATATCTGAATAAGAAAACCTGCTAATTTCATGCATTTCCAAACAAAAACGAATTAAAAAAATATGTCATAAAGTAGTCAGTTTAGATTTGAGAACAGCCAAGAGCATTTGTTGCATATGGAGGAGTGAGCATTTATAACGCTTGTTTGAAATGTGAAAAATTTCACTAAATTTGAGGTGGTTCCCAAATTCTCTACTCAACAAACGCGAAACTTTCTTTTAAATGTAAATTGGCAGCCTGACTATTAAAGCGATTTGAAATCGAATACGTTTTCCATGTTTTGATAAATAAGTTACTTATTGATTTATAAGCAATTTTTGTCATCTGACGACAGGTTTATCTTCTTTCCCGGCCTGTCGTGTCCGGAAATTCGGTTCAAAACGCCGAATTCGATAATATTTTCTGAAAGATGCTTTGCCTTTGCTAAAATAATGGAAAACGCTATTCGATTGCATATTCTCTGAGTAAGAACACCTGCCAATTTCATGCGTTTCCGAAGAAAAATGAATTCTGAAATGTGTCAGAAAGTAGGTCCTTTGGATTTGAAAACAGCTTTAAACAAAATATATGTCTGACAAAAAATTGATTACTGACACATTTATTTAAATTCTTGCATGCTAAAATAAATAATGCTTCATTTATAGTAACTAATAATAAATCGCACTGAAATATGTTTTTTTTTTTTTTTTTTTTTTTTTAAATCTTTGAAGTATAATTTAAAAATGTTTCATTTGTGAAAGGAGAATCAAGAAATTTACCGAAAAAAAGAGAACACGTATATAATCTCATCATTTCTAAGTTTTAAATTAGTGTGACAAATTTTAATAATAAAGCTATACAATAGTTATTTTTTAGTTAATCTACCGCATAAATATTTAATATTTTCGAAAGAAACGTTAAAACTAACTCAGTAAGAGTTATGTAATAAATAATAGAAAAAAAAGGTATTGTAGAAAATTTAAATACAACTGTATTTATTCGCTGGATATGTCTATTGTCTATCTATTCATTATCATTTTAATGACACTTGCCACTGTATGTTTGTTTCTTCCCGAGAAAGAGTGAATAAATGATAGTTCTAGTATTTTTTGTTTAGCAAATAAACGCTTTTTCATTTTACTATTGTAGGCAATTAAAAAAATATATCGGGTATTAAACTTCAGAGGTGAGAGGTGAAAAAAATCTTTATCGATCCCAAATCAATAACGTTTTTTAAAAATCTGTAGGATGCCTATAGTAAAACAAATAATCAGCACCTATTTACATCATTTCAAAATACCATTTTTTAAACTTTCTTCTCTGCTCTTAAAATGAAATTTGCAGCTTTACAAGTTGCATACTGATAGCCAAAGGCGAAATTTCACACATTAGGTGGTCTTTCTTATCGCTCCATGAAGATTTTTCCCGTTTGACTCCCCGTTGAGTTCCCGGAAAGAAAAGGAGGTAACTTGTTTGGGGCGGTCATTTTACTGTTTTTGGCTGTTTAAAAAAAGGCAGTACAATTTTTTTAGGATTGTAGCATCGATTTAAAAAATTTTTTTATCAAAATAAAAAGCATTTTTGGAAAGCTAAACAATCAGGCTACGATTGTGTCTTTACCAAATTTTAAAATGTAAAACAGATTTTTCGCGATAAGACACTAAACATGAATCTTCAAAATAACGCACTTATATCACATTAAAAAAAATAATAAAATAAAATTTGAAAGGAGCGTGCATAATTTAAATGTACAGGTTTTGAAAGCTACAAAAATTACTAAATTCGAGCAAAATGCGAAAAAATGACACTTCTAAATTTCTCCCATTGAAATAACATTAGCTGCTCTGTCTGGGAGAGCCAGTGAAGTAGCCCCTTAAAAGTTGTAGAAAACGGTCATGGGATGTTTTGTGTTTTTAGCAGTTCTTTTCATCAGCATTCAAAGAATGTTGTTACGAATATTAAAGTGACAAGAAAAAAGAATTTCTTTTGTGGTGTTCATTTCTTTCATCAAATATCTAGCAGAGTAACTGGGACTGCTAAAACATTTCTTTCATACGCAAACTTTCCTTCTCTGTTACCAAAACAATAGTAATAATTAATAACAGTCTAAAATTTTTCACAGACAAATAGATGCCTGCAAGCACCTTTTTTTGGTTGAAGATCCAAATAGAAAGATGTTTCGAGTGTGATATAAGGGTCGTCAAATATCAAATCCTCCCGTAAACACTTTGTCTAGAACAAAAATATTTTCACTTACGCTTTTCGAGCATTGTATTATAGACATTTCTTAACTGACTGCATCATTTTCTAAAAGTGTGGTACTCAGAATGTTGGGGGGGCACGTGCCCCCCCCCCCCCCCCCCCCCCCCCCGACGCTACGCCTATGTATCTTATAACATCTTGTCTTATATTCAGTGAAAATTTACATTCTGCCAATGGTTGACATTTAAAAAAATCGGTAAATTGACATGCTTTCGCATCTTGTCTTTTGGAGTTGCAACCTAATTTCTAAATATCACAAAATAAATTTTGGGCAGGAGGGCAGGCTATGCCCACAAATTTTAAAAGTATTAATATTACAGTTAATTATAGGTAAAAATTAACTTCTTTACTCACTGGTCACTGGTCAGTACATGGATTTTTTTACTCAGCAGTTTTTTTAAGCACTGGCCAGTAACAAACTTACATATACTTGATTGGTAAAATTCGAGAAATTCGTCAAATAGTCTCGGGAAAAAAATTGCGAAATTCAGTAAATAATATCGGGGGGGAAATCGCAAAACTCGTCAAAATCGAGGAACAGAATTGCAAAATTCGTCGAACAACAGGGCAAAACAGTGCGCAATTCGTTGAACATCAGTGGAAAGAAAGTGTGCAATTTGTTGAACATTGATGGGAAAAAAACATGAAATTCGTTAATCAATAGTCAATAAATCGCAAAATTCGTCAATCGATAGTGGAAAAATCGCGAAATTCATCAAATGAACGCAGGAAAAAAAAAGTGAATATCGTCAAATGGTCTCAGGTAAAAAAATTAAGAATATCGTCAAATGGTCTCAGGTAAAAAAAATGAGAATGTCGTCAAA
Organism: Maratus michaelseni; assembly: GCA_963931845.1. Lineage (NCBI taxonomy): Eukaryota > Metazoa > Arthropoda > Arachnida > Araneae > Salticidae > Maratus > Maratus michaelseni. The sequence goes on from OZ007586.1 coordinate 376,943,966, forward strand.
TGGTCCCAGGTAAAAAAATAGAGAATATCATCAAATGGTCCCAGGTAAAAAAATCGCAAATATTGTCAAATGGTCTCAGGTAAAAAAATTGAGAATATCATCAAATAGCTTTGAGAAAAAAAAACTCTTAATTCGTCAAATTATTTCGGGAAAAAAATTGCGAAGTTCACCAAATGGTTTTGAAATGCGTCGAGCGACAGCGGAAAAAAAAATCTTTTTCCATTCAATCATCGCTGTTGGTGAGTGTGACTAAGTTTGGCCTATGGTGGCAATAAAGTCAATTGCCAAATTTTAAGTATTACTTGCTGATTAGCAAGTGCTAATTTTTTCCAATACAGATAATTGTTGAAAAATTTTATGGTGAATAGTTTAGTGTAATAGAGAATTTGAATTTTGAAATGGGCTTTACCTGCTTATTGGTCATTTTGTAAAAGATTCATTTGATTCAAAATTCATTTGGAAGGAAATTTTTTGTAATTGAAGCTCTCAATGTAATTAGCAGCTCCGCTGACTAGCAGGCAAAATTCGCTAGTTATGTATTAAGAATAATTTATGAAAAATGTTTTATATATGTAGGATTTCAGTTTGAACACTTCACATAAATATTCATCAAATGAACTAACACTCTCAAGGGTCGATCCAGGCAAAATTTGGGGTCTATTTAGGGACCCCTTCACAAAAATCAATTTAATAAAATGGGCCCTTTTACAAAAATCAATTTAATAAAATGGGCCCGGTCCCTTCACAAAAATCAATTTAATAAAATAGGCCCCTTCACAAAAATCAATTTGATAAAATGGGGCCCTTCACAAAATTCCTTTTACTAACATAGGCCCTTTCACAAAGTTCTATTCCATAAAAACTTACTATTTATTATTTATTTACTATTTTGTGATGTTTTAAAATGTATAATTTGTAATCAAACACGTTCACCAGAGAGGAAAACTTCAACAAAAGGATTTAAAAGAAGTTTTTGTTTATAAATGCTTGGTTCGAATTTGATTAACTGGATTTCAACTTTCGTTACAAAATGTGATTTTTCACAAAAATATAATTAATTTCACAAAAATAACCCTTACTTTTTACAAAATGGGCCGCAAGGAAAAAACCCTGCATCGACTCCTGACTCTAATGTACTATTATTATCCATGATTTAAATGCGCGAGTTATAAATATTTTGGTTCGCGAGATTTGGCAAAGAGCCAGTTTTCTAATTTTTGTTATGAAGCAAGTATATAAAATGAATATAGCCGGTAAAGGCGCTATTAGGCCTAGTTGAATTATTGTAAGGTAAATATATTGTACAGGTTTGACCAAAAGTGTATTAGTTGAAAAAAAATTACATGTAAAGTATTGTAGAATTATATTTTTAGAACTGTATTAAAGTTCATATTTTGTTGTTCATCGGTTATTTGTTCATATAATTCCAGTAAAGCGACTATTTACATATCATTAACTGACATATATATACATTAAAAAGTACAAGATAATTTTCTTTTGCGGGGAATTTGGTGATTATCGGTCTCATCTATTTAATTTTTAGGTACTTTTTTGTTATAGCAGCCTTCAAAGGTGAATTGCCAAGTAACCAAGATGTATCACATATTACAGTCGTATATGTTGTAATGACTTTTTATTATTCTATTGCCAAATTATAGTCATATATGTAGTATATATATGTATGACATGTGGATAAAATATCTATGAAGTATATATTACACATAAATAATGTATATTGTTTGAATGTAGGGGAGACTGGTACACACTGGACATATGGTCACAGTGGACCATCCCCTAATATAATATTTTATTTATATAAAAAAAATTTAAGCTTCTCTTCTATTCTAATAGACAACAGCACTGGATTGATTATTTACAGCCTGCAGAGAAAATGTTTAGCTCAGAATTAACCATTATATCCTGATTGGTTGTTTTGAGATTCTAAAAGTAAAATTTTCCATCATCATATTTTTCTTTTTTTAGTAATTAAAGATAGTAGATAAATAAGATAAAACAACTATTTTGCAAAGGTGTAAGATACTTGTTTTTGTTTAACTTTAAAGTTAATATGTTTAAAAGAAAGCTATAAACAATATTAATATGATTATTTATTGAAAAAAAAACCCTTAATATATATATATATTCATGATTTTTCTAGAATTATTTTGATTTGAAGCATAAGAAATTGGTAGTTTTTTCAAACTGAAATTTTCGATAGGGTGGTCTAGAATATTATATTATATTCAAATCAACTTAATCTAAAATTTAGACATAACCTTTTTTTTTTTTTAATAGCCCAGTGTAAAGCCAAAATTTGTAAATTAATGCTAGTTTTCAAATTCTCAGAAACTCAGATAATGTCTTTTTTTTTTTTTTTTTTTTTTTTTTTAATTCTATCTTTTGGTCTGTGGGAAGAGAAGACATAAGGTCAAAATTGTAACATTTTCTCACATTTTTTCAGAATATGCAGAACTCAAAGTAACATTAAATTGTATATATAAATTTATATATAATTTTTTTGAGTTTATGTTCTGAAATAATACTGAAATACTTTGTAAAATTTCTGTTTCTTTTCTCCTTTTAATTTCAATATTAAGGAAACTAAAATTGCAAAATTAATGTAGGTGACAGTGTGAAATTTTCACCTTTAAGTTGCGGAACCCGAATTCACCTTTTCAAAGTCGTGGTAAAACCCAAATGCTGAAATAGTAAAATTTCATATCCATACAAGTAAATATTTTTTATTATTTATAAAGTCTTCTATTTCTGTAATATTAACTAAACATGTATTTTATAGCTACTTTTTTTTTTCTCTTCATAGATGCTGTTGAAACTCATATTTTGACAAACGGACATCAGATTGCCAAATTGAAAAAAGTTATTGCAAATTGGTTGTGGCATGCAAAAGACTGATTACAGGGGGGGGGGGGGGGGGAGAGATTTAAAAGCTGTTTTTGTTTGCAAATTTTTATTGCATATTTTTCTTCAAACAATGGCATGGGCTGAATAATTTTATAGATTGATTCTTTTAAAAATGCATTATTTTTTATATTAATGAAAGTATTAAATATATATTTTTAATAGATTATTTAAATGATAATATTTTTAAAAATCTGCCTTAAGCCTTAAACCATGGCTTATTTTTCATAAATTAACAAAATAATTAAAATGTTTTGTTATATAAAACTCATTGTACAATGAAAAAATTATATAATTTATAAATAATTATGCAAAACTCATTTCTTTTTTATATTAATAGATGGCATCAAATAGCTGAATAGATTATTATTTTTTAATTTAATTTCATAGTATATGATTAAATATACAAGATTTTTTTCTGATTTAAATAAGTTGTAAATAAAGTACTTGCTTTCATGTTAAGTGAATGAAATTGAACTTTTTTTTAATTCATACATCTGTAATCAGAGAAAAATCTTGTATGTCAATCTTTTTCTTTCAATTCTTCTGCTTTCTGGAACCAGAAGTGAAGTCTATCTGTAAAACTTTGATACTTCTTTTCTCCCAAGTATGTCTTAAAAAATACCAATTTTACTGTCAAGAACTTTTAATCGCTTTCATTTATTCTTAAATATCAATTTTTAGCCAAATGCAAGACATACAAATCTTCTAGCCTATTTTCATTTGGTTATTCATAATATTGGGAAAGTTTTCAGTTTTGGCTTGAATAGGCTTCTTGCACCCATGTGTTTTCACCTTTTAATTTTGTTATTCGGGAAGTTAAATTCATAAAATTTCCAATTGAAGCCATGGAATCGAATTAATGCTGAAATAGTAAAATTCCTATACGTATTAGTAAATAATTTTTTTTTCATATGTCTTCTGTTTATGTATTAACTAAATATGTGTTGTTGCTTTTTTTTATATCTTTTTCTCATAGGTGCTGTTAAGACTCATGTAAAGTGGGATGAAACATCACAGTGCCAAATCTAAAAAGTTATCACAAATTAGTTATGGCATGCAAAAGGTCGATTGGATAATAAAAAATAAAAAGAAAACTGCCCAGTTAAACTGAGGGCATTGAGCTCACAAGATATTCACACTAATTGTATATTATACTCTTATTTCAAAGAATTTGAAATATGCTCCTTGAAAAATAAAGAAATCAACAATATATTAAAGGGGGGGGGACATCCCCCCGTTACCCACCTCATAGTTTTCATGAATCCCTTAAACTAATCAGGGAAGTCTCTAATTACAATGAATATATATACAAAATTTGAAGAAAATCGGATAATTCTGCATGAAAAATCATTTACCTAAATTAAGGGGGGATTAGCCCCATCTTTCCCCCTTTATACTTAACCAATGAACCCCCAAAACTATTCAGAGAAGCGCATTATCACAATGAACCAATATACAAAATTTGAAGAAAATCGGAAAATTCTGCATGAAAAACTCATTTATTTAAATTAGGGGGGTTATCCCCCCTTTCCTCCTTTATACTTAACCAATGAACCCCCAAAACTATTGACAGAAGCACATTATCAAAATGAACCTATATACAAAATTTGAAAAAAATCGGATAATTCTGCATGAAAAACTCATTTATCTAAATTAGGGGGGTTATCCCCCCTTTCCCCCTTTATACTTAACCAATGAACCCCCAAAACTATTGACAGAAGCACATTATCAAAATGAGCTCATACAAAATTTGAAGTAAATGGGATTATTCTGCATGAAAAACCCATTTATCTAAATTAAGGGGGGATTAGCCCCCTCTTTCCCCCTTTATACTTAACCAATGAACCCCCAAAACTATTCAGAGAAGCGCAATGAACCTATATACAAAATTTGAAGAAAATCGGAAAATTCTGCATGAAAAACTCATTTATTTAAATTAGGGGGGGTTATCCCCCCTTTCCTCCTTTATACTTAACCAATGAACCCCCAAAACTATTGACAGAAGCACATTATCAAAATGAGCTCATACAAAATTTGAAGAAAATGGTATTATTCTGCATGAAAAACCCATTTATCTAAATTAAGGGGGGATTAGCCCTATCTTTCCCCCTTTACACTTAACCAATGAACCCCCAAAACTATTCAGAGAAGCGCATTATCACAATGAACCTATATACAAAATTTGAAGAAAATCGGATAATTCTGCATGAAAAACTCATTTATCTAAATTAGGGTGGGGTATCCCCCCTTTCCCCCTTTATACTTAAACAATGAACCCCCAAAACTATTGACAGAAGCACATTATCAAAATGAGCTCATACAAAATTTGAAGAAAATGGGATTATTCTGCATGAAAAACCCATTTATCTAAATTAAGGGGGGATTAGCCCCCTCTTTCCCCCTTTATACTTAACCAATGAACCCCCAAAACTATTCAGAGAAGCGCATTATCACAATGAACCTATTTACAAAATTTGAAGAAAATTGGGTAATTCTGCATGAAAAACTCATTTGTTTAAATTAGGGGGGTTAGCCCTCCTTTCCCCCTTTATACTTAACCATTGAACCCCCAAAACTATTGACAGAAGCACATTATCAAAATGAACCTATATACAAAATTTGAAGAAAATGGTATAATTCTGCATGAAAAACCCATTTATCTAAATTATGGGGGGTTAGCCCCCCGTTTCCCCCTTTATGCTTAACCAATGAACCTCCAAAACGAATCAGGGAAGCGCCTTATCACAAGGAACCTATAAACAAAATTTAAAGTAAAACAGTTAGTTCTATCAAGAGTTATCACGTTACGTACATATATACATACATACAGATCCTGCAGGCACATAAGTTCTCAGACTTTGATAGCCAGTGAGCTAAAAAAGAAAACTGCCCAGTTAAACTGAGGGCATTGAGCTCACAGGCTATTCACACTAATTGTATATTATACTCTTATTTCAAAGAATTTGAAATATGCCCCTCGAAAAATAAAGAAATCAACAATATATTAAGGGGGGTCATCCCCCCCGTTACCCCCCTCATAGTTTTCATGAACCCCTTAAACTAATCAGGGAAGTCTCTAATTACAATGAATATATATAAAAAATTTGAAGAAAATCGGATAATTCTGCATGAAAAACCCATTTATCTTAATTAGGGGGGTTATCCCCCCTTTCCCTCTTTATACTTAAGCAATGAACCCCCAAAACTATTGACAGAAGCGCATTATCAAAATGAGCTCATACAAAATTTGAAGAAAATGGGATTATTCTGCATGAAAAACCCATTTATCTAAATTAAGGGGGGATTAGTCACCTCTTTCCCCCTTTATACTTAACCAATGAACCCCCAAAACTATTCAGAGAAGCGCACTATCACAAGGAACCTATAAACAAAATTTAAAGTAAAACGGTTAGTTCAATCAAGAGTTATTGCATTACGTACGTACATACATACATACATATGTATGTACATACATACATACATATGTATGTATGTATGTACATACATATGTATGTATGTATGTACGTACGTAATGCAATAACTCTTCATTGAACTAACCGTTTTACTTTAAATTTTGTTTATAGGTTCCTTGTGATAGTTGTATGTATGTACATACATACAGATCCTGCGGGCACATAAGCTCTCAGACTTTGATAGCCTGTGAGCTAAAAAAGAAAACTGCCCAGTTAAACTGAGGGCATTGAGCTCACAGGCTATTCACACTAATTGTATATTATACTCTTATTTCAAAGAATTTGAAATAGGCCCCTCGAAAAATAAAGAAATCAACAATATATTAAGGGGGGGTCAACACCCCCGTTACCCCCCTCATAGTTTTCATGAACCCCTTAAACTAATCAAGGAAGTCTCTAATTACAATGAATATATATAAAAAATTTGAAGAAAATCGGATAATTCTGCATGAAAAAACCATTTATCTAAATTAAGGGGGAATTAGCCCCCTCTTTCCCCCTTTATACTTAACCAATGAGCCCCCAAAACTATTCAGAGAAGCGCATTATCACAATGAACCTATATACAAAATTTGAAGAAAATCGGATAATTCTGCATGAAAAACCCATTTATCTAAATTAGGGGGGGTTATCCCCCCTTTCCCCCTTTATACTTAACCAATGAACCCCCAAAACTATTGACAGAAGCGCATTTTCAAAATGAACCTATATAAAAAATTTGAAGAAAATCGGATAATTCTGCATGAAAAACTCATTTATTTAAATTAGGGAGGTTATCCCCCCTTTCCCCCTTTATACTTAACCTATGAACCCCCAAAACTATTGACAGAAGCACATTATCAAAATGAACCTATATACAAATTTGAAAAGAATCGGATAATTCTGCATGAAGAAACCATTTATCTAAATTAAGGGGGGATTAGCCCCCATTTCCCCCTTTATACTTAACCAATGAACCCCCAAAACTATTGACAGAAGCGCATTATCACAATGAACCTATATACAAAATTTGAAGAAAATCAGATAATTCTGCAAGAAAAACCCATTTATCTAAATTAGGGGGGTTATCCCCCCCTTTCCCCCTTTATACTTAACCAATGAACCCCCAAAACTATTCAGAGAAGCGCATTATCACTATGAACCTATATACAAAATTTGAAGAAAATCGGATAATTCTGCATGAAAAACTCATTTATTTAAATTAGGGGGGTTATCCTCCCTTTCCCCCTTTATACTTAACCAATGAACCCCCAAAACTATTGACAGAAGCACATTATCTGATAGCCCGGGTATATCGGGACAGCCGTTGCATACACCAAGAATGCTGGCTTCTAAAATTTAATTAAATTATAAGCAGAGTATTGGAAGCTGAAAAATAAATGGCAGAGTGTGGCAGAGTGTAAAATAAACAATGAGAAAGCAAGTTAAGTTTTAAGTAAACTAAATGTTTATTAACAAAAAAACATTTAAAAATAAATTCAAACAGAATATAAATAAACTTAAAGTATGAAAAATAAACTTACATAATGAAATATTTTAATGGCTGACAATGACAATGTGGCAAAAAATATTCAGTCTCATTTTCATAACATCCATTAACATCTAATTCTGGAAAAGGATGTTTGTATAAAACTTATAATCCACTTGATAACTCTATACAACATATGTAGCACAAACATCTTTCCCTATTTGTAAAAACATCTTCTACTTTCAACCAAACAAAAAGGAAAATGAATAACTACAGCTGGAAACATCTGGTCAAATAAAACATCTAATAAAATGAAACTCCATTATGCTGAGAAGGCAGAATGGTTTCTTGAACTTCTCAAAAGAAAAAACAAACCAGATAAGTATAATCTCATGTTACAACCTTTATATCATCCAGTCCAAACAAACAGCTGAATGAAAGTTGTAGTACCTAAGGAGGGTGTGTCATGTTACATCATTTCATTCCTTCATAGAAGCCCTCTTGTGGTTAAAGATAACAAACATGCAATCCAGATAAGCTAATAATGTTGTAGGAAAAAAACAGCAAGCTGATATGACATTATGAAAAACAAAGTGACCTAATTGTGATCTCTGGAAAGATAGATCTAAATAAACTGCTGCTGGTTTGAATGGAAAAGGGACAGCTGTTTAGCTTAAGGTTAAAAAGTAGTTTAGAGAAAAGAAATGAAAGCATTTGATTATTGTATAAGTGATTAAGGAAAGCTTTATATATGCTAACATTATCAAAATGAACCTACATACAAAATTTGAAAAAAATCGGATAATTCTGCATGAAAAACTCATTTATCTAAATTAGGGGGGGGGTTATCCCCCCTTTCCCCGTTTATACTTAACCAATGAACCCCCAAAACTATTGACAGAAGCACATTATCAAAATGAGCTCATACAAAATTTGAAGAAAATGGGATTATTCTGTATGAAAAACCCATTTATCTAAATTAAGGGGGGATTAGCCCCCTCTTTCCCCCTTTATACTTAACCAATGAACCCCCAAAACTATTCAGAGAAGCGCATTATCACAATGAACCTATATACAAAATTTGAAGAAAATCGGATAATTCTGCATGAAAAACTCATTTTTCTAAATTAGGGGGGGGTATCCCCCCTTTCCCCCTTTATACTTAACCAATGAACCCCCAAAACTATTGACAGAAGCACATTATCAAAATGAACCTATATACAAAATTTGAAGAAAATGGGATAATTCTGCCTAAATTATGGGGTGTTAGCCCCCCGTTTCCCCCCTTTATGCTTAATCAATGAACCTCCAAAACTAATCAGGGAAGCACCTTACCACAAGGAACCTATAAACAAAATTTAAAGTAAAACGGTTAGTTCTATTAAGAGTTATCGTGTTACGTACATACATACATACGTACGTACATACATACATACAGAACCGGCGGGCACATAAGCTCTCAGGCTTTGATAGCCTGTGAGCTAAAAAAGAAAACTGCCCAGTTAAACTGAGGGCATTGAGCTCACAGGTTATTCACAGTAATTGTATATTATACTCTTATTTCAAAGAAATTGAAATATGCCCCTCAAAAAATAAAGAAATCAACAATATATTAAGGGGGGGGGTCATCCCCCCGTTACCCCCCTCATTGTTTTCATGAACCCCTTAAACTAATCAGGGAAGTCTCTAATTACAATGAATATATATACAAAATTTGAAGAAAATCGGATAATTCTGCATGAAAAAACCATTTATCTAAAATAAGGGGGGATTAGCCCCCCTTTCCTTCTTTATACTTAACCAATGAGCCCCCAAAACTATTCAGAAGCGCATTATCACAATGAACCTATATACAAAATTTGAAGAAAATCGGGTAATTCTGCATGAAAAACTCATTTATTTAAATTAGGGGGGGTTAGCCCTCCTTTCCCCCTTTATACTTAACCATTGAACCCCCAAAACTATTGACAGAAGCACATTATCAAAATGAACCTATATAGAAAATTTGAAGAAAATGGGATAATTCTGCATGAAAAACCCATTTATCTAAATTATGAGGGGGTTAGCCCCCCGTTTCCCACTTTATGCTGAACCAATGAACCTCCAAAACTAATCAGGGAAGCACCTTATCACAATGAACCTATATACAAAATTTGAAGAAAATCAGATAATTCTGCAAGAAAAACCCATTTATCTAAATTAGGGGGGTTATCCCCCCCTTTCCCCCTTTATACTTAACCAATGAACCCCCAAAACTATTCAGAGAAGCGCATTATCACTATGAACCTATATACAAAATTTGAAGAAAATCGGATAATTCTGCATGAAAAACTCATTTATTTAAATTAGGGGGGTTATCCTCCCTTTCCCCCTTTATACTTAACCAATGAACCCCCAAAACTATTGACAGAAGCACATTATCTGATAGCCCGGGTATATCGGGACAGCCGTTGCATACACCAAGAATGCTGGCTTCTAAAATTTAATTAAATTATAAGCAGAGTATTGGAAGCTGAAAAATAAATGGCAGAGTGTGGCAGAGTGTAAAATAAACAATGAGAAAGCAAGTTAAGTTTTAAGTAAACTAAATGTTTATTAACAAAAAAACATTTAAAAATAAATTCAAACAGAATATAAATAAACTTAAAGTATGAAAAATAAACTTACATAATGAAATATTTTAATGGCTGACAATGACAATGTGGCAAAAAATATTCAGTCTCATTTTCATAACATCCATTAACATCTAATTCTGGAAAAGGATGTTTGTATAAAACTTATAATCCACTTGATAACTCTATACAACATATGTAGCACAAACATCTTTCCCTATTTGTAAAAACATCTTCTACTTTCAACCAAACAAAAAGGAAAATGAATAACTACAGCTGGAAACATCTGGTCAAATAAAACATCTAATAAAATGAAACTCCATTATGCTGAGAAGGCAGAATGGTTTCTTGAACTTCTCAAAAGAAAAAACAAACCAGATAAGTATAATCTCATGTTACAACCTTTATATCATCCAGTCCAAACAAACAGCTGAATGAAAGTTGTAGTACCTAAGGAGGGTGTGTCATGTTACATCATTTCATTCCTTCATAGAAGCCCTCTTGTGGTTAAAGATAACAAACATGCAATCCAGATAAGCTAATAATGTTGTAGGAAAAAAACAGCAAGCTGATATGACATTATGAAAAACAAAGTGACCTAATTGTGATCTCTGGAAAGATAGATCTAAATAAACTGCTGCTGGTTTGAATGGAAAAGGGACAGCTGTTTAGCTTAAGGTTAAAAAGTAGTTTAGAGAAAAGAAATGAAAGCATTTGATTATTGTATAAGTGATTAAGGAAAGCTTTATATATGCTAACATTATCAAAATGAACCTACATACAAAATTTGAAAAAAATCGGATAATTCTGCATGAAAAACTCATTTATCTAAATTAGGGGGGGGGGTTATCCCCCCTTTCCCCGTTTATACTTAACCAATGAACCCCCAAAACTATTGACAGAAGCACATTATCAAAATGAGCTCATACAAAATTTGAAGAAAATGGGATTATTCTGTATGAAAAACCCATTTATCTAAATTAAGGGGGGATTAGCCCCCTCTTTCCCCCTTTATACTTAACCAATGAACCCCCAAAACTATTCAGAGAAGCGCATTATCACAATGAACCTATATACAAAATTTGAAGAAAATCGGATAATTCTGCATGAAAAACTCATTTTTCTAAATTAGGGGGGGGTATCCCCCCTTTCCCCCTTTATACTTAACCAATGAACCCCCAAAACTATTGACAGAAGCACATTATCAAAATGAACCTATATACAAAATTTGAAGAAAATGGGATAATTCTGCCTAAATTATGGGGTGTTAGCCCCCCGTTTCCCCCCTTTATGCTTAATCAATGAACCTCCAAAACTAATCAGGGAAGCACCTTACCACAAGGAACCTATAAACAAAATTTAAAGTAAAACGGTTAGTTCTATTAAGAGTTATCGTGTTACGTACATACATACATACGTACGTACATACATACATACAGAACCGGCGGGCACATAAGCTCTCAGGCTTTGATAGCCTGTGAGCTAAAAAAGAAAACTGCCCAGTTAAACTGAGGGCATTGAGCTCACAGGTTATTCACAGTAATTGTATATTATACTCTTATTTCAAAGAAATTGAAATATGCCCCTCAAAAAATAAAGAAATCAACAATATATTAAGGGGGGGGGTCATCCCCCCGTTACCCCCCTCATTGTTTTCATGAACCCCTTAAACTAATCAGGGAAGTCTCTAATTACAATGAATATATATACAAAATTTGAAGAAAATCGGATAATTCTGCATGAAAAAACCATTTATCTAAAATAAGGGGGGATTAGCCCCCCTTTCCTTCTTTATACTTAACCAATGAGCCCCCAAAACTATTCAGAAGCGCATTATCACAATGAACCTATATACAAAATTTGAAGAAAATCGGGTAATTCTGCATGAAAAACTCATTTATTTAAATTAGGGGGGGTTAGCCCTCCTTTCCCCCTTTATACTTAACCATTGAACCCCCAAAACTATTGACAGAAGCACATTATCAAAATGAACCTATATAGAAAATTTGAAGAAAATGGGATAATTCTGCATGAAAAACCCATTTATCTAAATTATGAGGGGGTTAGCCCCCCGTTTCCCACTTTATGCTGAACCAATGAACCTCCAAAACTAATCAGGGAAGCACCTTATCACAAGGAACCTATAAACAAAATTTAAAGTAAAACGGTTAGTTCTATCAAGAGTTATCGCGTTACGTACATACATACATACATATGTACATACATACATACATACAGATCTTGCGGGCACATAAACTCTCAGACTTTGATAGCCTGTGAGCTAAAAAAGAAAACTGCCCAGTTAAACTGAGGGCATTGAGCTCACAGGCTATTCACACTAATTGTATATTATTCTCTTATTTCAAAGAATTTGAAATATGCCCCTCGTAAAATAAAGAAATCAACAATATATTAAGGGAGGGGGGGGGTCATCCCCCCCGTTACCCCCATCATAGTTTTCATGAACCCCTTAAACTAATCAGGGAAGTCTCTAATTACAATGAATATATATAAAAAATTTGAAGAAAATCGGATAATTCTGCATGAAAAAACCATTTATCTAAATTAAGGGGGGATTAGCCCCCATTTCCCCCTTTATGCTTAACCAATGAACCCCCAAAACTATTCGGAGAAGAGCATTATCACAATGAACTTATATACAAAATTTGAAGAAAATCGGATAATTCTGCATGAAAAACCGATTTATCTTAATTAGGGGGGTTATCCCCCTCTTTCCCCCTTTATACTTAAGCAATGAACCCCCAAAACTATTGACCGAAGCGCATTATCAAAATGAACCTATATACAAAATTTGAAGAAAATGGGACTATTCTGCATGAAAAACCCATTTATCTAAATTAAGGGGGAATTAGCCCCCTCTTTCCCCCTTTATACTTAACCAATGAACCCCCAAAACTATTGACAGAAGCGCATTATCAAAATGAACCTATATAAAAAATTTGAAGAAAATCGGATAATTCTGCATGAAAAACTCATTTATTTAAATTAGGGGGGTTATCCCCCCTTTCCCCCTTTATACTTAACCAATGAACCCTCAAAACTATTGACAGAAGCACATTATCAAAATGAACCTATATACAAATTTGAAAAAAATCTGATAATTCTGCATGAAAAACTCATTTATCTAAATTAGGGGTGGGGGGGGGGGTTATCCCCCTTTCCCCTTTCCCCCTTTATACTTAACCAATGAACCCCCAAAACTATTGACAGAAGCACATTATCAAAATGAGCTCATACAAAATTTGAAGAAAATGGGATTATTCTGCATGAAAAACCCATTTATCTAAATTAAGGGGGGATTAGCCACCTCTTTCCCCCTTTATACTTAACCAATGAACCCCCAAAACTATTCAGAGAAGCGCATTATCACAAGGAACCTATAAACAAAATTTAAAGTAAAACGGTTAGTTCAATCAAGAGTTATTGCATTACGTACGTACATACATACATACATACGTATGTACATACATACATACATACATACATACATATGTATGTACATACATACATACATACAGATCCTGCGGGCACATAAGCTCTCAGACTTTGATAGCCTGTGAGCTAAAAAAGAAAACTGCCCAGTTAAACTGAGGGCATTGAGCTCACAGGCTAATCACACTAATTCTATATTATACTCTTATTTCAAAGAATTTGAAATAGGCCCCTCGAAAAATAAAGAAGTCAACAATATATTAAGGGGGGGTCAACCCCCCCGTTACCCCCCTCATAGTTTTCATGAACCCCTTAAACTAATCAGGGAAGTCTCTAATTACAATGAATATATATAAAAAATTTGAAGAAAATCGGATAATTCTGCATGAAAAAACCATTTATCTAAATTAAGGGGGAATTAGCCCCCTCTTTCCCCCTTTATACTTAACCAATGAACCCCCAAAACTATTCAGAGAAGCGCATTATCACAATGAACCTATATACAAAATTTGAAGAAAATCGGCTAATTCTGCATGAAAAACTCATTTTTCTAAATTAGGGTGGGGTATCCCCCCTTTCCCCCTTTATACTTAACCAATGAACCCCCAAAACTATTGACAGAAGCACATTATCAAAATGAACCTATATACAAAATTTGAAGAAAATGGGATAATTCTGCCTAAATTATGGGGGGTTAGCCCCCCGTTTCCCCCCTTTATGCTTAATAAATGAACCTCCAAAACTAATCAGGGAAGCACCTTACCACAAGGAACCTATAAACAAAATTTAAAGTAAAACGGTTAGTTAAACTGAGGGCATTGAGCCCACAGGCTATTCACAGTAATTGTATATTATACTCTTATTTCAAAGAAATTGAAATATGCCTCTCAAAAAATAAAGAAATCAACAATATATTAAGGGGGGGGGGTCATCCCCCCGTTACCCCCCTCATTACCCCCCTCATTGTTTTCATGAACCCCTTAAACTAATCAGGGAAGTCTCTAATTACAATGAATATATATAAAAATTTGAAGAAAATGGGATAATTCTGCATGAAAAACCCATTTATCTTAATTAGGGGGGATTAGCCCCCCTTTCCTTCTTTATACTTAACCAATGAACCCCCAAAACTATTCAGAAGCGCATTATCACAATGAACCTATATACAAAATTTGAAGAAAATCGGGTAATTCTGCATGAAAAACTCATTTATTTAAATTAGGGGGGGTTAGCCCCCCTTTCCCCCTTTATACTTAACCAATGAACCCCAAAACTATTCGTAAAAGCACATTATCAAAATGAACCTATATACAAAATTTGAAGAAAATCGGATAATTCTGGATGAAAAACCGATTTATCTTAATTAGGGGGGTTATCCCCCTCTTTCCCCCTTTATACTTAAGCAATGAACCCCCAAAACTATTGACAGAAGCGCATTATCAAAATGAACCTATATACAAAATTTGAAGAAAATGGGACTATTCTGCATGAAAAACCCATTTATCTAAATTAAGGGGGGATTAGCCCCCCTTTCCCCCTTTATACTTAACCAATGAACCCCAAAACTATTCGTAAAAGCACATTATCAAAATGAACCTATATACAAAATTTGAAGAAAATGGGATAATTCTGCATGAAAAACCCATTTATCTAAATTATGGGGGGTTAGCCCCCCTTTTCTCCCCTTTATGCTTACCCAATGAACCTCCAAAACTAATCACGGAAGCACCTTATCACAAGGAACCTATAAACAAAATTTAAAGTAAAACGGTCAGTTCTATCAAGAGTTATCGCATTACGTACATACATACATACATACATACATACATACATACAGAACCAGCGGGCACATCAGCTCTCAGGCTTTGATAGCCTGTGAGCTAATAAAGAAAACTGCCCAGTTAAACTGAGGGCATAGAGCTCACAGGCTATTCACACTAATTTTATATTATACTCTTATTTCAAAGAATTTGAAATATGCCCCTCGAAAAATAAAGAAATCAACAATATATTAGGGGGGGGGGTCATCCCCCCCGTTACCCCCCTCATAGTTTTCATGAACCCCTTAAACTAATCAGGGAAGTCCCTAATTACAATGAATATATATAAAAAATTTGAAGAAAATCGGATAATTCTGCTTGAAAAAACTATTTATCTAAATTAAAGGGGGATTAGCCCCCCTTTCCCCCTTTATACTTAACCAATGAACCCACAAAACTATTGACAGAAGCACATTATCAAAATGAACCTATATACAAAATTTGAAAAAAATCTGATAATTCTGCATGAAAAACTCATTTATCTACATTAGGGGGGGGGGGTTCTCCCCCCTTTCCCCCTTTATACTTAACCAATGAACCCCCAAAACTATTGACAGAAGCACATTATAAAAATTAGCTCAAACAAAATTTGAAGAAAATGTGATTATTCTGCATGAAAAACCCATTTATCTAAATTAAGAGGGGGATTAGCCCCCTCTTTCCCCATTTATACTTAACCAATGAACCCCCAAATCTATTCGTAGAAGCGCATTATCAAAATGAACCTATATACAAAATTTGAAGAAAATGGGATAATTCTGCATGAAAAACCCATTTATCTAAATTATGGGGGTTTAGCCCCCCGTTTCCCCCCCTTATGCTTAATCAATGAACCTCCAAAACTAATCAGGGAAGCGCCTTACCACAAGGAACCTACAAACAAAATTTAAAGTAAAATGGTTAGTTCTATTAAGAGTTATCACGTTACATACATACATACATACATACATACGTACGTACGTACATACATACATACAGAACCGGCGGGCACATAAGCTCTCAGACTTTGATAGCCTGTGAGCTAAAAAAGAAAACTGCCCAGTTAAACTGAGGGCATTGAGCTCACAGGCTATTCACACTAATTGTATATTATACTCTTACTTCAAAGAATTGGAAATATGCCCCTCGAAAAATAAAGAAATCAACAATATATTAGGGGGGGGGGTCATCCCCCCCCGTTACCCCCCTCATAGTTTTCATGAACCCCTTAAACTAATCAGGGAAGTCTCTAATTACAATGAATATATATAAAAATTTGAAGAAAATGGGATAATTCTGCATGAAAAACCCATTTATCTTAATTAGGGGGGTTATCCCCCCTTTCTCCCTTTATACTTAAGCAATGAACCTCCAAAACTATTGACAGAAGCGCATTATCAAAATGAACCTATATACAAAATTTGAAGAAAATGGGATTATTCTGCATGAAAAACCCATTTATCTAAATTAAGGGAGAATTAGCCCCCTCTTTCCCCCTTTATACTTAACCAATGAACCCCCAAAACTATTCAGAGAAGCGCATTATCAAAATGAACCTATATAAAAAATTTGAAGAAAATCGGATAATTCTGCATGAAAAACTCATTTATTTAAATTAGGGGGGTTATCCCCCCTTTCCCCCTTTATACTTATCCAATGAACCCTCAAAACTATTGACAGAAGCACATTATCAAAATGAACCTATATACAAATTTGAAAAAAATCGGATAATTCTGCATGAAAAACTCATTTATCTAAATTAGGGGTGGGGGTGTTATCCCCCCTTTCCCCCTTTATACTTAACCAATGAACCCCCAAAACTATTGACAGAAGCACATTATCAAAATGAGCTCATACAAAATTTGAAGAAAATGGGATTATTCTGCATGAAAAATCCATTTATCTAAATTAAGGGGGGATTAGCCCCCTCTTTCCCCCTTTATACTTAACCAATGAACCCCCAAAACTATTCAGAGAAGCGCATTATCACAATGAACCTATATACAAAATTCGAAGAAAATCGGATAATTCTGCATGAAAAACTCATTTATCTGAATTAGGGTGGGGTATCCCCCCTTTCAGAATTTATACTTAACCAATGAACCTCCAAAAGTATTGACAGAAGCACATTATCAAAATGAGCCTATATACAAAATTTGAAGAAAATGGGATAATTCTGCATGAAAAACCCATTTATCTAAATTATGGGGGGTTAGCCCCCCGTTTCCCCCCTTTATGCTTAACCAATGAACATCTAAAACTAATCAGGGAAGCGCCTTATCACAAGGAACCTATAAACAAAATTTTAAGTAAAACGGTTAGTTCTATCAAGAGTTATCGCGTTACGTACATACATACGTACGTACGTACGTACATACATACAGAACCAGCGGGCACATAAGCTCTCAGGCTTTGATAGCCTGTGAGCTAAAAAAGAAAACTGCCCAGTTAAACTGAGGGCATTGAGCTCACAGGCTATTCACACTAATTGTATATTATACTCTTATTTCAAAGAATTTGAAATATGCCCCTTGAAAAATAAAGAAATCAACAATATATTAAGGGGGGGGGTCATCCCCCCATTACCCCCCTCATAGTTTTCATGAACCCCTTAAACTAATCAGGGAAGTCTCTAATTACAATGAATATATATAAAAAATTTGAAGAAAATCGGATAATTCTGCATGAAAAAACCATTTATCTAAATTAAGGGGGGATTAGCTCCCCTTTCCCCCTTTATACTTAACCAATGAACCCCCAAAACTATTCAGAGAAGCACATTATCACAATGAACCTATATACAAAATTTGAAGAAAATCAGATAATTCTGCATGAAAAACCCATTTATCTTAATTAGGGGGGCTATCCCCCCCTTTCCCTTTTTATACTTAACCAATGAACCCCCAAAACTATTGACAGAAGCACATTATCAAAATGAACCTATTTAAAAAATTTGAAGAAAATGGGATAATTCTGCATGAAAAACCCATTTATCTAAATTAAGGGGGGATTAGCCCCCCCTTTCTCCCTTTATACTTAACCAATGAACCCCCAAAACTATTCAGAGAAGCGCATTATCACAATGAACCTATATACAAAATTTGAAGAAAATCGGATAATTTTGCATGAAAAACTCATTTATTTAAATTAGATTGGGGGGGTATCTCCCCTTTCCCCCTTTATACTTAACTAATGAACCCACAAAACTATTGACAGAAGCACATTATCAAAATGAACCTATATACAAAATTTGAAAAAAATCAGATAATTCTGCATGAAAAACTCATTTATCTACATTAGGGGGGGGGGATATCCCCCCTTTCCCCCTTTATACTTAACCAATGAACCCCCAAAACTATTGACAGAAGCACATTATCAAAATTAGCTCATACAAAATTTGAAGAAAATGGGATTATTCTGCATGAAAAACCCATTTATCTAAATTAAGGGGGGGATTAGCCCCCTCTTTCCCCCTTTCTACTTAACCAGTGAACCCCCAAAACTATTCAGAGAAGCGCATTATCACAATGAACCTATATACAAAATTTGAAGAAAATCGGATAATTCTGCATGAAAAACTCATTTATCTAAATTAGGTGGGGGGAACCCCCTTCCCCCCTTTATACTTAACCAATGAGCCCCCAAAACTATTGACAGAAGCACATTATCAAAATGAACCTATATACAAAATTTGAAGAAAATGGGATAATTCTGCATGAAAAACCCATTTATCTAAATTATGGGGGGTTAGCCCCCCGTTTCCCCCCTTTATGCTTAACCAATGAGCCTCCAAAACTAATCAGGGAAGCACCTTATCACAAGGAACCTATAAACAAAATTTAAAGTAAAACGGTTAGTTCTATCAAGAGTTATCGTGTTACGTACATACATACATACATACATACAGAACCGGCAGGCACATAAGCTCTCAGGCTTTGATAGCCTGTGAGCTAATAAATAAATAAAGCATTTTTTGTTTGCAAATTTTTATTGTATATATTTTTTAAACAATGATGTAGGCTGAATAATTTTACCCATTGAATTTTTTAAAAATTCATTAATTGTTATATTAATAAAATTATAAAATATATTTTAAAATAGATTATTCAAAGAGTAAATTTTTTTAACAATCATGACCTTTAACTATCTACATTACTTTTAAACCCTTAAGCCATTATATTTTTCCTAAATTAACAAAATAAATGATTAAAATGATTAATATACATATATATATTTAATTTGCAGTGCAATTAAAAAATTATTTCATATATTTTTTTATGTATAATTAAAAATCAAAGATGCTAAAGAAATTTAATAATGGCAAAAGTAGATGAAATTGAACTTATGTATTTTTTTATCCATGCATGTGTAATGCAAGTACAATCTTGTATTCAAGGAATGTATTTAAGAATATTAGGGAATGAGGTGTCAGATTGCAAAAGTTACCACATGTAAAATACATTTCTTGCATACTTTCCTACAAATTTCAATATGTAAATTTTTATGCACAATACACAAAAGTTGACAGGAAATATCTTATTTGCCTCCATGAGTTAGCAATATTTGAAAAACTAAAATTTCTTCTTTTTCTTCAATACATTTAGTCATTGTTATTCTTAAATATAGCCATACTTAAAGGAAAAAAGTCCTTCTGGCCTGTACCGGGAGGAAAAGGTAGCTTTCCTATATCTTCGTTTTAAAATTTTAGCTAATGTTACTCAAAAACAGCAAGCTAAAAAGATTTTTACAAAAGATTCGTTAACACTGAATTTGAATAAGAAATTTGCGAAATTATTCAGCTATAGCCAAGCTGGCTTCATTTATGAAGACTTATTTCGGTCGCCAAGTGTGGCGATATTTTGCCAAATGCCGCCAAGCTTGGCGAGAATTTTGCGCTAACGGATATAAATAAGCGTATGATGGGAAAATGATTACAACAATG
Organism: Maratus michaelseni; assembly: GCA_963931845.1. NCBI lineage: Eukaryota > Metazoa > Arthropoda > Arachnida > Araneae > Salticidae > Maratus > Maratus michaelseni. Next base: position 376,964,635 of record OZ007586.1, read on the forward strand.
AAAGATAATAATTTGCGAGAAGTCGCGTTCACAAAGTTATAAATTAATCGTTGGATTTTTGTAATGTGCTATCTTGTTTCAAAATGTCTGCCACCCTAGAATTTCAAACTGCTGTATCTCAGCCGTTTTTTAAGATAGAGGTAAAACAAAAAATACTCCGGAATCCTTGTATCAAGGCCTAATACTTATTTAAAAAATAAATTTGAATTTTTAATTTTTTTGTCTATTTATTTTAGTTTTAAATTTTTAAATGGCCACCATCTTGAAACAAAATGGCGGACCAAGCTGGCCAACGAACTTGGTCGAGACATTGGTGAGCTTAATACACACAATTAGTTTCATCGAAATTGATTTATAAATACGAGCGTTATCATATGACATAGGTCAGATATATATATATATATATATATATATATCAACATTTGAACGGAGGGTGGTTTTGGAGTCTGGGGGTCATGATCGGTGAAAATATACCGAAATTTTCCGGAATTGCTTTCCTCCGAACGGCTGCAATAGGTAGCTTTATACTTTTTTGTATTGAAAGCTACCTAAAATATGATTTTGCATTCGAAAAAAGCTATTTTAGTGAAAAAGAAAAGTGCAATAGTTTAAAAGCAATAATTTTACTGACAATTTAAATGGGGGGGGGGGGGGGGAGGGAAATGATTCATCAAATGCAAGACCTTGCAAAATGGTTTAGTAATTTAAACATAATTGTTTAATAATTTAAAAAATAATAAGTATCCAATTACTATTTGTATATATTTGGTATTTGGTATTCTGGAATCTACAAATTTATTATTATCAGTGAATAAATCAGGAATTTTTTCAACGAAAAGCAAAAAAGAAGTTTTTCTTCAATTTTCAGCAGAAAATATAGCAGTATGGTACATCAGCGATTCCTAAGCTGTGGTCCACAGGGTTCTTCAGGGGATCCATGACGGTCCTGTGTTCAATATAAACACTTTCATTTTCTGAAATCTGTGACTAATCTAGTGAGTAAAATAAAAGGCAATATAGTAAAACCTGTGAACCTGGAATCAGGATAAAATTATTTTTTAGAGATTTCTGTCTTCACAGGTACATTTGTCCGGTGTTTTTCTCATTGGGACCATGGAATTTTTTCGTTTAAGACAGAATTCCATTAGGACATGTTCTATTTTCATATGTTTTACTGCGCTAAGAATTTTGTCAAAAAATGTAATACAATTAATTTGCTTATACAGTCGGACCCTGATTTAATGAATTCATCAGGACCAAAATTTTTATTCGTTAAATCGGGGTTCTGTGTAAGGCTCTCTCTCAGAAAAATATAATTCTCAATTTAATATGATTTATATTTTGTATGAATATTTTTTATTTTTGTCTAAATTATTTTTACACGGAGCTCTTGAATCCTAAAGGCCTGATGTATGTGCATCATATAAGACATTTGTGTACCAATTCCAGTACTACAGTAAGATAATATTGTTGTATGTTTTGAGTCAGGTAAATAATGTTGTCCTTCACTTGGCCCTCCTCTGAAGTGCACTCCTGCTTACTGAAAGGTTAGAGAAACCTGTTCTAAAGAATCAGTATATCCAGTCTTAAATCCTGGGAATCTGTGAAAAAGGGTCTATAGTAAATAAAAAATTAAAAACTGCTGTGATAGATCATATCATCAGACCTAATTGGAAATTTTCACACTAAAAGGATAAATTTGATGTAATTTAAAATGTTTAGACACAAAAATGTTGCATTTGGGTAATTTTTTTCTAATCATGAGTAAGATACAGCAAAAAGTAAACAAAAAAGAAAAATCATTCGTCAAGCATAGATTATGAAACACTTTCAGAATACTTTTACAAAACTTCGCTATTTAATAAGGCAAATAAAATACCTAAGTAATTATTTTAGAAAATGCATAAAACATTTGAAAAACAGATTTCAGCAATTACCACCCATAGACGGAAAGTACTCCAATTCTTTGATACATTTTGTCATTGATTTCTTAAGTATAACCATACTTAAAGGAAAAAATATGATATTGCCATCGAAAAAAGCTATTTTAGTGAAAAAGAAAAGTGCAATAGTTTTTAAGCAATGATTTTACTGACAATTTAAATGGGGGAAAAAAGGATTCGCCAAATGCAAGACATTGCAAAGGGCAATATTGTCTGCTAATAAATGAATATAATAAATTTTTACAACTGAGCCACCTCTAATTTCTAATGAAAATCTTTGCCATACTTAATCTCAAATATCTGCAATTAAATAAGGCGAAAACTTCCATTTAAAAATAGTGCTGGTTAAAAATCATACCAGCATCATTACTAATGAGAATATTATGACAATGATGAGAGACCAAAACGATATAAGAACAAAACCAAACACAGTTTTTTTTTTTTTTTTTTTTTTTAAGTAGATAGTAAAATAAAAAAGTGAACAGCTGAAGTGCATAGATTTGTAGTAATCGAGAATGGATAAAAGCCAGAAGGTATCTTATAATTTCCATTTCTTATATTTATCATAAAAAGTTATTGTTACCCAATATGAAATCATACTGTCAATTTGAATACATTCACTTAGTTTTAATAAAATGACACAAAGTAAACATATACATAAATCCTACGATTGTGGATAGCAAAAGATAAATCATTTTGATGGAAAAGATTAATTTATTGAAATAAATATATTTCAATGCATAATATAAGTTCAGTGAAGGCATGATATATTTAACTGTGTATTGAAAAATTAAAAATACTGTTTGAATGTGTAAATACACTTTAGAAGACAAAACAAAAGTAATTTTACATGAATTTTTAAACAAACCTTTTAAAGTCACACAAATTTTGATACATCTTTTAAAGTCTAAATTTTATATATTAAAGCTTATGTCATTTTCTTTTATAACAATAAATAAAATTAATTAAAAAAAATATTTGTGTTCAGGTGAAGGACACTAACTAAAATAGTTTCTTTAAAGGTCTTACAGAATTAAAAGTAAAGTTAAATAAGTTTTATTAGCAATAATATTTAAAAATATTTATATGCTTTTAATATTTTGAATATGTATATATACTTTTAAAGTATTAAAAGCACAATAAATTTGACTGAAAAAGTTTTTATTTTTTATTAATTTTTAACCTTCCCTATAGGAAGATAACAGACCCACATAACACAGATTCGTCCAATTTTGGTTTAAAGTACATAATTTGAACTTATGGACATGTTCATTTTTTGTCCAAAAGTAGTCTGTACTTCATCTAAATCTCATCGATTTACGTTCAAATGTCACCACCTTTTACATAATAAGTACGTCTTTTAGACGAGAAAATGAACATAAAATGGACGTAATATGGACAAATTTTGGACGTCCGTGTTATGTCCATTTTATGTTCATTTTACGTTCATTTTCTCGTCTAGAAGACGTACTTATTACGTAAAAGGTGGTGACATTTGGACGTAAATTAATGACATTTAGATGAAGTACAGACTACTTTTGGACAAAAATTGGACACGTCCATAAGTCCAAATTACGTACTTTAAACCAAAATTGGATGAATCTGTGTTATGTGGGAAGTGACTTTAAGGCTTTTGAAGATATATAAACATATTTTAAGCATCTGCTTAGAATAGTTCAATAGGTAAATAATTTTATAACTAATTGTAGGCAGGGTTTTGAATTTTATACCAAAACAAGGTATTTTGAGAACAAGTTATGCCTAAATTTTCAAGAAAGAAATAGAAGCTTCAGAATAAATGGCCTCTGAGAGATCATATTTTATACAAATTGTTTTACTTTTTCTTATAGTAATATATTATTTCAAATTATATTCCTATAATCCATGAATTTAGGGATATGCTGAACTTTGAATATTAAATATTTTGCTTAACAAACTTCATGTTTCAGTGAGTTTGCACATAACATACCTAATTAAAAGTTTAAAATAAAGAATAGGTATTATCTTACATACCAGTTTGGAGGTTTCAGATCAAACATGCATTTTGAAGCCTCAATAGCTTTAGTGTAATCTTCAGCTAGAACACTTATCTCAAAAAAAGTAGCTACATCCCAGTAGTCTGTAAGAGAATTAAGACTGCCCTTTCTTCCTATTAAAACATTTAAAACTCTTGCTATATTCTGCAGTTCAGTTGATTTGGAAAAGTCATTTCCTTGAATCACTAATAGAGTAGCTAAATTTATTCCAGCATACTCATTAGGCTGAGCATCAAATCCTTGCCTGTACCTACATAGAATTGATAATTATAAACTTAAGAAACAAGAACTAGAAAGATACAAAAATTAAAATCACATAAAATTAACAAATATGGAAGTCGCAAAAAAATTGCAAATGAAGTAAAGCAAAAAGTGATGAATTTAGTCAATGTGTCATAAAAAAAGTCAAAAGTTTCGGCAACCATATCAAATGTTACAAAAAGGCTTAGTTCAACCCCTCATAACATTCATAACATAAATGTCAGTATTTAGGCTAAACTTGTTTCAGCAAAATCTAACACCTAAGATGAATTAAAACAGCACTATGTTTCTTGAATATTGAGTTTTATTTTTATAGATGTCTTTTTTTTCTTAAACTTAGTAAATGAGTACTTGAATTCCTCACTAAAGACATTGAATTCATGTGCTGTTTTAACACAATCAATTTAAACAGCTGCTTTGCTAAAGAAAAGTCATGTTTGTTTATTAAATATATTTTTTCAAGCATGATCATAGACATCAAAATTGAAAAGACTATATCAGGAATATACCAGTTAAATTTCAGTCATACAATTTTTTTTCAAGCTATATTTTTAATATTTTGTACAAATATTCGCTGAATCCTATCCTCACCTTTTACAGCCTCTGCATTTATCCAATACAAACATAATTGAAATAAAATTTACATAATTTACTTTTACTTTTTAAATATAAATGATTTTTTGTAATAAATTTATAAAATAGGAATGAAAAGTTTGTTATCCCTACAGAGTAAAAAATTCATGATCGATATAATTGTGTTTAAATTTCATTACCGATTGACTAATGAGGGGATTTTTTTTCCTGCGACCGATTGATGAAATTTGCAATATATTGCTGCGAATGATTGACAAAATGAAAGATTTTTTATGAAAGCGTGACTGGCGAATTTCGTGATATTTTTCAACAACTGATTGACAAAATTTGTAATTTTTTTGCTATATGTTATTTTGTCCTAGTTTTAAACTATTCATCATTCCTATATAATAGTGCAATGTTCCGTCAGCTTTAGTGAATGGGATTTCATATACACCAATAGTTGATGAACCTGATCAACTATTGGGTATATATGAAATCCCATTTACCAAAGTCGATTTAACATTGCAATATTATATAGGAATGATGAATAGAAAGTTTAAAACGAGGATGAAAGAACAAATAGCAGATATCAAATACAACCATGAGTGCAAGAAGTTCATTCAAGCCAAGACTGAAAACTTTTCTCAAGTACTAGGTGTAACCCAATGCAATGGACTACAAAATTTTTACTGCCTTGCACCATGTCTGAAAATGAATCTTTTACAATAAAAGGGAGTGATTAAAAGTTTTTGCTTGTAACACTTCTATTTAAATATATAAAGTAAAGTTTACTCTCAGTTAAAAATCTCTCCAAGACCAGGCCTGAGACTGAAGGTCTTTCACCCATGAATACAACAAGAAAACTAGAGCTGTAACCAGACAACATAACATAGATTTTTTACAGATTAATGTTTAATATAGTAAAATAATTTAACCATCAAGATTTTATTTCCCTTCTATTATCCATAAATCAATAGAAATCTATATGTCCAACGAGAACATATGCAATGAATCAGTCTCCTTTGAGTTATCTAGAATTTGCATGAGACGATTAGAAATAAGATAAATTTAAAAACAAGGTAAAGTAAATCACGTTTTTAAGGATGATCATTTTTCTTGCTGTGTGCAGTGAACTTTGGAGGAGTTAGATCAATTAGGATACCAATATTTCTATAGGAAAATATCCACACATTTAGGTGAAAGTACAATAAATTCAATGCCAAAAATCATCTTTTTCTATGTGCATCTTTGAAATTAAAAAAAAATTCCCATAAATGCCTTAAAAATCAAGAGGTATTGGGAAAATTTCCCCTTAAAAATATTTGTGATTTTAAAAGAAAAAAAGCAAACATGTGCGAGATATAGTTTTTTATTATAATCATATGAATCATTTTTAGGAAATATTTTTTGCAATATGACTTCAAATACAAGTCAACAAACTTTTGGATTCAGGAGGGAAGGTGAGAAACTATGATCAAGAATTCTATAGTTCAAGTGTGTTTTGTAGAAATTAAGAATAATAAAAAATTATAATAATCTTAAAATAATTTGCAATGTTTTTTTTCCTTTAATTATGAAGATTTCTTATTGCATAAACTCTTAAAAATATGAAAATGTATCAATAACAAATGCTTTGAATATACTGGATAGAATAAATTTAGTAAATTGTTTCTATTAGGAAATATATAAACATCAAACATATTTATAAATAACATAACATACTTCATTCTCCTAATTAAGAAAAATAATAATAATGACAAACTGATAACCCAATAATGACAATTATTATAACTGAATAAAATAATGATAAAAATTATAAGAAAATTAACTGTCGTGCATGTTAAGATCAATAATTTTGGCCCAAGTTCCTTACCTTAAATGGTTTTATACACTCATGAAAATAAAACTTCAAAATAATGCCTTCTTCAACATAACATTTCTGTTAGTTCAGGTACAATTTCTGAAAAAAATGTTATATTTTGCAACATTCTCTAATTTCTTATGACAAGGCTTGTAACTAAAGTATTGGCATATGTCATGCAACCTGGCATACATCCTATAACTCCATTTTTATAATCCTAACTTAATTGCTCAGAAAGCACAAAATTTAGAAGATGGACATTCAAAAAAGAAGCCCAATGAAGGAACAGAATATGATAATACATTATTAGCATTTTTGTTTTTAAGAAAACCTTTAAACGATATAACCAGATACAAAACAGTTATTAAGAAGGAATCAAACTATCCACTTTTCTGCATTTCTGGCTAATTTTACAAAAGTTATTCATATAACAAAGGTTAAATTTCTTCTATAAATAATTAATGATGCTGAAATAATTTGTCAAATTTGTCAAATATTTTTTCTGTACACATTGTCTATAATGTAGCCCCACAAAAATGCGTCACATGTGTTCAGATCCGGAGAATATGGCGGCCAAGTGAGTCCCATTCCAGTGGCTTCTGGGTACCCCAGAGCCAGAATGTGGTCCCCAAAGTGATCCTCCAGAATATCAAACACTTTCTTGGTTCGATGGGGTTGAACCGACATTGCCAACACTGTCATCACAAACACTACCAGTTCTCTCAAACTTGTGAATCAAATTCTTGATTGTTCACACACTTGGGCCGGTTGTCTTCAGCTTGTACTCAGTCGCAAACTGCCTTTGAGTCGAAATTGGGCTGTTATTGCTCGCATAATAGGCCTTCACAAGTGATATACGCTCAGGCACACTGTACCATGACATTTTTACTTGCAAATGGCCGACAACAACAGGTTGCGTGCGCATGCGGATACAAACCCTGATGCCCTGATCATGCCCTGTGGCCAACCACGAAGTTTGAACTTCATCACGCAAACCGTTCAGAAGTTATGATGGTTTATTTTCATATAGTTCAATAATTGTCACCCTGTGTATATATATATATATGTATAGATAATTTTGTTCATAAATTTCTTACAGTATGGCATATTTTATATCAAGGTGATATGTATAAACCCACTTCAGTCTTTACACACTATAATCTTGCTAAAACTATCACTACTTTTGGCATCAAATAAATCTAAATAATCACTTGGAAGGTCAGTTCAAATAGCTTTCAGCTTTCAAAGACCTAAAACTGATGCCATATTATACTGTATGTATTCTCAAAACATTCACCTAAAAGTCTATTTCATATTAGGATAAATTATATTCGAATGACATTTACTGTTGCCTTCTATTAATGAAAGAAACAATCAATTTGGAATGTGGTAAATGTGTTCATAATGTTCAACTATTGAAATTCTGACAAACATGTGCAGCACATCCGTAACATTGGGGAGGATAGACTCAGATGGACACGCTGAGCACATTTGTAACGCCTAAGGGTTGAGAAGCTAATAATATGTAAGAGACATTGTGACCACATTTATTGCACCAGTTTAAAGCATCAGTGAATTTGCATAATGAACAGATTTTAAATAATACATCAGTGATAGATGTATTATTTAAAATCATAATAACCTCAAAAATTTGGTGATGGTCTTTGTGTGAAGCAACTAAATCAACAAAGCAATATTTTTCTAAATTGTAAAAACAAAGAAAGAAAAAACATATAAAAACATTTAGAGTGCTACATGGATATCTTAACCCCTTCACCTCCAAGCCATACAATGTGTACATCAAGATTTTATCATGGATGATTACCTGACATACTACCTGTACATCATTTATTATTCCTAACTGAACTCTCTTATTTTATTTTGTAGCAAATAGCTTTCATTTTTAAAGTAGTTTATGACAGTTGCTAGAAAACTTGTAAATTAAAGTTGTTTGAAGATTTGTAAATGTGTATGAAGAAAATGATTTGGAGGTGAAGGGGTTAATGATGTTAAAATGATCATAATACTCATAGACCTCCAGAATATCATCTTTGAAACACTAGATATTTTCACTACTATTTACATTTTCTTATAAGCTGTTTATTTATTTTTAAAATAGATTGTATTTTTCTTGAAACTTTTCTTTTCAAAATTCATTTTACAAAGCCTAAAGCACTGGTTTCCAACCTTTTCTTTTGGTCATGGCATACTTTAGCATCTTCTAAAATCCCAACAAATTAATGGCTAAATCTTTATAAAATAGAATAAGCTTTTTAACACTTTTCAACCTAGTTGAAAAGTGTTTATGACTTTGGTTTGTCTGTGCTCTAACTCGCATAAATATACTCCGATTGCCTTGAAATTATTGTACGTTATTGTCGGTTACTATAGCATGTTCCCTATTTCAACTGAAGTGTGTAGCACTTATAGTTTTTTTACAGGGACAGTCAAAAGTATTCCGTTACATTACAGTCAATGGGAAATAATCATTTCAAGTGCATTTTGATGATGTTACGCCATTTAAAACATGATGAAATTGATATATAATTATGAAGCGCATTAAAACATGTTTTTTGTAGAATATGGGGTGCAAAGCATTTATCATTCATTTACAGGGTCAAACAAAAGAATTCTGTTACACATTGTTCTATGGGGAAAAATCGTTTGCAGTGTAATTTAGTGATATTTCATGATTTCAAACATAATGAAAATTATATGCATTACTGAGGTGCACTATAAATTGCTCTCTTGAAAGTGTGCTGTGCATTGTGTTTGTTTACAGGAACACACAAAATATATCGGTTACAGTACATGTGCGATATTTACAGTCTATGTGTGGTAAGTATGTTTTCAACTTTGGTTTGCATTTTTAAGTTAAACTAAATTTTTCATAGTACATGTGTGTTTATAAACTCTGTTGATGATATACAGGGCTACACAAGGGAATCCATAAGTATTACAGACTATGGGAATGAATTGCTTAAGGGTAGTTTTTAATTGTGTTATGCATTTTCCTGCTGAACTATATTTAGTAGACTAATAGAAGTTTGTGAAATATAAATAAATTCATATACAGGACTATGCAAAGAAAAAGATACATTGTTGTTTATGGTTGGTAATTGCTGCAAGTGAGTTTTAAGTTACCTTTTAGCTTAATATGTGGTGTGTACAAAAGTCTTCAGATAATATACAGGGGTGTACAAAAGATTTCGAGTACATTTCCATCAATTGGCAAAAATTTCTAAATGTGGATATTCTATTGGAACTAAATTTTATTATGCTATATATCCACATCTATTGATCATATACAGGGCTGCACAAAATAATTCGACTACTGTTTTGACACTGGAAAGTAATTTCAAAAATTGTATTTTTTAATGTGTTATATGTTTTTTAAACTGTTTACTTACATATCTTCACCTTATTTAATGAAGTTTCGTTACAGTTTTCTGGCTGTGTTAGAGGGTGCTTCATAATTTATGCTTGACTCATGATTTTTCATTTTTATTTGTTTTGGTTTTAGTTTTGGAAATTGTGCACGATTTTTGAGTCAATTTCCTGTATCCAAATTGTAAGTTTTTTTTTTTCAAGTACTGATGAACAATACATATCATTATATGCATCAATTTCTTTTTTTCTTTAAGGATTAAAACTCCCTCTTAAATTCATCTAATTAAAAAGGAATATAGTTTCCTTTTTTGTAACTTTTAACTAGACTAAGAATTTATTCTTTTAAATTATCCGATCCACTCAGTATTGCCCGGCTCGTGTTAATAACCTTAAATATACCTAAAATCAGGTTTGAGTGATTTTTTATTTTTAAATAAAAATCTGTCCAAAGAAACATAATGTTTGGGTCTCACTGCTTTTGGCAGCATACACTCTCGAATTTGTATGATTTTATATTTTTAAATGAAAATCTTTCTAAAACAAACCTAATGTTGGAGGTCCCACTGCTTTCAGCAGTGTGTACCATCGGATTTGTATGATTTTATATTTTTCTGGGTTCATACAGTCTTGAAAAGAAAAAAATCCAAGGAGTTTAGAAAAATTCTAAGGAGTACAAGAATTTCAAAGGGCTAACCATAATTTTTCATGTATGCAATGGCCTCATGTAACACACAGCCCATCCTAATTTTTAATACTTCATTTAAGAGAGAAAACAAATTTTATTTCATTAAAATCTAATAGCTAGTGCTAAAATTGCACAGTATTCATAACATATTGCTTACTGGTAAAAACTCATATGAATTATTTACCAATCAGTTGATTGTGTTAAAAATAATTAATTAAATATTGCTGACTGGTTTCATAAATTTCAATACAAAATTGCTAGTGAACTATTTTATGTAATGACCAATGGTCATACATGCAGAGACCAGTCGAATCCCAAGTACTCATCATGTATCATGTGCGTCTATATTTTTAAAGTAAAATTTGAAGGGGAAAAAACATGCGGCATATAACAAGAATAGGATAACTTAACTTTTTTGGTTTAGAATGGAAGTAATCACAAGAACTTTACCTTTGTAAACATGAGCAGACTTTTTTTTTTACTTTCTTTAAATGTTAATCGCTTTCATACCATACATGCTTAAGAAAGATGATTATACAAGCAGTATTATTCATCATGTAAGATATAATTTTCTACTTTCTACACTTCTATACTTCAATTAAATCATTGTTCAACACTAAATTTTGCTCCACACTAATTTAAGGAGTATTTTGTATATTTAAAGAGTTCTAAGTACTCCTTGGTAACTTTTTACCTATAAGGAGTTTCTAAAGAGTCTGTATGCACCCTAATTTTTAAACAAAAATCTATCGAAAAAAACCAAGAGTTGGAGGTCTGTCTTTGGCAGTGTACACTAGGTGTGCAACGCACGCTGTAGGCTGTTTCGATTTTATATTTTTAAATGAATGACCATCATAGCCCGGGCCCATGATAACAACCTAAAATATACCTAAAATCAGTGTTGAATGAATTTATATTTTTAAACAAAAATCTTTTCAAATGAACCTAATGTTGGGGGCCCCCACTGCCTTTGGCAGCATACACTCTTGAATTTGTATGATTTTATATTTTGAAATAAAAATCTTTCCAAACAAAGTAAGGGGAATCCCAACCTAGTAATTTAATTTGTGACAATTAGATATATTAAAACTTTAATTCTAACCAATGCATCCCATGGAAACCTTAAAAATACCTCCCCCCTCCCAATCTTTAAATTCCAAAAACAATTCTCTGGCTGTCTTGTTACTTCTTATTTCAAACCTCAAAATACTCAAATTGCATGCTGTCAAAAAATTTCCTATTATCAAGAAAGAATAAAGTCTGGCAAAATCGTGAAGTGAGTTACATAAAGGTATTTTTTTTAAATAGTTAATGTCAATATTCTTTTTTAACCAAAGACACCTTTACAAAAAAAAAAAAAAAATGCTAATTAAGTGGATATTTTTTGTTTTTTCATATAATGATTTCCAAAGTGGATGTAGAGTTTTAAACATTGTAGAAAAAAACAGAAATTGTGAAAGTAACTTTGGGAAATGAACTATTATTTTGAAAGGGTTAATATGAATATTTTAATAGCAGATTACACTGTTTGAAAAGAAAATGTATGTAGGAATGGTTTGGTATTTTTCTTTTTTCCATATTTCAATTATCAAAGTGGATGCAGATTTTTAAATATTGCAGAAAAAATTAAAAACCTCAAACCATCATTCAGAAAAGAATTTTCTTGAAAGGGTTATTATTATTATTTTTAAATGGATTGCACCATTAGAAAGGAAAATGTACATAGATATAGTTTGGTATTTTTTGTTTTTGTTTTTGTTTTTCGAATAGTTAAATCATTGCGGACTCGTAAAAATGAGGGCAAAATAATAAATCGGTCAAGTACGAGTATAACTTGCGTTTAAAGGCATTAAAGTACATTAAATTTATTAATTACTATTTATTAATTAGTAAACTCCTACTACACCTAATTTTTTCCTAATTTTAGTTTCGGTAGATTCGGAAATAGGAGGAATGGGGGGACATATTTTTCCAGTATACTTTCGACGATATACCTGAAAATATAATACCTAAAATTAAAACAAATATATTTTTGAGTTCTATGTTACAAGATCTTTTGAATGATACCTTACACGATATGTAGAAAGAAGGTTTTTTTTTTAAGTAACTTAATTAATATTTCGGCTAAATGGCAACAATTTTTTTCAAAAATCATTATCAAATATCTTTGGATGAATCTGCGATGATAGATACCTTGAGAGCCTGTCAACTCCCTCAATGACCACCCGAAAAGTAAAGTTTGTGTGTAACAGAAAAATGCCTTTTTCTCAAAAACTATGTTATCTAGGAAAATTGCTATAGTTTTCCTGTAAGGTTTAAATAAACTCCAACTACCCCTAATTTTTTTCATAATTTTAGTTTCAGTAGTCAGAAATAGACGGTGGGGGGACATTTTTGTGGTGCATTTTCGACACTATCTCTGAAAATATAACACTTAAAATTAAAACAAATATACTTTTGATTTTGATATTACAAGATCTTTCACACAATATCCCACATGATATACAAAAACTTTTTTTTTTCAAGTAACTTACTTAGTCCCCTAAATTTTTCCTTAACACATTTGTGAATGGCTAATAATTTGTAAAATATGTGTGTAAAAAGGCTTTATAACTTTCCCAAGTTTGAACTTTCCATATCTCAAAGTTTACGAGAAAAAAGGCTCTGACAGACAGACACAGGAGTGATCTTATAATGGTTCCATTTTTACTTTTTAAGTACGGAACCCTAAAAACACAAAAAAGACATTTCAAAAAGAATTTTTTTGAAAGAGCATAAACAGATTGCACTGTTAGAAAGGAAAAATACATAGATATAGTTTGCTACTTTTTGTTCCTTCGCATTTCGAATACTTAAGCTGATGCACACTTGAGAAGACGCAGAAAAAAAAAGAGTGTTTTCAGCTTTTGTTTTCTTCCCTGTGAATATACAGAAAGCTTTGGAATTTGCCGCGAACAGCGGCAGCATACCATTTTGCAATGTTCATTATGGTTTTTAATTAATATATCGATTAATTAAAAATATGAGCCCCAGGTATATTTGAACCTGCTTTGAACTATTCTCATCCAAAGTTAAAGCCCTCTATGTGATAGATTTTCCTAGCCATCTCCAACAAACAGACATACACATGAACAAATGCTTTTCTTTTATTAGTATAGATGAATGATCTCACCTGGATGGCCACCTTCTCGCAAATTATTATTTGAACATTAAAAAGTAATATATATATTTTTTTTTAAAATAAATAGAATATATTCTTTATTTTAAAAATAATATATATATAAAGCTTTAAATGGCTTTCATCCAAGATGAAGATGATATCCTTATTGAATATATTATTGCACAAAAATATTCTACTGAGAACTCCAAGTATGTGGATGTAATAGACATCATAAATAGACATCTTTAACTGTGACACTCGTTAGTGATTTCAGACAAAAAACAGTTCATATTTGAACCCTAAACCAAAATGTCATTATTAAGAAAACCTTTACAATTTTACAATGTGAATAACATGTAACCTGAGTTAAAGTGACTGTTTAAAGTAGCTCATATCAGTATATATGAATTCATTGACTAATTTTAAGTTATATTTAAATCCGTTTACTTAAATTTTGGATTCTTCTTTTTTTTAAGTTTCTCAACCAATTAATTATATACACTGGCGAGAAAAATTAAAGGAACAACCAAAAAAAGGTGCTTTATGTAAATTCTATTAAGGTAACTTCAATGAAAGGTGATTGGTTGGTAACTCAATGTTAACGTTACCACATAGTCCAATGGGATAAACTTTTGCTACAGAAAAATATGCAAATTTTTGAGCCCATTCTTTTGGTACATGTGAAAAGGAGTGCACGTGGGAAATTTGAAGTCTAATTTCAAAGATTGCACGTGTAGTTGGATAAACATTTCCCTTGTAGTAAATGGAATATGTCGTTTAGAAGACATTTGAGTGATTGTGGGAAATGGCGTGTGATAGCAAGGATGGAAGCAGAACAGATACTGACAGGGGTCTGTAAAGACTTAAAAATAGCCAAAAGCGTCATGTCAAGAATTTAGAAACGGTTTAAAGACACTGGTTATGTTCACAGACAGGCAGGTCAAGGTCGAAAACATACCCCAACAGGCTCTCAGGACCGTTATTTGGCAACGATTGCTAAAAGAAACACGCAACTGTCGTCAGTTCAGATTGCAAGCTGCAAGATTCACTGCAGCAACAGTAACTGGACTATCCAGATTTACTGTGAGTGACAGGCTACATAAAAGAGGACTGTATGCAAGGAAACCCATGATTTGCATTCCACTAACTCTGGCAGTGAAATGCGTCCAGTTAAAGTGGTGCAGAGATTATCATCATTGGAGTTCCACGGACTGGAGCCGAGTTCTCTTTACTGGTGAATCGTGATTTTGTTTGGATAGTGATTCCAGACGTGTCACCATATGGAGGGAGAAAAACACACGCAATAAGACTGAAAACATCTGTGAAAGGCATCAATGCAAAGGTTTTGGAATCATGGTATGGATGGGCATCATTTTGAATAGCCGCACTGACATGCACATTTTTACCAGTGCAACTGTGAATGCTGAAACATACAGAGAAGAGGTTCTTGATCCTCATGTCAAGTTCTTTATGGGTGCAATCGGTAATAATGTCCTCCTAATGGATGATAATGCGTGTCATCATTGTGCTGCACCAGTAACTGATTATGTTGAGGTGAAGGAATCCAGCGAATAGAGTGACCTGCATATTCTCCAGATTTAAATTGATAGAACATGTGTGGGATGCACTAGAACACCAACGTGCATCTTGGCAATCCCTGTCTAACACTCTCCAGGAGCTTCAAAGAGCTATCCGTCTTGAATACACTTTGTTACTACAAACACTTCTGGATAATCTAATCCACAGCGTGGAAAATCACTGTAAAGCAAGGATTTCAGTCAGGAGTGACCTCATACCTTATTGATGTTTCCTAAGTGTCTCAAAAATGTTGTAACAGTACAATTTCTTTATCCCCCTCTTGTATCAAACAAACCTATGTTTTTAAGTAAATTTATTCTTTGCATAAATAGGCAGATCTGCATTTTTTATTTATTTCAGGCATGGCAAAATAAAGATCCTGTGCAAGTTCCATGTTCTTATCTGCAAAATTATTCAAGTTTGATGAGTTTTTCTAGTCGTTCTTTTAATTTTCCTCACCAGTGTATATACAGTAGACTCCCTCAAATCTGCACAGCTTGGAACCAGGGGTAGTGCAGATTTCTAGTTATTTTTTTGTTTACATTTTTAAAACAGAAATTTGAATGTAGTAAAGCATTGGAAATTATAATGAATGCTAAAGTAAAATATTAAAATAATTATGTAAAATATTAAAATATTTTAAATAAAATATTAAAATATTTTAAATAAAATATTAAAATAATTTAAATAAAATATTAAAATAATAAAAATTTAAAAAAACGATTAAAATACTTTTAAAAACAAAGTGTAATAATTAAGGATGCAGTACTAAATATGCATAATAACGATGAAATATCAATTTTTCTTGCTTTATTCAATGAAAACTCACTATAAAAGAAAGTATATTTTTTACTACTTTATTTTTTTAATTTTTTTTTACAAGCTTCATTCATTCATTTCTTTATATTATATTTTTTGAACATGGACAAAATTGTTGTCTGCTTAAGTTTTTTGTTTTGTTATTTCTGTTTCTTTATGTCATATACTGTTCTAGGGCTTATTCCATTACGATTCTGCCCAAAAATGAATAGATGAAGCAGAATCTAGCTTTTTTTATGATCTCTACTTTTTGAATTATTGTCAATCTTACCTGTTTTCTTTTCCTATTTTTTATTACAAAGATTGGAATCAGTCATTACTTACAAAATCACGAAAAAATAGAAATAATTACATATTAAAACCGAAAATTGAATATCAAAGAATCAAAAGCACAAACATAAACAATACAGCTTCAACAGTTACAGTTATTGTGGGGAAACTGCTGTTGCACTGTATTTTTATCTTAGATATGAAAATAATTTTCATCAGAATTGTAAAATAATGAAATTTTATTTCAAGTTTACGTAGATTTAGTAAACAAGAAAACTTCATTAATTAAAAAATGTCTTGGAAAAAGATCACAATCGCCACTGATATTAGTACCATCTTGAATATTTTTGGAAATAAATTCATATTTTTTAGAATTACATATTAAAATGCATAGAAATATTGAAAAAAATAAAAATAAATATTGAAACATAGGAGAAATGAACACAAGAAAAATAAACAGTTCAGTTACAGTTTACCCTTGTGAATAATGTGCAGGACTTACATTATGGCAAATTTTCACTGCAGATATGCTAATTTACATCAAAATCAAAAGTAACATAAATTTATTTAGTAATTAATTAGCTGTAATAGCCAAAAGAGCATGATTAACAAAAAATTTAGTTAAAAGAACATTGTGATCACTGCTGATTTCAGCGCCATCTTGAATTTTGTTCCTACAACTTAACTGTAAGTTTCACTGTTTATATCAGCAATAATACATGGACTTAAGGAAGTCTACTGTGTTTTAATAATTTAATAAACTGAGGTTTTCTCCACTGTTCAATAAATTTTGTTTCTTAGTCACTATACTTACAATGCCACAAGGAATTATTTATTTTACAGTTATTATTAGTATTAAAAATACAGTTATTATTAATGAAAATACAGTTATTATTAGTATTAAAAAAAATTATACAATAATGATATGGCAGAAATCATTAAAACCTGCCTTAGAAATTGCTGATATAAGAGGTAAAAGATACCAAAACCATTAACTGATGCCATTTGCTATGAATGTGAAAATAATCAAAAAGTTAACGTAAAATCCCATTAAACAGCCCCCCCCCCCAATGCGACGGAAAAATCATAAAATAATCAGAGGGGGCGCATACACTGTATTAAAATTGTAGTATATGATATCTATGGGTGGTGGTGATGGTGGGATGCTAATGGCCGATCGTCACAAAGTATGCATTATTTTAATAAAGTGAGAAAAGAAAAACCTTTTGAAAAGAAAAACAGCTAGCACAAAATACGCTATGAATTCGACTTTGGCTCCATCTACTGATCAATTGATATATTTTTTTTTTTTTTTGGTTTTCATAATAACATTAAATATGACTATAAATTATTTGATAAAATAAATAGATTGTTTTTAATGAAAACATTTCACACACACCAAATACACATTTTTTAACTTATTTCATGAGAAACTTTCACTATCGATATTTTTGTTACCTTCATATCACCATGGAGATAAATTTACAGCAAAACTAATGTTTGGCTATATTGCTTTTTCAGATTAGCAACAGTTGAAGTTGTCTATGTTACTTTTGTGTTTGTACACATTTGCAATATATCAAAGAATCGTCACGCCTTTTTGATCCATCGTAAAAAGAAAAAAAAACACTCGTGAGATAAAATTTTTGGTATTGATCATGACGTGTATGGCGAAATTTTGTTTGGGGGAGGGCACGCGTTCTCGGGATTTTTTTTATTTTCCAATTTGTTTACAAAGTGAGAGCAGGGGGGGTGCTTAATCGGGAAGGGCAGATTAACTGGATTTTACGGTAAGCAGAGGTAACTTTAACTTTCATATTTTGCTCATACATATGATTCTGCAAGATTAATATCATGAAAGTTCTTAAGCCAGAAATAATACAAAAGTAGAGATTAAAACTTGAGTAAATCACCATTAAGTCTCATTAAATATTTTTAAAATGTTGGGAGATGAAAAGGTCATTTCTTATATTAGTATTCTTAAGCACCATTTGTATTTCAATAATATGAAATAGAATTCATTGGTAAAAGTGCAATATGCAGATTTAATTCATATATTTTTTAAATTATATGCTGCTCAATTTAGAAAACAACATTTGGAGAGCAAAAATCTCATGTACTGGTAATGTATAAACAATACTTATCAGCCAATTACAATTTTTTTTAAATTAATTAAATAATCTAAAGTTTCTCCAATTATGAGCAATAATGTACTGGAATATGAAGACATCAACATGCCAACAATTAAAAAATAACTATGGAGAGTAAATGAAATAAACAATTTCAGGAAATATGATTTGTTATTTACATTATATGAGCTACACTTTTTTAAGAGGCATTGGATGTTAGAATCTCTAAAACTTTTTCACATGGCCAGCATTATTTTTTTAATACATCAAAAGTATATAATTTTAACTCTTGTAAAACAAATAATACCTGTAATAAATGCTGAGGCACATTTCAAACAGTGCTGCATCTAAAATACAAGGTGCATTCTATAAAAATTGATAGTAAAATAATAAAAATCTGAGAAATAGAAGGAGAAACTTATTCTTTTCAAAACATTTTCCCTTGTAGGATATGGAATAGTCCCATCATTCAGTTCACTTTTCACAGAAGGTGAAAAGGGTATTTTGTGGAAGTTAATTCAATGAGTTTTGTACACCTGAGATAACTTCAGCATCAGGGTTGGCAAGTTTTTGACATGCGACGGTTTAAACCTGTTTTAACCATTAAAACTGCCGAGTCAAAAACCTTTATGTCAAAAATGTCAAAAAGTGTCAAAAACCTAGTTTTAATAAAATAATGCCAAAAGAATTATTTAGCAGATTTAAACAATAAATTCTAAATAAAACTGCATAAATATATTAAGACTGTGGGGTATAAACTGCACAAATATATTCTTGAAACCTATTTGCATAAGATATGGTAAACTGCAAATAGGTTGTTGCATGATTTTTTTTTTATTGTGAATAAAAAATACTTAATTTTTATTTAATGATTTAGTTTATCATTAATGTATGCCTTTAAGATGAACAGTTAACAAATCCTTAATTATTTGTAATCATTAAAACTAGGTAGATTTAATCTAAATTTACAGAAATAAATAAATTGTTTAGATTTTTTCTTTTTTTTTTTATGGCTAGAAGCAAAAAGTAATGTATCACAATTGGTATCTAATGAGTGTATTTACTTTCCTTAAAGATAGCGCAAATTCAAAGATTCCCTCCCAGTACAAAACAGTATTGCTATTGCTACAAAACCAATTTTTCTTGCTTTCCCCCTACTGGATGGGGTTGCATAAGGGGCTACTTTACTAATGTGAAAACACCCGCCTGCTAATGTTAATCCTACAGAAGATTTTTTTAAAAATATCTTGTTTGAAATTTCATACTTTTAAATGATTTTTCTTCAAAGTAAAAATGAATACACCCGCTCAATAATATCACTTCTATGGTAGAAATTTTGTTTAATATTTAGTTTTAGTTTTCTTTTAGTTAATATTTTGTTTAATATTTCAATTTTTTTTAATTTATTTATTTATTTTTTTTTTTTTTTTGTGCTAGATAGCTAATATTGATCTCTACAAAGGCCGTTTTTTAGTTTTTTAATTTTGTTTTCAGTTTTTTTAATTATTATTAGTATACTTTCAATTTTGGAACAGGTTTCGAACTAAGTTAACATTTTTTTTTTCTTACTGGTATGGTGAATTATTCATTTGTCCCTAATTCCGTTAATAAGCTAATTTCCTCAATCTGAGGTAATTGTCAGTCAATAGAAAACATTAATTTTGGATAACCCACCATTAAATTATTTTCTCATTTATAAAATCAATTTTATTTGATTGTTGTTTTTCTGTATCTGCTCCCCCTCCCCCCCCAAAAAAAAGATTATTTATGCTGCAGAGAAAATATTTCTGTATATATACAGGGTGTCCATAATTAAACGACCCTACTTTAAAGTTGTCTACAGATGAAACTATTGGTCAGAAAGTTGTGAAATTTTGTGAAGGACATAATGAAGGAATGGGAATTTGTTTAAGCAAAAAAAAAAAATAGTTCAAAATTCCATCACCAGATGGCGTTTTTAATGAATTACACATTAATATACATTTATGATAGTTTACATATTTTATTGAAACAAAACATGTTCCTCACGACCATAATTTTCAGCTACCATCTGGAACCGTAAGATAGCATGTTCCACAGTTG
This sequence comes from Maratus michaelseni, assembly GCA_963931845.1. NCBI lineage: Eukaryota > Metazoa > Arthropoda > Arachnida > Araneae > Salticidae > Maratus > Maratus michaelseni. Next base: position 376,985,425 of record OZ007586.1, read on the forward strand.
ACCGCAGTGTGTTCTGGGAAATCCTAAAAACATGTCGTTAAAAAAGTTTTGTTGAACATCTTTTGTTGTAATACAATTTGTAAACTGTCGCAAATGTATGCTAAATGTGTAATTCATTAAAACGCCATCTAGTGGTGAAATTTTGAACTAATTTTTTTTCTCGCGTAAACAAATTCCCATTCCTTTGTTATGTCCTTCGCAAAATTTCACAACTTTCTGACCAATAGTTTTATCTGTAGACAACTTTAAAGTAGAGTCGTTTAATTATGGACACCCTGTATATTAAATAAGATACACAACCAAATATGCTAAAAAGACACACCAAAAATCCGCATTAAAAATTTGGCAATTTAGTCATAAACAAAGAAAAAAAATTATAATTTAATATTTGATTACAGTACAATAAATACTAAAACATAAAGTGCATTATCATTAAATAAAGCAATGTTGTATCTTGGTATACTAACAGCAATTTTTTTGTTGTTGCTCTGAGCATATTTAAATATTGGTAGTTTTTTATGGTTAAAACGCGGTTTAAACCTATGTCATGTCAAAAACTGATTTTTGATGGCTTAAACCCAACCCTGTTCAGCATCCATTTTGAATTTTCTTTTACAGAGCTTCTCTTTCACATTGTCATCTAAAAATTGGTGATTCATCAAAACATTTGTCTTTGTAAACATGTTAAATAAAAATTAACTGTTCTTGAAGCTGTTTTACTAAAACAACAGCTTTGCGGAAGAAAATTCAATACAAATGCTGCCATTATTTCATCTATACAGGGTTAACTGAAATAGCTTCTACAGAATGTCTGCTCTTGTTTTGAAAAGTGTACTGAACAATAGAGCCATCTGATATCATCTAAGAGAAGATATTTTCAAAAAGAATAAGGTAATTTTTGCTGTATTTATACTTCTTGATTTTATACAATTTTGTTATTACAGTTTATGGAATGTACCTTGTAGTAGCAGCATTATGACCAATGATAACTCCAATGATTCTTCCGTCATATCAACCCAAATATAAAAGACTACTTACCCCAGAAAACCTGTAAGCAGCATAAAGGAAAAACATGTTTAATACTTTAAATAAGAGAAAGAGATAAATATATTTTATGAATATGAAATATATTATTACCATTTGATAGCTTTATCCAAGCTTTCTTTATCAATATGATTTGATTCAACAAAAATATCTTTATAGATTCGACCACACAGACAAATCAAATCAGGCACTTGATTTTCTTTTTTTTCTAGAGCTTTGGTCACAACTTCTAATGCTTTAGCTCTATCACCCTCTTTATTTCTCCTGATAAATGGTATGAACAAGATGTGAAAATAGTTTGTAAATTATAGATAACCAGTTATAGAGTAAGACTAAATATTTTAAAGCATACTTGTTGTTTATAATGTTGAACTAATTTATTTTATCTACTAATAAAGTGAAACACCAATTAATCACTATATTTTTTCTCATTTTATCAATTAAATGATTTATTATTACTTTCTTTTATTTCATGGTTGGGTGATTATTTTCACTAATATGTTTGTACACTGATGGAGAATTACACATCATTATAGATCTATAAATTTACAGTAGGTAGGCCTTAATGAATTAGAATTGTTTAAAAAAAAATCATTATTCAAAATTAAAATAGTAAATAATTAATACTTTAAATAAGAGAAAGGATAGACTCCAGTTTAAACTGGAGGCTATAAAAGATACTAAGCAAAATTTAAGTGGAAGCCAGATGTGAAGAAAAAAGAGTCATCTATACATAAGTAGTATCTACAAATGCCACTGCAGTGTTAATGTAAATCAAAATGAAAAGTATCAGTTATAAAATTTTTGCCATATCAATTACAATTTTTAGCAATAAATAATGAAAAAATATAAGCAAAATTTGGCATGTTTTATCTATCATGGACATAAAAAAAAGTTCTCATTTATTTGTTAGCTTTTCTTTTAATTTGTTTAGAATTGAAAATATTGTTTTGATATTTATAAAAGATTTATATGAGATATATAATAGTAAATCAATTTACCAGCATTCAAAAAGAGTGTGTGTTGCCAATTTTTTATGTTTTACAATATTTATAATGTAGAAATTTGAATTCAATAAATGTTTCTGGTTAATTTTTAAAGTTTAAAAGAGGCAATATCCAAAAGTAACAATATAAGGAAGCATGACACAATGAAAAATGACAAACTTTAAGCTGTAGTTAGGGATACTTCAGTTTTAATTTGTTCTGGGGCATGTCATCATGCTTAAGCAAACAACTGAGTTTTGGGTCTATCATCAAAATTACATTTTATTAAAGTTGTAAAAATGATTTTCAACTTTTGTAGAATATATTGAAATAATAATAAAATTTAATGGATTGTAACTTAAAACTGGTAAACTTAATATAAAATCAGAATAGCAACTTAACATAAATATATATATATCTCATTTAGAATAGTAAACGATATGACTTTATTTAAATGCATGTAAAATTAACTTTTTAAAAAGTTTATCTATGATATAATTTATAATTAATATTCTGAAACAAACTGAAAGTATTAAAGCCACCTAAAGAAGTAGTACATGATGTACAACAGTTAATCTTTTATGAAAAATAGAAAAATGAAACAAGATCTTATTAAAAGCTTCCATATTTTTATTGAGAAGTTATTTTCATATTTAAAAAAAAAATGAATATTTTATTCAATTGCTCTAAGTTTTTACGGTAAGTAAAACAGCAGTAAACTGGATATGAAAATCTAACATTTCACCTGCATAACATGATGTTGGTATGTAACATGTTGACTGCCAACTGTGAGATAACTCATGCATTTCCAATAAACTTGGCAGTCAATATGATAAGGATGCCACAAGAAAATTGCTCAAGATTTTATATAATAGACATTACACTAAAGTATAATTTTAAAAAGAAAATTAGTGATAGTGCTGAAAAAATTTGAAACATATATAATTCATATTTATCATATAAATTTAAACATGTAGGGGAATTTTTAAATTTAAATACAGTAAGATGCATGGAATTAAAAAAAATGGGAGAGGAGAGAAATAAATCTCACAGCTTTTTAAAAATGTATAATTTTCATGAATATGAATATAGCAATAACAACAATTTTAAGTAAGAGGGAAAACATACAACATACCTATTTAGAGCAAAAGCATACAAATGTTGAATTGCTGCTGTAAAAGTAAATTTCAGGTTGGGAATAGTCATTAAATCATCTACTAATTTCACCATTGAGTCATAATCCTGAATAAAAAGGTGGGTAGAATACAGATTATTTACAATTCTGGCTTACATATAAATAAAACAATAATATTTATCTTTTACAAAAACATTTCACATCATTAAATTAGTTAAACTAAACAAATCTCTAACTCTAAGCAGTTCTTAAAACCTTTAATATGAGTACTTTAAATAATGACATAAATGTGCAATCTATTTTTCATTTTCTTTTTAAATATAAAACTTAAAATGGCCATTAATGAATAAGTCATGATTCCATAATAATAATAATAAATAAAATAAAAACAGGAATTATAAACATACAATGTAAAAAAAATCAAATACGGATTTTTATGGATCCTATTAATCTCAAAACTGCATTACTTTCATCAAAGACTCACTAAAAATTTTCAATCAATATTTAAAATTCTAATAATCACAGAAAATTCACATTTTTTTAACATGACCCATAATTTTTCAATTAAATAATTTATAATCATGAAAAATATATAATAATACAAGTAACAATAATGAAGTAATATTAAAATAGGTATTCAATTATTAATGTCTGTATATTTAATACTTATTCTTCATATTACCAATTTTACACGCAGATATTATCTAAAAAAAACATGGTTAAAAGTTCCATAAAAACAGTCCTTCATTATTAAACATGTTAAAAAGTTTCACATAAAACCGTCATCATTATACAAAAGCACTTTCACTTCGGCTAGAACATATGAGTAAAGGGAATTCTTCAACCCCCAGTCAAATATATAGCGAAGAGATGGAAACTTGAAGTTTACAACTGATGATGCTCTAGCTGGAGAGAAAGCGCTTTTGTGTAATGGTGATGGTTTTATGTGAAACTTTTTAACATTTTTAATAATGAAGGACTGTTTTTATGGAACTTTTAACCATGTTTTTTTTTAGATAATGTCCGAGTGTAAAATTGGTAATATGAAGAATAAATGAAGTTATATTTTAAAGTATTTTTGACATCCTTGACTCTGATTTCAAAAAATAAATATTATAAGCAAAAGATCCTTTCTGTAGATCTTGTCATTACTTAACACAGTTAAATGAAATTTTTTAATTATTTTTAATGTAGAAAGTACATTATAAGGAATATTCTAAAAAATCTGTCAGTATGCAGCTATCCAAATAAACACACAAAAAAGACTTCTTTGTACAGTGCTGGAAACAGTTAGAATGCAAAACAGATTAACGCGCGTATTCTGATCAAACACCTTTCTCCCGCAACTCCCTTTTATTCGCAAATTTGCAGACACTAGCTAGTTTCACGAAACAGAGCAAACATGCGGAGCGTTTTCCTCCCACAAATGAGAACGTCACGTGATCAGTATTTGTGGGAAGTTAGAAGTACTCGTAACTAATATGGCGGACACGAGAATGCTACATAGCGTCATGTTAGGCTTGATATTCCAGTTTTATTTATACTAAATAATGCCGTTGACGGCGAATAAATAATTATTACATTTTGTGAATTACTCATAGAGTTAATCAACACAAATAGCAAGGGGGATATTCTTTAAAATACAGGTATGTGAAATGTTTTTAAGTGTTATGATGTTATCTTATATGTTGTATTATGATGAATGACTGCTTAACGTTATTTCTAGAACTCTTATAAAACCTTTATAGGAGTTATTATTAAGATAAGACTTGTTATTAGAATCTTGGTACTGACAGTTTAAACGAAAATGAATTGTTTTTGCTTGAGTTTTTCGTGTGAATTGCTGTCACATCCATTGAAAAATAAGTGTTTACCTTTATAAAATTACTACAGTTTCTAATAATTTAATAATCAGATTTTTATCAATTTTCGTTACTAATCACCAAGAATTAGATTTGATGATGCATAAGAATAAAAGATTGGCACATGAATTGTTGAATTTAAATTTATTATTTTTCTGCAGTAAACAACTAGATAATTTACAAGTTCTATCGATAGTTGATTTTTATTAACCTGTAACGAATTAATTTGTTCAGTATTTGATGTTAATTTAGAAGAAATTTTTAAATTCAGACATAAGAAATAATATAAATTTGTAAGGATACTTTTGTTAATTAAATATTGTTTATTTTCGATATTTTCTTTTTTAGAGCTTGTCTCTAACCATAAAATGAAGAACTAAAAATATCCCTCATTACATAGTATGAATTATTAACAAAATGAATAAATCATAATTCTTGAAACTATAATTTTGACATTTATGAACAAGTCTTATCTTAAAAAATGTTTTGTGAGTCTCCACTATAATACAACATGTTAATAATAATAATAACACATTAAAAACATTTTACATTGCGGCTGATTGAGAGTATGTAAGAATGTATGATTGAGTGTTGAATTATGTGAAAGTATTTAATTCACATTTAATTCTGAAAGATTATTTCATCAGCTTTTAAAAAAATAGTAAATGAATCTTTCTGCACTGCATCTAACTCAAATTAATAATAATAGTAAAGATGAAAATAAATACTAACCAGTTTGCAAATAATAAAAATGTATTATTTTCAAGCTGAAAAAAAAAAAATATTTATGTCTGGAAGTTATTATTTAACAATGTTTATTTTTTACTAAGAAATTTATTTTTAAGTAAAATAACTTTTAAATTTTGGATAAATATTGATATTTAATTTGGCATTGATTTCCTTGGTGCATATCGGCTTTATTTTTATTATTATTTTTTTTTTTAATTCCTGGTGTATAATAAATTTCTCAAATATATTACTTTTTTACAAACAAGATTATCAACTTTTAACATTGTATAAATTTCAACAGTGCAAATGAAGTATTGCATTGATGCTTACATATTAGTTATATGTAAACATAAAAATAGAAAAGTTTGAAAAATATTTTCCTATTTTTTCAATAGCATATACTGTTTGTTTAAATTCTGAATTTTTCAACCCAACTAAATATATTGAAAAAGATACTAATTAAAAGACATTGATAAATATATTATCATAAAATTTAATGTTTAACAATTCTTCACATTATGCCAAAATAGCACAAAAGTACAATACTTTTTTCAAAATGTTCCCTTTCATTTGAATAAAATCATTGTACAAGGTATGAAATAAAATTGTTTAACATAAATAAAAATATCAGTTTTAATTGTCTATTATATTATAAAAAATTTCCCTCCCTACATAAATATCTAAACATAAATATGTAAAAGTTAACAACTGAGAAAACAGGGTAACAATAACACATTCTGCTGCTATTATTCCTCATTTTTCTATCATTCGTTTGGCACTGAAAAAGAAGCTCCTATTATAAAGCCTTGAAACAAATGTAAGATAAAATTTCTCTGGATATTTGTGCTTTTGTTTTTTGCATTGTTTTTTTTCAAATCCTGTATTTATCTTTGGATAAAGTTTTTTTCATATGTATCTCAATTTGTAAGTACTTTGGATATAGAAGTTTTAAACCAATAGCCCCCCCCCCCTCCAAATAGCACAGCAGAAATATAAAATACCTCTTTGAACCAAAAATTAACTTTCAAGTTCGTGCAAAAAAATAACCGAATTATATAGTTAAAATGAAATTACATGCATAAAAATCAAAGGAAAAAGTAATAAAAAAATTAATCACAGGGATTGAAAATGCAAATATATATAATATTGTTTTTCACTCATGTGCTTTCATTTTAAATATATATATGGCTATACTACATATATACCCGCATATACTCTAAAACTGCAGCTATTATGGCCTTTACATTAATTATCTATGTACTACCTCTTTTTATTTTTTAATTAGCATAATATTTTTTGATTTATAAAAGCAAAGTTTACATGCTTATATAGTGGTGATATTTATGTATCCTGCATAAAAATAGTTTTAGAATGGTTCTCAAATGACCTGCTCCACAATGCAAAATTTACTGACTCATTTTGAAACATAAAGGTATAATATTAGCAGGCCTGACTATTGAAGCGATTTGGAATCGAAATGAGTTTTCCATTTTTTTATAAATAAATTATCTATCGAGTTATAAGCGATAGTTGTCACAGTCGGTTTTTCCTGTTTTCTCGCGCTGTCGTTCTGGAATTTTGGTTCAAAACACCAAATTTGATAGTATTTTCTGAAACATATTGTGCCTTTATCAAAAAATGGAAAACGCTATTCGATTTCATAGTCTCTGAATAAGAACATCTTCCATTTTCATGCTTTTCTGAACAAAACTGAATTAAAAATATGGCAGAAAGTAGCTCCTTTGGATTTGAGAACAGCTTTAAGGCATTTTAGGGCCCTGTGCCCGATTGCTTTTTTGGGAGTTCCAATGCATTAATCTATTCTTACTTTTTTTTTAAAAATGTATATAAGTGTGAAAATATACCATAATGGAAAAGCAAACGCTTTAAAACTAAAGTATTGTTGACTTATACGCAAAGGGTTATCATTTGATACACAACTTTTAATTAATAAATTTTTAGTTGACGGGAAAAAAAATAATAATTAAAAAAAAAAAAAAAAAGAAATTATATATATATATATAGTTGGCTAATTCATAGCTACTGATTGAGTGTGGGCCCTGGGCACGGGCCCATTAACCCACAAGATAGAACTGAATATAGGAAAATATATATATACATATGACAAAAAATGTTCAAAACATTAATTTCTGTCCCTTTAAAGTTGTAGATGCATTCTCATTGGTTAAAACAGACTGATCTTCGATTAAAAATCGATTCTCTCATCCGCAAATATTAAGTGACGTCAGCACTTGCGGTAAACTAAAAATGTTTGCTTGGAATCACGTCCATCTGTGCTGTTCCCTCTTCTCTCGTAAACCTCCCCTGTTAGGGATTAAAATAGTTATGCTTCTCCTTGTCTCAAAGACATTAAGTTATCCATACAGAGTCAGTGCTAAGTTTAAATTACGTTTTCTTAATTTCATTTTACATATATTTTTAACATATATTTTACATATATTTTTACATATATTTTTAACATTTAAATATTATTTAAATATCGTTTACTTACATTTTTCTTTTGTTTTTGGCCTTTGTTTAACTTAGAAATTCCTTTTATCTTTCATTTATTTACTTTCACTTAATGCTAAAACTTTTGTTTTCACCGGCATATCGGCACTCACTATCATAAACAACTACCGAAATCTAACATCGGCATTCCGTTCATCTGCGATCATTAATCGATTCACCTATTTTTCTTTCGCAAGTAGAGCTTTTGCAAATCGCATCTACTTGCGTGTGATTCGATTCCGTATTCGATTACGCTTTAATCGATATCGTGATGACGCATTGCCGTATGTTCTGGATAGTTTGTTTTGAATGTTTAATTAGCTTTGGCTACTATAAAAGGCTGTGTATCGTGTGTTTGAGCAGATTTTTAGTTGTTGTTGAATCAGTCACGAACGTGAGTGAAGCTTAGGCTTCCTCATAATAAGGAATTATCATGTCTTTTGTAATTAGTTATTCAGTTTAATAGTTTTGTCATCATGCTGTGAAACAAGTCTTAGTGAGTTATTTTTAAGTTGTGCTTATGTTTATTCTGACTTTAGTTACTTCATCTTAAAGCTTGTTTTTCGTTTTTATTATTGACTGGATATGTGTTAAAGAGATTTTTCATATACTTGACTTTATTTTTGAATAAACTGTTTGACTTGAAAAACCTGCTTCCTTAAATTAGTTTCACTACATTATCTTACAACATACCAGCTCATGCTTCCAGTTGCGTCTTTCTGCTGTGTTAAGCTCTTAAAATGGTCAACATCATTTCATAAGTATGTTAATTAGATGTTGAACCAAATCATCCCCTTTTGCGGATCAGTTTCCACAACTTTGCGGGTGTTTGGTCAGAATACGTGCGATAATATGTAAAATTAAAAATATACTAGAATCTGCTTATAATGAACCTGGCCAAGCCATCAAAACTCATTCTGTATATCAGAGGTCGTTATAAATCATTTACAACTTTTTATAATAAGTAATGCTCTAAATGTTTTAACTATGTATAAGAATCTTAATGAATATTTTAACAATATTAAAATAATTTCACATGTTTTAATTTTATTTTTTTTAATATAAGCATTTATATTTATATTAAATGGTTTTATCATAAATTTATCAAAAAAAAATTTCATTATTGTACTAGAATGATTTTATAAGTGTAGATTATAAAACATACCTTTTATTCGTCAAAAAAATGTAAAAAAATTTTGTCACTTTTGTTTGTCTCACGCTTTTACTAAGAATCAGTCTCTCAATTTCACTTTCTATTATCAAAACTATGTTTATAACACTTGGATCAACACCATTGTTTAAAAAAAAAAATGAGTGATGATTTTCACTGCTGCCATTGCATCACTTGTTGATGGTATCAGATCACTTTCCAGGTTATCAACATCAGATTCTTCACCACAATCAGTCTTCATCACTAGGCAAATTCTTATTGCTAATGGATGCTGCCATATCTTCATCAGCTGGATATTCAGACATGATCAGGTTTTTATCAAATTCTGCATAATCATTAATTTTATTTTTATTGTGAAAGAAGTTAGGCTCTAGGTGAATTTCCTGCAACCATTTGGATAAGGGAATGTCCTCTTCTTCATTTTCTTTATTGGCCACCCTTACAGAAAGTTTTGAATGGTAATAAGAACAGAGAATTGTCTTTCTGTGACACACGGGATACAGAAAACTAAAGGCATATTTTTAAAGTTTGTACTTTTATGTCTTTAATACACAATCAGATTTTTAAAAATATTGTTGTTAACCTTTAAAAAAGAAATTTCAAAAAGAGTCGTTATCACTGATTTACTAGTTTCTCCCTTTCGGTGACGCCCGCTTAAGGCTTGATTTCAGAGGAACTGATTAAAAAAAATACCTATTTAAAGAAGAGACCTTGTTCTGTTGATGGTGTAATCAGTTTTCAAAAACACAAATTTTAACCCTTTTGAAAAAACACTTTGCACTTCCCGGAAAAGACATTTTTTCTACGCTAAAAGTAACTAAATGTCCATTTTTTAACACAACAGTTTTAGAACATCACAACAGACTAGATTTACATCATCTACAAAAATTTCAAAACATTCAGACCAGTACCCTAATTTCCTGCCTATAATCTGTGGATTATACATTAAAAAACTTTATTTTTCCTGTAATGCGGATTATCGGTGAATTTTTTCCTACTCAATATCATTGCAAATGAGAATAAACATAATTTTTTTGAGCAAATTTACAAATATCTTTCTTAAAAATCAACAGATGGCACTACCATGCAACTTATTAAATCTGTGTTAATTTTTAAATGAAGTCCTTTGATTAAATTAAAACATCTGTTCATTTCGTATATATATATTTATATATATACTGATTCTTTATTTTATTATTAAGAGTATCCGATTTTTTACGTCTATATAATAAATTATTAAGTATTGTTTATATTTTTCCTGTACAAGTTTGTGATGTAACGTAATGGGTAAGTATCTATTTTCATTATTATAACTTTTGAATAAATATTAAATTAAAAACAGTGCAACTTATTAAATCTATGTTAATTTTTAAATGAAGCCCTTTGATTAAATTAAAACATCTTTTTGTTTCGTATATATATATTTTATGAAAAAGCTGTTTCAGCACGGCTTCGGCTCATGTTTTCACTACTAAATATGAATATTTTTTCACAAAATTTTAAAGAGGTCTTGGATTTAGTTATATTTATAACTGATTAAAATTTCAGAGAGTTTGGATGATAATAACTATTTTTGTTTTGTTATGTTAAAGGACATGATGTGAGAACGAAAAAAAGAAGCAAGAAGAAAATAATTTCTTTTAAAGCTAGATATCAAAAATTTTTACACGGGCTGAAAAGCCATTATATTTATAACCAATAAAAATTTTGGTAAAAAAGTTCAGACAAAAATAACTTTTTTTTAACTATAAAATGACCCTACGTGAAAAATTAAGGAAATGTCTTGTTACGAGCACTTTTACCACTAAATATCAAATTTTTTTCATGAATTTTTCATTTAAAAATATAAATTCATACAAAATTGGGTTAAAGATATGAAATCATACAAATTTGAGGTTTATTTAAGGTTATTATCACAGGACCGGCCAAAGCCGAGAGGCTCAGCTAGTTTTACATAAAATTCATTATGTCACCAACCAATTTACATCACAGGTGGCAATTCCTGCTAATGGTATTTTTAAAATTTACCTATCAAACTTGGTATAATAATACTAATTTGATATTAATTCATGTGTTTTGAGACTTTTTGGTTCAATGAACAGAGTAGGGGAGACTGGTACACACTGGACCTATGGGCACAGTGGACCACCCCCTAATATTATTTATTTAATTTTTTTTAAGCTTCTCTTCTATCCTAATAGACAACAGCACTGCACTGATTATTTATAGCCTTCAGAAAATATGTTTAGCTCAGATTGAACTATTTTATCCTGACTGGTTGTTTTGAGCTTCTAAAAGTAAAATTTTTCATCATCATATTTTCATTTTTTTAGTAATTAAAGATTGTAGATAATTAAGATAAAACAGCTTTTTTGCAAAGCTAAGATACTTGTTTTTATTTAACTTATGTTAATATGTTTAAAAGAAAGCTATAAACAATATTAATATGATTATTTATTGAACTTCAACATGGGGCACAGTGGTCCACAATCCACTCTGCTCCTGTAATACAGAATGTTCAAAATATTTAATAATTGCTTATTTTCTATAAATAAATATTGTTTTAAAGTAGTTATTTAACTGTAAAATAAAGTAAACAAAAAAAATAACAATTTATTTAACACTAGCAAGCTACGCCCGCTACGCTGGTCAATTTCTTATAACGAACTTTTAATCCAACAAAATATTGACATTTCATAATTCACTTTTATATTTTAACAGAATAATAAGGCTACTATAATTTGTGACTCGTGTTATAGCCAATATACATGCCAGCACATGTCGCCCTTATCATTATCTTTTTACGCATGAAGGTTTCGCTATGGTACTCCATTGTGAAATTTGGTAATTTTTCAAATTCAATATTTGAAAAATGGCATAATCATTAGATTTGAAATTTATATCAAGAAAAATACAATTTTTTACCTTTCAAATGCAGTTTGCCTAACATTTTTCTGCCAAATACTTTTCGAGCTACTATTTTTTTTTCAGTAACTTCAAACGTTTCATTTTCCGAGATTAATCTGTGGCAACAATTAGTGAAAAACCCAGTCGTCAGAAATGCATAGTTTTTTATTAAAGAGGCTGTTGCAGCAGGGACTGTCACCAAGAATTTGCCACCATCACTTTTGAAATCGGTTCGGTAGTTCTAGAGATTCCACAGAAATTGTAATTTACAATGTTTTTAGAACGCTTTTCACTCATTTCACCATTTTAAATTTCGAATTTTTTAAATTTTCTTTTTAGAGAGCATTTACATCTTATAAGTAACTACAATGCCAAATTTCAAATTTCTAGCCCCTTCAGTATAAAAAAGATCTCAATTTTAGAACGATTTTCGCTCCTGCACTCCCCTGGGGTTAGTGACACTGACATAAAATATAGCCTATGTTGGAGCAGGGGTTGTCACCATCAATTTGCCACCATCACTTTTGAAATCGGTTCGGTAGTTCTAGAGATTCCATAGAAATTGTAATTTAGAATGTTTTTAGAACGCTTTTTGCTCATTTCAACCTTTTAAATTTTGAATTTTTTTTATTTTGTTCTAAGAGAGCATTTACATCTTATAAGTAACTACAATGCCAAATTTCAAATTGGTTCGGTAGTTCTAGAGATTCCATAGAAATTGTAATTTAGAATATTTTTAGAACGCTTTTCGCTCATTTCACCCTTTTTAAATTTCAAAATTTTTTTTATTTTGTTCTTAGACAGCATTTACATCTTATAAGTAATTACAACGCCAAATTTCAAATCGGTTCGGTAGTTCTAGAGATTCCATAGAAATTGTAATTTAGAATGTTTTTAGAACGCTTTTCACTCATTTCACCCTTTTAAATTTCGAATTTTTTTTTTTATTTTGTTCTTAGAGAAAATTTACATCTTATAAGTAACTACAACGCCAAATTTCAAATCGGTTCGGTAGTTCTAGAGATTCCATAGAAATTGTAATTTAGAATGTTTTTAGAACTCTTTTCGCTCATTTCAACCTTTTAAATTTCGATTTTTTTAAATTTTTTTCTTAGAGAGCATTTACATCTTATAAGTAACTACAACGCCAAATTTCAAATTTCTAGCTGCTTCAGTATAGAAAAGATCGCAATTTTAGAACGTTTTTCGCTCCTGCACCCCCTTGGGGTAGTGGCACCGACATAAAATATAACCTATGTTGGAGCAGGGGTTGTCACCATCAATTTGCCACTATCACTTTTGAAATCGGTTCGGTAGTTCTAGAGATACAATAGAAATTGTAATTTAGAATGTTTTTAGAACGCTTTTCACTCATTTCACCCTTTTTAAATTTCGAATTTTTTTTATTTTGTTCTTAGAGAGCATTTACATCTTATAAGTAACTACAATGCCAAATTTCAAATTTCTAGCTGCTTCAGTAAGTATAGAAAAGATCGCAATTTTAGAACGTTTTTCGCTCCTGCACCCCCCTGGGGTAGTGGCACCGACATAAAATATAGCCTATGTTGGAGCAGGGGTTGTCACCATCAATTTGCCACCATCACTTTTGAAATCGGTTCGGTAGTTCCAGAGATTACCCCCTACAAACAAACAAACAATCTTTACTCCTTTATAATATTAGTATAGATAGTAAGAAATATTTTGTTTTGTATTTACTGCCTTTGATAAATATAACGGTAGTGATTCTGATTGGTGATGATTCTATTCAAGTAAGATTCATGAGAAACAAATTGAATAGAGATCAGTTTATTTTTCCCGAAACTGTAGATGAATCTATTGTTGATGTCAATGATTTCATAATGTTGCTCCCAGACCCAAAAGTATTTCAGGAAAATTCCAAGCTCAATCTTACTCATAAGTATTTTGGAATTTCATTTGTAAATTTTAATGTGTGCTGATTTTTTTGTACTTAAGTAATAACTTCAACTAAATTGCAATTGTTCCCGTATTAATCTGTTATCATTTTCAAAATATAATTATTATTTTTTTTTCAAAATGTTACTTGTAAATTTATATTACTATGTTATTTTGTGGGTAAAGAGGAAATAAAAAAGAATTAGATTAATGAAAAATAGATTTATATTGTATTTCAGATAATACCTAATAGTGGTCCACTGTGCCCTGGTGGGTGGACCAGTGTTCCACACTTCTGGGGCACACTGGTCCACTTTACGGGTGCATATAAAAATATTTTTTTAAAAAAATGTATTGAAAACTATGATCTGAAAAAATTATGATGAATGTGTAAGGGTTTAAGGAATATTCAAAAATATTTTCACGCAGATCAATTTGTCCGTTAAAGAAAAAAAAAATAACTGAAAAAGTGGTCCACTGTGTACCAGTCTCCCCTACTGACAAAAAAAAAACCCTTGGAAACAAAGAATCCCACGTTGATTACTTTTCAAATATTTAAAACAACCTCATAATTTTTTCTAAAACTTTTCATATGGTTAGGAAAGATTTTACACATTATTTAATACATTTTAAGTGTATGAAAGGATAATCAAATAAAACCTTTTTAAAATTCAAAATTTAAATTAAACTCCTAGATTATTTTTCTAAATTTTTTTAACTTTAAAATCTAATGTTCAAAGCTAAATTTGCCTAATTATTTTTCTAAATTTTTTAACTTTAAAATCTAATGTTCAAAGCTAAATTTGCCTCTCATAAGTTTTTTTTTCCTCAGCCCAGCAATTATTACTTCCAGACTTAACTTGCTAGCCAACTTTAGGATGAAAAGTGATGAAATAAGCCCAATTCTCGTTTTTCTGTGGGCAGATGTACAAGAATTGTTCCCAATTGAAGGAAGTTTCTGCATGGACTGGTCTAGATATCAATCAAAAGATCCTGATCCAATCAGTAATAAAGTAATGTTTACTTTCCACCCTAGCCCCTACTGGGAAAATTTAGAAGTACATTAATTAAAATGAATAGCACAAGCAAAGAGGTCCTTTTTCTGTAAAAATGACTTGATAATAAGTTAGTAACTCTCAGGATAACGGAGATGGGTCTGATTGAAATGGGCTATTATGCAACTGAAGAAAGAATAAAAGTCAGGCCCCCAGCTGAACTTTGTGTTATTACTGATTCACGACTACAACATCCAATTAAATTAAAATGATGGTGTAAGAAGAAATTTATATTAAAACATATTTTATGTATAAAAGTAACTGATGAATTTTAAGTTAATGATGACATAGATTAAACAGTTCATTAAAAGTATAAGTTATTATACTGCTAGAAAATGCATAATTCTTTATATATACAGTCGAACCTGGTAATAGCGTCCTCGGTAATAGTGACAACTCGGTTATAACGTCAAATTCCGCAATCCCTACGAAACTCCCATAGACACCAATGTTACAGTAACTTGGAAATAACGACATAATTTAAGCGACGACCCCGGTTATTGTGTCAAAAAATATATACAAACTAATATATTTATTCTCAGAAAATGGGGCAGTATAATCTTTTTTCACAACAAGGAAGTCCAATTCGTCACCGATGAGAGATATTGAAATCACAGATGGTTCAAGTTCACTCCTACACACAATTTTTTGGACCTGTCCTGCAGTATTGGCTAGGAAATAACTCTGGAGGGGGGTATGCAGTGAACAGGGTGAAACTTCTGCTCCTTATCTATCTAAACAAATAGCGTCGATGAGGGGGAAGAGGGAGGAATCTAATTTCACTTGGTGTTTGACCAACGAAATTATAAAAGAGTGTAGCGTTTCTAACCTGATTGCAACATCATTCATTTGGATTTCAGTTCTCTTGTGCTTTGAGTGAAAAACTTTTATCATTATGGAATCCGTAAAAAGAAAAGTTCTTTCTTTGGGAGATAAAGTTAACATTATTAATGCATTGGATAAAAGGAAAAAGAAAGCTGAAGTTTGCCGAGAATTTGGATTAGTAAATTCAACTGTGTGCTCTATCTGGAAAAACAAGAAGAAAATTTTAAGTGCCTTTGAACAAAATGGCAAGAATGTTAAGTGAATGGAGAAGCCGATAAGGAAGATCTTGATGGGACATTGCTAAAATGGTTTAAACAGCAAAGAACTATGAATTACCAATCAGTTGTCCAATGTTGATGACAAAAGCCGAACAGCTTGCCAAGTTGCTTGGTCATACAAATTTTGTTTGCTCCAACGGTTGGATAGATCGATTTAAGGCATGTCACAGCATAGCGTTTCACAAAGTATGTGGAGAAGAAAAAGTGTCGATGATAAGTGTGTTCAGAATTGGCTAAGCGATGTATGGCCGAAAGTACGACAAGGCTACGCAGACAATGACATTTTCAACGCAGATGAGACTGGCCTCTTTTTTAAGCTTACTTCTGATAAAACTCTTTCATTTAAGAATGAAAAGTGTTTTAGTGGAAAATTATCGAAGGAAAGAATTACACTTCTTGTGTGCGGAAATATGACTGGATCAGAGAAGAAAACCTTGACCGTGATTGAAAAGTCTAAACGTCCAAGATATTTCAAAAATGTTAAAACACTTCCGGTCAACTACCAACACAGTCGAAAGGCTTGGATGACATCCGAGTTGTTTGAAGCTGAATTGAGGCGATGAGTTAAGGAACTCTGCAAACAAAAGTGAAAGATTCTACTCTTAGTAGATAACTGTCCTGTCCATCCCGATGTGAAAAAATTGCAGAGAATACAGTTGGCATTCCTACCACTAAATTGTACAAGCAAGCTGCAACCTATGAATGGTTTGCAGTATAAATCTTTTAAATGCAATTAATTTTTTGGATAAAGCCTGGAGATGAGTTTCAGAAAAAACGATTCGGAATGCATTTCGACATGTCGGTTTTGTTTCTGCAGAAGAAAGTGTTAGTGAAATCCCACAAAGAGAAAAAGATGAAGAAGATTTGCCTTTATCAGAGTGGAATCGTCGATTCAGAAGGTCTGATGATTTGCCTTTTCATAAAAATTTAGATGAATTTGTTGCTGTAAATGATGATGTGATAACTTCGGAACTTAAATCTGATTGGAAATCTTTCTTGGAGATTGGAGATCTTTTGGAAATTGTCCGAGAAGTGCAAGAAACAGAGGAAACTGTCTGTGATGACGAAGAAAGGCAAGAAATGGATAAAGTAGTACCACCACCTGGAATTAAAGATGCTCAGCAAGCAATAAGATTGTTGTCACATTTTTATGAATCCCAAATCACAGATCCAACGACCTTTAAATTTATCGGACACATTGAAGAGGACATAAAACTAAAATTATTTTGCTCGAAAAATAAACAAATGAAAATTGAACATTTTTTCCCTCCAAATATATCCTAACAGCTCTAATATTATACAGGAATAAATTCATTTTTTCTTTGGAAAAATATAGTAAGTGTAATTTATACTTATTTTATAATTATACAATTTATACTACCATACCATTATATACTCATTTTATAATTTCTTATAAAATTTATACCACCATTCTTATTTTTTAGGTGTAAATAGCATAGCGTGTATGCATTCTTTACTTATAACCCACGTTTCTGACCCGACCTCGGTTATTACGTCACTCGGTGATAACGTCATAATTATTGTGGTACCTTGAATGACACTATAACCGGGTTTGACTGTGTAATATATATATATATATATATATATATATATATCGGGTGTCCCAAAAATGACCGACGATTTGAAAAATCAGTTAAAGAAAAACGGAAGGTGATAGAAACGTACGGTTTGCTGCATTCTGCTTAGGTAACCAGGAAATTTATGCTGACCAATTTTCAAAATTAGTTACAAAGCTCGTCAATAGATGGAGCTGCTATTCTGTATGCATTCTGTCCTTTCAGATCGGTATTATTTCTACATCCTAGCGTATGCTTCGAAAATGGTTTATTCGCAGGAACAACGTATTTTTATTGTTTCGGAGTTTCATTGCCTGGACTACAGTTTTGTTGCAACAAGGCGCAGTTTTCAAAGGAAATTTAATGTCAAAAACGGTCTGGCAAACAGTACAATACAGGCAGTGTTCGAAAAATTTCAGCGTACTGCAAACGTCAATGACGACCGTACTAGAAATGATGGCAGCCCAAGCACAGCCGTTTCAGATCCGAATGCTGTAGACATTGAGCAGATCATCCAACAGCGACCCCAAGTTTCCGTTCGCCATGTTGATTGTCAGAATGGACTACGGCAAATGACTACACACCAAATAATGCACCATAGTCTTCACTTGTTTCCTTACAAGGTTCAGACTCGACAACCTCTGATTGTTGATGCCATTAATGCACACGAGACGTTCGCAAATGCTATGCTGCTGAAGTTGGATGCTTGCGAAATCGATGTTAAAAACATTTGGTTCTCCGACGAAGCGTAGTTTTTTCTCGATTACTTCGTTAATAAGAACTGCCGCATTTGGGGAATGGAAAATCTGCATGTAGCTGTACCTTCATCTCTGCATCCACCAAAAGTCATGGTTTGGGCCGCCATTTCCTGCAGAGGACATATTGGGCACTTTTTTGGACCCCAAACGATTACTTCAGCAAAATATCAGGACATCCTCCATGAATTTGTCGCCATTCAAAATGCTTTGGAGGATGATAGGAATAGCTCGCAGTTTATGCAAGACGGTGCCCAGCTACATCGAACGGCTGCAGTGTTCGATTTTTTCAACTGTAAATGAACTTGAACAATACATCTCTGCTGCTTGTCAGAACAGTCCAACTGAAATGTTTTCATGTGTATCTGCGAATTTTGTCCTCAGACTGTGCGACGTTGCTGCTGCAAATGGTGGTTATTTTGAAAACATTGTTTTATAGTTTTCCCTAGTCAGCAGCGCCATCTGTTGATGAACTTTGTAACTAATTTTGAAAATTGGTAAGAATAAATTCCCTGGTTACCAAAGCAAAATGCAGCAAACTGCACATTTCTATCGCCGTCCGTTTTTCTTTAATTGATTTTTCAAATCGTCGGTCATTTTTGGGACACCCAGTATATATAGCATTACATCACTTTTAATTCAACTGTACATTTTCCAGCACTATAATAACTTATACTTTTAATGAACTTTTTAATCTATGTCATCATACACTTAAAATTCATCAGTTACTTTTATACATAATATATTTTTTAATATAAACATTGATTTATAATATTTGTATGTATTAAGCTTTTTTTTTTTTTGTTTAAATAAAAGCACAAAGTTTGAAAACAAAGCATTTTCTCACATATATAAAATATAAGCTGAAAAGTGCAAAAAAAATCTCACCTGTATTTCTCTAAAAGATATTAGCATATTTAACACAACATCACCAGATATGATACTTGGGTCATCTAATCTTTTACGCATGTTCTGCAAAACCTGAAAAGGAAAATTTTCTCATATAAAATGAAACATTTTATTTCCAAAGAATGTTTAAAACTATTTTAAACTGACTAAAGAATAATGAAATGTAGCAGACCCTTAGCCCAAGATAGTTAAACATTTGTCAAATATTCTACAGAACCTTGCCACTTTGCAAATTAAAGGTTTTCCTGTAACGCTTTTACAACGTCCCTCGTAGCGCTTTCATGATTTGCCAAATAAGTCACTCAAAAGTTATGTACATAAACATCTATTTGTTACATTTTACATTTTTGTTATTACCATGCATGCAAGACTGAAAATATTTTTAGCCCTGCTCTTCTGCATGCACGTACACAGACAAAAACACAACATACTAAACATCATATGCGATACAATTTAATTATATTGAAATTGAATGAAAAATAACTGCACATGTACTTAAAATATTGATAATCGTGTGTAATTGGAAAGTTAAAATCAGACATGCTACAGTTAAAAACACTGAGGTTGACATGCTATGGCACATAAAATTGCAAAATATTCAAGAATGTGCACGGGCACATATATACATAATATTCTAGTAATTTTAAAAATCTCTTCCCATAATTATATTAAAAAAAAATCTTGAAATATCTGCAGCTCAATCTTGTTAATCTTTAAGATTATTAAGTTGTCTTTTACTTTCTTTCTTTCTTTAAAAAAAATATTAATTTAACAAAATACAATGTGAAAAAAAGCATTAATATCTACTTAATATCTATAGTTCACAACCTTAATAACTATTAAACTACAATATACATGTAAAAAGCTTTATTCTAGCTGTTGAACTTGCTGTCCTGATGTTGCCTGGGCCTGCCAAAAAATCACACAAAATGTGGAAAAACTCAAAAAATTAAAAAATCACTGCACGAATTCCAAATAAACGTTATCAAAAAGAGGGCAAAATTTACAATATTGGACTAGAAGACTGAAACCGAATTTATTTTACTTATGGGGAAAAATTGCAGCAAAACACGAAAAACATTAAAAACCATATAAAAAAATTGCTAAAATTTCCAAAAATTGCAGAGGAAAAATTTACCATATTCGACTAAAAGATTAAAACAGGATTCTTTTTACAAATGTTGAAAAATCGCCTTGAAACATGAAAAAACTCTAAAAATTGCATAAAAAAGATGAAAAAAATTCAAAATCATAGTACAAATTCCAAATAAACTTTATTAAACACAGGACAAAATTTGTTACAGTGGGTGAGAAGATTTAAACCAAATTATTTTTACTTATGTGGAAAAAACACAGCAAAGCAATGAAAAAATGCTAAAAATTACATAAAATTTGCTAAAATTTTAAAAATCACAGAGGACAAAATTTACTATAATGGGCTAAAAGCTTAAAATAGGATTCCTTTTAAGAATGTTAAAAAATTGCCACAACATGCAAAAAAACTCTAAAAATTGTGCTAAAAAAATTCAAAAATCGCTGTACAAATTCCGAATAAACTTTATTGAAAAGAAGACAACATTTACTATATTGGACTAAAAGATTAAAACACGATTCCTTATTCTAATATGAAAAAATTGTCGCAAAATGCTAAAAATTAAAAAATTACAAGGGACAAAATTTACTATAGTGCTTTAGTATAGTGTTTGTTTACTATACTAAAACTTTGTAACCAGAATTCATTCACAAATGTAAAAAAAATCACCATGAAATGCAAAAAAATGCATTACAAATTGCTAAAAAATTCAAAAATCACAGAGGGCAAAATCTACTAGGTTAAGTTCAGATCCTAACCAAAATTTTAAGCAGGATGTTTGAAAATTGAAGTTATTTTATGCAAAATTCCTAAAAATTTTGTGCAAACTTTGAGAAATCTAAGAACAGAAAGGGATTTTTTTTTCATCCCTCTTCCATCCTTGTGCATTTTCAAAAGATGGAAAACTTGCCCCCATGGTGATTATTTCATTTAATGATGGAGATGGAATATAAGTAGGGTAACAATGGGACACAGCTTACTTGAAAACAGGATAAAATTTTGAACATTACTTAATTTGTAAACAGTTTACATGAAATAATAAATATAAAAGTAAAAAAATATATATTTTAAATGTTTAATCATTCAATGCTTATCTTAAAAATCATGCCTAATTTCATGACTAATTAGACCTCTTTCATGACCTCTCATAATTCATGCTGCTGCAAAACATGTCTGTTATAATATGTGAATAAGGCATTTGCCCGATTATGGAAAATTCACTGCATTTATTTATGCTTGTAGAAAACAAAAACTAGTGAGTTTATTAAAAAAATTAATTTTTGTTCTTTTTTTTAATCAGATATGGAAACAAGAAAGAAAAAAGCATTTTTATATTGCTGCAAATGTTACATCATTGTAATAATGAAATATTTATGACTGAATCATGTGGTAACAGATTAAAAAAAAAATAATAATTTTTTCTTCAATTTCTTTTTAATACATGACAACAGAAAAAGAAAAAAAAAGCAATATTTAAACTATCTATTCAGGATTTCTAAATTGTTCCCTCGGTGTATCATCATAATTTAATTAATATTAAAACTAATAACTGATAATTAAATTCTGAAAATATTAAAATATTGTATTGCCATTGGGAACATACAACTATACACTTTTTCTAGTACTTTATCAGATCAGGAAGTCGATGGAAAATGTATTATAAAATTCCATCTTTACATACATGAACCAAGTTAAATAAAATTGTGTTAAAAATACACATGAACATTAATCAACTATTGTTGCTTTTTCAAACAATCAATGATTATTTGAAGGTTTGGATATTTGACCTGATTTTTTTAACCTCCACTCCCTTACCCCCTCCCACCCCCAACCCCCACACACTCAAATTCTTGTCTCCATAGTTGTCTAATTAAAGATAACTAAAAAGCCAACTTAACATATACAAATGCACGCGCACGCACACACACACACACACACACACACACACACACACACACACACACATATATATATATATATATATAAGACATTGCAAATACGTAGGGTGAACTCAACATTGGACAATATTTTTTTTCCATTTCTTGGTTTGTCAGACCTCAGCCAAACTCACTTAACCCTATGCAGCCGTACCAAAAAGTCAAAATCCCTTTGCTTTTGTAGAATCAGATTTTACCTCCAGAGAACCTCCTAGGTGTCATTTTTACTCACTGCGACTAATGGGGATATTCCCAATCCTTGCATTGTGCTCTTGTGTTTTTTTAGGTAGAACAGAAATAAGCTTGCATTGTTTTTTTTTAGTCGAAAACAGTTCTTTGCTGTGCTCCATACTATACTTCCGATTCACTGAAAAAAAAATTCCTGGAGTTTCTTTTGATGAATTTCCTTCAAAATTGGACTTAAGGAATAAATAGTTGAAAGTTATACCCATGGATAATTTCTGGACTGTCAAAACCACAATTCGTTAATTTGATTTCCATAACTTTAGACTTTATGGAGCAGATTGTATCAATCTTAAATTCAAACAGAATCATCAAAACTATTTATCAATTAATATATCCAAAACTAATAAGAGCTCTTTATAGGAGGGTGACATAAATGAGCATAAAATAAATACATGCTCCTTAGTATGTGCAAAATTCTAACACATCATTTGAAAAACTTATGAGCAGCGTCTACAATGTTTAAAACTACTGAAAATTGTTCACAATGTACAAATATCTATATTTTCTAAATAATTAAGAATCATATAAAAATTATCGTTATTCTGAGAAAATTATTTTGATATGAGTTGATTGCCAGATATTTTTGTGAAAAATGCTTGCTTATTGATTCTCTTAATATTGCAAAACATGTATATATCTTTTTAATTTTATAATTTTTATACTATGACCTTGTTCAGCACTAAATATTTCATTTTATAATTTCCCTGTCTTTTACATTTTTTTAAACATAACGAAATCTGTGATTATTATTTTTTTCCTACTTTCCTGTATACTTCATCACCAGCAGCTCTAATGCTTAAAATTATCGAAAGTTGTCCACAATCTACTTTATGTACATATTACCTATTATGTTAGTCTTATGCAGATTAAATAGTTTTAAAATTAAACAAAATAAAGTAATAACTTAAAACCCTATTTGCAGTAAATCAGCCTGAAAGAATAAAAACGTAATAATTAAAATACATGATAGAAATGAAGAGAAAAACTTAAAAGTTACAGCAAAATCCTAATTGTAAGCCCTCCCCCCCCCCACCCCCCCCCACTCACTTTTAAGAATTTTTGATTTTATTTTCCATTCCCAAATGTAAGCCTTTTCCCCCATCTATGTACGCTAAAAGTGCCTGGTACATGTAAAATCTGTCGTGGGTGCAAAGTCCTCCAAGTTCCCTGTGAATTATACCTCTGGAAGTGCCTAGTCAGGTGAAGGTCTCTTCACCTGATCAAGGTTCTAAATTACGAGACCAATCACTTTCTCTTCCTTAATTTTTGCTTTTTTAAAATCTGCCAAGTTAAATAGAAACCTTGAACCGGCAAACAATGAGAAATGTAGCAAACCACTAAAGAGCAATGCAGCGATGCCAACAAGGCTATTGTCAGGTGGATCACAGCCTTGATGTGATCAGGCGATTTTCGCCCTGCTCCCAGTTACTAACTCGTCAAGCTTGGCACTGGTTAGAGGCCTGGTTAGAGGTATAACCCCCCCCCCCCTGCCCGAAAAAAATTATAAAGAGAGAGAATTTTACATCTTATGACTTTTTTGACAGATTTCTGCATATGTTTTTATATAAACAATGAAATCCCCCCCCCCCACATGAAATGTCAGCTTATCCCTCCTCTGTCCCTTTAGTACAAAAAATTAAAAATCTTCAGAATCTTAAATTCTTCTGTCCTATTTGTTGCTCACTAGTAATAATTAGTAAAAAATCAATCACCTAAACAACCTCTCCAATCCATCCAGAATTTACGCTTTCCCCATCCCCCCCCCCCCCCCCTCTTAGCACACAAAGATTTTAACCACTTTAAAACTCTTTATTAAAAAAATATATACTCTGTTTGTTGCTCTCTAGTAACAATAAATAAATAATCAGCTATTTAAATTATTCCTATACCATAAAATGTCTGCTTCCCCCCCCCCTACCACCCACACCCACGACAAAAAAAATTAAATGTTTAAAATTCTGTCCTATTGGTTGCTA
This sequence comes from Maratus michaelseni, assembly GCA_963931845.1. Classification (NCBI taxonomy): domain Eukaryota; kingdom Metazoa; phylum Arthropoda; class Arachnida; order Araneae; family Salticidae; genus Maratus; species Maratus michaelseni. The sequence continues at coordinate 377,010,335 of OZ007586.1, forward strand.
TCTAGTAACAAATAAAATAAATAATCAATCATTTATATTACCCCCCCCCCCACACACACACTCCACCCTCTAAAATTTACATTTCTGCTTCCCTGCCTCTCCCCTCAGCATACCAAGTTTAAAATCTTTAAAATTCTTTATTAAAAAATATATGCTCTATTTGCTGCTTTCAAGTAACAATAAATAAATAATCAACCATTTCAATTATCTCTCAATCCCCAAAATGACCCCATACCCTACTTTGTCACCCGTAGCCAAAAATCTTTAAAACTATTTATGAAAAAAAAACTGTCCTATTTGCTGCTCTCCATTAACAGTAAATAAATAAATCATCTAAATTACAAACTCCTTTCTTCAAAATTCATATTTCCCCCCTCATCCCCCCAGAATACAAAGTTTAGAATTTTTAAAACTCTTATTTGAAGAAATCTTTTGTCTTATTAGTTAATTCCTAGTAAACATAAATAGCCCCACACCCACTTTTAAGCAATTTTGATTTTCTCTTCCATTCCCAAATATAACCTCCCCCCCCCCCCCCCCACACACACATACACACAATTTTGTTTTGCAAAAAAATTGATTTTAAAAATTCAAGGGAAAGAATTTTCAATATTTTGACTTTTTGGCAGATTTCACTTAGGTTTTTATATAATGTTAATGAATTTCTCCCTCTCCCTCCTGCATGAATTGCCTGCTTCCCTTCTCTGCCCTCCACAACACAAAAAGTTTAAAATCTTGAGAATCTTAAATTCTTCTGTCCTTCTTGCTGCTCACTTCTAACATAACAATAAGTAAAAACTCAAACCTCTAAACTACAATCTCCCCCTCCATCCAAAATTTATACTTCTCTTTCCCCTTCAGCATATAAAGTTTAAAATCTTTAAAACTCTTTATCAAAAAATATGCTCTATTAGTTGCTCTCTAGTAACAATAAATAAATAATCAACCATTTAAATTATCTATCTACCACCAAGATATCTGCCCCTACCCCTTTGCCCTTCAGCAAAAAAAAAAAAAAAAAAGAATAAATAAATAAAACTATTTAAAAAAATTCTTCTGTCCTATTTGCTGTTCTCTAGTAACAATAAGTAAATAATCAGCCATCTAAATTACCCCCTCCTAATCTCTCTCTTGAAAGTAACATTTCTCCTTCCCTCTCTTTCTTCTCAGCATACAAAGTTTAAAATCTTTAAAACTCTTTTTTTTTTTAAATATATGCTCTATTTGTTGCTGTCTAGTAACAACAAATAAACGATCAACCGTTTCAATTATCTCTCTACCCTCAAAATGTCTGCTTCTCCTTCTTTGGCACCCCTAGCAAAAATCTTTAAAACTATTTATGAAAAAAAAAAAAAACTGCTCTATTTGTTGCTTTCCATTAACAGTAAATAAATAAATCATCTAAATTACAAACTATTTTCTTCAAAATTCATATTTCCCCCTCATACCCCCAGAATACTAAGTTTAGAATTTTCAAAACTTGTATTTGAAGAAATCTTTTGTCCTATTAGTTACTTCCTAGTAAAAATAAATAAGATAATCTACCACCTTAATTGTCTCTCTGCCCCCTCTCCTCCCACACATACAAAATTTAAAATCTTTAAAACTCTATATTAAAACAAATCTGCTGTAATTGTTGCTGTCTAGAAACAATAAATGAATAATCAGTCATGTAAATTACACTTCTGTCTCCTTAAGCCCCACTTCCCCCTCTACCTACCTCACCTAGCAAATAGTTTAAAATCTTTAATATTATTATTTTTAAAAAATCTCCCCTATTTTCTTATTTTGTAGTAAGGTGACCCATCTAAAATCTCATCTATATCATCTCATATAAATATCACTCATCTAAAATATTCATCCCCTTTGAAATTTTTGCTCCATCTTTCCACTCAGAGTGTGTGTGTGGGAGGGGGGGGGGATTTTGAATAGGTTGGAGGAAAGCATACATTTTCATCTCTTTTGCAGTTTGGCTGTTCTCATCCCTGACTCACATGTATTTTTTATGTTTAAAATAAATATATTCTCTAAAATAACTTTTCACCTCACCCCCCCCCCCCCCAAATGTCTGAAAGTTGTTCTTTTCTGGGGATCAAGAATGGAAACTTAAGGGGAGAGTTGGATGATTATTTATTTATTATTGTTGTTACAAAGTAACAATACAGCTAAAAAATTAGTGAGTTTTAAAGTTTGTGTGCTGTGTGTGTGGGGAGGGGGGGAGAAAGAAAGGGAGAAGAAGGGGTTTGTTTGGGCAGGGAGAGAAGTAATTTAGATGATTATTTAATTCTTAATACGGAAAAGTTAAAAAAAGAACAAAAAAAATCGATTAAGATTTTAAATTGTGTGCACTGGGAAAGGAAAAAAAGAGGCCTTTTTTGCAGTGTGGGGGGAAATAATTTATATTGTTATTTAAATATTGTTACAACTAGTGTTTCCATTTGATGTTTCCCAAAGAGCGCTTCACACTGCCCTTTTCATTTAAACTGCCGATGCACCCTGTCTTTTTTAGACATGGTAAAAGTGCCCTGCCCCTTCTGCCAGTAGCTTGTCTGCGTCCTCTTTTTTTTTTCAAAATATTTGGCTTTTTCCTCTTCTACCCCCCCCCCCCCCCCTCCTTTCCTCCCAGAAATCACATGGGCTTTTGAAAACAGAAGTTCTGTTGCCCTGATTGACTCACGTGTTGTATGTTCTAAATCAATGTAAAAAAACAGATGCAGCAATTGCATATTGTATTGTTTTCAAATTGTAATGCATTTTCAATTTCAAAATCATCCCGGTACGGCACATGTTTCCATAAGTGGAATATTCAAAAAATGGAGTTATTTTAATGAGATTCTTAAAAATACAGTATGATTTCAGCTTACCTTGATAATGTATGCCAGTGAATCCCGAGGGTGGCAATTTCGTAAGTATTACAGACTATGGGAGTGAATTGCTTAAGGGTAGTTTTTAATTGTGTTTACGCTGAACTATATTTAGTAGACTAATAGAAGTTTGTGGAATATAAATAAATTCATATACAGGGCTATGCAAAAAAGATACATTGTCATTTATGTTTGGTAATTGCTGCAAGTAAGTTTTAAGTTGCCTTTTAGCTTAATAGGTGGTGTGTACAAAAGTCTTCAGATGATATACAGGGCTGTACAAAAGATTTCGAGTGCATTTCCATCAATTGGCGAAAATTGCTAAATGTGAATATTCTAACTGAACTAAATTTTATCATACTATTTATCCACATCTATTGATCATATACAGAGCTGTACAAAATAATTCGACTACTTTTTTCACACTAGAAGGTAATTTTGAAAACTGTATTTTTCAATGTGTTATATGTATTCTAAACTGTTTACTTACATAACTTCTTTCACCTTATTTAACGTTGAAGTTTCGTTACAGTTTTCTGGCTGTGTTGGAAAGTGTTTCATAATCTATGCGTGATGCATGATTTTTCGTTCTTGTTTCATTTATAAATTAATGATAAAAACTATTTTTTAATGAATTTTTAAAAAAAATCTCAGTTATGAGCTCTTTTCCAAATTTAACTGTTTCTGTTTTTAAAAAGGGAAGGGCTTACAATCCATTTTATGGTAAGAAAATAATAAGATTTATGTATAGGAAAAAAATCATTACCACACAAGATAACCCATTGATTGTGCAATCCATATTTGATGTTCAGATTTAAACAGCAATTATTTTTTAATTCTGGATTACAATAAAGTTACAATTTCTAAAATCAATTACTGAATTAATTTAATTTTTATTATGAATGACATGAATAAACCCTTACATGAGTTCACTACTATACTCAAGTAACATAAAATTGAAACAAAGCACATATGAATACATCTCTAACTTGAACACAAAATTGAGAAAAATATATTAGTATTTATCGCACCAACACAAATATAATGGGGGGGGGGGGGTAGTCGTTCAGCATCCGGCCTTGCTCAATGAAACATAAATGCAGGTAACGCCTGTGTACACTCTTTATACAACATTCATATTATTTAATTACCTAGGCATGTGTGCTTCTTATGAAGAGCAGCACCAACCCATGCATAAATATATATATATATATATATCCGGTCAGGCTCAGGTTGTTATATAATGGCACTTAGCCAAAAAAAAAAAGTAGAGCCTTTCAAGGCTTGAACACTTTATCCTATCATCTGCAGGCTGCAAGTAGCAGGATTCTCACATGATGTTCTGGAGTCTGTATATACCAAACTTCTCCTATGCTATATGTTATCTATCTATATTATAAAGGACAAACGTGTTCACGCGTAACGCTGGCATCATTTTGTGAATGGCAACACTGAATGGGGAAATTTCGGTTTTGCGATTTTTTTAAATGCAATTTTTTTAATTTCTAAACATCGCACATTTTCAATTTTTACACCGTTATATAGGGAAAAAAACCTACTTTCAAATGCAATTCGTTCGAAAACTGTATCACAATTTACTCTATAGAATTTAATTTAAATTAAATTTCAAGCATGATTTTTTTTTAAAAATCTATATTGCTTGATATTAATCTGTTTGCACGATTACAAAAAATTAATTCGTTTGCACTTTAAACAATATAAAAAGTTCAGCATTTGTTTCCAGCTATTATTCCATAACGAAATTAAAACTTCGTTATGCAATAAATAAAATAGTATAAATAAAACGCAAATTTAACAGACATGTAATCGAAATAAGTGCTTAAAAGTGCTAAAATTATCAGAATAAGAAAAACTGCTATATAACGAAATTTTTAGCAGTTTCTTCGGCTATTAACTTCTGGCACAAGGCCAATACAAAATTGCCGTTTTTAATAAATTTCAAAATTTTATTTTAATATATAAATGACATATTTCATATAAAAATGCTCTTTGGTATATTTAAGGGGCAATCTAAAAGCAATTATTAAATGTAAAAAATCTATTACAGTTTTCAATAACAAAAAATAAATGATTTTCATATATATTCTCTATCCTGGAAGCCTGGGTTTGATGCCCTAGTATATTTAAAGCTAAAAGCGCATTTCTTAAGATTTCACATAAAATTGATCTCAGTGTGCATGCTTCAACTTTTTTGAAAGCAGGAAGGGGAAATACCAGGGGGATTCTTCCATTCTATAGTTTGAGAGTGGGCTGGGTCTGAACAAAAAGGAACAGGGAACGATTCAAACCCACACAATGAGAAACCCATTCATCCTTCTTCCCACTTCCAATAGGAAGAAAAACTTTCTCTTTCTTAAAAATGGCAGTTTTTCCTTCAGATGAATTTTACAAGCAGCTATTTTGTTGCCTGGAGCCTGAATCAAATTTTGTTGAAGAGAAACGCTTCACCCTTCGGACAAAAAATAAATCAACAATCACAGTTTTTAAAAATACGTTGATGCAGTTTCTGCAGGATTCTATGTGAAATTTTCTTTTTTTGTTTTTTTATTTAAATCCAAGTTCACTGGATCCAAAGACAGTACGGCGCCCAATCCTAAGTTTGTTTTATTCGAGGACCATTTGGAATAAACTGACCAGCGTAGCGGGCGAAGCTTCGCTAGTATTCTATGATTTCATTATTTCATTTTCAGAAAAACATGCCTTCACGCCCCTTAAATCCTGGATGGTGCTTGGCCCCTCCATACATCATCATTGGATAGCACCATTTCCCTCATCCAAAAGAACATTTCCCTAGCTGTAAATCTGGGGTCATAAAAATGCTTAGGACCTATTACATTTTTTGAACTACATCCAAACATTCTGGTGACAATGAAAAAAAAATACATTTCTTAATACATTGCATTCTCATAGGAAACACAATGAAAATTAAAAAAGACCTATTAAAAAATAATACAAACATTATAAAATTAAATATATACATAATATTCATCATAATTAACAACATATTCAAAAAACATTTTTGTATCTGCTTCCTGGTTGGAGATATTTAATGTTAAAAGTCTTTCATAAAAATCTTATTTACAGGAGGTAGATTTTCTGTTCAACATGTGTCATCAATAATTTTAGTTTCACAAGTAATTGAATTTACTATACAAGTTAATAACAAGTTAGAAATTGTATGTCAAACATGACAAATGAGGTGTGTTCATACTATAACTAGTTTTATAAATATTTAGATCTTGGTGCAATAGCTGTTGTACTCTTATGCAAAAATGCATGAATACAAAATTTATATTATGTGCAGATTTTCATACTATACATATTAATTTTATTTCACGAAATTAAATTTCAATACACTTTTACAAACAATTAATTACAATTCAGTTACATTAAAATTATACTATGTGCAAATATCCAATACAAGACAATGTAAAAAAATCATCGTTATTATTTCAGTGAAAAGAATTATATTGTCTATTATTATGATATGATTAATTTCCGTAACAAAATAAGTACATTTTAAGTTGGCAACATTTTATCTTTTGTTGACATTTACTAAAAATTCCAATGGGAAACTTAAGCCTAGCTTTGAAAATTTCAGAACTTGAAATCCATATTTAGACTCTTTTTCCATTTAATATCTTTTTCTCTGGAAACATCTATCCAAAAAAACTGTCGGTAGATTATATGATTGCTATAATTAAACAATTTTAGTATAAAAATGCAGTTTTTTAATTCAGTAATACGGAAATAATATGACTCCATCTTAAATATAATGCAATCACCATGGCAACCTAGAATCATTACCTATCATGGAATATCCCTGAATTAATTACATATGATAGAATTTAATAGATTAAAGAAAACTTTTATAAATATCTTTTTAAGCTTTGATTTGACTTTCATAACATTTGAAATGACTTGACAAAATTCTGCAACGATTATACATATTTTCAAACCATTTGGTTTAGTAGGTTTTGCACTGTTATATGCAAACAGACGGATGGACCAGATGATGACTCTAGATGCTAGGTATATATAGTTACGAACGCACCTCAAAACTATCTCCTTCCTTCTAAAAGTAGAAAAAAGTGATCATTGTATGGATAAGATTGTAAAAAAAAAAAAAACTGAATGCTGAGCTATATTTTTCATTGTAGAGAAATTTTCTAAATAAATGAAGCAAGCATAAGAATCTAAAACACAACTATTTCTATTATGAAGCATTTATCAGAAAAAATTCAACTTTTGAGTCACGTCAATTTCCTCTTCTTTTAAAACTTATCAACCCACACAACTAATACATATATGTGGCTTTTAAATAAAATATGTTTTAATTAATAATATATATACCTTCTTTTAAAGATGTAAAGTAACATAATGATTTGAAAGATTTTGGTTATTATTAATACAAATATATTTAGAAAAGTCATACCATAAAATTCAATCCAAATAAAGCTTCAAAATCAGATTAGATTTTTTTTTTAAATGGTGTTTTATCCAGTTTTTTAGCTTTTTCTCACAACATTGTGAAAGAACCATTAGGTATATATGAAATTCCATCCATCTTAATTTTTTTAAATAGATGCATAATTTACTAGAAGCTTTTGGTCCCATAACATTGAAGTGATTTTCTTTTCATTGTCAAATATAAGAAAATTGATACAACAATATAGCATAAAACCCTTTTAAGGATTTTTAAAAAGAAATGGAATGAGGTACTTTAAAACTAAAGTGCAATGAAATTATATTAAATATCAGAAAATTTATACAACTGATTTGATATACCCAAGTTGAAAATAAATAAATAGAGAACTAAGAATAAATTCCAACTGAAAAATACTTTGTAAATAAAAAGATAATTTCATATCAGTCAAGAAATTCAGAGTCAGTCATTTTAATGACTTGTACAATTTCTATAAAAAAAAAAAATTATATATAAACAGAACTTTCTACAGGTTTTCTATAGAACAATAATCATTTCCCATATCATTTAATAATAAAAATAACAATAAAAATCTGAATATCATATAAACTGTTTTAATAAAGTTATAAAATAACTATGAAAAGTTAGGATTAATTATAAAATATCTTCATTTTTCATTTACCATGAATAAAAATTTTAACTAAGACCTATTATTATATGAATTCACATAAAATGAAATCTTTTTAAATTTCTCAAATTTCATTAAATAAAAGGTTTTATTTATTATTCTAGAATATAATTGATTCTATTACATAAATATAATTTTTTATATTAAAAAAATTGCAGAGAACCACTAAAATCACCTAAAATAAAGACATTTTTTTAAATTATACTCAATAATGCAACAAATGATATGAAGTAAAAAACATTAATGCAATGTGGAATGACTTATAAAGCTGTGTTAACATAAATACATACCTAAAACATGCACATTTAAGAAAATCCTTAATACAGTGCGTCTCAAAAGTATATGGACAGGCGATTTTTTGAAATAACAGTCCAAAAAATGAAGCAATAATCTTGAAAAAAATAATAAGCATATGGAATCATAACATAAGTTTATCACAACAAAGAAATAAAGTATAAGTTTTACAGAATTTTAGTAAAAAAATCAAAATCAAAATAGGCTGTCCTAAAAATATATGGACTTTGAGTATTTTGTATTTAAATTCAAAAAGATAATTCCTTTGAATTATCTTGAAAATCTTATCAGGCATTCAGTGAACTAATATTTGGAGAATGTGTGACTGTAAAGAGAACCAACTCTGTTCTACTTGTTGCTTTAATTCCTGAATAGTCAGAAACTGAGGACCATGGGCATACACCTCTTGTGCAAGTACTCCCAAAAGGTTTTCAATTGAATCCAAGTCTGGGCTGATAGCTGGCCAGTCCATAACAGTCACTTGTTTATGTGCAAACCAAGCTGTTGTTAAGTGGGAGGTGTGAATCGACGTATTGTCCTGTTGGAATTTCCAGGTTTCCCCTCCTAAGATGTTATCAATTGGAAGTAGATTGCTTTTGAGTACATTTTGATAATCCTCAGAGCAGTATTGGTCATTAATAAAAACAATATGCATTGTTCCGTTGAAAGAGAACATGCCCCAAATCATGACAGAACACCCTTCTTGTTGCCGATTAAAGAACTCACGAGATTCTCATCGTAGGTCATGCCAATAGTATACTGAACCATCAAGGCCATCCAAATTGAATTTATTTAGTCATTGAAGAAAACTTTTAACCATTCATCCGTCCAATGCATGCGTTTAGCCCAAAAAATGAGTGCATTTCTATGATGCAATTTCAGCATAGGTTTCAGACACATTCTGTGATATTTATGAAAATTGCTTGCCTGTATGCGATGGTGAACAGTAAATCTCAAAATAGGAAATGCTAAAATCCTCGCAATTTCACGAACAGACTTGTTTAGGGTTGAATCTGCTAGCAAAATCTCTCTCTATCTTGTAGTTGGGATGTTTCTCTTGGTAGACCTGAACGCTTTTTTGCAATCGCATTGTCACATTTTGATAATTTTCGTAAATTCCAGATCTGCTACGCTTCATTTGTTTAGTAATATCACAAACATTAACATTTTGAGCCTTTAAACGCCAAATTTTAGCTACATCAGCTGCAGAGAATTGAACGTTGGAAAGCATTGTCCAACTATTTGGAAATTGAAGAACGAGCAGTGATTTTATATTTCGAAGTGGTTACGTTACATGCACAGACTGCAAAATAGGCAATTTTTTTTTATACGGTGATAATAAAAGTGATTCTTTTTATTGTCCATAATTTTTGAGACAGCTTATTTTGAATTTTGTTTTTTTACAAGCAATCTGTGATATAAACATGATATTTCTGTATTATAATAAACTTATGTTATGATTCCATATGCTAATTATTTTTTTCTTGATTATTGCATCGATTTTTGAACTGTTATTTCACAAAAATCGCCTGTCCATATACTTTTGAGGTGCACTGTAATATAATAAAAGATATGAAGTAAAATCTATAATAAAGAAGTCCCTTGCAATTAATAGTGAGTGATGTGTTTTTTCTTTTTGTTTGTTTGTTTTTCTTTTTTATGCTTATACAATCACAACAAAAATATTTTGTAGGCTTAAATACTTAAGATTTAAACTATTACAAATTTTACTTTACTTACATTATTAATGTATGTGTATATATATTTTAACAGATTGATAATACTTTTTTTCTGTATATTAAATCAATTGGTAAAATTTAAAATTATTGGACATAATAATTGTAAATGAAAATGTATAATCAAATAATTAATCATACAAATTACAACAATGATATACAAAATAAGCTGAATGGATGTTCATATAAAAATCTTTATTACAGCTGTTTTACAAGTAATATTATTACAAAGCCCTAACTTTCAAATATAAAAAAAAATAGTAAGCAACGTTGCATTTAATTTATTAAGTAACTATATTTTTTTTAAGTTTCATATATAATAGAAAGTTATAATCAAATATAAAGTTATTATATATTTTATTAAAGTTAATAATCATTACTTTAGCAAGTTCTTCACCAGAGTAACTTTCACGAGCTTTTCTAAGGTCAGCCACAAATCTCTCTTTCATATACGCCCTACAAAAATACAGTTGATCAAATAAAGCATGGAGTTCTGCATACATTTAGAAGTACAAAAAAAAAATCAAATAAATATACAAGAAAATATTTTCAACAAATATTTCAGATCAAGATTATTGATCAAAACTGTCACTGATCATCTTCTACACTATGGCTGGATGATATCAGAAATTTAATATAGCAACATATCAACAAGTTAATATTGATATTGTTGATATATGATGATATTACCTTAAACTAAGAGACAATAGAAAAATTGCAAATTTCAAAAGACAATGATTTGGTAGCAGCAATTTAAATACAAACAGATGTAGAAAGCAATGAATCAATATTTTACATCTATTTGCTCACATAACATCATTTAAATATATATATATATTACACAAAATAGAAATATTTTAGAAAAAAGAAACCAATGCTTGATATCTATTTGTATTTATACTATTGCTATCATAGTGTTTTTCTTTTCTTTTTTTTTTTTTTAAGTATGTTCACTATTCTTTTCATTTCATAGTATTATTTTTTAATAATATTTTAGCTATTTAATTTCCTCAAGTATAACTGAGTATGTAATTTAAAAAATCTACTAGATAAAATAAAATGTTCTTAATTTTAGAATGTTGATGATTCTAATAGGTTTAAAATAAGTGAAAAGTGAAAACAGAAATTGATTTAATGGCACATGTCATGCCAATATGTTTGTAATTAAATAGGTTTCAATGGATGACAGATGCAGCAGAAATGTTATTTATCAATATTTCCCTAAGGGGATCAATACAATCTTAATAGTAAAAATTAAGAAAATTTTACTGCATTTGTATTTTCATCTTTTTAGTATATGAATGCAACATTATAACTTAATTTTTAAATATAAATATACATATTCAATTCACATTTAGAAATAGTTTTATGCTAATTAAAATTTAGATTTTCTATAAATATTTTGTAAGTAATATCCAAAACAAAATACTTTTCTGGAGATAAACTAACAAAAGAAGTCTAATTTACCATACAATTTTACTTTATTATTATGCAAAATGCTCAATTTGATATTTAAACCTTTTTTTATTTCAAAAGTGCCAATGATTTTTTTTTTTTTTTTTTAAGAGAGAAATGTTGCAAATGACAAAAATAAAACTAATTGTCCCTTTTCTTGAAATCACTTCATGATATGTTGGGCAATCTACCCAATACCATACATTCATTTTATGCTGAAATATCAAGATACAGTAGACTCCCTCAAATCCGCCACCCTAAAATCTGCAAATACCTAAAATCTGTACATCTTTGCAGATGTAAACAATGAAACTTACAGTTAATATGTAGAGGGAAATTTCAAGATTTTTTAAAAATTATATCATTCCATGCACATTTTAATATGTAATTATGGTTAATATGACTGACTACATGTTTTCTCATCATGGAAGTATAACTTTATTTCTGAAAAATTTCCAAGATAGTGCTGATATCAGTGGTGATCACAGTCTTTTTACCAAATACATTTATGGATTAATCAAGCATTTTTGGATATTAAGTTTGGCTAAGCATGAAATAAAACTTTTTTATTTTAAGATTTTTTTGTAAATTATTAGTGCACCTTTATAAGGCAAATTTCATGGAATAATTAAATATATATATATCTCATCATTATTATGCCTGTTTAGTTATGCATTATTGTTTACTTGACCTTTAACTTTAAAATTTTAATAATGTTTTAAATTTTCTTTATTTTTATTACTTTACTTAATTATTTTAATATTTTACGTTATTGTAAGCATTCATTATAATTTTGAGTGCATTATAACATTCAAATTACCGTTTAAAAAATTTAAACAAAACAGTGACCAGAAATCCACAAATTCTAAAATCTGCACAACCCCTCGTCCTAAGCTGTGCGGATTTGAGAGAGTCTACAGTATATTCAATTCACTCAGGGAAACCTCGTATTACTGATAATACGACCCAATAAGATAATATGAATGAGCACAGTGTAGGCAATACTATTAACAAAAAAAAACAGCACATATTCAAGATCATGTTATTCGCCATGACATATAATTTTACTTTATTATACAAAATGCTCAATTTGATATTTAAACCTTTTTTTAACACTTTCCAACCTAGTTGAAAAGTGTTTATGACTTCGGTCTGTCTGGCCGTCTGCCATCTGTCCGTGCTCTAACTCCCGTAAATATGCTCGGATTGCCCTGAAATTTTTGTATGTTATTGTTGTTATCTATAGCATCTTCCCTATTTCAACTGAAGTGTGTAGCACTTATAGTTTTTTTACAGGGACACTCAAAAGAATTCCGTTATATTACAGTCTATGGGGGAAAATCATTTGTGGTTTATTTTAATGATGTTACACAATTTCAAACACATTGTAATTGATATATATCACTAAGGTGCATTACAAGAAGCTTAATATGAAATAGGGTGTGCATAGCACTTATAGTTGCTTTACAGGGACAGTCAAAAGAATTTAGCTACATTACGTCTATGGAGAAAAATCGTTTGCGGTTTATTTAAATAATGTTTCACTATTTTAAACGCATTGAAATTTATATATGAGGTGCATTACAAGAGGCTTACTACAGAATATTGTGTGTATAGCAGTCATCGTTCATTTACAGGGATACACAAAAGAATTCTCTACTGTCTGTTAACAATAATTCCTGGAAGTGCATTTTAAGTTGCGGAACGCGATTTTAAATTTAACTCACTTTTTGTCTATTACTTGGTGTGTATAAATTCTGTAGATCATATACAGGGCAGCACAAAAGTTCGCGAACACATTTTGTTTATTGACAGAAACTCCAGAAGGAGAATTTTAAACTGTGCTACACGTTTCCTAACTGAACTAAAATTTGGCACCCTATGTAGTATATATACAAATCTATAGATCATATACAGGGCCGAATTAAAGTATTTGGATATTTTTCCGAATATTGTATATGTTGGAAATTTCTGAAATTATATTTTTAAATATGTTATGCGTTTTTCAAACTTTTACTTAGATGTTTTCTTTCAGCTTATTAAACAGTAATGATTTGTAAAATTATTTTGGAAGCGTTGGAAAGTGTTACATAATCTATGCTTGACACATGATTTTTCATTGTTGTTTGTATTTCAAAAGTGCCACTGATTTTTTTTTTTTTTTTTTTTTTTTTTTAGAAAAAGAGAGAAATGTTGCGAGTGACAAAAAGAAAACTAATTGTCCCTTTTCTTGAAATCACTTCATGATATTTTGGGAAATATACCCAATATCATACATTAATTTTATGCTGAAATATCAAGATACAGTAGACTCCTTCAAATCCTTGTATATTCTTGTATGTGTCTTGATATATTGCAATATCAAGACCAATAGCAGCAGCAGAACTAAAACACGGATGATATACTAACCATACACTATTCGTAACTGATATTATTCAGTAATGAACAGTGAAATTTCTGGTTTGTGAGAACAATAACAATTGTAGAAATAGCAAGTAAATATATTAGGCTATTCCTTACTTGGAGATCTTAAAGAACGAGAAATAATCATCAGAGATAGATTTTCTATTTTGGATGAAGCAGGCCAGTGAATAAATCATCAGGGGATCAGATGAAAGAAGGGATTGAAGAAGATATTGGTATAGGATATTTGGTGTAGTTTCTCAGGGTTTGAAATCACATAGCATGCAAAACAGTATTTTTGTTATTGGGATATATCGACAGAGTCAGAGCTTAGATATTGGTATTGTGATATTTAAAAAATATCAATATTTGATCGATATATTGATAAATAATCCAGTCCTATCTTGCACTTACATTTGCTGCCATGATGTTTAATTATTTGATCAAGAATATCAAAATTTACTGGAATTTAGGGTCTAGTTTGTATATGGTATGGTAACAAATATTTCATAATTATATATGGTAAATGTACCAATAGTCGGCCACCCCCCAATAGTCGACCACATGGAGATAAAATGCCTTACGCATAGCTTATTTTTGGTTCTAAATGAAATATTACAATTTGGTTATATGCAGCCATCTTTCATAAGTCATAAACCATCACCAAAGAATTGTGGGTATTTTTATTGAATTTGTAATCAGCCCTTTTTTTTCGAGATGGAGGTCAAATCGCCATTTTCCCTATTTTTTTGTTAACAGATGGCAATTTTTTTAAAAGGCAAGTATTAATTAATTTTTTACTTTTTGCTAAAGTTATCAGGCTAGAATATTAGCAGAGTAAATAAACTAATGTTTTTGAGTATAAAAAGTACATAAATTTGTCGCTTTTAATTAATTTTAATGTGGCCAGCTATTGGGTATTAATTTTGCTTACATGTCCAATAGTTGGCCACCAGGAGCTGAATACTGAATACATAACTTATTGTACTTTTTTAAATTTATTTTTAATTGTTTGGTAGATATAACTTTATCTCTACATCTATAATAATATTATATAAAAAAAATCTTTTTTTACGTGCTTGTTTGTTTGTTTGTAGGGGAAACTACTGGAACTACCGAAAGAATTTCAAAAGTAAAGGTGGCAGTTTCTGCTCCGACATAGACTATATTTTACGTCAGAGCCACTTTTCGCAAGTAGATGGATGAGCAAAAAACATTCCAAACTTGCCCTTTTTGTGATATTGAAGGAGCTAGTAACTTGAAATTTGGCATGGTGGTTGTTTTCTAAAAAATTCGAAATTTAAAAGTGTGAAATGAGTGGAAAAAGTTCTAAATTATATTTTATGTAGAATTGTTAGGAATATAAACTTGAAATTTAACATGTCTGTTACTTTTAAGACGTAAATTCTGGATCAAGGCAATTAAAATAAGGGGGAATTTTAGAAAATGAAAAAAACTGTGAACATTCTAAATTACGATTTATATGGAATTACTAGGGATAGAAATTTAAAATTTGCCAATTCTGTCATTTTTAATATGTAAATGCTGGTACAAAATAGTTTAAAAAAAAAAAAATCAAAGGGTACAGGACCAAACAAACATTCTAAAGTTTCCAAATCTGTGATAGTTTTGGTGCTGGAAACTTATAATTTGGCATGGTGGTTAATTTTAAGACATAAACGACCGGCTAAGAAAGGTTTCTAAAAATTTGGAAATTTAGAATGCTGAAATGAGAGGGAAATGTTCTGAATTATGGGTTTTTTTTTTAATAAATTTTAGAATAGAAACTTGAAATTAGACATGGATAACCTTTTCCATACGTAAGTGGTCTGATCGAACCCAAACAGTTTCTAAAAAATTCAAAATTTAAAAGGAAGTAAAAATTTTCTAAAATTGCAATTTCTGTGATACTGTTGGGTTTGAAACTTCAAATTTTGCATGGGGGTTTCTTTTAAGATGTAAACTCTCGCAAAGAATGGTTTCTATAAAATTCAAAATTTAAAAAATTGAAATTATCAGTAATTGTTGTTTATCAATCTAAATTATGATTTATTTAGAATTAATAGGGATGGAAAACTGATATTCGATATCGGGGTTACTTTTAAGTCATAAATGCTCGCACACAGTAGCTTTTTCTTAAACAAAAATCTAAATTTAAAATGGGGAAATGCATAGAAAAGTTCTAAAATCCACATTATTTTTGACCCACTAAACCGAATCCAAAATTTCTTTCAGGATAACACTGTCACTCAGAAACGTAAAACACATGATGATTTGTGATTATGATTTATTTAGAGTTTACAGGGTGATTTCTAGATACATGAAATTTGACATGGCTTTTACTTTTAAGATGTAAATCACGCCGGCAGATCCTATTGTAACATATTCAAAATTTAAAAGAGTGAAATGAATAGAATAGGGTTTTAAATCACAATTTCTTTTGTACTACAGAAACAATTTCAAATCTTGTCCTGGGATAAAAATGATGCCGTTCTCCACCTAAAAATAGGCTATATTTTATCTCTGTACAAATGACCTGATAAAATGAAAAATGTTCTAAAATCCCGTTTACTTTGAATTTGTTAAGACTAAGAGCAAGAAACTCCTTATGATGATGGATTTTAAGACATAAATGCTCATTAAGAACGTTCATCAAAGTATTTGATATTTAAAAGAAAGAAACTATTGGAAAGCGCTCTATAATTATGATTTTACTCCCAAACTGTTAAGGCTAGAAATTTTAAATACGACATGCAAGTTTCTATGGGATGTGATGCTCCTAAAGATGCCTCTATTTTAAAGATTTTCAAATAAATGAAATGGGAAGAAAACGTTTTACAGTTATATTTTTACTATGATTTCTCAAAAAAAAGTCTGCCTAGAAACTTTAAATTTGGCATAGAAATAACTAATACAGAGATGCACAAGAACAATATTTGTATTTTTAATCATTTTTTTAATTTAAAAGAAAAGTAAAATTAAATAGTTTTAAATACCATGTTAGGAACAACTTTTTTTAGCAGTGGGATAAACATAGGTACGAGCAAACATTATAATTAATTCAAATAATACTAATAAAGAAACATGATTTCCAATAAGGAAAGGAAGTATTTCATATTCAACCTTTAGCCGTACACAAATGACAATTAAATATAGTAAACTAATGTTTTCCCACTTATTATTTCTCGGTGTTTTGATTTTTATGGTGCATAAAGCTACATTAATGCTTGATTTTTATAGAAAATAAATTCTGAAACTACTGAACTGATTAAAAAAAAATTTTCCACTAAACGATAGCTTATAAACAGAGTTTCCAAATAGACTGCATTATATCTGTTTTCTTGGAAGGATGTGGATTCAAATGCGTTGCAATGACGATTTTCGCATTATTTCAAGTCTCACATTCACCTAATGCGGTACAAAAATGACGTTTATTCAAATTGTGACTTAATTCAGTAATATTTAAATTATTTGAAAAAGTATAATTTCTCCTAATGTTAATTGGTACACAAATACCACTTGCCATATTTCAATCATGCATGCAAAGCCGTTGGTTTTGATAAAAGAAAAACTTGTTACCTGATTGCTTTATCCAATAGTTAGCCGCTCTATTAATAAGAGGCTAACTACTGGGATTTAGAATCCTTTTTGCAGCCTCTATTAAACTTAAATAATAAAATAAAATAAAATAATGAAGCTTTCTGCATGTGTCACTTTTAATTGAACTGCCACATTAAGATTTACATTACACAGCAAAATAATTTGGTTGAAATGTAAAGAGGTATTGTGTTATTAATTTCTCGTAGTTTAACACGCATAAAGTAATCATTTATGAGATATTATCAGAAATTTAAAAGAAAATGTTTATGATTGATGATTTTGATGGACGTTACTTTGAACAATAACACTAATGAGAAATAACTTGAGTTTTCCAGAAGAATTTCCAAAAGTATGCATTTATACATGGCACTGTTAAAATTGTTTTGCTGTTTTTAAAAAGCTCTACTTTAAGTTATTTACAACCATCTGGGAAGACCAAGCTATGCCCGTTAAAATTATCTTTGTTTTCAACACGATATAACAATAAATCCTCAGTACAACATATAACAATCAGTTCTATGTACCCTGATTGGTTAAATTCTGTTTTTGAGAATTTTCTATGGACTCTGATTGGTTGAAAAATTTATCCTCGCTGTTAGTGGGAATTTCTAGAAAATTCCTTCAGATTCTGAAAACCAATCTGTTCGCCAAATGTCACCTTAATTTTGCAAAAATTCGAAACTTGATACATTCTTACATTTGACGGTAAGCATGTGCTTTGGCAATAGTACTCTTGGTAGTCGATTTTATGCTAAATCTCGCCAATGTCACAAAACTTTTACCAAACTTAGCGAAGTTGGCGAAACATTGCCAATATTGCAACTTCGTTAACTGTCAACTGTTCAACAACTGTCTCAACCTTCATTCACAATGAAATGTGTGACCCCAAAATGACCCACTAATTGAATTTTATCAAACCTGTGACCCAGCCCAATGGTCTTTTCGTACCCCAAAACGTTAGGATACAAAATTTGGTCAAAATCGTTAGAGCCGTCTCTTTGATAAAATTATCTTGACCCGTAGTGAACTCAAATTGACACACTAATCAAATTTTCTCAAACCTGTGACGCAGGCCAATGATCTTTTCGCACCCCAAAATGGTAGGATACAAAATTTAGTCAAAATCGTTAGAGCCGTTTTTTAGATAAAATTAACTGGACCCATAGTGACCCCCAAATGACCCACTAATTGAATTTTCTCAAACATGTGATCCAGCCACATAGTCTTCTCGTGCCCAAAAATGGTAGCATACAAAATTTAGTCAAAATCGCTTAAATCGTTTTTAAATACAATTTGTTTGACCCATAGTGACCCCCAAATGACCCACTAATCGAATTTTCTCGAACATGTGACCCAGTCAAATGGTCTTCTTGTATCCCAAAAAGGTAGGACACAAAACTTAGTCAAAATCGTTAAAGACATTTATTAGATAAGATAAAATTACCTTGAACCTTAACATGTGACTCTGAACATGTGACCCAGCCCAATAGTCTTTTTGTACACCAAATCGGTAGGATACAAAATTTAGTCAAAATTGTTTTAGTAATTTTTAGATAAAATTAGTTTGACCCGTAGTGATCCCAAAATGACCCAAAAATCGAATTTTTTCAAACATGTGACCCAGCCCAATGGTCTTTTTGTACACCAAAACGGTAGGATACAAAATTTAGTCAAAATCGTTAGAGCCGTTTTTTAGATAAAATTTATTTGACCCATAGTGACCCCCATATGACTCACTAATGAAATTTTCTCGAACATGCGACCCAGTCAATTGGTCTTCTTGTATCCCAAAAATGTAGGATACAAAACTTAGTCAAAATCATTAAAGCCATTTCGCAGATAAAATAAAATTAGCTTTACCCGCAGTGACCCTAAATGACCACTAATTGAATTTTCTTGAACATGTAAGATAGCTCAATCATCTTCTTATAACTGAAAATGGTAGAATGCAAAATTTAGTCAAATTTGTTAAAGTCGTTTTTCAGGCAAAACAAAATTCTGAATTGGCCGACTATTGGTGCAGTGATAGCCGAACATTAGATTTAAAGTGGCCGACTATTGGAGAACTTGCCCTTTTTTAACTTAACTTTGTCTAAAAAAAAACCTATTACCGTGTTTTTTAAAAATAATTGCTGAAACATAATAAGAAACGTATGTTTTAACATATATCACTGTTAAAAATGTTGTGTCTTTTTTTTAAAATTTTACGTTAAGATTTATATATATAAAAGCAATTAAGTGGCCGACTATTGGTACATTTACCCTATATCTATTCAGTTAAATGAACTCAAACAATTTTTGAAATTTATTTTACTTATATAAGTGTCAACATCCTTAAGAAAGTCATATGTCATAAAAGTGAGACTTTGAGTTGAAATATGTTTTCCGATTTTTTAATATTTTGCTCTGAAAATAGCTTTTATAGTTTCTAAATAAGATAAAAACTAGTTTGTTAGAGATATATAAGCAGATCCAAAATGGTTTTCAAGGGGCAAAAATATATAAAAGATTTTTAAAAAAAATTACATATAATATTTTGGCTTTTGCAGCAAGAAGATAAAAGGATAATTTCTTGAATATTTTTGACTCATTAAATTTTGACAATGAAATGTGAAAATTGAAATGCATTTTAGTAAGCTTTATATAAATTTCTTTAATTTGTTTATTTTTCAAAAGGTTTGAGTCATTAAAATAATTTTACACATGTTTAGAGCAGCATGTCTCATTGGTGACTTTATGCCTATAAAAGATAACCAACCAAATGCTTGATAATCTGAATACTAATTAGGTACATAGGTACTAATTATATAATACTGGGTTAGAATAAGCACAAGAACTGCTAAAAACATCTCAGTACCATAATAAAAGAAATTTCAATTAAAGTTATTAATAATTGCTGATATAAAATTGATAAATCAAAATCATACAATACTAACTTTGTCTGAATTTCCACTTCTTGAAGCATTTTCTTTAATCTACAGCTTAGTAATATTTTACTCTCAGATGAATCGTCAGAATGCCGCATACCAGATGTATCAGTTAAAACGCATTGACCATTGTCATTTAGTTTATATGGCAGCAATGTAAAAGTATAATTGGCACAGGATAACTGAAACAAAATAATATAAATTCTGTACATATTTAGTGAAACAACTTAAATGTGTATTAGCATAGGAACATTCCTGGAAAAAAGTTTATATCGTGTTATAACTATCAATTAAGTAACAGCCATATGTTAATCAATAGATAAAATCTAATAAAATGTAAGAAAAAATCAGAAGACGGCTACTAAACATACAAACTGATACATAAAATTTATCATATAAACTGTAAGTAGTTAATCTAAAGTTTATGCCATGGATATTACAGGCACTAGGAGAAATTTCAGGACAGACATTTTTTAAACTTTCAGGGAGAAAATTAGTTACCGTATTAATTGAAATACAAGACAAGGCCTGAATTTAAAACAAAATTTATTCCATATATATATATATATACTGAGAATAAGGGATAAGAATAACAATCTGAAAATAAATTGCTTTCACCCCTCTGTCATGAACAAAGATCCTCTTTTTACAGGAAGAAAGGCGTAAAGGAAGAGCAGAAATTTATGAGGAGGGAATTTAGATAAATGATTATTTATTACTATAAAAAACAATAGATCAGATTATTTTTAATTTAAAGTTTGAAAGGTTTTTAACTTTGTGTGCTGGAGGGGTAGGGCATGGAGGAGTGTAAAATTCGAAGGGAAGTATCAAATAATTATTAATGTCTGTGAACGTCTGTGTGTGAGTGTGTCTGTGCATTCCCGGTCTGTACATTCAAAGGCTCCGGGACCGCTCGATGCACGAACGGCGGATGCGGACCGAAAAATTCGGAAAAAAGGCGCGGAGCTCAAGTTCAGGCGGGGTGGCGAGCCCGACCCGGACCCGGGGAGTTATTAATTGACAAAACTGTTTTAATTACGGACCGAAACCCAACTTGAAAAAGAAACGAAAGCCGCAAACTTTCGCCTCCGAGAAGGGTTGCCGGTCTCTCTCGAGTCGGGGAGAATGCAGGGTCGCCGCGGAGCAAATTAAGCCCCAAACCGCAGTGCGGGTTTTTAAACCGACCCGGATCTACGGAAGTCGGGGGGCCAGAAATTCGGAAATCGGACAGATTCAGGAGAGCGTTTGCTTTCATAAATTCTGCGGGGACCAGGGTCGGAGGTTCGTTCGGTTAGAGGTTTGTACTATTCAATGTGCAAATTAAGGGATTATCCGGTGCGTGTGTAGCACGACCGGTATACGGTGCCGAAGGCAGCGGGGACCCGGGTCGGAGATTCGTCCGATTCGAGGTTTTACAAGATTTGAGATTTTCTACAATTCGAGGCACCGATATAAATTAGGGGCCCACTAGCGGGCGAAGCCAGCTAGTTTTAAATGAAAGATTATTTATTTATTTTTAATATAATATAATAAATAGGACAGAAAAAATAATAAAATAAAGTTTTTTAAGTTTTATGTGCTGGGGAGGGGGGGAGAGCAGAGTGAGAAAGCAGATATTGTAGGGAGGTGGAATTTAGATGATCATTTATTTATTATTACAACAAAGCAGAGAATTCTTTTACTCTTTTTTACTATATTTGTATGTTTGTTAAAATGAACCAATGTTCAATTAGATATAAATAATGCTTACTTATATGCTAATTTAAAGGAAATTATTTGCATGAAACAACCAGAAGGTTACGAGGTTGATAAAAATAAGGTTTGTTTCTTAAGAAAAGCTATTTAAGATTTGCATCAAAGTGGTTGTCAGTGGTTTTTCAAACTAGATGAACTTTTGTTAAAAATGATTTTTTTTAAGCTATTTTGGTGTAATTATGTATATTCATTTAAAGATAATATCATACTAATGTTTAACGTTGATGATATCATTGTGTTTGATAAAACTAAAGAAGACATAGATGAAGGTCTAGGTATAGAATTTGAAGAAAAGGAGGGAAGATTTTTTATTCATCAACAAACTTATATAGAAAAAAATTGTAAATTGTATGAAAAATATAAATTTTCAGTAAGTTTACTTCCTATTTCAAAAGCTCGGGTATTTTCTAAATTAGATTCCCCTGACACTAGTGATGAAGTAGACAAAATGTCATGTTTACCTTATAAAAATTTAGTGGGATGTCTTTCCCTTATAGCAAGTAGAACAAGACCCAACATAATGTATGCATTAAACGTATTTTCACAATTTCAAGTGCATCCTGGCATGAAACACTGGTATGGTTTACTAAAACTCTTAGGTTATCTGCAGTATACTAAAATTTAGAAATTGAACCTTTCAAAGATAAAATTTTTTAAACTTAAATGTTTTTCAGCTGCTAATAGAGACGATAGAGTTTCAATCAGGGGTTATATTACTGTTTTAGATGAAACACTGATTTCATGGTGCACATTTAAACATAAATCAGTCAGCTTATCCACTATGGAAGCTGAATATGTTATGCTTACAGAAGCAGGAAAAGAAGTAACATTGGTAAAGAACATATTAGAAAATGAGTGTCTAAATTTAAGATTAAACAAATGTTTACTATACTGTGACAATCAAGCAACAATCAGTTTCTCAAGTTCTCCTATAGAAAATGCAAGGACAAAACATATGGATATTAAATACCATTTTTTGCAAAACCTGGTTTATGATAACATATTTAAATTGCAATATATTAGAAGTAACATAAGCCCTGCATATATTTATATTAAACTCCTCACAAGAGACAAACTTTTGAAATTTTGTAGAATAATTTTTGAAATTATAATTGGATGGGTCCTTAGTTGTTCTTGGGTGTGTAATCTTTACAATCTAAAAAAAAAAACATAACTTACACTTTAAGGTTTATTTTGGGTCAGTGCAGATTCAGTTCGTGTAACTTTTCCCAACCTGGTGATCTGTGGTTATTTATGATTTTTCTTCAAGAGGTACAAGTCACCTCAGGAACTGTCTCAGAGAGGTGCAAAATGTAAGAAACCAGAGTGCCTTTTGGGTGGAGGGATCATTTATGAAGCATATCATTGTTTATATCACAGGAATATTTTTTTGGATTTTAATTCAGTTAGCCCTCATTTTGAATAATGGAACCTCCTTTTGCCTGCTTCTGACCTTGTACTGACCTTAAAATTTCAGTAAAAAAGTTTTGCAACTGAAAATCTAAAAGAAAAACTGAGCCAAGTGCAATATGTTTGCTGCAGTATTGTGTGCTTATGAAGACCTTTCCATCTTGTGCTGCAGTTGCAGCCTTGCCTACATATGTGTGTGAGAGATGCCAAGCTGGGTATCATCTTTGTAGCTCAATGGCAGAGCATTAGAGTGTTAATCCAATGGTCTGAGTTTGATTCCCAGCTTTTTTCCCTCTGTTAGTTATATGCTTTGTGCAATGTGAATATTAACATATTTAATATTCGATATTTACAGTATTGGAATTCATTGTTATACCTACAAAAAATCCTGGTTTTTCAATTCTTAAGACATTGTGACTCATATCACTATGACTTTAAATGCCTGCTCCATTGTAATGTAATACAACAAACACAGTAAAATATGTGAAAATGAGATCTGTCCATAAAGGAATCTTGCCTTAAATGAAAAAATTACATGGTCCCAACAGAAAGAATATTAACAATTACACATGCTAAGATGAAAATCTGTATAAAACATAATTTTTTACTGTTCCTGTTGATTCCAGTTTTACAGGTTTTATTGAATAAATATTTGACAAAGCTGATTTCATAGTTCAATATTACGTATTTTATCATTACATATTTTTAATTTTAAAATAAGCCGGTTTTTAGAAACTTAGTAAAATTCTCTTTGCAAATTTAGTTTGAAGAGGGGGGGGGGGGGGGAGGTAGCAAAATCCATGTTTGCACCCCATGAAAAAAAAAGCTAGTTTTGGCCCTGATGGCATGCTGACGCTGATCGTCAGGTTTCTAAAGCATTCCGAGGTTCCAAAGCAGAGAAGAAAGAAATGGAAAAAGACATTCAATTTTACTCCGCATTTTGAAACTGCAGGACCTGCTTTCCTTAATGAAATATGAAAAAAAAAACCTCACTTAATCATCATACTTTTCTGGCTCTAACAGTGTTATATGCTTAAAAATATATTAATGTTTACTGTTTCAAAAAAATGTTTTCCAAACATCAAATTCAGGTTTTTTTTTTCTTCTTCTGCATCCACTTTACCAAATGAAAAAAAAAAAAAAAAAAAAAAAAAAAAAAACACTTATTTGTGATATCATTCCAGCTCAAATGGTGTTATTTGTTTTTAAAATATTAATATAAACCCTTTCAAAAAAAATATTTTCTGAATGTCAATTTTGGATTTTTCATTTTTACTGTAATTTTTTAAAATCCACATCTTTTTACCAAATCAAAAAACAAACAAAAAAAAATTGAAAATACCTTCTTAATCCTGGTACTTTTCCGATTCCAAAGATGGCTTGGATTTAAAAAAAATATGTACAGTTTCAAAAAAATTATTTTCTGAAAGTCCTTTCACGAACTTGTCAGACATTTCTTTGCTCAGTATACCTTCCTAGATATCAATTGTGTTGTGTCAGAAATTGATCTTGCAACTTTATCGGATTCGCATTTTAAAAGAGGGAGGGAGGTGTTTTATATTATTTGGGTTTTCTTAGGAACTTTTGGTCAGAATTTAAAGTTTAACAAATCTAAATGTTGGAAATTAAATCAAGCTCCTTCATGATACATTTGGATACATTTTTGTTTAAAATTATAAAATCATAGAAATTCAAGGGTGTACACTGCAGAAGGAAAGTGGGGCCACTAATTCTAGGTTCATTTGGATAGATTTTTGTTTAAAAATATAAAATCATACAAATTCGTGGGTGTACACAGCTGAATGCAGTGGGACACCTAATGTTAGGTTTGTTTGGAAAGATTTTCATACAAAAATATATAATTAAAACAGACCGGAACACACGTAGCATGCTTGGTGTACACTGCCAAAGGCAGTAGGGCCCCCCAACTCTAGGTTCATTTGGAAAAATTTTCATTTCAAAATATAAAATCATACAAATCCGAGGGTGTACACTGCCAAAGGCAGTAGGGCCCCCCAACTCTAGGTTCATTTGGAAAAATTTTCATTTCAAAATATAAAATCATACAAATCCGAGGGTGTACGCTGCTGAAGTCATTGGGTGACCAACATTAGGTTCATTTGTAAAGATTTTAGTTTAACAGTGGGTGGATCAGCTAGTTTTATAATAAAGATAGAAGTTTGTGTGTGTGTTTGTCTGTCTGTGTGCTGTTTTCTGAACACTGCTACAAGATTTAACATGAAGGTACCAGTATGTCTAAAGTTATGCAGCTTGAAGACAGTTTTTGGATTGTTTGATTAATTTTTTTTAATTTAATTTTTTATACAATTTTTAGGATTCTCTTGCATTTTGAAGTGATTTTTCTATGTTAATGAAAAGGATCCGGTTTCAGTCTATTTTAGCAAATATAGTAAATTTGTCACATTTTCAATATAATTTATTCAGAATTCGTACAGTGACTTTTAAATTTTTCATGACTATTTTATGCGATTTTTAGCAATTTTTTTTGCATTCTGCAACTATATTTTGGTATTTTTAAATGGAATCCTGCCTCAATCTTTCAAGCCCAATATAGTAAATTTTGTCTTCTGTGATTTTTGAATTGTTTCCAAATTTTTTATGTGACTTTTTGCATTCCATGACAATTTTTCCACATTAGTAAAAGGAATCCGATTTCAATCTTTTTAGAATACAGTAAATTTTGCACTCTTTTCAATAAAATTTATTTGGAAATTTGCACAGCAATTTTTGAAACTTCATAAATACTTTAATGAGATTTTTAGCAATTTTTTTGCGATCCGTGATGGTTTTTTGACATTTGTAAAAGAAATCTGGTTTCAATCTTTTAGTACAATATAGTAAATTTTGTACTATACAATTTTTTAATTTTTTGTGAGTTTCTTATGTAATTTTTAGGATTTTTTCGCATTCTTGGGAGACTTTTCCACATTAGTAAATAGAATCCAGTTTAATCTTTTAGCCCAATATAGTAAATTTTGCCTTCTTTTAAATAAAGTGTATTTGGAATTCGTAGAGCAATTTTTGAATTTTTCGTGAATTTTTTTATGTGATTTTTAGCATCTTTTCATGTTTTGTGGTAATTTTTTGACATACATAAAAGGAATTCGATTTAAATCTTTTAGCAGAATATAATAAAGTTTGTTCGCTAAGTTTTTGAATTTTTTGCAAATTTTTTATGCAATTTTTAGCTTTTTTTTTTTGCATTTTGTGGTGATTTTTTGACATTTGTAAAAGGAATCTGGCTTCAATCTACTAGCCCAATATAGTAAATTTTGCCCTCTTTTAAATAAAGTGTATTTGGAATTCGTAGAGAAATTTTTTAATTTTTCGCAATTTTTTGCATTTTTTCGTGTTTTGTAGAGATTTTTTGACATACATAAAAGGAATTCGGTTTAAATCTTTTAGCCCAATATAATAAAAAATCTAATCGCTAAGTTTTTGAATTTTTTGTGAATTTTTTATGCAATTTTTAATGTTTTTTTGTGTTTTGCAGTGATTTTTTGACACTCATAAAAGGAATCTGGTTTCAATCTACTAGCCGAATATAGTAAATTTTTACCCTCTGCGATTTTTGAATTTTTCGTCATTGTTAGCATTTTTTTTTTTTGCATTTTGCTGTAATTTTTTGACAATTTTTTCTGAAGCTGAAAGAACTCTCCACTAAATTTTGCTACTGCCATGATTAAACTCAAGTTGGAAGAGTGCCAAATTGGTTCCTATAGCAAAGTGAGCAATGATGCTGAAATTTTGAATTTAATCTGGACCAATCGCAGCTGCTTTTAAGCTAAAACAATTATGCTTTTTTACAGATAAAAAATAATGATTTGTGTATGCTGCCGAAGGCAGTTGGGCCCCTAATCTTAAGTTTGTTGGAATAAATTTTCATCCAAAAATTTAAAAAATCACAATATTTCAAGGTTTATTTGATTTGAGACCAGAAATGCACAGTTATGTGATGGTGAAAGCAGTGGGGTCCCCAAACTCAAGTTCGTTTGGGAAAAACCAATCAATGAAGCTCTATTAGTAAGAAATGAAGACGTATTTGTAATTTGAACAGATCGGAGATTCCTTAATTTGACCACACTTTGTGTGAAAAATTTGCAAGATGCCAATACAAACATATTTGCTGCCTTGTCCTTACCTATAATGCAATATAAGTGGAATAAGTTAATGTAAATTCAGGAGGGGAGGGTGGAGGAAAAACAAATATTAAAAAATTTTTGATGTATAAAGAATGGTCTAAAAAAAAGTGAAAAAGAAGGAGACAAAATCAGAAAAATTTAGCTAAAAGAGACAAATACAAAAAATAGTGAGAAAAGCAAGCCACTCTGAGGTGCATGTAGCCGATAATAAATTTCTAAATTGAAATTTTCCTTGTTATTTTTAGTATTTATAATTGCAATTATAAAAATTTAAATTTAACTTAGGGAATATTAGTTTTTAAAAGAAAAAAAATCTAGAAATGGAAGAGTAGAAGGAAACAGTTTTTGTCAAAATTGCAGTTAATATGAATTATAACTTTAACCATAAGCATTTATGTTAAATATCAATAAGAGATTATTCTAATTAGTAAAGAATAAATTATTTCTGATAAGTAAAGTAATTTTTTTTTCATTATGAAACAAACATTTTCCTTTAAACAGCATCTAGAAATAAACATAATATTCTAAATTAAATCTACTTCTTTATAGATTAAAAATTTAAATTATATGGCATGACTGAATAAAGTTTAAGCATGGACAAAGTAATGTGCTCATGCATGAATTATTTTAAATGGATGAAAAACATATTTTGGATTTAAAATAGACTATAAAGAACAAATAATGTATAAAAATCTGGCATTTATTACAAAATTAAAGATGAACCATATGTGAAGTTTACAAACTATAAAGAAATATTATTAATAGTTATTAAACAGTTTTATGTCATAATTTAAACTTTGGATTCATTAACACAAAGTGTAAAGTAAAGGAAAAGAAATTATCCTGTTCTTATTTAAATTGAGGGCAGAAATCCTTTGAGTAAATCTTCTCTCACGTAGAACAGCGAAAAATTACATTAGCCAACAGTGAAAATGCTTCTTACATAAAAATAGTTGTTTCTATATAATCCGGGCATGGGTAAAATGAATATGACATTTAAAATGCTGAGTTAGCTAAGTGTTATGAAATATGTTGAAATTTCAATTAAAAACTATGGATTTGAACTACGTATATTATATAAATATAACTTAATTATAATTAACCTATACATTTTGTGTATTAAAAGAAATGCTATATTTTATATAATCCTACTGTATAGGTTTTTACTACATAAGTTTGTATACCAATAGTACTTATCTTACAAAATTAAAGCAGATAACAAAATTCTAAGGTAATATTCAATTTTATTGAGCCAAAACTGGTAAGGATTGAATATAGACTACAAACAAGAAAAACAGATTTACAGATATCATAATAACACTGTACCGGTTTTTTACTATATAAGTTCGTACAGCAGTACTACTGTGTCATAAAAACCAGAGGTAATAAAAAAAATGAGGTCATATTTGGTTTTCTAGACCCCAAATTAGTAAAGTCTCATTAAAGAAGCAAATGAAAAAGGTTTTTTTGTTGGCTAGTATTATTAAAGGTGGATTTTACAACTGAATATTAAAAAATAAAATAGTTGTCCATCTATTGCTGCCTTTAACAAATATTATTTAATTTCATATCAGGCATACTTGTCAATTTCCAACTATTCTTCTGTAAAATGTGGGTTACTTTGATTCAAGTTAAACACTTTTGAAACCAGAAAATTTATTTGATGCATCATTATTCATTTAATTTCATGTTTCTAATGGAACTTACTTGATTTATCTTCTTAAAAATTATTTTTGTTCCAAACATGTTTAACTTAGGTAAAATTAACACACATTTTACAGAAGAATAGTAGGAGGTTGGGAAGTATATAGGAGGTGTATATGTGATAAAATAAAGGAGTGAAAATAAAATATGCAGAGTTTTCTAAAAGTTGTTTTCAGTATAATCTCAAATGAGGTTATCATATGTGACAGGGTTAAGGTATTGCAAGACATATCTTTGTCATAGTATGTTATTAGATTAATGAAATTTCAGGTTAATACTAGGCAAAAGTTTCATTTTCATTTTTTCAATATTGATATTAAAAAAAAAGTTTTTATGGACTTCCCAAAGTAGGACCTTCCAGATTTAATGTTTAATAAACGAAGAAATAGCTCGGAAATAATATTTTTAAAAAAATCAGATTACATATAGTTTGTTGACTATAGTTTTTACTTGTTAATGTTATCATCACAAACATTCATGAACTTTTTAACCAAAGCATTCCAGCACTTTTATTTCTAGAAATCAAATTTCAACACCTGCATGTCTGTATAGTCTTGAAATATTTGTTTTAATAAAAATTTTAAATTACCAATCACCTATCCTAATTTAAAAATTTTATTTGATTAAAATCATATTTATGAAAAAATAATTATGTGTAAAAATGGCATTCTTATAAGGTTTTTGACAGTTTCTGGAAAAGAAGCTTTTGACATGATGGTAAAAACTGTCATGTGTCAAAAACCTCCCAACCCTGGTTACAACAACATGTTTCAGCAGGGCTGTTTTTTGTGGCACACCCTGTATTTTTCATTGAACAATATACAATATAAATTTCAATCCACAAGATAGCAGTATGGAAATAGTCTACATAAGCAAAATGCCTGTGCATAATATATATATACAGATCATTTATGAAAATAATAGAACTGTAAATTTAAAATTTTATAAAAATTGAGGATCTGATAATGGAACACTTTATAAACAAAAAGAAAGAATTTACCTTCAAATGAACAGAATTTTCAGGATCACAGTCATTAAAAATTAATATATTCTGCTTCATATCAAAACTTTCTCTTACTCCTAGTCTATAAAACAATGGGCTTTGCTGATCCTGTTCATAAAATATTTCCTTCAAATTAGAACATAATACAGATATATAAAACTCTCAAAGTACCAGTATAAGTGATATAACTTAAGACATACCAAAACGGATATATCAACAATCGCTACATCAGCATTGTAAAATAAATCCACAACATTCATTTCACCAAAATCTAACTTCTGAAATTGAATATGATGAAATGTACCACCGACAGCCTGGCAAACTTTCTGTATCTCCTCATAAGCCTTTTGACGTTGCTCTTTATTTGGCATGATCTAGAATAAATTTTTTTTTAAAGATGCAATGAATAAAAAATGTCCCATAAAACATACAAGTTTTTCACTAAGAAAGAAAAATACAGATCATTAATGTTAAGATAGAAAATTTTATAAACTTATGTTTTATGCAATGGCATTAAAAAAATGGTTAGTAGTTAATGTTTCATCGAACCCAAAGTGTACGAAGCTGAAAAAAAAAAGAGGAATTTAATAAAAATCCAAATGTGGAACTGAAAAAAGAAGCCCCATCTCCATTTATGTGGAACTAGAAATGACCTTCCACACTACCCACTACAACACTCCAGGGTGCAATGCCTATGACTTCTTGGGGGGGGGGGGGGGGGTCATCCTTCTTTTGGAATAAGGGAGGTAAGAGAAGGAAAGAACCAAGAACTGATAACAACTATAAAAGTTGATATATCCATCTATTTATTTATTTATTTATTTGTAATACGGTAAGAAAATCTGGAACCTATTCTTCAGATTGTTTTTAAAAATTTTTAGAAATATTTAATTTTTTTAAAAAATAGTTTGCAGTACTTCATTTCTTTTTAATGAATTTTAATAATTTTAAATCTCATAAAATATTAACACATTATTTAAAAGAAAGAAAACTAAAAAATGATTAAATATGCAATTTTAGTTTCAAATATTAGGAAAGATTATAGATAAATAATTTAAATACATAAATTAAAACACTGTGATTAAATGATTCTGCTTTTCAATAAATCAGAAAAGAAAATGCATTTACACTGACATGGAGAGGTTCTGAGGTCAGGGACACGGAATGCGGTGAACGTTTGTGTATAGATAGAGTATAGTTAGTATATACCAGTACTACAGTAAAACCTCTATTAACAGTCCCATCTAACAACCAGCCACTTATGCATAGAACGGAACAGTCACATTGAAATAACATTAGATTGAACCTCCGAATAACATCACTTCTGAAAAGCGGCCGCGGCCAGGGAGAATCACTCTGAAACGGCTACCAAAAATGCCTGAAAGCACTGCAAATTCTGAAAATTCTAGGAATTCCTTTATTTAGGAAATATGAATGTGTGTGAACTGCATTCATCTATTGTACACTTCTTTTTGATACCTGTTTTGTTTATATAAGAGGATCCTGCTACTTATACAAAGATTGTATTCATAGGTAGAAAAGTGCCTAGTCACCTAAAGTTGTTCCTTCCTCAGAGGAAATGGTTCTTCTTTTTTTTTTTTTTGGGGGGGGGGGCGGCACAAATGTTTATTAAACACACAAACACGCACTCACACATAGCCATATATATACAGTGGTTTCTTGGTTAAAAATGGCTTTAGTTAACGACGTTGCATCAATTTTAACACATTGGGTAAAAGGAATTCAGTTTCGATCTTCTAGCCCAAATATAATGAATTTTGTCTTCATTTCGAAAAAGTTTATTCGGAAATCGTACAGCCTTTTTGAATTTTTAACTAAATGTTTGTGTTTTTTCGCGTTTTGCGACAATTTCTTAACATTTGTGTTAGGAATTAAGTTTCAATCTTTTAACACAATTCAGTAAATTTTGTCCTCTGCATTTTTTTAAATTTTTATAGGATTTTTAGCATTTTTTAGCGATTTTTTAAACATTCGTAGAAGAAATCTGGTTTTATTTTTTTCAGTATATATAGTAAATTTTCTACTCTGCTATTTTTTAATTTTTTGCAAATTTATTATACGATTTTTCTCGTTTCGCGATTTTTTGACATCCGTAAAAGGAATCCAACTTTAATCTTTTAGTTCAATATAGCAAATATTGTTATCTGCGATTTTTAGATTTTCCACGATTTTTTTATGCAATTTGAAGCATTCTTTAGCGTTCCATGACAATTTTCTTAAATATTCATAAAATACATCTGTTTTCAATCCTTAAGCTCAATATATTAAATTTTGTCCTCTGCGATTTTTAGTTTTTTTCTGCATTTTGTGGCAATTGTTTAACATTTGTGATACTAATCTGGTTTCAACCTTTTAACCCATTATAGTAAATTTTGTCCTCTGCGATTAAAAAAAATGAGATATTTAATGTTTTTTCGCATTTTCCAGCAGCGTTTTTTAAACATTCATAAAAGGAATCCGGTTTCAATATTTCAGCCCATATACAGTAAATTTTGTCCTCTGAAATTTTTTATTTTTCGCAATTTAAATCGCATAAAAAAATTTATGAGATTTTCTGTGGTTTTTTGCGGTTAGATGCAATTTTTTAACACTTGTAAAATGAATCGTTTTCAAGCTTTTAGACCAATATAGTATATTTTGTGAATTTAGTATATTTCGCGAATTTTTTAGTGTTTTTTCGCCTTTTGCGGCAAATTTTTTACTTTTTTTCCGAAACAGAAAGAACTAACTTTCTGTTAAAGTTTGCTTGGCTGAGATTAAATTAAAGTTGCAAGAATACAAAATCGTCATAACACGAACTGCGATGCTCAAAATATTAAACTAATCTCTGACGAAATAAATAATCACAAAAATTCAAGGTTAGTTTGATTCGAGATCAGAGCAGACATAGCCTGCACATGGGTTACACTGTTGACGGCAATTGGATCCCACTACCAGGTTCATTTAATTTGAGGTTCACTTGGAAAAATAACCAACCAGCGAAATGAGGAAAGCTCTACTAGTTCATTTTATTGAAATTAATATTTTTGTAACAAATATAATAAATAAAATACATTTATTAACCTTTTAAGACATTTTAAATAAGTTTAATCAGCACTTTTAAGAAGTACTAATCATTTAAGGTACATGTGCCTGGAAAATTGCACTTTGGATAGCAACGGTTTTGCTTAATAGCGGCATTTCTGGAATGGATTACCATCGTTTACCAAGGTATGGCGTATATTAACTTTAAACCATCTTATTCAAGAAGGCTCACACTTTGAAAAAAAAAAAAATCATAACCATTGCATCTCAAAAATGCCAAGGTATAGTAGAAGATTAAGTGCCATCAATAAAATAAATAATAATAAATAAGAGAGAGGATCATATTTAATTATGCACAAGACATATTTTAGCTATACTGCCAAAAGTGGAATGCATTTATAGTACAGGTTTTCACTTATAGTACAGGGCTGGAATTTCCAGGCCCGGGCTAATGTAAAAACTAAAAGTTCAGCCTGGACCATTAAAAAATTAATGAAATCAGGCCTGGTCCATGCAAAAATCAATGAAATATGGCCCAATCCGAGTGAATTTTAACAAAAAATTCTGATTTTTTATAAAATAAAGTAGTATTTTTTTAACGAATACCGCATACATATTTATGGGAAAATTTTGCAGTATTTCCAACTATCCCTCCACAAGCTATATAATACAGGATAGCAACATTAATGATCACTTAGATTCTTATACTATTACATTTAAATATATACTCATTAAAAAAATTAGTGTAGTTTAGAATAAAAGAAAAAAGATGATTAAAAACATAACTTTTGAAGCTGTATATTAAAAAACTGTAGATTGAAAGAAATACTTCTCTGTAATTTATTATAGTATATTTCCAGAGATTCTGTTAACAAAAGTTCATTATCTCTATTATTTAAAAAGCATTGCCTGCCCGACTTGTCCTGGGAACAATTAAGTCATGGCTCAGCCGAGAATTTCGAAGAAAAGTTATTTTCTCTGCTTTGCCCGACCCTTTTAAATTTGTTATATTGTGCCAGTTGACCGCTTAATTTTATTTCAAGGCCTGTTCCGGTTTGTTAATTTTTTTCTCGGCCCAGCCTGTTAAAAAAGTTGTCTTTATTCTGCCGGTCCACCCCGCGCCGGGTACGGGCTTTGAGACAGGCCCATGATCGTGCAGACTTCTCATTTTATAGAAGGATTTTTGAAGAGAAATGTCTTGATTTTTTCATTAACGTACAAGTCAATTCTGAAATACTTTCCCTCATCCCATTTCACCCAGCACAGATTTCAAACAGCAATTTTTGGTACCAAATTCATTACTTCAAAGAAAAAGATCTGAGCTGTTTACTGATCTGACATCTGAGTAAGTAAAAACAAGAACGAAAAATCATGGGTCCAGCATAGATTATGAAACACTTTCTAACACATCCTGAAAGCTGTAACAAAAATCCACCGTTAAATAAGGTAAACAAAGTAAACAGTTTAGAAAACACATCACACATTGAAAAATAAAATTTCTGAAATTACCTTCCATTGTAAAAAAAGTAGTTGAATTATTTTGTGCAGCCGTCTATATGATCTGTAGATTTGAATATATAATACATTACATGATAAAATTTAGTTCAGTTAAAAAATTCACATTTAGCAATTTTTGCCAATCGATGGAAATGTACTCGAAATCTTTTGTACAGCCCTGTATATTATCTAAACCCTTTTGTACACATCATATATTAAGTTAAAACTTAATTCAGGTAAAAAATACATAAGGCAACTTAAAACTCACATCCAGCAAATACCAACCGTAAACGACAATGTATTTTGTTCTTTGTGTAGCCCTGTATATGAATTTATTTATATTCCACAAACTTATATTAATCTACAAAATATAGTTCAGCAAGAAAATGCGTAATGCAATTAATAACTAACCTTAAGCAATTCGCTCTCATAGTGCATAATACTGATGAATTTCCTTGTGTAGCTCTGTATATGATCAACCGAATTTATACACACCACGTAATATGAAAAAATTTAGTTAAAGTTAAAAACCCAAACCAAAGTTGAAAACCCACTTATCACACATAGACTGTAATTATTGCATGTATACTGGTACCGAATTCTTTTGTGTGTCCCTGTAAATGAACCATAAACGCAATGCACACCATACTTTTAAGCGAACAATTTATAGTGCACCTCAGTAATGCATATAAGTTTGAAATGATGTTTCAAATAGTGAAACATCATTAAATTACACTGCAAACAATTTTTCCCCATCAAACAATGCGTAACAGAATTATTTTGTTTGACCCTGTAAATGAATAATAAATGCTTTGCACCCCATATTCTACAAAAAGCATGTTTTAATGTGTTTCATATATATAATATAAATTTCATCATGTTTCAAATGGCATAGCATCATCAAAATGCACTTGTAACAATTATTTCCCATTGACTATGTAATGCAACAAAATACTTTTGACAGTCCCTGTAAAAAAACTATAAGTGCTACACCTTTCATTTGAAATAGGGAACATGCTATAGTAGACGACAATAACATACAAAAATTTCAGGACAATCCGAGTATATTTATACGAGTTAGAGCATGGCAAGACAGTCAGATGGCAGACAAACCGAAGTCATAAACACTTTTCAACTAGGTTGGAACGTGTTGGAAAATTTAGGTGTGGATAACCCAAGGCCTAGCCTGGTGCATCTGAGTCTCAGAATTTTAATACTTTAAAAATTAACAAACACATTAAAATTAACACACATTAAAATTAATTAAAAACTGATCAATAACTCATCTCTTCTTTTGCAAGCCGGCTTTCAGAACTTGCGCATGCCCAGAACCCGATTTACTGCAGCGCACGACAATGACGAACCATTTACATGAAGAATGCGTTTATTTCTCAATTCTGTTTTAAATTCTATAGACTAAACCATTTGGTTTATTTAAAACCAAAAAGCATATACTGAAAGATCACACTCATACATCCCCAATGTCGTAATCAATTCGAAAAAAATTATATTAACCCTTTGAAAAACATTTTTGAAAAAGGGTCGTTTTCCCAGGCTTATGTTTTCTCCCTTACGCCAATGCCCCACAATAGCAAAATTTTAGAGATAAAGACAAACCAAACATATGCTCTTAAAACCAATACCTTCTACTAATAGACAGTTTAATTAGTTTTAAAAAATACGAATTTTAACCCTTTTAAAAGCACCGGCAAACACAGGTCATTTCGCACCTCACAAGAAGATATTTTTCTTACGCTAAAAGTTACTAAGCATTCGTATAAGAGCTGAAACTTTCTTCTAATAGACAGATTAGTAATTTTTTTTAAATACGGATTTTAACCTTTTCGAAAACACCGGCGAACACAGGTCATTTCGCACCTCACAAGAAGATTTTTTCTTACACTAAAAGTTACTAAACGTTCATATTTCGACACAATCTTTTTAGAACATCTCGGTCAGATTTATATCACCTATAACAATTTCGAAACGTTCGGAAGAGAATAAGTATTTTTTTAAAATAAAATCTGAGATACTTTCAGCGAAAACCCATAATAACGGGATGTTTTCTGCGGCCACGCTCGGCTTTGGGTAACGTTCACACTATTTAAAATGCATATATTTTCACATAATTTTATAGAGGACTTCGAAACAGTTATATTTATAAACGACTAAAATTTCAGAGAGATTGGATGACGAATACTATTTTTTTATGTTAACAGACCTGATGCGAAAAGAAAGCATACTTATTTTACAACCAGATAACAATATTTCTGGCATAATTTTTACACAGGCTCTAAAACCATTATATTTATGACCATTGTAAATTTCAAAGGGTTTGGACAACAAAAGCTTTTTTTTTTTTTTAACTATATAACGATCCTACTTGAAAAAAGAAGTAAATGTTTTTTTACTATTTTGCGATTTTGTCATTAAAGATATAAATTCATACAAAATCGGGTAAAATATATAAAATAATAC
The DNA here is from genome assembly GCA_963931845.1 of Maratus michaelseni. Lineage (NCBI taxonomy): Eukaryota > Metazoa > Arthropoda > Arachnida > Araneae > Salticidae > Maratus > Maratus michaelseni. Next base: position 377,047,804 of record OZ007586.1, read on the forward strand.
AAATTAAGGTTTTATCATGGGCCCAGGCAACGCTGGGCGGGTCAGCCAGTTTTAAATAAAGTAAACTTTGTCAATAAAATGAGTGTCTTCATCTAAGAATATTAAATTTATTTTGCATGTACTGAATGATAAATCAATTTATAAATTAATATAGGTCTAATTAAATATTCACAGAAACTCTAGAACGTTCAAAATTAATTGCAACAAAATTTTTATTTTTTTAAATAGACTATTGAGACTATACAAAAAGACAACTGTTTGATAATGACCACGAAGATGAATATAGTGGATAATGAAACACCATTTAAAGTAATTTTTTCCTCAGCATAATCATTCAAGAATTAGCTTTTTTAGAGGAAATGTTTATTTATAGAAAACTTGTGAATTCATCTTATTTTTATATTTGCTAAGTACTGCATAAAATAAAGAATATTTATTATATTTGCAACAGAAACTAATACACGAGAGTCAAAGAAATAAGACAATTTATACATAAAAATGGTACTTTCCCTTTATAGGGGACTTGGCATTTTTTGAAAAAGCTTGGTGCAATTCAGGCTTCAAAAAGTGAGATTTATTGCCAAATGATATAAACAGCTATGAAAACAAACCTGTTGAACTTTTATGCTTGTTTAGATATGTATTTAGATATATATATATTATTGTTATTTATATAAAATTTACTTCTGTTTGTATATAGAAATGGATAAATGCTTCTTTATATTAAATAAAATGTATAAATATTGAAAAAATTGCTTGTGTAATACTGAATAGGTTGCCAGAAAATATACATGAAAAATTTCCTTCTCTTGCCAAGGTCATTTTCTCTATCTTGCCAAGGCTCCTATACTGGAAAAGTACCCCAAAAAGGTTTACATTGTTGACTGTTATCTTTCTTTTACAATTGCTCTTCACACTTTTTTTTTTTTTTTGTAGCATCTAAGCTTCTGAAGAATGGTCCTTATATAAACTTAAAATTATTAAAAACTACTTAATGTTACATAATGCTAAGAAACAGACTTTTCCACTATATAAATAGAATTGGATATTTTCGATCAACTTTATATACAGTAGACTCCCTTAAATCTGCATAGCTTAAAACCAGAGGTTGTGGAGATTTTAGAATTTTGTGGATTTCTGGTCACTGTTTTGTTTAAATTTTTTAAACAATACTTTCAATTTAATAATGCACTAAAATTATAATGAATGCTTATAATAAAGTAAAAATAATTAAGTAAAATAATAAAAATTAAGAAAATTTAAAAAAACATTTAAAATATTAAAAGTAAAGGTCAAGTAAATAATTAATATTTCATACCTAAATATGCATAATGATGATGAGATAATTTTTTCTTGAATCATTCAGTGAAACTCGCCTTAACACACTAATAATTCACATAAAAATCTTAAAATAACAAAGTTTTATTTCATGTTTAGCCAGATTTAATAACCATAAAAGTTTGATTAATACATAAGTTATTTGGCAAAAATATCGCAATTGCTACTGATATCAGCACTATCTTGAATTTTTTCAAAAATAAATTTATACATCTTTCATGAGAAAACATGAGTTCAATCATATTAACCAGAATTACATATTAAAATGTGTCTTCAGAATGATATAAAAATTTTAGAATTTTTTCCCTGCATCTTAACTGTATGTTTCACTGTTTACATCAGAAATGATATGCGGATTTTAGGGAGTCTACTGTACATTACATTATTTCAAAATTATCATTCATGAAGGAGAGAAAAGTTCAATTTGCTGATTTTTTTTCTTTTGTGAAATATATATATATATATATATATATATACAAATAAGTCTCATACTTTATACACCAAGTATATTATTTGTATTTTAGCAACCTGTACAAATTAGAAATGACAAAAGTGATTTTCTTGATCAAATAAAACATAATTTAATTATCTGCCAAAAAAATTTAAATTTTTGTTTTCAAAACACTATTAATTTACATAACACTATGTAAGCAGCAATTCTTAAAGTGATTTCTTTTTTACACATAACATATTATTTTCTTGTTATTTTTGTACTTTCTTTGTATGTTTTCTTTTTTTTCACATTCTGCTAGTAATTTCTGTTTACTGTTCAAAAAACTTGTGATTAATATTTTTCATATTTCATTTGCACTCACTCATAAGTTTTTATAAAGAGTTTTTTTTTTCTTTTTTGAGGGATGGTGGGCACTAACTGAAATTCTGTACACAGGCAACGGACACTACTGGTGTGTCCTTGTGTGCAGCCTAGTATTTCTATATCTGAATGATCTATAGATTTTTATAAACAAGACATGTCATGCTAAAATTTGATTAAGCTAAAAAACACATAACACAATTTAAAATTCATTTTCAGCAATTACCACTGATAGCTGGTCATATATTTGAATTATTTTATGCATCCCTGTATGTCATCTACAGATTTTTGTGCACACACATATTATGTTAATAACTAATTTAGCTAAAGTGTTCCAAGTGTACTTGCTTCCAATTGGTTATTTCAAATTTCAATTTATAGTGATTTTTGCATGAATAAATTTCTCACTCATTTTAAAAAAATCACCTGCTTAGACTTTGTTAATAGAGTAGTTATAACTAGGTGATACACAAAACTTCCCAAAAAGACATTTTTTTCCCCCTCTGGTTACTGCATTTTAATATTTTCTATAAAATTAGCTGTTTTCAGAAAATCATAATAATGCTTCATTTTAATATGAACAAAATTCCAAAAATATTTAACATATTTAGTCAATTTATTTTTAATTTCTTTTCATCATAGATGCATACACCTTTTTAACCTTCGTACCCTGTTGAAATTTTACTCAACATTAATAAAAACATTTCACACCAGAATTTGTTTTTGAAAATGTTTTAACATATTTATTTAAAGAAGTTTTCTGTAGCATTTATTTAATTTACTTTACGAAAAAAAAATCTGGTTCCAATCGAATTAAATAAATTATAGAAGTGAGTCGATTCGACCCATTCAGGGTAGGAAGATTAAATAAAATTATGCAATTTTTTGAAAAATCACTACTTTTTTGTAATTTCACAAAAACTTCATATTTTACAAATCTATAAATATGCTCATTAGGTGTTTTTTTAGTGCTTAATAAATACCTAAAAACCAAACAATGTGTTTTTATTACACAATTTTATATCATTTTGTGGGAAAATAATGTGTGTATTTTTCATAAGACTAGGAATTCAAGCTGAGTCTATAAGCTGTGTTATAAAGTATAAAAAAATTAAATTAAATTCTATAAAGTATAGCCATTAGCAGCATCATGATTGAATATTTGTCACTCAATTCATACCCATAAATAATTTAAAACTCACTTACACTGCATCTCAAGTATGCTATAGCACAAATATAATTTTAATAATCTACAGCAATATCTTATGATGACTCATGCACCAATAGTTCTCATCCAGTGCTGGACATGACCGACTAAAACTACGATGATGACCGACCAGAGTTCTAGTAACAGACCTTGGCAGATTAAGCACCACAAACTTGTTGAATCAACTTTAGCTTCTTATTATAAAAAAAAAAATTTAAAAAAAAAACATGTTGTAACTTGTTTAAATAATCCTAAATCAGAAAATTTCACCAACAGATGTTCTAAATTTTTGCACAGTATCAGTATAAAGTAGGTGGGGAAACAAAAATAAAAGTTTAACAAAAGGAAAAAAAATATTTCTGTTGAATTTTTCTTTTGAAATAAGAATTTAAAAAACAGTAATTAAATTATTAAGACATTAAAAATATGGTATAAATATAGTTAGTCAGGATTAACAACTTAAATTTTTAGTTAATTAAGTTATTAAGCAAAATTTTCAATTAAATATCCACATCATGTAAATATGAAAATCTGCATTTTGAAATATTTATAATGTATAAAATCTACCAAGCAAAATTGCATTATTCAACAGCAATCACTTTATTAAACACTAACAGGGCAACAAATTGAAAAAAAAAAATCAGATTTTTAAAAAATTGGTTTTTGAATAATCACATTCAAAAGTAGCAATTTGTAATTGTGTTTTGTGACTTTTTATTTTTTGTATAACTTAAAACTGTTGTATCTCATGTGGAAAATACAACTCTAATTCAGGTGTGCCACTGGTGATTATTTTTATATTTTACTTGCACCACTATTTTTAAACAATAATTTTCATAATGTATTTAACATTTGAAGAAACCTTCTACAGAGAATATTGCTTCCAAGTAGTAGTACAACTAAAATATAAAAATAGTTGCCAGCGGTACCCTTGCAACTGGACTATCTTTGTGACTTCACACTTTTGATGATAAGGTGCTGAAGTTCATTCAAAGAATTTACTTGTGCCTAATCCTTCAAAAGTATTTCCTCAGAAAACTGAAATTATATCAGTGCTATAACTTGACATTTGATGCACTGTAAGGGAATTTAAAACTATTTATAAGACTGGAAAGAGTGACATATATTCCATCACAATATTGTTATGGTGATATTTTATGAAATTTAAGGAAATGATTGACTATATTGATAGACGATATTGATATTATGATTGACTATAATGATTAACTATACTGATAGAAAAATATAAACATTATACATTCAGTAAAATAAGAAAATGCTTGAATTTCTGTGAAATTTTGAAAAATATATAAAACATGTTATTTAAAACAAAAAAAAAATCTTCTAATCAAAAACATACCTTTTGGTTGTAAGGATTTATTAAGTACTAACAGGGCATTAAATGAGCTTATTTACAGATTTTCAAAAATGGTATTTTTGTGAAATTGCATTTAAATTTTAAATTAAATTTTAAAAGTGGCAAAAACTTTGCTGTGAAACTAGCATAAAAGGACTTGAGATTGGAGATGAGAAACACAGTTACTTTTGGTTAACAGGTTACATCGTTCCACAGTAGCATTGATAACAGGTTCAAATAACATGTTATTTTTGTAACATATAACCAATCGTTATGTATTCTGCCAATAAATGTTTTAATTAAAAGGTCTTTAAACAGAATGCTTGAAATAATTCTGCGGAGTATAGATGTTGTTTTCTGATGAAGCCACACCATTTAAATCTGTTTATGTGATAAAAATTCAATTTTTGCACAATAAAATAAAATAAAATATCATATCCCATTTTGATACTTTGAATTTCATGAATGTTCAGCATTTTCTGGCATTAAAAACTTGCTTTTCTATTTTTAGTGACATAAAATGATGAAAATTCATAAAATTCTAAGAATCATAACTTGGTAAATTTCGGACAAAGAAGAATGAATTTTTACTGTTTTACTTGTTAGAACATGGAGAAATCTTTTTTAAATAAAACTTATCAGGCATCATACAAATTTTTTTATTTCATAACTGTTAGAAAACTAACTATTCTGACGTAAATTGATTTTCATATGAAGAAAAACAACATTTGAGAATTAGTTGTTGGTCAACGATACGAAGAGATATCTATACTAATATTATAAAGGAGTAAAGATTGTTTGTTTGTTTGTAGGGGGTAATCTCTGGAACTACCGAACCGATTTCAAAAGTGATGGTGGAAAATTGATGGTGACAACCCCTGCTCTAACATAGGCTATATTTTATGTCGGTGCCACTGACCCCAGGGGGGTGCAGGAGTGAAAAACGTTCGAAAATTGCGATTTTTTGTATACCGAAGGGGCTAAAAATTTGAAATTTGGCATTGTAGCTACTTATAAGATGTAAATGCTCTCTAGGAACAAATAAAAAAAGAATTCAAAATTTAAAGGGGTGAAATGAGCGAAAAGCGTTCTAAAAACATTCTAAATTATAATTTCTATGGAATCTCTAGAACTACCGAACCGATTTGAAATTTGGCGTTGTAGTTACTTATAAGATGTAAATGCTCTCTAAGAATAAAATAAAAAAAAATTCAAAATTTAAAAGGGTGAAATGAGCGAAAAGCGTTCTAAATACATTCTAAATTACAATTTCTATGGAATCTCTAGAACTACCGAACCGATTTGAAATTTGGCGTTGTAGTTACTTATAAGATGTAAATGCTCTCTAAGAACAAAATAAAAACAAATTAAAAATTTAAAAGGGTGAAATGAGCGAAAAGCGTTTTAAAAACATTCTAAACTACAATTTCTATGGAATCTCTAGAACTACCGAACGGATTTGAAATTTGGCGTTGTAGTTGCTTATAAGATGTAAATGCTCTCTAAGAACAAAATAAAAAAAAATTCTAAATTTAAAAGGGTGAAATGAGCGAGAAGCATTCTAAAAACATTCTAAATTACAATTTCTATGGAATCTCTAGAACTACAGAACCGATTTGAAATTTGGCGTTGTAGTTACTTATAAGATGTAAATGCTCTCTAAGAACAAAGTAAAAAAAAATTCAAAATTTAAAAGGGTGAAATGAGCGAAAAGCGTTCTAAAAATATTCTAAATTACAATTTCTATGGAATCTCTAGAACTACCAAACCGATTTGAAATTTGGCATTGTAGTTACTAATAAGATGTAAATGCTCTCTAAGAACAAAATAAAAAAAAATTCGAAATTTAAAAGGATGAAATGAGCGAAAAGCGTTCTAAAAACATTCTAAATTACAATTTCTATGGAATCTCTAGAACTACCAAACCGATTTCAAAAGTGATGGTGGTAAATTGGTGACAAACCCTGCTCCAACATAGGCTATATTTTATGTCGGTGTCACTAACCCCAGGGGGGGGTGCAGGAGCGAAAAACGTTCTAAAATTGTGATTTTTTATACTGAAGGAGCCAGAAATATGAAATTTGGCACTGTAGTTACTTATAAGGTGTAAATGCTCTCTAAAAACAAAATTAAAAAATTTGAAATTTAAAAGGGTGAAATGAGCGAAAAGCGTTCTAAAAACATTCTAAATTACAATTTCTATGGAATCTCTAGAACTACCGAACCGATTTCAAAAGTGGTGGTGGCAAATTGGTGGTGACAATCCCTGCTCCAACAGCCTCTTTGATAAAAAACTATGCGTTTCTGACGACTGGGTTTTTCGCTAATTGTTGCCACAGATTAATCTCGGAAAATGAAACATTTGAAGTTACTGAAAAAAAATAGTAGCTCGAAAAGTATTTGTCAGAAAATTGTTAGGCAAACTGCGTTTGAAAGGTAAAAAATTGTATTTTTCTTGATATAAATTTCAAATCTAATGATTATGCCATTTTTGAAATATTGAATTTGAAAAATTACCAAATTTCACAATGGAGTACCATAGCGACACCTTCATGCGTAAAAAGATAATAAGGGCGACGTGTCCTGGCGTGTATATTGGCTATAGCATGAGTCACAAATTAAAATAGCCTTATTATTCTGTTAAAATATAAAAGTGAATTATGAAATGTCAATATTTTGTTGGATTAAAAGTTCTTTATAAGAAATTGACCAGCGTAGCGGGCGTAGCTTGCTAGTCTTATATAAAAATAAAACACATTTTTAACAACATAGGAAAGGGAAATTTGATCCCTGACTTCATTTTCCTCCCATATGTACCAAACACCAAAAATTCTTAAAATTCTAAGTATCATAAATCAGTAAGACTTGGTCATAAAAGAATAAATTTTTACTGTTTTACTTGTTAGAACATGCAGAAGCTTTTTCTATATAAAACTTATCCCAGGGATCATATAAAATTTTTAACTTTGTAAATATTTAAAAAAAAACTTTTTTGACATAAATAAATTTTCATATGATGAAGAATAACATTTGAGACATTTTTTGCAATTGGAACTATACCTTTAAAACTAACAGTTTAGGAATTAGCTATTGGTCAAAGATAAGAAGGGACACCCGGTATAAAAATAAAACATATTTTTAACAACATGATTTGTAGAAAAATGAAATTTGACTGGAATATAGCATTAAAATATAACATATTCTCAACATTTTTTTTTTTTTTTTTAAGATGCAAGCAATGCTCAGTTCTTAAAAGCAATAGATTGTTAGATGATATCTTGCAATATGTTTTTTAAATCACTTATAGTAATCTGAAAATTAAACAATCCCACAAATTTTTTTTTACCGTAAGATATTTTCAGATAATGCTAGTTCTTGCTTTTTTTATTTTGACTCGTATTATTAAAATAAATATAAAACACCAATAAAAGACCTTTTATAATCAGCCGATCAATCCATAAATTTCTTTAATACTTTTACCATCACAATAAACATCTCAAATTCATCCCTCCCCCTTATATTTATCCAAGACATCATTATCTTCAAAGTAAAAACTCCTTCAATTATGAATAAAATATTGTGTGGATAAATAAAAATTAACTAAACGTCTCTCTAGGTCTATACACAACTGTAAATTACTCTTGCTTCGCACCATTATTCAGGATACTCGTGGTAAACTGGCTTTTGTGGAGAGGGAACTCTTCCATTTACATATTCCACTTGGAAACACAATGATAAATTTCGACACACTGGATCGTTCATCATGGTTTCGTACCATTAAAATGTCTGCTTATCACAAACTTTTGTTAGTTAAAAAACTGTCAAATTTACTCCCTCATTCTCCTACACCACCTTCGGGGCTTTCAGTGGTTAATAATAATGCTATTGTCAACCTTTCCTCTTACCAATTGTCACCAGTACAGGAAGAAGCACTTAAGCTTAATTATAATTTTTCTTTTAGTAAACGTCCAGACTTATCTAACCTTATTGCTCCAGTAGAGAGAAGCTTTAAATTTAGCAAACTATCTGTTTCTCAAAAAGATTCCATTAGAGTTCTTATTAAAAATACTATTGAGCATAATGCAGCAAATTTTACACTGAATATTAACAAGGATCTTAGTAATGCATTACTTACAATAAAGTCCAATGAGTTTCTAAAGCGGATAAAGGAGGTCAAATAGTGTTGCAAGACAAATCAGATTATTTTGATAAAGTACAAGATCTCTTACAATCAAGTCCATATGTTAATTTACATCGGGATCCATCTAACAGTGATCTTCTGAGAACTAGAAAACTCATTAAAACTTCTCCTTGTATTGATGAAAATATTAAAATACTTTAATTCCTTTCATAGCTAACTGTAGTCATTTTTATGCTCTTCCAAAAGTACACAAAATTGGTGTCCCCCTCCGTCCTATTGTATCAAATATTGGTTCTGCTTCTTACCCACTTGTTAAATTTTTGGTTAAATGTTTTTCTTTTCTTTGAGTTTCCAATTTATATACTATTCATAGTTCTAGTGCTTTTGTAAACCGTATTAGGAACTTCCCCCCCTCCCCCTCTTTACGCATGGTGTCTTTTGATGTTATTTCACTGTTTACCCATGTTCCTGTCCAAGGGGAACTTCAGTGTCTCACTTTACGATTAAAAGAATTCCATTATACAGATTATGAGATAAACCACATTATTGAGTTATTCAGTATTTGTTTAACGCAAAATGCATTCCAGTTTTCAAATCAATTTTATTGTATGTCAGATGGTTTAACGATGTGTAATCCTTTAAGTCCTTTCCTAGCAGATTTGTATATGCATTATTTTGAGGATAAATTGCTTAATCTTATTAATTTTCCGTTTTATTGTAGATATGTTGATCATTCTTTTGCACTCTTAGACCCATCTATTTCATCCATTGATAATGTCTTAACTAGTCTAAACTCAATAGATCCTGTTATCCAATTTACATATGAAGTTGAAGATAAATTATCTTTTCTTGATGTGTTAGTTACTCGTCAGCTTTTACATTTGACACCTGTGTATACCGTAAACCCTTTGCATCTCACTCCCCTCTCATTTTAATTTGTGTCACCCCTCTACTCAGAAAGCCTCGGCTTTTCATTTCTTTATTAATAGAGCAATTTCCATTTGTTCTGATAATGATTCCCTTGTTACAGAATTGAATTATATTAGATCAGTTGCTATTAATCGTGGTTTTAGTTTGTCTTATATCAACCGTTTAATTTTTCGTTGTCTAAATAAAGGTATTAGTAATCCTGATTCTTCTGTTGTTCCAGTATCTTTTTCTAACCTCATTATTTTGCCATTTTACAATAGCATTAGCTACAAAATAGCTAATATTTTAAGAAATTATGATTTTAAGGTTGTTTTTAAGCCAGTTAATAAACTAAATTTTTCACAGTTAAAGGATAAAATTTCACATCAAAACTTTTGGGGCAATATCCAATGTCAATGTGGTTTGTCCTATATAGGACAGACTAAACGACAACTCCGTTTCAGACTCAATGAACACAGAAATTATATTAAGAAAAAGGAATTACAAAAATCCTCTATTGCTTGTCACTGTTGGAGTGAGGGACATAATTTTAACTTTGATTCAGCCACTATTATTAAGAAATGTAACACTCCATTAGATTTAGACTTCTTTGAGGCAGTTTATATTCATAAATTTGGTAACTCCCTGGTCAATGATTTTTTAAGCGTACCTTACATCTCACCTTTCTGGGTTGAGTTACTGTGTCATAGTGAATCACTTCCGGTTTAATCCCATTGGTGACTCATGCATGATGAGTTTTTCGGTGTGTTGTTTTTCATTTGGGTTTCTCGATTCGATTTCATGTCTTTGGGGGGATACAATGTTTAATTTTATTTTATTGACACTGAGGATGTGAGTCCAAGTTACTCACGAAACGTACATCTGTCCATTGTACTATGATATTGTGTGTTAAATGTTGGTATTTTTAGTGTATAAAAACACCTTCTTTTTCATTCATTTACAAAAACATGAAAAGATTTATTTAAACACTTTAAATCAAATGTGATTTATCCAAACTCGCATATTCATCTGGCTATATGTATTGCTCAGCAATATTTTTGTTTAAAACACATCTGTTACATACATAAATGTTTCAAAATAAACAAAGTTAAATTAAGGGGCTACTTCACTCAGACGAAAACACCCGCTCGCTAATGTTAATCCTATGGAGGAAATTTTTGAGTTCGCATTTCCATATTTTTAAATGATTTTTTTTTTTTGCATTCGATAGCTGAGGTCAATCTCTATGCACGCTCATTTCTACTTTTTCGATTTTTGTTGCAGTTTTCTTTATTGAGGATACTTTCACTTTCAAAACCGGTTTTGAAAGTGAAAGTATCTTAATAAAAAAAAACTTGTAATCAAAATTGAAAAAGTAGAAAGAAGCGTGCATAGAGATTGACCTCAGCTATCCAATGCAAAAAAAATCATTTAAAAATATTGAAATGTGAACGAGATATCTTTAAAAATTTCCTCCATAGGATTAACATTAGCGAGCGGGTGTTTTCGTCTGAGTGAAGTAGCCCCTTAACCACACAGAAAACTTTGACAGATAAATAATTGCAAAGATGTGCCAGTAACTATAACTATTCCTATAGCTTAGCAAGTGGTAAAATATTCACTTTGCATGTTTTTATCAGAAGAACTTTATTTATTGAACAGCAACAGATCTAATGAAAATGCATAAAAGTTGTTTTAGGGAATAATTCTCTGTGGTTTTTTATTTCTGCTTTCAAATAAAATCAATCTGAGGTTCAAATGTACATGTTTTAAATGCACTAATTAATTAAAGAATTATCAATTTATGCATTTTACTTGAATGTAGCAAAATAATATATACCGTAATTTCCGGCGTATAATCCGCGGATGAAACAATCCTGTTTCGACCCAGAAATTTTATTTTATAAAATGTAACTTACTAGATCACTGTAAATATTTGACTTCAATTATTAAATAAAATTTCTGGATGGAAAGAGAATTGTTTGATCTGCAGATTATATGCCGGAACTTACAGTATATATTTTTTTAATTAGATCAAGATTTTTTTTTAAATGTCAAATTAGTTATACAAATTATAAATAAATGCATTTTACTTAAGTGCAGTAAAAAGGTACTTTTTTATAAATTTAATGATTCTGCACTCAAATTTTGATTTCTTTTATTTATTTATTGAGTGTGTGTGTGGGGGGGGGGGGGGGGGGAGAGAATATTTTCTTTTACAGTATTTTTTCAAATATATTGACAAAACTCGACAATCATATATCCTAGAATACACAGTAATATTTAAGGGAATGAAAATTAAAACAACCGATAAAACTGTATTAATTTAAAATGCATTTGTAATATAAATTGTAATACAAAGTAAAAATATTTAGAATTAATATTATAACTTCCACATTTAATTTTTAACATAAATATATTGCAATGAAAGTCAATTTTCTTTTAGGTATATAGAATGTAGCATTCTGCACATATTTTTACATTCTCCTACATACTCGTCTGAAAAAAGCAATGGATTCGTGAAAATTTTTGATTTTCGATTTTTAGTAGATTTACACATTTTGGGATGTCCTGAAAATGATTTGACTATTTTTGTATCATTGTCTGTTTATGTGTTACACAAATTTTGTGGGCCCTGTAATTCAGACTTAATGCATAGGGTTTATAAAACTTCATATTTAGATAGATATAGATATAAATTGTTGAAGTTTAGATTTTGTGTAAATCAACCTGCAAGTGGCCCTCCTATTATATAATTTTTCACAATTTTGGTATTCATGGAATGGAATCGCACAAAACTTAATATGTGCAATGCTTATTGATAATTCAGACTTAATGCATAGGGTTTATAAAACTTCATATTTAGATAGATATAAATATAAATTGTTGAAGTTTAGATTTTGTGTAAATCAACCTGCAAGTGGCCCTCCTATTATATAATTTTTCACAATTTTGGTATTCATGGAATGGAATCGCACAAAACTTAATATGTGCAATGCTTATTGATAAAAGCCAAGCTCATTCAATTTTGGCTTTGATCATTCAACAAGGGGTGGGAGCATTGTTATGTTGCCAATGTTCTTCTTTTTTAAAAATTCAGATTGCTTGATTGCCAGCACTTTTTTGAAGTAGAAATATTTGCCTTATTTAATGCAGATTAATTAATGGGAAAATAAAAGGAATTACATTGTGTTTAAAAGTGGAGGCAAAAGCAATCTAAATAAAAACAAAGCAACCCACTGGCAACATTGTTATCCTATGCTATTTTCAATAAATTACACATGTATTCCAGTTTCTATTTTGTAGAAATGTACCCTTTTTTTTTTTTACTTGTTAATAAAAGAAGGAAAAACAAAAATAGAAAGCAATAGAATATATTTTTAGTTCAAATGTAATTGCTCAGATAAAAAATTAGACAATGCATTGCTGAGTTTTATGAGTCAAGCTTAACTCTTTGTTATAAAAATTCTAAATGAAAACAATATATACAATTAATTTATAAGTGAATTTACATAATATAACTCTTAAAAATTACACATAGCTTGATAAGTAGTGCGAAAAAATTGCAATATATATATATATATATTTTTTTTTTTTTTTAATTACGAAGTTATTAATGCTTGAAAATATACTTTGATAAATGGAACATAATAAATTAAACAACTGATATATTTGATACAAAAGTTTAGAAAGGCTTGATGTTTTGTTGATTTAGATAAATAAATTGAAAACATAGAATTCAGATGCTTTGTTGATTTAGATAAACAAATTGAAAGTATATAATATGAGATAATATCTAAAATTTATATTATTTATAACTATTTGTACAAAAAGTTTTTTAAATTAAGAATTGCTGAGTTTTTTTTTTTTTTTTTTTTTTTTTTACAGAAATTAGTCGCAAAAAATTTTGGGAACTAAGAAAATACAAGACTAGAAGATTAAATAAATGAAAGAGGAGAACTTTAAGGAAAATTTGGAAAAGTTTTAGAGATTTTTTCCAAAATGTTCCAACATAAATAGTTTTATATAGAAATAGATCATCTTATTTCACCAAATGGTGAGAAATTTAAATGTGTCTTAAAAAAAAAAAAGAAAAGAAAAGAAATGAAAAAGAGAGAATTAAAAGAAAGAAAAAATACTATTTTTTTAATAAATAACTGTAGTATAATAAGAAGTTTTAAAGGATAGCATTTTCACTGCCAGGAAGCAATGTTAAGTAAGAATATTTTTCAATGTCAGATGTAAAAATAGTACATTAAAATCTAAAAATGTTTGTTTTAATTCAAAGAATAAATATTGTTAAATGAAAAGATTTTCCAATATGAAAATACTTTCCGACATTATAACTAATTAAAATGCAAGGAATTTTGTTTTATTCAAAGTCTAAATAAATATTGCTGTTAAATGAGTTTACAATGAAAATTTAATTGCAATTTTCATTGTAAAATGCAAAAATATTTATATATCAATAGGATAAGTAACTAATAAGTAAGAACTTTTTAACATAAACAAATAATGTTAAATTGGAATATTTTTACTTGTGAAAAACTAAACAAAAACTGTGAGTACATAAAAATTCATCGGGATTTTCTTCTATATATATTACTAGCTAATTGACCAAAGATCATATGAAATCACAATGTACTCAGCAAAAGATTGACAAGTGATCAAATGATCAATAAAAGAAAACTGCCCAGTTAAACTGACGGCATTGAGCTCACAGGCTATTCACACTAACTGTAAATTATATTCTTATTTCAAAGAATTTGAAATAAGCCCTCGAAAAATGAAGAAATCGACAATATATTAAGGGGGGAACCATCCCCCCGTTTCTCCTTCTTATAATTAACCAATGAACCCCCAAAACTAATCAGGGAAGCGCCTTATCACAATGAACATATATATAAAATTTGAAGAAAATCAGATAATTCTGCTTGAAAAACCCATTTATCTATATTAAGGGGGGTTAGTCCCTCCCCGTTCCCCCCTTTATAGTTAACCAGTGAGCCCCCAAAACTAATCAGGGAAGTGCCTTACCACAATGAGCCTATATACAAAATTTGAAGTAAATCGGATAATTCTGCATGAAAAACCCATTTATCAAAATTAAGGGGAGGGGTAGCCCCGTTTCCCTCCTTTACACTTCACCAATGAACCCCCAAAACTAATCAGGGAGGCCCCTTACCACAATGAGCCCATATAGAAAATTTGAAGAAAATCAGATAACTCTGCATGAAAAATTCATTTATCTAAATTAAGGGGGGAGGATTAGCCCCCCCCGTTAGCCCCTTTATACTTAACCTATGAACCGCCAAAACTAATCAGGAAAGAACCTTATCACAATGAACCTATATACAAAATTTGAAGGAAATTGGACAATTCTGCATGAAAAAACCATTTATCTAAATTAAGGGGGGTTAGCTCCCCGTTCCCCCTCCCCCTTATAGTGAACCAATCAATCCCCAAAACTAATCAGGGAAGCGCCTTATCACAAGGAACCTATAAACAAAATTGGAAGCAGAAGGGTTATTTCTGTCAAGAGTTATCGCGTTACGTACATATGTACATACATACAGAACGGGCAGGCACATAAGCTCTCAGGCTTTGATAGCCTGTGAGCTAAAAACTAATAGGTAAAAACTTCAAAATTATTCCAATAGTGGTTGGGATGTGATGGTCGAGATGTGGTTTGCTGAACGAACAAGAAGTCTTTCCTGCCAACCGTGGGAGTGAGGTCACCTGGATGAAAAGTAGTCAAGTTAGGGCATTTGGTTGAAATTCAACCAGGGATTACTTGCTGCTTGTGTCATAAGCAGAAGAGGGTTAAGAATCTGATAACAAAATTGTACAGGTTCTACAAGAGTTGAATTCTACCTTGTCTAAGATCTATTGACCAAAAAGAAATCCCTCATCTTACATCCATGAGACCATGAATTTGGTTACGCTTAATTATAATCCAAAGGGATCAGAAATAACTATAAGATTAAGTACCATACACAAATAAGAAATAATTCCATACATTAAATGTATTAATTACTACCTGCAATAGTACAAAAAGTCATTGCTAAAAGAATAGTAAGACTTTGTAAAAAACTATACAACATACGGTTCGGTTTAGCTATATATACTAGTAAAGTATAGATGGATATAATACAGAGAGATATGAACCCTAAATAGTAACAAATATCGACATTATGCATGACTTTTTTAAACCTTATACAAATCAGTTTATGATGAATAAAAACTTAATTAGTAACGCAACATTGCATGAGGATGTTGGAGTAAATAATTGTCAATAATTGTGTTTTCCTTGGTAGTAGATTCTTGAATGAATGGACTTAGACCAGGACAGTGTTGAATTCAGGGGGTGGCCCGGGGGGGGGACATTCCCCCCAGAGCATTGAAATGTCCCCCCCCGGAAGATTTGAGATTGCATGCTTTTAATGGTCAAAAAGTGCAATTTCCCCCCTGGAACTCAATATTGTCCCCCCCCCCCGGAGCCACAGAAATCCCTCCCGGAGAAAAGTGTCTGAATTCAACCCTGGACCAGGAGTTTAAAAAATATTACGACAGTTCATTTCTAGTTTTGCTTCTGAAGTTGACATTGAAATGAACTGAGATAATTAAATTTTGACATACCTTGAAATACCTAGCAATGTCTAAGAGATAGGAATAGGGCAGAATGTAAGACATTTGAAAAGAAAATCCAACAAAATCTCAATAAAAAAAGTAGATGGTTAAACAAAGTATCACAACTGTTCAAAGAAAATATACTCATATATGTAAAACAATACTGCATGTCATAATTGAATTCTACTGGAATGAAACACGATGAATATATCTCACTCTAAGACCTTGTACAAGGGTCATTCCATGTCAAATCAACCTGACCATTTTAGATTTTGATGAAACTTACAGGAATCCTTCTCCTTGATGATATAAATGAGAATATACTTTTATTACTTTTTTATCTCAGTACATTTTCATACAATTAATTTTTGAAATTTTGAAAAATCATAATTTTTTGGCTTGTATACTAGTTTTCAATTTTGAATTTCTCAAGTTCTATCAGACGTAGAGAGTTGTTTGACCCCTCATTTTAAAGAGAATTTCATAAGGTTTAATTTGATATTCAAGTTGACTATGCTTGGTTTAAAAAAAAGTTAATTTAATTTAATTTTAAAATTTTAAATTAAAAAAAAATTTAAATAGTGTTTTTTAAAAATTTTGAAAAAAATATGTTTTTTGTAATATTATAAACTTTAAATTCAGAAAGTTTTAGAGTGGGATCTCAATGGGATCAGCAGCTATGTTAAAAAAACTAATGTTAAACACCATTTGGGGCTGGTATTTAAAGTTGGCACCTTGCCAACTTTATGATTGTGCTAAAGATCGTATTCTTTTATTCATTTTAAACGTTATTTTTTTATAACTACTGATCCCATTGAGATTCCACTCTAAAACTTTCAGAATTTAAAGATTATAATATTACAAAACATATATATTTTTTTCAAAATTTTTAAAAAACACTATTTAAAAAAATTTTTAATTTAAATTTTTTAAATTAAATTAACTTTTTTAAAACCAAGCATAGTCAACTTGCTTATCAAATTAAACCTTATTAAATTCTCTTTAAAATGAGGGGTCAAACAACTCTCTATGCCTGATAGAACTTGAGAAATTCAAAATTGAAAACATTTGTACAGGCCAAAAAATGATGATTTTTCAAAATTTATTGTATGAAAATTTACTGAGATAAAAAAAATTATAAAAGTACATTCTCATTTGTATCATCAGGGAGAATGATTCCTGAAGGTTTCATTAAAATCTGAAATGGTCAGGTTGAATATTGAAAATTTTTGGTTGATTTGACGTGGAATGACCCACAAAGTTTAAACTTGGCTTGTCAACCATGCTTCGGAAAGGGGTTGCAGAGTTGCTCATGAGAAGTCACCAGTTAATCATATTTGAAGTAACAGTAAAGGTAGACAATTTGGCAATTTTGAAAAAAAAAAGAGTGAAACTTTCTGATTCATTTTTAAACATAAAAGCATGATACATGTAGGCTTGAGTAGTAAAGTGATATGTAATCAAAAAGTTTTTCATTATAAATGAATTAAACAGTGAGTTATAAGCAATTGTTGTCTCAAAATTACAGTTATTTTATGTCTTGAAATTACTCTATGAATTATTTTTAAATGATTGCCTTCAATAATTGATTTCAATTGGAAAGGAAAACATTGACTATTTATCATTATAATTCTCCTTATCTAAAATAAAGACCTTGTAATAAGTTTAAACTTGGCATTGTGCCAAGTTTGCTTCGAACGGAGATCGCAAAGTTAAATCGTCACCTTCGTCTGTGTGGTGTTTTTTTCATAAGTTTTAATTAATATCTTGGATAATCACTGACAAATATCTTCAAAAATCATTATCAACAATCCTTCAATGATTCCGTGTCCATAGTACCTTGAGCACTCGTCAACTCCCTATCTCAGAGCTTGCAAAGAAAAGTTTGTGCATACGGAAAAATGCAATTTTCTCAAAAACTATGTGATCTAGGATAATCGCTATAGTTTTCCTGAAAGGTTTAAATAAACTCCTACTAGCCCTAATTTTTTTCTTAATTTCAGTTTCAGTAGATTCGGAAATAGAATGTGGGGGGGGGGGGAAGAGGGGGGGGGGCATATTTTTGCAGCACATTTTCCACGATATCTCTGAAAATATAATATCTAAAATTAAAGCAAATATATTTTTGAGTTCACTGTTACGGGATCTTTTGAATGATACCACACGATATATATAAAAAGTTGCTTTTTTTTCAACTAACTTAATATCGTGGCTAATTACCGACAATTTTTTTCGAAAATTATTATCAACAATCTTCAGATGACTCTTTATCGATAGGTATCTCAAGCGTGCCTCAACGACACCGCTGAGTGCCCTCAAAGTAAAGCTTGTATGTAACAGTAAAATGCAATTTTCTCAAAAACTATGTGACCTAGTATAATCGCTATAGTTTTCCTCCAAGGTATAATTAAAGTCCTACTACCCCTAATTTTTTCATAATTTTAGTTTCAGTAGATTCGGAAATAGAGGAGGGGGAACATATTTTTGCAGTGCATTTTCGTATATATCTCTGAAAAGATATTACCTAAAATTAAAACAAATATATTTTTGAGTTCAGTGTTATGAGATCTTTCACATGATACCCCACACAATATACAAAAAGAAATTATATTTTTTTCAAGTAACTTAAGTAGCCCCTTAAATTTTTCCTAAAAATGTTTGTGAATGGCTAATATTCCAGACAATATGTGGGTCAATAGCCTTTATAATAAGTTTGAACTTCCCATGTTCCATAGTTTATGAGAAAAACGGCTCTGACAGATGGACAGAGACACAAGAGTGGTCTCATAAATGGTTCTGTTTTTACTTTAAGTACAAAAACCTAAAAATAATAAATTTGCTGAATATTTTTAAATGAATTTACTATTTTCATATTAAAATAATTGTTAATAATACATTATTCACAGAATATTAACACACATATTCTTGTAAATAATTAAGAAAGAAAAAACATGTTTTAACCAGTTCTAGTAGCAAAAAACATGTTTGAATCAGTTCCAGTGGCAATAAACTAGTAAAAAGGAGAGACCAAAACTGTTCATTGGCTGGTTACTATCCAAGGAAATGATGATTGGATGAAGTTGAATGCTTATACTCATAACTCATTTAGTTCCTTAATTTATACATGGTTTCTTCTGTTATGATTCTACTTTAAATCCCAATATCCTGGAGGAACCTGTACATAGCTTTTAAAAGTTCCAATATATTCCAGTTTTATATGAAAGACTTAAAAAATATGTAATTAAATTTGATATTTATTTGGTTGTGCACCTCTCCCCTTCCCAAATTATTTGGAAAGGCTTGCAGTTCATTTAGAATTAACACCTTCTCGTCATCTCACAGGAATATATGAGATTCCTATCTATTTGGACAGTCGACAGTGGTTGTATGAAATTCTATATCAGGATGACAAAGAGAAAATTCAAGGAGCATCTTAAAGAACATCGAAAGGACATAAAAAATCATAAGCGATCAATGGCTTTTTCTACGTTTTATATGAATAACATTGGGTGTCTGGTTGAATTTGAAAATGCTAAAATTATTGTACTGTGTAAATGTGAAAGAAGTTGGGAATCCATTGATATATTAAAGAGGGGGAGAGGGGTGAGCAACAATAATGTCCAATAATTGTCCAACTAATTCAGCATCAATAGAAAGAATCGTTTGGTCATGTTAGTATGTTCAAAACTGCATAATAGGTTGGGTTGGGAAAAAATATAAAAGTGCATAATTTTTTAAATAATAAGAAAAAAAATTTAAAGAATATGTAGATAAGTGTGACTTGTAAATTTAAGTATTCTATTTGTTACTATATCAATAAAGCTGAAATATACTGTAAATTAAATATACTTACTGGTTGAAAGAGTAGTATTTGCTTTATTATTTTAATTTAGTTATAATATTTATTTCTATTTAGTAGCTAGTTAATAATTACATCATATCTTTTAGGACCAAACAATAATAATGTTAAAAATAAATGAGGGGGTCGGGGCAAGAGAGTGCCAAGCCACATTTTTGAACTTCTGAGATATTTAAATTTGAAAATTTGATCAAATACTCAAATCAAGATATATAACCAAAAAGTTTTTTCACCAATGTCTTAGTAACATTTGAGATATTCTGAGTAACAATATGGCATTACTTTAATGATATTACTATTACGTTTTTTGTAAATTAGCTATCTTCATTGGGGACATAAACATCTGGGGTAAAAACTAAAACCTGTCACATATGCTGCCATCAAGTGACATTAGAAACAAATTATATGTTGAATATTATAATTTACAATATTAAGCAACAGATGAAATGTTAGATTTATTTCACCAAAAATGTGGCTAGGCACTTTCTTGCCTCGACCCCCTCAAATGAGCTAATAAAAATAGAAAAACTGTGTGTGGTTTATTTTATAATTTATATTATATTTAAGTGGAGGGGGGGGGGTTGTTGGGCCATATACCCCAACAGGTGTGTTCTTTTGGGTACATGGGTAGGTAGTTAACTCTGCTTTTAAGTTTTAATTATACTGTCACAGAGAAAAATGATGCTGTATATTATGATAAAACTACATCATATCTAATTAATTCCACGTAAAAATTTCATCATCATATCAACAGTAGTTTTATTCAGCTTCAGTCTTTCAACACATTAACTGTCACACAACATACTGGTCACCATGTGCATATTTCAAATGGAATTAACCAAACAAACGTTGTTATCAAAATCCCATGTAATTTAATGTTATCTCATCACTTTCTATTTATCTGTTTCATATTATACTCTTTACCTCCTATGAACATTTAGCGTGTAATAACAATGGCTAGTCATAGGAATGAATAACATATACAGATTTCAGTTAATATGTAAACAAATTGCAACATTTTTTGGCAAATAATAAATGATAAATTAGAGAAGTTACAACACTGATACCAAATCTTAAAACTAACTACCAAATAACAGAATAAAACATTAATACTAACCAGATCTATGACACATACAATGTCCATTTTAGGTCTTTGAGGATGGTGATTGCTACTGATGGATAGTAAATCTAGCTCACTCATCATGAAAAGTATTATTGATATCTTCCTTCAAATATGTTATAATATTTCTCTGAAACAAAACATTAAACAAACATTTCAATTACATCAGGATAATCAAAAACAAATCTGTCTTTTGTAGATACTAGATTACATCTCTAAATATCTAGCTAAATTGTTTCTTTCTTGGATTTTATATACACAAAATATTGAATTGGTGAATTTCTTTAGCTATCATTCTCGTAAGATAAGAAATTATAGTTAGAATGCTAGAAAAACTAGCAATAGTTGCCATGTATTAAAATTTTTTTAATAAGTAAGCTTAGGTAAATTAACAGTTTTTAAGATACTTATTAGATAATAATTAATAAAATGTAAGACAAGATAACAGATTTCAACTTTCAAAAATACATATTCAAGCATGTTTGCATATGTTTTGTTTGTTTATTTATTTTTTTTTATATTTATGATAAAATCTCAAAGTTAACTATACATTTTTGACATAACTCATATATTTTATATATATATAAAGAATATATAAGCCAAGTGGTATAGATGCTGTAATATTATACTGAACCTTTTTTTATATGTCAAATCTGATATATACATGTATATAATTTTTCATTATTTTACAATGTTATATGCAGTATATGTTTATTAGCTAGTAAGTTAACATGAATTTAAAAATAATACTATATTTATAATTAAGTGCTGTATTAATATAAATAATTACAGAAGAAGATCTTTATAACGGTAATTTATAATACTCAATTCTCCTCAATCACTCCATATAACAGAAAACTTCTCAGATGTAAACAATAAATTTTGCAGTTAAGAAGCACCTGCATCTACAATTGTAGAAATGTTGCTACCTTCTACATGACTAAGTTTGAGACATTATTTCATTGTTATTTCCTTAATTTAGATGTTTCTAATGAAAAAAATTTCTATTATTATCTGAAAAATTTTTGGAAATATGAAATGACTAATGTGTAACATAGCAATATCTGATGGTCGTTGCACACATAGTTTATTTCAGAGGAAAAAATAAAAATCTGTATTAGAAAGAACTAAATAGATTGTGCAATGTTTGAAATTTCACAAAACTGTGTAGTTGATCAAGAAGTAGTATTGACTGTTCACAGAATTCAAGGACTAATAAAAGAAAAATCAAAACTACTGAAACATTTCCATTGACAATTTTTTTAAGAAACAATTTTAAATTTTATTTATATTTTATATATTTCTATAAACAAAAAATGCTATTAAATTCTATATTTTTAAAATGTTAATATATAGTGATTTGGTCCTAGCATATTTGGATCATATTTACAAGGCAAATTTAACAATGTGCAAAATGATAAATTATGTACGCACTACATATTTTTTTTTCCAATTAAAAAAAAACTTTTCAAAGCAAGAATTAATTTTGAATACATAATAAAAATGCATTATCTGTTATGCATATTGTTTGTATATTGTTTGAATACATAATAAAAATGCATTATCTCTCTATCTGTTTATATATAAAAGTTAAAATATGTGAGTATGTTCCTTATACAAATCTACAATTTTTGACCAATTTGCAGAAAACTTCATATACATGCATACGAATATTGCATGAAACATGACATTTATATGTTTTAGAACCTGACAAAATTTACTGCCTACTTTCAAATTTCCAAAACCACCCCTTACCCCTTTTTTCAACCACCTGCCATAATTTATCTGTATACAAATCATTTTTTTTTTTCATATGCAATTTTTTTCTTTCCTGTTACCAACAAATGAAACTAAATATGGATAATATTTTTATAGGCCAATAAAAATTTAGACTCACTCGCTATGCCTTTGCATCCAAAAATGACATCATTCTGAGCAGATAATGTACATTTTTCATATATAAAATTAGAAATGAGAAACTAGAAAATGATGTCTGATCAAGACCCAGATATTTATCCATTTGCAACCAAGTGCTGTAATGGATGTGACCGTGACCCAACAAAAAATCTAAAACTTTCTTAAAATTATCTTTTTTATGCAGTTATTCCTACTTTAGATTCAAATTCTGTCCAAATAATTTATTGTACACCATTGTAATAATATTTAAAATACTGTCACAGTCTACATTTACTGTTAAACACATGCATTCTAAGTAGTTTCTACTTATTCTACCGAAAATAGCAGTAGGAGAGTTATTCCTGCATCAGCCGATTAGGAAAAGCATTGCATATAGTTGACAACTAAACTGTTTGCATCCCAGCACTGTAATAGATGTAAACCGATGCACACTAGCAAAATTTACCAAAGTACTGACCAAAAAGGAACAATATAATAAAAGTTGCATTCCAATCCATAAAAACTATTGCATAATTGCAGATTAATATTCTTAGAATATGTCTAGCTCATCTTTAAAGCGCTTAGATACAAAACAACAGTTTGCTTTAGGTTATATGCTGGTGATATTATGAAAATTAACTATCATCACTCTTTTAAAGTCATATGCAAAAAATTATATTTTTAGCGATCTTTTTTTAGTTTTCAAGATGAACTGTGTTTCAGGAAGGCTGAATCAATATGTAAAATAGGGGTGCACAACCTGTGGCAGGTTAACTTGTGGTCCACAGAGACCATAGATGCAACATCTCATGAAATTTCTGAGTTGTGAATTTCGACAATCGGTCGCGGGAAAAAAATCAAGAATTTCGTCTATGGGTTGCAGAAAAAAATAATGTGAATTTCATCAATTGGGTATGGAAAAATCACAAATTTTGTCAATGTATATCAGGAAAAAATTGCAAATTTCATCAATTGGTCATTGAAAAAAAATTTCAAATTTTGTCAATTGATCAGGGAAAAGTATTGCAAATTTTGTCAATAAGTTGCAACAAAGGGAAAAAAAAACATCAATTTCATCAATCGGTTGCGGGGGAAAAAAAAATCACATAATTAGTCAATCATGATTTGTTATTTTAAAAATAAAATTCCAATTTTTAAAAAAGTTATTCTTCATAAAAAATTCTATAATTTTCAATAATGTTCAATTTTTCAGAAATATTGCATACATTTTACTTATCAAGAAGGAACACTGAGTTAGCCTTCATAAAATGTTGTATGGTTATTCATATAGATATGTAGAAGCCCTACATGCAATTACATATTTCTATTTATTTATTTATTTTTTATAAACAAAAATCACCATTCATGAAGAATAAAAAGTTATTTTCACAAAATTTTGTATAATTAATATATACAGGATGTCCAAAAAGTCTGGAAACGATTGAACAACTCAAGAAATTTACATTAGATTGAAAAACGAAAAATATGTGTTCAATATTTTTGAAAAATCTATATAGTGATTCAAAGTCCCCCCCCCTCCCAATTCTACCCCCTAGAGGGAAAGGGGGACAACTTTGAAATCTTAAATGATAACCCTAAATTTTCATATTACTGATTCAGATTCTATGGGAAAAAATACATAACTTTTGTATTTAATATTATCTTTGGAAAATTGTAGATGGCGCTGTAATCAAGTAAAATTCAGTGAGAATCATTTCCATTGAAAAGTCTGGAAATGGTCGAATAACTTGAGAAATATACATCGGATTGAAAAACGGAAAAATACATGTTCAATATTTTTGAAAAATCTATTTAGGGATATCAAAGTACTCTGCACCCTGGTGGGAAAGAGGGGGGCAAATTTGAAATCTTAAATGATAACCCCCCTTTTTTATTACAGATTCAGATTCTATGGGAAAAAATAAGTAACTTTTGCATTTAACTATTTCTTCGGAAAATCGTAGCTAGCGCTGTAATCGAGTAAAATACAGTAAGAATCGTTTCCATTGAAAAGTCATGAAATGTCTTAAAAAATATACATTGGATTAAAAATGGAAAAATAAGTATTCAATATTTTAGAAAAATGGCACTTTAGCAGGAGCTGGGGAAAATATTTTTAAACAGAATAAATGGCAAACAGAAATAATAATAATTAAAATAAAAAAGAAAACTGCCCAGTTAAACTGAGGGCATTGAGCTCACAGGCTATTCACACTAATTGTATATTATACACTTATTTCAAAGAATTTGAAATAAGCCCCTCAAAAAATAAAGAAATCGACAATATATTAAGGGGGGATCATCCCCCCGTTCCCCCACCCCCTTATAGTTAACAACTGAACCCCAAACCTAATCAGGGAAGCCCTTTATTACAATGAACATATAACTAAATTCGAAGCAAATCGGATAATTCTGCATGAAAAACCCATTTATCTAAATTAAGGGGGATTACCCCCCCCCGTATCCCCCTTTATACTTAACCAATGAACCCCAAGACTAACCAGGGAAGCTCCTTACCACAATGAGCCTATATACAAAATTTGAAGAAAATCGGATAATTCTCCATGAGAAACACATTCATCTAAATTAAGGGGGGAGGATAAGCACCCCCCCTTTACCCTCTTTATAATTAACCAAAGAACCCCCTAAACTAATCAGGAAAGCGCCTTATCACAATGAACCTATATACAAAATTTTAAGAAAATCGCATAATTCTGCATGAAAATCGCAGTTATATAAATTAAGGGGGGGGCAGCCATTACCCCCCGTTACCCCCTTTATACTTAAACAATGAATCCCCAAAACCAATCAGGAAAACGCTTTATCACCATTAACCTGTATACAAAATTTGAAGAAAATCGGATAATTCTGCATGAAAAACCCATTTATCTAAATTAAGGGGGGATTAGACCCCCTTACCCCCTTTATACTTAACCAATGAACCCCCAAAACTCTTCAGAGAAGCGCATTATCACAATGAACCTATATACAAAATTTGAAGAAAATCGAACAATTCTGCATAAAAACTCATTTATCTAAATTAGAGGGGGGGTTATCCCCCCTTTCCCCCTTTATACTTTACCAATGAACCCCCAAAACTATTGACAGAAGCGCATTATCAAAATGAACCTATATACAAAATTTGAAGAAAATGGGATAATTCTGCATGAAAAACCTATTTATCTAAATTATGGGGGGTTAGCCCCCCATTTCCCCCCTTTATGCTTAACCAATGAACCTCCAAAACTAATCAGGGAAGCGCCTTATCACAAGGAACCTATAAACACAATTTAAAGTAAAACGGTTAGTTCTATCAAGAGTTATCGCGTTACGTACATACATACGTACGTACATACATACGTACGTACATACAGAACCGGCGGGCACATAAGCTCTCAGGCTTTGATAGCCTGTGAGCTAAAAAGGACAAAACGATACCCTTTTATTTTCTTTACTTATTATTAAAAAAATAATTGATATCTCTGTTTTTCATCATCCTACTGTGTTCAAATTTTCAGCAAATTCAAATAATAATAAATTAGGCCACTTACCAAATTTCTATTTAAATACAATAAGTTTTCAGAAAATTAGAGCCCCCCCCCCTCAAAAAAAAATGCTGACAACTGTAGTTTGTTTTTATCATGATCGGAGAGGCGCAAACAGATGTTATCAGCTATACAGAGGTTTACTTCCATCTGAAAATGTTCTTACCTATGCAGAAAGGATTCAATATTATGGTGGGTTGGCGCACCTTTTCTTGGCATGTGTAATGTGGATGTAATTGAGGCAACATAGGTGAATCATACAGAACTTAATTTTCCAAGCGTCCACAAGCTTTTTCCAGAAAGAACAGAAAAAGGGCAACATTTAAAAAATTTTACAGAGTGTAAAATTGATGTTTTAGGAAAAAAAGGGAACGGTGCGGCGCACTTTGATGGTTGGTTAGTTGACTTCATTAGTTTTGTTATTTCCCATGTTTTACTTTATTAGTACATGAAGTATGTATCTGTTAATCATCTTTGTTCTAAATTAAAATCTTTATGAGACGTCTAATTATAAATAAAGTAACATTATAAAAGATTAATAAATAAATTTGGAAATGACATCCTAACACAAAATATTGTTTACTTTTATTTTTAATTCATCAAAATTAACTTTATCAAATGCAAATGTAATAATAATAAAAGAATTATTTGATCAACTTCCCGATGACAGGAAAATAGGCCAAAAAATAATATTCCATTTTCACTGTTACATCGATGCACCCCCCCCCCCCCCCTTCTTCTTTTATGACAGATTTTGTAGTGCTTAACTATCCGGACTTTTCAAGTATCCGGTAATTGGTGCTTCCCGAGCATGCTGGTTTGTTGATCTTTTACTGTATGTTAAATAAATTGTTATTTTTCGTTGTTTACTTTATTTTACAGTTAAATAATTACTTTAAAACAATATTTCTTTATAGAAAATAAGCCATTCATAAATATTTTGAACTTTCTGCATTACAGGAGCAGAGTGGATTGTAGACCACTGTGCCCCATGTTGAAGTTCATAAATAATCATGTTAATATTGCTTAATATTTACAGCTTTCTTTTAAACATATTAACTTTAAAGTTAAATCAAATCAAATATCTTTCATTTGCAAAATATTTCATCTTATTTATCATCTTATTTATCTACAACCTTTAATTGAATTGATCATTTTGAAAAGGGGTCAACTCCTAAGCAATTCCTATGGAGTTTTCCCATTTTCAAAATGACCAACTCAATTACTAAAACAAGAAAAATATGATGATGAAAAATTTTACTTTTAGAAGCTCAAAACAACCAATCAGGATAAAATGGTTCACTCTGAGCTAAACATGTACTCTGAAGGCTATAAATAATCAACCCAATGCTGTTGTCTATTAGGTCAGAAGAGAAGCTTAAAATTTTTTTTAATAAATAAAATATTATATTAGGGGATGGTCCACTGTGACCATAGGTCCAGTGTACACCGGTCCTCCCTATTTGATAAATTTCTAAACTATATTATGGGTTACATCTATTTTATGATATTTTAGATGCCACTTTTTTTTTCTATCTACAGAAATGCGTGTGTTAGTATAATAAAACTCCAACTATCCAACCTCCAGCCATTCATATCATCAAATATATGGATCGATATGAGGAAACAAAAAATTGCATTTTGAAAAAAGAAAAAAAAAGAAATGAAATATTGTTAACATATGTGGTAGAAGTAAAGCAAAAATACGATTAGATTTTCTACTACTTTTCTTAATAAGAAAACTGTCATTCATCCTTTCTCACATTAGTAAACAGATTGAAGTTTTGATTATTGATTATGCTATTGTATTGTATTTTTAAAAAATTATTTGGACAAAAGTTATTTTATTTTCAACATATATCAGGTTTATTCTTTATTAAATAAGTTATTTTAGAAAAACTTATTTCATACCATAAACTTTTTTGATGATTCGCTCAGTTATCTGGATTTCTGCACATCCTGTTTGTGTCCTGAACTTGTCAGTTTCGATAATTGGAGTTTCAATGTATATGCTATATTCAGGGGTGATTCTGAGTAAAAAAAAAATTTCTGAAATTCACAGCAAATTTTCTGAAAAGTTAAGAGAGGGCGGGGGGGTGTCCAATCCCGGCTCTTTTTTTTTTTTTTTTTTTTTTTTTTTGAGTCCCTTTGACGAAATTTGCGTTTTTTCGCGATCGTTTGACGAAATTTGCAGTTTTTTCGAGATCTGTTGATAAAATTTGCCGTTTTTCGTGATCTGTTGACAAAATTTGCCGTTTCTCGTGATCTGTTGACAAAATTTGCCGTTTTTTCGTGATTTGTTGACGAAATTTGCCATTTTTTCGAGATTCTCTGGCAAAAGTCACGTTTTTCCCGCGATCTGTTTACAAAATTTGCCATTTATTCGCGATCTTTTAATGAAATTTGCCATTTTTTACAATGTTTTTGACGAAATTTGCCGTTTTTCGCAACGTTTTGGACGAAGTTGGCCGTTTATTCGCGATCTTTTGGATGAAGTTGGCCGTTTATTCGCGATCTTTTAATGAAATTTGACGTTTTTCACAATGTTTTTGACGAAATTTGCCGTTTTTTGCAATGTTTTGGACAAAATTTGCCAATTTTTCGTGATTCTCTGACAAAAGTCACGTTTTTCCCGCGATCTGTTAACAAAATTTGCCGTTTTTTCGCGATCATTTGAAGAAATTTGCCATTTATTCGCGATCTTTTAACGAAATTTTCTGTTTTTCACAATGTTTTTGACGAAATTTGCTGTTTTTTCATGATTTTCTGACAAAAGTCACATTTTTCCCGCGATCTGTTGACAAAATTTGCCGTTTTTTCGCGACCTTTTGACAAAATTTGCTGTTTTTTGCAATGTTTTTGACAAAATTTGCCGTTTTTTCGCGATTTTCTGACGAAAGTCACGTTTTTCCCGCGATCCTTTGACAAAATTGGCGACTTTTCTTCGAACGAATGACGAGATTGATTTTTTTCGGCGATCATTTGCCGAAATACCGATACATTTTATGTCCGAATTTTCGGATATGAACGATATTTTTTAATTTTCGGAAATCATTGCCTTAATTTTTCGGAAAATTCGGACCAGAATCACCCCTGGCCATATTATTCATGTGTCAATAAGTAAAGGGCAAAATTAGCACTAGCCACTAAATGAGAAAAAGTGGCTATTAAAAAATTATATAGCAGCAGCCACCTTATGGCCACTTTCCTACAAGGGAAGTAAAGGTTAAAATTCAATATTTGTATTAGTAGCCAGTGGCCGGTAGAGGCTGCATGTTTAGTAGCCACTATTGTCAAGTTAGTGGCCACTAATTACTATCAGAGATACCACTGAGAAAATATCGTGTAAAGGAAAAATTTATGCCATTTTTCACATTTATGCTTCGATTTTGTGAATTATATTGTATTGGATATAAAATAAATACATTGACATATTCCTTATGTTAAGGGGACACAATGCCTTGAAATTGGTTAAAATATAGATTTTCTTCTTTTAATATTAATGAAAGCTTCTTTAATTGTGAATATTTTGACACCTCATTTTTACCTATACGACAATTATATTGCGAGATATTGTAAATTTTGTTAATAGATCCAGCGCAATTACCCATATAAATAAAAACTTTAAACTGATTTTTCTCCCTGTTTATGTTTTAATAACTTGCTTGTTCGAAATAGTTTTGAATTTTTTTTTTTTTTTTACTTGTTCTCTATGGTGTATTTAATATTTTTGTGTATGGATTTCACATTCAAGCCCAGTGACAGAACTATCTTCAAGTGTCTGCAACACTAATAATGTTTTCAAAAATAGTCTGCAATACGCAATATATCATATAAATCTATTCTTGCTGCTGTTATAGTTGTAGTGCTAATTAATTAAGGCATCAGCATTTATCAGCCTTTCTGAGTAAAAAAGAAATTCTGAAATTCACAGCAAATATTCTGAAAGGTTACAGCAGAGGGGGGAGGGGAGAAAACCCCCTCTCGGAAATAATTTTTCTTGTTGACGGTCGTATTAACTCTGCTTTTGATTCAAGTCGATTTCAAGCAGAGTGTAGATTCTTGCAAATTGGGTTCGGGTTCACCCGATTTTTCAAAAGTTAGTTCAGTGTATTGTTTCAGATTAAAAACTATGCCTATATTAATAAGCATAGAACTTTGTGTATCTGCTGTTTTCAAAGGAATGCTGCATCTTTTCCTGGACTATTTCACAAAATTCATGTTTTTTTGGTGAACCTTTGACGAAATTAGCGTTTCTTATTTCCTTTGGCAAAATTCACGCTTTTTTTTTTCATGGCCTTACGACGAAATTTGCACTTTTTCCGTGATCCTTTGACGAAATTAGCAGTTTTTTCCACGATTCTTTGACGAAATTGGAATGTTTTCCACGATCCTTCAACGAAACTCATGTTTTATTTACAGTCTTTTGACGAAAATCAAGTTTTTCCGCGGCCCTTTGACGAAATTTACGTTTTTATTGCAATCTGTCAACGAAATTAGCCCATTTTCCCAGATCCTTTGATGAATTTTGCGTTTTTTCTTTGGCCTTTGGACAAAATTTGCATTTTTTACGTGATCCTTCGACGAAATTTGCAGTTTTTTTCTTTGGCCTTTGGACAAAATTTGCGTTTTTTCCACGATCCTTCGACGAAATTTGCCGTTTTTTCGAGATACTTCGACGAAATTTGCCGTTTTTTCGAGATACTTTGACAAAATTTGCCGTTTTTTACAGATCATTCGACGAAAATTACCATTTTTTCGAGATCCTTCGACAAAATTTACCGTTTTTTAGCGATCCTTTGACGAAATTTGCCATTTTTTCATGATCTGTCAGCAGAATTCTCCGCTTTTTCGCGATCTGACGATGAAATTTGCAGTTTCGACGAAATTGACCGTTTTTTCGCGATCCTTTGACGAAATTAACAGTTTTTTCCATGATCTTTTGACGAAGTTGGTGTTTTCTCCGTAGCCCTTCGGCAAAATTCACATTTTTCCACGATCTTTCAGTAGTATATTCTAAAGTAGTATATTCTAGTCATGTAGTATATTCTAAAGAATGAAGGGGAAAAAATTGAAACAAAAATATTCATATTTGTAAAAATAGTAGGAATTTTTAAAAAGTTATTTTTTTTTTAATTTAAATTTTAGAAAAATAGGCTGTTCTACAAGAATTTTTAATTAAATTTTAGTACTAAGTATTGTGCCACCATTCTCATTGAAGAGAGTTTCAAAGGTACTGTGTCCCCTTAAAATGTTTTATAACTTTTTCTATAATAAATACACTGCATTTTCATAGTTGAGTTGGTGAAAATGGCTAGCTACCTGTTAATATGTATGATTTCATACTACATTATTTTGCCCAAATATAGAATTTGGTTTCATGTAATTCTAATCAGAAGCAAATACTCTGAATATTAAATAGTTAACAATAATTTTATATGTACAGAAAACCATAACTTCGTTCAAATGTATGATTTCCCCCCCCCCTCCCATCACCGACTGAAAATAATGATTTTTTTTTTCGACCACTTGATGAATTTTGAAATTTTTTCTGCTATTGTTCAACGGATTTCACGATTTTTTGACGAAATCTATCGTTTTTTCGTGATCTTTTGAAGAAATTTGCAGTTTTTTCATGATCATTCGATGAAATTTGCCCTATCTTTGCGATTTTTTGATGAAATTTATCGTACCTTCAACGATTTTTTGACGAAATGTATCTTTTTTCGCAATTTTTAAACGAAATTTGCCTTTTCTTCGAGATTTTTTGACAAAATTTGCCGTTTATTTGTGATTTTTCAACGAAATTTGCCAAAATATTATGATTAAATTCGCACTTTCCCGCGATCCTTTGACGAAATAGGTAATTTTTCTTCGAACGATTGACAAAATTGGTTGTTTTGGGCAACCATTTGTCGAAATTTGCAATATATTTTATGTCTTAATATTCGGATTTATGACCGACCTTTTTTTTTTCAGAAATAATTGATCGCCATTTTGCCGATCATTTTTTCACGAGATCTTCCTTTTTTTTTCGTGAGATCTACCTTTTTTCGCGATCTGTTGAAGAAAATTGCCGTTTTTTCGCGATCTTTTAAAGAAATTTGCCGTTTTTTCACAATATTTTAATGAAATTTGTCGTATTTTCGCGATTCTTTGACAAAATCCTCTGATTAAATTCACGTTTTCCGGCGATCCTTTGACGAAATTGGTGACTTTTCTTCAAACGATTGACGAAATTGGTTGTTTTCGGCGACCATTTGTCGAAATTCGCGATATATTTTATGTCCTAATTTTTGGATTTGTGACAGATTTTTTTTTTTTTTTTTTAATTTTCGGAAATGACTGATTGCCATTTTGGCGATCAGATGCATAACATAAAGTCGCCAATGTTTTACATTTAGTCGCCCTGTGGTCGGTGGCGAACGGGAATTTTAACCTTTAAAGGGAAGAGTATAATTTTTTTCATTTCATCATCAATGATTCTCTTTTTGCTGGTTGAAATATGTTTATATTAACATATTTATTTGGGCTATTTATTTTTAGATTAATACTAATTGAAATTTTAACAAAAGTTTACTGTTTAGAACTTTTAAATAAAAAAGTGGTCATTTATAAAAATGCTAGTACTGGCCATTGGCCACTAATGAAATTTCCCAGTTTTGCCCTTTATCAATCAGAATTCAAATCAAATGCTTTAAAGAAGGAGCAGATATTATTACAAACTACATATTGCAAATGGATCGATATCAGGAAATAAGAAATTGAATCCTAAATAAAAAAAAAGAAAATGGTAACTGTATATATTTATTTGTTGAAATCCCTATTTAAAGTGGCAGTAAAATTTATGTTTGGAATTTTCGAAGTGTATAACATGGGCCCTATTCTCTATTTGGGTTCGAGGCTACAATTTCAAAAATATTGCCCAACAGCATGTGACTTAACGTCACAAAAATATGGTCCATTTCTGCTCTATGGCATGCAGCCTTGGTTGTGAAACGAGTCGTTGCATAATTAAAGTCCACAATGTCAGAAATGTTTCCCCAAAGCATGTGACTTTGATATCAGAAGAAATAGGACCCATTGGATAATTTTAAGTTGGTATTGGCCCACTTATTCGGATTTCTGCATGTCACGACTGCATCCAGAACACTTGAATCTGGATAGTTGAAGTTTCAGTGTATATGTCAAGCAGAATTCACATCAAATAAATCAAAAGAGGAACAGATATTATTACAAAATACATAATTGTACATGGCTTAAATAAATTTTACTTTTCATTATGAAAAGTTTCAAATATATATATTACTTAATAATTTACTGAATTAAATAAATCTCATGTTTTCTAAAAAAACAACACTGTTAATATAAATTATTGAAAGAAATTACAACTAAAGAGGGATTCTGATAATTAGATTCAGGTGACTGAAGATTTAGTGCAATAATTCTGAGTATGTATACTGATATTAATTTGTTTGTGTTACAAACCTAAGACTTTTTTTCTGACTTACTAATGATTTTTTCAGCTTTAAATTTAGCATATATTATTCCATGTAATAAAAAAAAAATAAGGTACAGTTAATAATTTTAAAAGAAAATACAAATAAAACACCAATATAAATAGAGTTTCTTTACCAGACAAAAATAAGACTTAAGATACAGTGATCTGACAAATATGCTTTAAAGAGGGCAACTGGTGTAAAATTTATTTATTTTAATCAGTGAAGAAAAAGTTAAAAATAACAATTACTTAAATTTCATATAGAGTACTTTCACCAGACTAAAACATATTTGAAAACAAACTAAAATAAACCTACTATTTTGTGGTTTAAATGTTTTTGTTTAAAAAAACATTATCTACTATATTTTTGATTACTTCATTGAAAATTTATGCAATGAATAAAATCAATACTGTCAACATCAATACAAAAAATTATAAAAACATACACTTAACATATAAGTATAAATAAAAAAAAAATAAATAAATATACTTGGAAAATCATGGTTTCGATTGAGAAAATAAATAAAACTTTAGAAACAACTGTTTATTAATAATGCATAACACTATTTTTCATTATAGACATTATCACAAAAATAATATTTTTTATCAACAAACCTTGATAATATTATGTAATTTTTACAAGATACGCTGTAAATTAACAGCTGATTACAAATCATATTGATGATTATTATCGAAAATTTACTTTATCTTTAAACAGGATTGATTCCATATCCAAGAGAAAAAACAAAACAAATAAAACTGAATTGAATGGTTCGCCTTGAATGATTCTGGAGAATAACGAGAGTCATTCTTGATACATTCACTGAGCCTGTTCAAGAACGACCATCGAACTAGGAAACTACTGGAAGTAGCATAATAAGTTACTTTCGTTCTCATTTCGGCCGGGAATTCTGGGATTGGGATTCTAGTAAACCTAAAGCGCTTGGCTTAAGTTTTGGCGTTTCTTCCCTCTTGTTCGATGTTTTTTTACAACCACGATTAGTTCTGTAAGCCTTCTTTTAAGCACAAACTCCACAGGTGTCTGTTAAGCCGTTCAGCTTTCAAGTTTTCTTATTTATCTTAATTAAACATTTCTATTTATAAAAATGTAAAAAAAATTTATTTAAAGAGGAAAGTGTGAAAGTTCTCCGAGTAGGGGGGGGGGGGGGGGGGCTCTTAAATTATCCTTTACTGTCATAATTTGCCATCCTTTGCTTATCATAAAAATAAAACAAAGCTTCAACTTTTTTTTTACTAAATATATGTTAATGTAAGTATTAAAAAAAGATAAATATTTCAATAATGGTCATAAAATACTTTCTAATTTAGCTGAAAAGCTAAATAAACAAATTTAATTTTTTAATCGCACTTAACAGAATGTAATATAAACAAAATGTTTATATAGAGAGAAGTTGCAATCAGCTGATCAACCATTGTATTTCACTTGGAGATCAGGGTACTTCCACCAATCAGAACTGCCTATTTGCAGTGTGTGACCTCCAAAAAATTTAACCGATTAATTTGTTTTCATTTGATACTGCTTTACATATTTTCTAATCAACAAATTAAATTCACCACCACTTATATATAAATTGCTTATATATTTTTAAATATTCTGTGATACAACGATAGGGTCGGCGACAAACGGGTGCGGCAGGTTTCCAATGTGAGTAAAAATATTTTTTATTTATTGCTATTAAACAGGTTTGCACCGGGGAATTGCCCCTAACGAGATATATATGTCTTTTTTTTAACTTTGAAAAAATGTTTAGCAGGCAAATGTAAATAATTCTTTACAGTTGTTAAAAAATATTTACAGTTGAATTTTATAATGAAGTTAGATACTAAAACAGAAGTTTCCATATAACAAAATCCTGCCTCCATTTTTATGGTTCCGATGAAAAAAATGCAGTTTAATGCCTGCTATGATAAAAACCTTTTTTAAACGGAATTTTCCTCGGTCCCTTGCAATTCCATCTTATCAAGTTTATCTCAGTCTCCCCCTCCCCTCGATATGATATTTCTAGACACTAGGGCTGGGCGATATATCGATACATCATCAAATATCGATTTCTATAACATATCGTCTCAATCGATTTCAATCTTCCTTAAATATCGATATATCGTCTATAGTTATATTCATTCATTAGTCAACAACATTTCTTATTCTCCAATTAATCCCACAGTGTGAAAAAAGAAGTAGCAAAAAAAGAGTTTTTACTCCCTTTAACTCCCCCTCTCCCATATCTAGAGATCCTCCGTTTGTTAGTAGGCTATAGAAGTGATTTAGGAACGAATAGCATTTTTTATTTTTCGATAAATGTATTGCATTTTTAGTTATAAGCGAGACTTATAATGACTATTTCCGGGCTGTCGCGTTACGAAAATCAGTTTAAAACGTTTTGGAATAGCATTTTCTGATAGATCCTTTGCTTTATTGAAAAATGGAAAATGCTATTCGATTTCACCGTATTTTAATAAGTGCAATTGCGTGCGTTAATATTTTTCTCATTTTCAAAATTCTGTAAAGAATCAATATTACATTTCTAGCAATGTAAACAGGCATAAGAAATAGTCTTCAAGGTTTGGAAAAAACATTTTTTTAATCTGAATTAAAAAAAATAAATTCGTAGGAAAAAACATTTTTTTAAACTGAATTAAAAAAAAAATAAATTCGTAGTGCAGTTCTGAAAAAAAAGTATTTTTTCACGCTAAACTTTCTAGTTGATTCACGGATTTTTTAAATGCAAAAGCAATAAATAATTGTGCTATTGAAGTGATTTAGAAACAAATAGCATTTGTCATTTTTCGATAAATGTACTGCTTTTTAAGTTATAAGCGATTGTTGTCTCATAATGGTCATTTTCGGGCTATCGCGTCACGAAAATCGGTTCAATATTTTTACTTTCGACACCCTTTTCTGACAGATCCTCTACTTTATCGAAAAATGGAAAATGCTATTCGATTTCATAGTTTTTTAAATAAGTGCACTTTCTAATTTCATGTGTCTAAGCTTCACTTCGTGACAGTGTCAGAAAACTCCGAGATTGTATTTGGGAACTGCCTTAACAATATAATATATATATATATATATATATATATATATATATATATACTCCCCCCCCCCCAAAAAAAAAAAGAAAAAGAAAAGAAAAATTCACCTCTTCTTGAATAGTTTAAGATTTCTGGCATTTTTAAAACTCTATAAAAAAAAAATCAACATAACAATCCTAGAGACATATGCGGGCTCAAGAAATAGCGTCTTAAATGTTAGAAAAAACTTTTTTTTTTAAATTCTGTATTTTTTTTTATTATTAAATTCCTAAGTTTAAGGATCTTTTCAAAAAGTATTTTTTCACGCTAAAATTTTTGACACATTCACGAACATTTTAAAACACGAAAATAAGAAATTATCATCCCTAACACTATTGAAGTGATTTAGAAACCAATAGCATTTTTCATTTTTCGATAAATATATTACACTTTAAGATATAAACGGTTGTTGTCTCATGATGACCATTTCCGAGCTGCCGCGTTCCGAAAATGATTAAAAATGGGCCAACATGACAGCTTTTTTCTAATAAATCCTTCGCTTTATCAAAAAAGGAAAACGCTATTCGATTTCTTAGTTTTTTTCAATAAGTGTACCTTCCAATTTCGTTGATCTAAGCTTAAGATTGACTTCGCGAATGTGTCAGATAACTCCGAGATTGTATTTGGGAACTGCCTTAACAATATTCATATACAGTGGACGCTCGTTAATTCGAACTCAAAGGTTCTCAGAAATAAGTTAATTATCCGATGTTAAGAGAAAATATAACTTAAAAAGTGTATCACTGAAGAAGAAAAATCTCCTAGTATGTATAACCCCAGAAAATATATTATACTATGCTATTTAAAATTAAACACATTAAAAAGCAATAAAGACTTACCTTAATCATAAAATGAAGCAGTAGGTACGCAAGTAGAAAGAAAACTTTAATTATAAATATGAATTGCACTTTTGGGAAAAACTGTAAAATGGATGTTTGGTTTTGTTTATTATGCCTACATTTTTCAGCCAGCTTCTCGATTTGAAGCAAACATTTCAATTCATTTTCAGAGGAAGGTTCCATCTGAATAAATGCTTTCAGAGTTTTTATAGAGTCCATTATGGCTTGGTCATTAGGACGGTTATAAAACAGCTGTATAGAAATAAAAAGTTGCTCACCGGGCCCATGGGCCAAACCACCACCAACAACAACAACGATGACATAATAAAAACTATCTGAGAAGATGAAAAAGCAGAGACCTTATCGGATTCAGAAGAGAATGCAGAGACTGTTATACTCCGCAAGAACCCGACTCCTACCAGAGGTGAAACAATCCGAAAGCTCAAAAACCTGCAATCAGCAGACGCCAAAACTCAACCTAGACCTGATAACCGCTAACCCAGCGCCGTCAATCCAACTCGGACAATGTATATAGATCTCATCCAACAACTGAGATATCAAAGCTATATGTTCTCCACCTTTACGCCCAGTCGCTCCAAAAATACCCTCGTACGAAGTAGTCTTCGATACCTGCAACTTTCGAAACACTATGTCGCGAAATCCCGAAAACCTCTTGCATCTCAACACCAAATGCTCCTCAGTTTGTTCTTCCAATCCACATAGCTTACATGTCGCTACTGTGGCGACGCCATCTTGTACGGGCAGTAGAAAACGAGTATCTCGCAGGAAGCGATCGAGCTAGCCTTTTGCTCGGCACTTAAGATCTCACCTACTGCCCGTGGGTTCCCAGGTTCAATCCTGGCTCCCGCACCTACTCCCACATTGGTGACCTTGGACAAACGAACACGCACCTTCACCGACACAATCACCTCCTCTGGAGTCCAACAGATGGCAGCACTGAAACACCCCAGCACGCAAAGCCTGTGAAACGATCACAGCACGAAAACCTATGACGACTCCCATAGCACGAAAGCCTGTCACGCCGCACATATCGGGGTCACACGTGCGCACGCCGTGACAGCAGCAACCTGGCAACCGCCACGCAACACGAGTGCACATCGCTCGTTCAACGTCAACGAGACGTTCTCCTCACTGGGGTGGAGTACTGTGGCGACGCCATCTTGTACGGGCAGTAGAAAACGAGTATCTCGCAGGAAGCGATCGAGCTAGCCTTTTGCTCGGCACTTAAGATCTCACCTACTGCCCGTGGGTTCCCAGGTTCAATCCTGGCTCCCGCACCTACTCCCACAGCTACCCCACTACCGAGAAACCTCTTACGCCGGGCCTGAGTTAGAATTGTCTTCGTTAAAAACCTAGCAAATATAACGCCACTTTTTCTCTGTAATGACTGATGCGGATGCCCGATGCTAACATAATCCCAACAACGACCAGTACAGTTTTTTCGATATTGCTCCCACTCCCATTCAGATTCTTTCTGTTTGTTATTCCTCACTTCCGTCATCCAATCTTCATTAGAAAACCACGGAATGCGTACATTACTGAAAGGTCCCTTCCTAGCCAGATTGTCCGCACATTCATTTATCTCAATCCCTTTATGCCCAGGTAACCAAATGAAAGTCATGTTATGCTGTTCATTCCTTTTCCTATTAATCTCTTCTCTCAACTGTGTGATAATAGCCACTGATTTTCGGTTAACCTTTTGTAGGGCCAGTAGAACACTTTTAGCATCCGTGAAAAACATATAATCCTCCCTGTCCACCGTATAAAACTTAATTGCAACCAATAAAGCCATAGCTTCAGCCGTGAAAATCGTATTGATATGAGGAATCTGAAAGGCCAACTGACTACCTGTCTTCCGATTAATCAGCCCAATTGTAGTCCTATGAGTATCTTTTGAAGCATCAGTTGCAATGAACGTGGCCATATTTTTGTACGTCTGAGCAAAGTTATGGAAGGAATTTTTGATCACCTCGTCCGGAAAGTCTTTATTTTGAAATGCCCATGTATTGACAATTATCCGACAATGATCACTGATTCTCGCCCCCCACTTATAATTCACCAATTCATTAATATCCGTGCCATAGCTTCTGAGAGTATTTAGTTCTCGGTAGAGTAAGTCATTCGAAAGCATATCCGTATGATCCTGGTATTTCACTTCCGAGATAGAACTTTTGGTAGCAAGATACTCGCATCAATCCCCTGTCCACACCCACTTTCCTGTAATAAAACCGGGATTGTACACCACTTAGGCAACCCGCTAGCCCACCGTAAAGCCATATTGTGGATAACCTGGAGTTGCCGACCTTCCGTTTTGTTAGCATGCGTTAGAATCCGAGGATTTCCATCTAACAGAGAACCCATCATACACCTTGTTATACGCAGTAAATGTTTGGTATCTGTGCCCCATCTCATCCCTGCAATTACTTTTGTCATATTCAGTCGTTTGCAAGATTTTCCCCTTAACATGGCAATATGATCCTTTAAGTTCCCCTAGCGATTGAAATAAACCCCTAAAACTCTAAGGGAATCGGAAAAACCCACCTCCTGACCTCTCACCTGTAAATAATCTTCCACTACCTCCCTCCACCTACCAATCTTAATGATTTGACATTTGTTGTGATTCACCTCCAAATTCCAAGCCTGTAGCCATTGAATAACCCTGGCGATATTCTCCTGTAAGACCCCCTTTAACCAAACCACGTCATCATGAAAACCATAAAAGAAAATGTCATCAGCATATACTACACAATGTATACACGAATCGAAGACTTCGAAAATGTCCGCTAAATAAATTGCAAACAGAA
The DNA here is from genome assembly GCA_963931845.1 of Maratus michaelseni. Classification (NCBI taxonomy): domain Eukaryota; kingdom Metazoa; phylum Arthropoda; class Arachnida; order Araneae; family Salticidae; genus Maratus; species Maratus michaelseni. The sequence goes on from OZ007586.1 coordinate 377,088,878, forward strand.
AAGGTGAGAGAAGACTTCCCTGTAAAAGACCCCTGTGGAAAGGAGCAGACAGCGAGCCCCTCCATTTCACCCGAATCCTTAACTCATGAACCAGATTCCGAATTAAAACACAAAGATCAGCCCCAAGTCCCAGCTTTTTAAATTTGAATAGTAACCCATCCCACCAGACATTGTCGTAGGCCCCTTTGATGTCTAATGCCACCAAATAACCTTTCCGCTTTGAATGCCTTGCCCTACTGATATCGCTATAAATTTTGTAAGCCGAAGCCTCACAGTCCCTAAATGGGATAAACCCATAATGATTCCTGTGGAAAATCTTCTTTTCCATGCTCCAATTAAGTAAAATGTCCAGGATCATTTTTTCGAAAATCTTTTTGCTAGTGACCGTTAGCGCTATAGGTCTATACCCCCGTACATCATTCCTACTTTTGCCCGGTTTCTTGATAGGGAGCATAATCACCTCTTTCCAAACCTCTGGGATATTCTTTTTCTCCAAAATTGCATTATACATCTCCAGGAGTTTTGTCAGCGTAATAATGTTCAGTTTTTTAAAAAAGCTCATCCTTATGCCGTCAATACCAGGGGTCGTTGATTTGCCCTTATACCCTGTTCACATCGGACATTTAAGATATCTTAGACTGCCATTTTTGAGGTGGTACCTCCCCGGAATTGAATACCTGTCCACACCGCCAAACGCATTTAAGATAACTCACTCAACATCACCGTGTCCAGCGCGCATGCGCATATGTTAAAAGCAAACTCAACAGCCAATCGGCCTCCAGAGCCAATCAGAGTGAGCGGTACTGACTGTATCTAGCAATGGAAAGTTCGAACTCACTAAGTGAGTTTCTGGAACTCACTCAGTGAGTTCAGCGTTCTAAGATATCTTAACTATCCGATCTGAACGTAGTATTACTGATTGTATTTTGTAACTGCTCCATTGTGAATTTAAGTTCCATTCCATCATTCCCCGAAAAGTCGATTGGAATACCTTGTACCACCGGACTGTTTTGAAAAATTATTGATAGTGAATTCGCTTGGAAAGTTGCGTCAGGCGGACAATTCGGGAAGCAGAGATTCGTGTTCACCTCCCCTTCATATTTTTTATTGATGCCACGAATGATTTTGAAAATTTTTGGCCCCCTTCCAGCCTCTCTGGCCACTGTATCCCAAAATTTGTTATTGTCCTTTTTTATTTCTTTTCTAAGTTTCGCATTGTACAGCTTGTATTTACACCATAAGTCTAGCTGGCACTCCCGAACAGCTTTCCGATAATAGTACCGTTTAAACGCCAACAGCCGACGAGTCACCACTCCCCACCACGGCGGAAGATTCCCACTATTAATTGGAAAACGCTCCTTACAATTTTCTATAATCTGGGTAATAGTCTTCTAGCCCATCGGATCCGAATGAACTACCACATTGAACTCACCAGCTAACTTACTCGACACCATACTCAAATCTAGCAGAGAGCCACTACCTCCGCCATTAAATCTCGTTACCTGGTCCGTATTCATAAGCACTACATCATTCCGATTTATTCAGTTCACTAGATTAACCATTTTATGACCTTTCGGATTAGTCTGCCAGTTGAGAAAATTAATATTGAAATCACCAACAATTAAGTAATTATCACCTATCATATCTTTGATGTTATCCAACCAATTTGCAGCCCCGAAGCCTTTAGGTGCGTAAATATTTATAATGGCAATCCACCGCTTTTTAAACCAAATTTTTATCCCTTGAGCCTCATGATCCCGGTCAATAGTAGGCAGGTTAATGATTGTAACTGGAATCTTCTTGTGAACTGCTAAAAACAAACCTCCACCCCCCTCTCCCTAAATTTCCTGTCCTATCAGCACGAAAAATGTTCCTATCCCAAAAAATAATTTATGCTTATCCTTGAGCAGAGACTCTTGAAACGCCCAGACCACACTCTTGCGAAAAAACCTAGTATGAAGCCAGGGTAAGTTGGCCCTAATACCTCTAATATTCCATTGTACCATAAAATTCTCCATAAAACACAACCCGACAAAACAAGTATAACACCAACCACAAAAAAATAAAAGAAACTTACCCCAAAAATGTCTTTACAAAACAACCACCAGAAAAACAAACAGTCCATAAACACATAATTACCATACAACAAAAACCAGTGTCACCACTGTTCCAACATCGTTATACATCTCCCGAATCCGTTATTATGTCCTCACTATCCAAAGTTATATGAATCTGAGACTGTCCTCTTTGCTGACTTTGCTCACCCATTTTTAATTTTTTGTTTCTCAAGCAGTAATTTCGGTCATGACATCTCTATTAACGACTTTATTTTTTCCAGTTGCTTCTTTCGTATTATGTCATCGTTGATCAGTTTTCCACAAACTTCTACGTCTTCATCTACCCTTACATAATCAGAAAAAGTAACGTTATCACATTTAATTTTTTTGAATTCAGGAAAATCGGTATCAATATCGTCACATTCTTCGATATGATTGTTTTTATTGGCGTGCATGAATTTAGCATGACGAAAGCAATTACTAATTGTGCTTTCTTTAACAGCATCCCATGCGGCGTATAGATTATTTATAGCTGTCAGCAGAGTAATGTCGTAATTTTCATCACAATCTAAAGAAAAAATTACTTGTTTTAAGAGTCTCTTGCGATAATTTGTTTTAAGATTCTGAATGATTCCTTGATCCATTGGTTGTTGCTTCGCAGTTGTGTTTGGCGGCAAATATTCAACCTGTATGGAACTCTGTTCTGGAAGGTTACTGTGTCAGCTTGCATTATCCACAAATAAGGGAATTGTCCTCCACGTTTAGTATAAGCGTTACCTCTGGGGGTGCCAATCCAGGTGCAGGTCTCTCATCTGGAATTGGTTCAAAATTAGGAGACAAGCTCTAGAAGTCCAACCTCTCTGGAGGCTCTGGCACCCCTTCTTTCAGAGAAGTGCCTTGGCACTTTCTCTGACACGCCAACAACAAGAGAATTTTACGCTTTTGTCTCGAAAACTGCTTATCTATTCCTTTTAACCAGCTACTGCAGATGTCTAATGTCATCCATGCTTTTGCATTGGATACATAATCAACTGGCAGTGTTTTAATTCCTTTAAAACACCGTGGATTCTTGGACTTTCCAATCACTAATAATTTAAGCTTTTCGCTCCCATCCATATTAGCACAAACTAAAGCTGTAATCCTCTCTTTAATGCTTTTACCTCCTACGCAAGTTTCCCCTTTAAAATGTAATGTCTTGTTTGACAAGAGTTTATAAAAAAAGTGCAGTTTCGTCCGCATTAAAAATATCTTTCGGCAGGCAAGTAGATAAAAGCCCTGGCAGTTTCCTACCGAAATTAGTGCATACATCTTCGTTTACATCAGAGCTTTGGCCACATGCAGTTTGATAAGAAATATTGTGCTTTGACTTAAATCGAGAAAGCCATCCATCACTGCATTTAAAATCTTCAATACCCATTCGACTTGCCAATTCATCAGCTTTCGTCTGCAGTAGGGGTCCATTTATCGGAAAGTTTCGAGATCTAGCCTCCTGGAACCATAGCAGTAGAGCTTTTTCTAGATTTTCTTGGGACGTATTTCTCATGCGTTTCCTTCCTCTAGCAAATTTAGATTTTTCCATGAATATAAAATTGATTCTTTGTTTTTCCAATAAGTTGACAAGGTATTTTTTTTAATTCCATAGTCAGCTGCTAACTTTGTTTTACATTCGCCATTCTCTACTTTCTTTAAAATTTCTACTTTTGTCTCCAAAGTTAGGGTTTTGTACTTTCCACGTGTAGCCATCCTAAATTTTTACACGGTCACACCACACACTGAGGAAGAAAAACTAGAGCACATTAACTCGTCTGAACTGTAATCATAATTGACGCAGCCCCCTAGAATCTGTAGTAAAAACTGTTCTTTTTTTCTGAAATTCTAAAAAAATCGATAACAAATAAAAAAGGATAGCGTTCCCCCCCCCCCCCCCCTCGTGCTCCTTCTTCCCGCCTTCTCTGTTTCTACTCACGCGGGTGGATTCCGCTTAGCGAGGGGGAAGGAAAAGTACGTTGGAGGGTTTTTAGTTTAAGTTTCTAACTACCGCGGATGGCGCGTTTGGAAAAGAAATACAGATGATTTTTACACACAAAATAATAAATACAGCATGCTTTTTTCTCCGTTAAACGAGAAAAAAGAAATTTTTTTTATCAAATTTTTAGTTCGAATTAACCGAAGTGATAAAAATGAGTTCGTATTAATGAGATCACTCTTTCCAGGCGGGGCCGTGCTGGGTCAGACTTTTTCCGGGCCAAGCTGGACCTGGAATTCACTCTTCCTAGAGGTCTGCACGTACAGAAATTTTTATGCCGTGCAAAAATCAGTAAAATGAGGCCCCGCACAACATTTTTTGCAAAAAATGCATGGATTTTTAAATGGCCGTTATTCTAGATTTAAAATTCTTTTAAAAGAATAGTACATACATTTCCGCAAAAATATGAAAGGCATGTATGAAATAGCCGACATGTTTTGTAGAAATTCAGTCAGGCCGGGCTCGGGCCGAACATTTTGTTTTTATGCCGGGCTGGGCCAATAAAATTTTTATACGGGCCGGGCTGGGTCTGGCAATTTTGGCTGTACAGACGTTTAAGTTGAATAATGAATGTTGGGCAAATGAATAGAAAATCGTGGATTGAATAGTCTTCCTTTCTGTGTTTTGTGACTACAGTAGGAAAATTTACAGATTTTACGGAAATTTTTTCGTTGTCGGTATGGTTGACTCAAATTGTTTCGGGTTGTATTTTGACTCGTGAAGGTCGGGTCTGGTTAACCAGAGCTTTCAACAGAAGGTACAGAGCAGTGTTTCATGAAAAACATGTATTTGAATATGAATCAGTAAATTTTTATTTATTTGCTTTTATTTAATCATTAGCCTCGGAATAAAGCACACGATTTCCACTGTGTGTGAATGAATGAATCTCGGGTAAATTAATAAAAAAAATTGTCGTGAATAATTGAAAAGAAAATATCGAACTAGTCTATATCTGCGATTGAATTATCTTCAAAATGCATTTAAAATACATATTTTTTAATACATGCGTGTTTAATTAAAATAAATAATCGGAAAATATGCTTACGGTTCCCATTCACTCACGCGAAAACACGCGCTCGCTAATCTTAATCCTATGGAATAGTTATTTTACAATATCTCGTTTGCATTTCAACATCTTTAAACGATATTTTATTTTTTTGCACTGGATAGCTGAGATTAATCTTTACAACCGCCGTTTTTTACTTTTTCGATTTTGTTTGTAGTTTTTTTTTAATAGGATACTTTCAATTTCGGAACTGGCAAAAACGGCGGTTGTAGAGATTGATCTCAGCTATCCAATGCAAAAGAAAAACCTTTTAAAATATTAAAATGCAAACGAGATATTGTAAAATAACTGTCCCATAGGATTAACATTAGCGAGCGGTGTTTTCGCGTGACGGGACAGGACCCGTAACAGTGAAAGTTCATAACCATGTTTAGAATATAATAGAGAACACAATTTTACACAAACACGATCTGCCAGGATTCTGGTCATATTGATTATTTTTTTCGAGTTCGAGTTGTTCTGATTTTTGCGCGTTCAATGATGAATTAAGTGTATGAACTGGGGGGACGTTCATCCCCAGTGCATCAAACTGTGTACCCCTAACACCCCCCCCCCCCCCCGAAAAAAAAAGAATTGGTATTTGAAGCTTTTATTTTTATAGAAGTGCACATTCCTGTCTGGAACTCCATATTATACCCCCCCCCCCCCCTTCCTCAGAGCATCAGACATTCATCCCACAGGGCTTTATGTCAGCTTCGAGTCAGGAAAAAATATTTGTTGTGTTCGGACCGGACAAGATAATTTTCACATTAATAATGCAACCTGACTCGAGCCCGAAATGGGTTAAATTTAATGGATTTGTCGATTGTTAGTACTAAGCCTAAACTGTAATTATATATATATATATTTTTTTTTTTTTTTTTTTTTTTTTTTTTTTTACGAAACAGTATCTGGAACTATTTCCTGGAATCCCTGGAACTTTTTTTAAGCGAAGAAATTGGACTTAGCGAAACTGAAAGGTCGACTGTGTTTGCTGCACGCCACACAATATGAGTTTCAAACGTTTCTCTCTCCCTCCCCCCCCACATCTCTCTTCTCTCTCTCTCTCTCTCTATCGTCGGCAGGCAAGTCAAGCAAAGTATGTATTCCGTATTTGGAAAGGAGGGTCAATGACGCATTAAAATCTTTATCAGCTATTGTATAAATTTATTTTTTGCGCTAGCAGAGCAAAATCAAGGGTGAGATAAATTTTGAAACACAGGTGATTGTGGCCTGCAGCATAGGCCGAGTTTTTTTTTTTAAAACAAATATAAAATATAAACAATTGAGGAAGTGAATTTCAAAACTCGCCTTAACCAAAAAATGAAATTCGAGGAAATCGCGAAAAACTTCTGACTGCTTCTATTGGTTTTCATTGTAAACCAAGATTTTAGAACGCCAGAAATACATGCTGAAACTAGTTTTTCTGCTGATTATAGTGTTTTTTCAGTGAAGATTTACCAATAGAATAAATTGATAGAGAAAACACGATTCTTTAAATTTTGGATAAGGCGAGTTTTGAAACTCACGTCCTCAATTTGAAAATGGACTTTAGCTAGATTATTATTTTTTCCCCTTCTATCAACGAAAACTTCAGTTCTTTTTTTTGCCGTTTAATTATTTTAATTCGCAAATAGGAAGAATTAATTTTATTTTTTCATATATAAAGAAAGATTAATTTATTAAATTTTAGAATCCACGACGGAGTATTGGCCCTCCCTTACACCCCTTTACCGGTGCCCATGGAGGCATAGACTGCATTAATAGAGCAGCCACGCGTTATATATCGCCTCTTTACATTGCTCATTTGGATATATCGCTCTTTTTACGCATACCTCGAAAAATAATAAGTTTTACTTTAACGTCAATTTTATAATTTATATATAATTCGATTGGAATAAGTGCATTTATATATCATTATTTTAATAAAATATTGTAAAATTAATATAAAGTATTATTTTGGAGACAAATATAAACATTTTCTTGTTTGTTAAAATATTTCTTAATGTTTTAATGCTCTTGGTTATATCGCGCTGTTTTTCCGTGTCTTCCAGACTGCGCGATGTAACAGAGGGCTGCCATATTCAGACTTTAGACAGATTGCAATAAACAACTGAAAAAAGAGAGTTTGGTTAGTTTCCTTTTATTACTAGTACAGGCTGACAGAACGTTTATGTGGCATCTTCGGCTCTTTGCGTTCTCTTCTCTCTGAAAACACATCTCATGTCATCCGATACTTCTTCCAGATGTCTAGCGGGGTCGAAGGGTTCAGAAATGCTTTAAAATATACTATATATTTAATATCAATAATTTTATTACTTTGATCAGCTTCATACATAACTTGAAATTTTGCTACTTTCATATGTCACAATATCGATATATCGGAATATCGTGATATAAAAATGCCGATTTATCATGATATTTAATTCCAGATATCGCCCAGCCCTACTAGACACACGATAGATTAATATAGCAGTAAAAACTGAAATATAATTGCAGCTATTATTATTTTTTTTAAATTAAAGAAATTTCTTAAAAGTGACCTTATTAGAGAGCCGTGTTGATTTCATGGTGTAGACCAGTGGGTACATTCCCCCGGAGCATTGAAATGTCCTCCCCCAGAAGATTTATGATTTTATGCTTTTAATGGTTAAAAGGTGTAATCCCCCCCCCCCCCCCCACACACACACACCAGAGCCACAGAAATCCCTCCCGGAGAAAAGTGTCTAAATTCAACATTGTTAGTAAGTGACTCTCTATATATTTTGGATTTTAATTAAAATTTCTGAAACTCTTATGCACAAATTATCAAAGTATTTTTGAATGCGTTTGGATTTTTTTTAAAAAACAAGCATTTAAAAAAAATATTTTTTGAGCAATTTATAGAGAAATGTAAAGTTTCAGAGAATTCCATACTCTTTTTCTTTTGTAATTAAAGCAACTATTTGCTGATATAAGAAAAAAGATATTTTTTTAATAATGGCATTTCGTAAATGTATTTTTTATCAATAATTGAGCTAATAAAGTTAAAATAATTGTTTAATTTGAAATGAAGCTTGAACGGAACATTACACGTTTAAACAAATTACAAAAAGGAAAAATTATCACTAGAATTAAAAACAAATGCATCATTTTAACAGAATAATAAATACATATCTCGATCAACTTAAATAACTATTATAAAAAAGTCTTTAACCCTTTAATATCAGTTTTAAAAATTTATAATTCTCAGTATCAAACTGTTAAAGTTTAGAATGATTCTTTAATAACCATTAAAATATCTGAATCAACAACCGAGCGAAAATAAGAAATGTGTTATCGATGAATTCGGAGTATTGATTCTACATTTAATCTGTGTACGAACTAACACTCAAATAAAAAGTAGTAAATGCGAGAAAGGAGCCAAACAGCGATAAACGCGCCATACTATTCCCCTCTACCGCTATGAATTCTGGGATTAATACTCCACAGGTTCAAGCATAGTGGCAACGTTCAGATAGAAAGCGGCTTATGTCACGGTATTGGAAATTCAAGCGCTCGAGTATGCCATCTGGTGGAGAAAAGATATAACTTCTCGCTTCAGGAAAATCCCTTGCAAACCCATTGCATTACATGCATTTTTAATTTGTTCCTAATGATTATTATTTTTTTGCACAAATTCAGATTTCAGGTGATATTTGTGTTCTCTATTTATATGACAAGGTAAAAATTATCCAAATTTCAATACGCCCGCGAAGTGTGACGTCACTGTAATGGCTGCTGGAGACAAGAAGTTTCAGTTTCCCATTGAACGTTAATGTAAGCAAAAAATAAAGTCGTGTTAACAGTATTAATAAATTTTTTTAAGAAATTTCTGTTACAGTTTTGCTAAATCTTAGGTAAGGCATTCATATGCATTCAACAAAATTCTGATTAAGTGCGTCATTTTTTTTTAATTCATCAAAAAAAAAAGATAAACCTTCATGGAGAGCATCAATGGCGGATGTTTCGAATATTTGAATGTAATTTTTAAATGTTTTTAAGGTTTTAATTTCTTTTAGTTGACATTTCTATTACTCAGGCGTACTCTATGTTAAGTCTCATCTTAGTTGAAATGTGTTTCTGCTGTTTTTTTTTTAATTTTTCTAACAGCTAGAGCACTAATGATAATTTTATCAAATGATTCTTCATAGTTACTGGATTATATTTTTTTGCGCGGTCATCGCATAATTACATGCAGGAAGATTGACTATCTTTATAAAATTTTATTAAATACTAGGAAAGTAAACAACTGAATATAGACATTTTCGGTAATCAAGTAAAATAATTAAGAAAAAAAAACACAAATAACATGAAAACGACTGAAAAATACATTTAAACTGCAGGCATATCAAGTAAAATATATTAAAATATGACCCTTGCTTTACGATTCAGCAGAGAAATTTACGTAAATAATACTTTTTTGATGAATTTAAAAAAAAATGACACACTTAATCAGAAGTTTGTTCAATTCATATGAATGCCTTACCTCAGATTTAGCAAAACTGTAACAGAAACTTCTAAAAAAAATTTATTAATACTGTTAACACGACTTTATTTTTTGCTAACATTAACGCTCAACGGGAAACCGAAACTTGTTGTCTCCAGCAGCCATTACAGTGACGTCATCACTTCGCTGGCGTATATCTAACACTTTCAAACGCGTTTACAATAAATAATGGTTTCAATGGCACTTTAGCATTAGTTAAAGGGACAATTTTCCTGTACCGACGGCTGCGATCAGCGCCTCTATAGGCCGTTTTAATTCACGTTATTCAGTTTAATCCACGTTATCCTTCCAGTTATAAGGAAAGGGCGTGTTTACAAACAAACAGTTCCATCAACCAATCTACCAACTGCATTTTTGTCGCAGCTATCATGGCAGGAATCGTCATGGCGACGTAGGCCAATCATATCGTAGACCAGTTGAACATAGACCAATCAAATCGCTCCATCTCATGTGTACTGTAGGAGCCGTAAAGAACGAACAGGCTTTTCTCTCAAACCAACAGTAGTTTAACCAACAGTGACGTCAGATGCCCTTTCCTTATAGGATCCAACCTGGACTACACTAGATACTGGGCTTGCTCATTCATTATCATGACGTCACAAATGGTGGCTGGACCACGACCTGCGTTAACGGCCGGTGCATGACGTTTAAAACGTCACATGTAGTGGATCATTTTTACAAGGTGATTGGTGCAAAATGGGGGGCGCGTCGCTTTGCACCAATCACCGTGTAAAAATGATCCACTACGAGGCTAACGAAAGCGACAGGCTACCGCGGTGCATTCCATTTATCTTTTTTACAGACCGCTAGAGTGACGTGATGCTCTTTCCGTACACCTGCATTGGTGGATTCGAGCATCACGTGACTCTCGCGGTCTGTAAAAAAAGAGACGCGTAAAGCACCGCGGTAGCCTTTCTTTTTCGTTAGCCTCGGATCCACTACATGTGACGTTTTAAACGTCATGCACCGGCCGTGTATAACGCAGGTTGCGGACAGCGATTGACACAAAATGATGGGCGCGCCACTTTGTACCAATCGTTGGACGCGGCCAGCCACTATTTGTGACGTCATGAGAATGAATGAGCAAGCCCGGTATCTAGTGTGGCCCTGATCCTACTTCCATAAGAACGACGATCAGTTCGCCCATGAGCGAAAGAGATTGGAAAATGGAGTAGGTCTTTAAACATACAGTTACAGTGAACTTCAGATCATGTATTTGCCTACTTATACAGGGTGTCTCTGAAATGCTTCAACAAACTTAGGGGGATGATAGTACTTATCAAGACGAACAAAAAATGCAATGGAACATGAGGTCGCAAATGACGTTTAAAAGGTGAAAATCGCAAAAGTAATAAAAATATCGAAATCTCGCATGCTGCTTTTCTGCAGAAGTGGCTAGTAGCACGAAGCTGGTTTTCCTTTCACTTTGTGCATATCTGGTCAGAAAGAGATAACAAAATCGTGGAAGAAAGCCAAACAAATCTGTGAACAGGAATCTACGTATGCAAATTTTCCATCTTCTTAGACCAATAAACGCAACTTTGCAGCAAGCATGCGTTGTAAGTACATGAACCGCAACGACTATAGATAGTATCATTGTGAAAACATTTTGTATGTGCTTTTAGTAGGAATGGCTACCTATTCCAATAACGAAATGGCTGATATGCATATGGTGTACGGCGAAGCTGCAGGAAATGACCACTTATCGCAGAAGTTATATCAAGAACGATTTCCGACAAGGTATTGTTCTCATCATAGCACTTTCTCAAGAATTGATCGATGCCTACGGGAAACTGGGTCTTTACATGCAAAATCCTGCGATAGAGGACGAAACCGCCATGTGCGCACTGCACAAATGGAAGGACGAGTGCTGCAGTCGTTTACGGACTTGCCGACTACCAGTACGCGAGTAGTTTCAGATGAACTGGATGTTTCGCACATGTCAGTGTGGATAGTTCTACGCAATGAATAGATGCACCCTTTTCACATACAGAATTTGCAAGCACTTGACGAAAGTGACTATCCTCGTCGGCTGGAATTTGTACGCTGGGCAACGGATCAAATGAGGAATGATCCCCAATTTACCTCCAAAGTTCTATTTACAGATGGGGCTACATTTACCCAAGATGGCATGTTTAACATGCACAATGCTCATATTTGGTCGACAGAGAATCCTCACGCCATTGTCCCGCGAAATGCGCAACATCGGTTCAGTGTCAACATCTGGTGCGGTGTGGCATTCTCGGTGATAACCTGGTGGGTCCGTACTTGCTGCCTGACCGTCTCAATGGTCCAACTTACCTGAGTTTCCTGCAGAATATCCTACCAGGTTTGATTTCTGCTACACAAGCCGGCTTGCAGCAACAAATTTGGTACATGTACGATGGTGCTCCGCCTCATTTTTCTGTGGACGTGCGTAACCAACTTGATGGAGTTCATCCGGCAAGATGGATTCGACGTGGTGGCCCTGTTGCTTGGCCTCCACGCTCGCCGGACCTTAACCCTTGGATTTCTTCTTCTGGGGACAGATGAAATCCCTCATTTATGAGACGCCAGAAGAAGTAGTTGCGCGTATTGTTACCGATGCAGGAGAAATCAAGGAAACTCTCGGAATCTTCGAGCGTGTCTGCCAGTCGTTCCTCCGTAGATGTACTCTGTGTAATAATGTCCGCGGTAGACACTTTGAACAATGGACCCTATTATCCGTTTGGGTTCAAAGCTACGATTTCCGAAATGTTTCCCTAAAGCACGTGACTCAACATCACGAAAATCTGGTCCGTTGCGGCTCTATCCCAGATAACAATTTTTGATTTTTAAAACATTTTTATAACCCCAACATGTAAATGACTAGATGCTTTTTAAAGGCTTTGTCTGAAAAGTTTGCCAACATTTTAAAAAGCATTATAAAAGGTTGCTAGTTGACACAATCTGAGGTACTTTGTAAGTGTTTTAGGACAAGCATACCAAAATGTAGAAACGTAAAGCTAGTTACAGGATTTCATATTAAACATTGTAACAATAATTACAATCAAAGGCAGATAATAATGCTTTTATTATAAGCATCTATAAAAGAAATTAAAAATGTTTTGATAACCTGTTAGTTTTAAATCTTAATTGCATTAGATTTTCATCAAAATTATCTGACTTAGAAATTTTCTTTGTTTCTGTGGGACACTAAATTTTAGCTTAATTTCTATATACTGAAGAAGAAAAATGGAAAATAGGAATTTTTATTAGCTGATATTATATTTAAGAACTCATAGTAAGTTATATATTTTAATTAATATATTTCTTTTTTCCTTTGCTAAAATTCCTTTCCTATGTAATTGCTAAAATTTGAATATATTTGATTTTTTATATTTTAATTAATGTATTGCTTCTAAAAAAATATTAATTGTTGATTACATTAATTTTTTTTAAATCTAATATGCATTTTGTTAGAATGAACTATAAGAATTAATTGGAACAGCTTCAGCATTAGCCTGCTGTCCGCCATCTTCGATTTTTTTTTGCGCCGCGAAAAGGCCGTTTTCGCCAAGTAGAAAATGTCGCCAACTGGTCATTTTTAGGCCTTTTAGGCTTAAACAAAAACAAAAAAAATTTAAGTAGATAATGAACAAAAAAAGAAAGAAAAAAAAAAGGAAAGCAAAGCAAAAATCATGAATATTTGTAGACATGAAATAAATTATTCATGATTTTAACTGCTTTGCTTTTTTTTTTTTTTTTGTTTATTATCTACTTAATTTTTTTTTTTAATTTTGGATTTATAAAATATACTGTATATATAAAGTTGGCGACATCGAGAAAACGGTAAATACGTCCGAGATTAAGATTAAAATAAAGCAAATAAACAATAAATAAAAAGTTGATTATTTGTTTGCGACATCGAGAAAACGGTAAATACGTCCGATATTACAGTAAATACTTAATGATTCTGAGGTTAAAATATTAAAATAAAGCAAATAAACAGTAAAAAAAAGCTGATTATTTGTATTCAGGAGGGCCCCCCGTTTTTTTTTCTTTTTACGCTAAATCAAATTTTAGAATAAATGATAATCAGTAAATACTTAATGATTCTGATATTAAAATACAGATACAAGTAAACATGAACATAATTTTTTTTTTTTTTAATTGTGGTTCCTCCATGACCGCCCGCTATGAAATATATTCATAACACCACAACTTTTTTTTCCTGAAAAAAAAAAGCTTTAAAACACATAAATACTAAAAATTAAAAATGTACAAAAATGACATTACAAAATCACGATGTACAAATATCAATCCTAAGCGATCAAATGCTTAAAAATCACATTTAACAAAAACTTAACCAACCTAATTTATTCCATAAATTCACATTAATATATTTTTCCAATTCAATCTATCCTGAGTGGTTAAATACCTTAAATTCAACAGAATTTTATACAAAAAACTCGAGAATAAAACTCAACAAATATCAATCCTAAGCGATCAAATGCTTAAAAATCACATTTAACAAAAACTTAACCAACCTAATTTATTCCATAAATTCACTTAATATATTTTCCCAATTCAATCCAATTCAATCTATCCTGAGTGGTTAAATACCTTAAATTCAACAGAATTTTATACAAAAAACTCACTAGAATTAAACCAACTTTTATATAAAAAACTCACCAGAATTAAAACAACTTTTATATATAAAATTCACCAGGATTAAACCAACTTATATAAAAAATTCACCACAATTAAACCAATTTTTATAGAAAAAATTCACCAAATATATGGGAAATCTATGGCCGTTTTTACAAAATAGCAATTTTATACAAAAAGAAAATCTATGCCCAAAATTCACCAGAATTAACCACCTTTTTAAAATGTTGAATACAAAAAATTTACACTAACATTTTACACACAACACCATAGAAAACAAAAAATCCGAGCATTTTTTATATTATGCTCCATCAAGTTTAAAATTATACTCCTCCCACTTAATTTCCCTTATAATCTCCAAAAATTTGTTAAACACATGAATTTTTTTGTCTGCACACGCTCTATCAAAAATAAACATGGCCAAATAAAAGCAAAAATCGCTCTGCCGATTGTAGGTAGGCAATGTTGCCTTTATGTGGCGCCAGAGGCTTTCTATGGTGTTAGTGTGTACACCAGTGTCAGGATTCACAAAATTAATGCTGTGATTAACTCTCAACCAATTGTACCCTTCTTCTCCTAAATTCTCATATGCTTTCCAGCAATCACTGTAAACTGTGGTACCTTTCTCTATCCACTGCAAAATACACTCCTTCAACGTTTCTGCTGACCTGTTATATACAGAAACAAGAAACACACGACCAGACTCTCTCTCAACACCTCCAAAAACCCATTGCCCATCAACTGCATGTCCTCTGTTATACTTCCTCTTACCAAATTTGGACTCATCCACTTCCACAATCTTGCCAACACCTCCAATTTTCTCAGAATTATCCTGAATATAATCCAAAACCCTTTCATTTATAAATTGCCTCCAATCTGTCATAGTACTGCTGCCAAAACTATAAGAATCCATAATATCACATGTCTTTCTACCTCTAACAATTTCAAACGTCAAGATAAAAATTTCCTCCAAAGTCATATTACTAGATTTAAACCAGGTACCATACCTAACAGACAATTCCTTACCACACTCTTTCCTCTTTCCATTTTTTCCAACAATCCTATTTCGACAAACCCATCCAAAACCATCAGAAACGCTACTCTTGGTACGTAGCTTCATATTGCAGTCACAATTTGGACAATTTACAGTAGATTTAATTAATCCTACTTCCTTCAAAAATTCAAAGAACAAATTTCTGTCTCTAAATAGCTCAAAGCAAAAAATCTCATTAGCCGTTCCATCCTTCCCTAAAATAGGCCTACCATGTGACACCTTAAACGATACACCTCTCGCCTTCAAAATATCTTGATATTTCCTTATAACATCTACAACAGGTGACATAACTAAAGCAGACATGTTAACAAATTAGAAAAATACAAAATATGAAAAAATCAGTAAATTAGAAAGATACAACCTTGTTCTATACTCAAAGCACGTGTAATAGTTTAAAGCGATAATCAATCGTCTAACTCTTATCACAGCTACGACAAAAGTGAGCAGCTCCGTGCGTTACGTAGAAAAGAGCGAAAAGTCTAGGGCTGCCGAAAAGATCGGGGTTGCCATCGCAAGTATCAAAGGCGAAACTCGCCAAAAAATCCGCCAAATAACGATGATTTTCGACCAATAGAAAAGAGCAGGCTAATGCTGAAGCTTAGCCTTCTACCATTCAGTTTTAAAAATAAAGTCTAAATTATACCGGGGATAATATTTTCCTTTTAAAGTGAATTCGGGCAACAAGAAAATTTGTATATTATATTTTTTCTTAAGCCCTACTACATTATCCTGAAAGTTTCACAATAGTTTAAATTTCTGAGTTGGGAATTGTTTATGTCTTGGTTTTTATGTTGCCTTAACTTTTGTGTTTTTATATTTGGAAAGTGATAATGGTTATCCACTATCAATTACTCTTATTTATTAGTTGATTGGCAAACTAAAGTAAGTTAAACATTACTGCATAATTTAATTTCATAAAGATTTAAGAACTATATAAAACCAAATTTTGGTGTTTAAATAATTACTAGAAAAAAAATGCAATTTCCATATATAATATTTTAGTATCATAAGCATATTACCTATTTGTTTATTTTTAGTCTACTTTAAGCATGTTTTCATTCTACTTAATACAGAAGAACAATAATTTTTCAGAATGATTTATCTCTGAATTAAATCTATAGGGCAGTTTCAATCAGCTGTTTTGCAGCATAGCAACGGTATCTGGCAACAGCTTGGTAACCGCTTGGAGGTCAAGCAGTCCACAGCATCGCCATTATTTTCAATCTGAAATTCCTGAACGTGTTCAAAAAAATATGTTTTCCGAATATTTTAATTCGTTAAACGGCCAGAACAAGGCATGGTATCAAGAGAAAAGTATGCTGATTAACTGTATACATCTGTATGTATTATCGATTAATGAATTTTCCTCTAAATTAGAAGTTTTATTTAGTGTACGGGATTAGCGCTTATACTTTCGATGAATTCAAATCTTACAAAAGTTTAAAAGCATATACTATCTTTCAGTGTGACTGGGTGTTCGACGTTTATATCAAACAAGAATGTGGAATACACTTAGTGATAGGAAAGGTAAGTGTACTTTTGCTTACAATGACTGCAAAATATAAATATATTTTGTGATTTGTTTCTTTTCAAGCTGCAAATGCAACCTTTCAGTAAGCATGTCTTCTTAAATTTTCCCTCAAACGTAATTTTTCTTATACTTTTTTCTGATATTATGCCGAAATTATTGCTATATATATATATATTAATTTCTGTTATGCATAATCGCCTTCCTAATATGTTGTTGCTATTATGAAATACAAAACATTTGAAACAGCTTGTCTTTTATGCTTCAGAAATACTCGTATCAAACATTATAGCTTGCTTGCTGAAAGGTTTATTACGTGGTCAAAATAAATTATTTATATTTTTTTAACATATTGTAAAATTAGTTAAAAGATTTTTTAAATAATGAAAAATAAATTATAATTTATGATTTGCTCTAAAGGATAGTAGTAATATAATTTGTAAGTTACTTGTGTTAACATTCGACACGGTTGTTATTTTCATATTCTGATACAGTGATTAGAAAAAATTAATTTTCTACTGCTAAATTCAGGGAAATATACTGATATTTGATCCAAGAAGAATGGAGGGGTAATATTTGGTATTTTCTACCTTTTATGAAATGAAACAATGTCAGTGTTTTGTGGTAGGTCAGATTTCACTTTAAAATGATTAAATTTATGAAAGTTTCAGTTTGGAGATGGAAATGTTTTGTGAAAAGTTTCATGAATTTTGCGAAGAGAGTTGTTTTAATGTGAAAACTTTGGTGAAGGGTCCTTTAACATACCTAATTATTTCCTAAGTATACCTCTGAATGTATAATGGAATATTAACAATTCTACAAGTTTATTGATTAACATGTCTTTTTTAATTTCAAAGCTTAAAAAATGTAATCTGAATGATGTGCATGACTTATGCATGTAAATATTAATTTTTCACTAAAGTAATTTTGCAGTTTATCAATGCTAAATGTATTCAAAGATAGAAAATAATTTGTTTATTCTTGAATTTAAAAAAAAAAAAAAAGTGTTTAAGGCTATATTCTTAAGTTTAGATTAAGTCAGATTACTTTCTGAGGTACTTCTCTGTTGTCCTGTCGACCACTTTTCATAACAAAAAACTATCGCCAAACTGTAAGATTAAATGCCAAAAATGCAGTCCCATTTACTTGATGTCAGAAGCATTATACGTGTTTGTTATGTCATCAAGTGGTTTTTAATTCGACATTTGCGTGTATTTTTCATTATGTTTTACTGATTTATTAGTTATTTCATTGGAACAGATTGCTTAAACGCCCTCAGGTCCGCCATCTTGTTTTGTTGGCGAAAAACCGTTTATCGCCAACAGGAATTTGTCGCCAAGTCGTCATTTTGGGCTATTTTAGGTTTTATTTTTTATTTAATTTTGGAATATATACAGATTAAACATAAAAAAGGGAAATTCGGCAGAAACGTAAATATAGTGATACTTAAAAAAAACGCAAAGATTCATTATTAAACCAAAAATAAAGGCATTAAAACGTATATCCTATCGTTTAAAAAACAAACCTCGATACAAAATTTGAAAAAACAAACATCGACAAATAGAAAAATCAAAAATCCGTACATAAATTTCTAAAATACATCTTAATAACAAACCTCCATTTAAAAAAAAAAAAAAAAAAAACACCAGAAATTGAAAAATCAAACCTGCGTACATAAATTGCAAAAATACATCTTTAAACAAACGTAGAAAAAAAAAAACACACCAGAAAAGCACCTGCAGAATTAATTTGGAAAATCAAACATGGATACATCCATTAAAAAATCGAATCTCCGTGCATAAATTGCAAAAAATATTTCACGTTTCTACGAAAATTTCTTGAATTTACCTTTTTTATGTTTAATCTGTATATATTCCAAAATTAAATAAAAAATAAAACTTAAAATAGCGCAAAATGCAATTGCACTCCAAAAATAGGCCTAGGTTTCGCGATATCTCGCGAAACATTGAAACCGGCTTTTGCTTTCAAAATTAGCTGATATTTCAGTACATCACCAACAACTGGTAAACTTTCATTATTAATCCAGAAAAATAATCAAATAATAATAATAAAAAGTTGGAATTATACAACCTGATCAAAAATACCACGTGTAAAACTGCAGTCAATAAATCAAGAATACAACCTCTCACTTGTATCCTCACAGAAGAAGTGAGAAGAAAAAAAAAAAAAAGCCTGGTCAAAGATTAAGGGTTGCCAGAAGGCAAAAGCCCGCCCGGTAGTCAGATCGGCAAATACATCGCCGCCAAATCTCGCCAAAAAAAAAATGGCCGCTTGATCTGAGGGCGTTAAAGCAATCCTAGCCCAACGTTCTCTCATTTATTTGGCGTTACAGTTTGGCGATAGTTTTTGTTATGAAAAGTGGTCGACGGGATAATAGAGAAGTACCCTTTCTGACACATTTCTGATTCACTTTTAATTGAAAACATATAAAATTTGCTGAGTTTATTCTTTAAAAACCATGAAATCAAATAGTGTTTTCCATTTTTTGATAAAAACAAAGGATTCATTAGAAAATCCAGACAAAATTGGCTATTTGAACCGATGAGACAACATTCGCTTCATGGGTTCAAGACTTCAGTCCTGGAGAGATTTTTTTACCCATAATCAGTTCTACTTTATGTACTTAAATTATAGCAATTTTACTAGCATTTCATGCTTTTACTTTTGATATAAAATCAGATGGGGTAAAATAACTATGAAAACAGCTTTTTTTTTTTAATAATGCATACTTAGTATTAGTATGCAAAAAATGTTTTTTTTTTATTCTGCAAAAAAGATGTAAAGGATTTTTATTGCAAACTGTATATCAAACATTGTGAATTGTTATTTATTGAACGTGAATCGTTTAATTATTATTTAATTGTAATTCACTATTTTTTTTAATTGAAAATATTTATTATTAATCTTTTTTTTTTTGAGTCAGTTTTGTTGTCTCTCCCGGACAACCGGTCGATGTGATTAAAGGCTTTGGGTTCACCCAGGTGTGCAGTTTCTATTTCACAGATACCACGCTGACAGAAGTTTGACCTAGCTTGTCATTTTTGACCTCCAAGCGAGAAGACTCCACATCCCAGATTTTGAGTGCAAGCCTGTGGCATTCCCAGAAGCCATCCTTTGAAGCCTACATCTGATGCTTGCCTTTTTCTGATTGAAAGTGGCACAGTTGAATAAATATTGTCTGCTGTGTATTAGTCAATTTGAATAATATACGCAAGCAATATTTTTTCGACTCCTGAGGAAATGTATATGGAGGAGTAAAATTGAAAAGGCGACTGCTTCGAAGATGAAAGGCGATTCTTCGACTGCTGAATGGAGCTACAAAAAATAGCAGCTTACAAGATATAACAAGAGCATCCGATGATGCCCCAAGACATGGATAGTCTGGGGTTCAAGAGCAAACAGGGTGATCCTGAATTCATGGTACAAACTTTAAGGGTTGGTACAGGGCACTGTAACAGTCAATTACTCTATAGGAAACTAGGGTCAGAAATACATTTATTTAGTCAAAATTACAGGACATCTCACTCCAATCCAAAGTCACGTTTTCGTTCATAACTTTAACAGTAGTGAAGATAATTTAACAAAATTCGCAACAAACTCATCTTTATATGAATTGTAAGAATATTCTTAAAGTATCTTCACTACTAGTAAAGTTATGGACAAAAATACAACTTCGGATTGGAGTGAGAGATGCCCTGTAATGAATGGCAACCTGATTACAGATGTTACCCAGTCTTGAAGACATAATCAGTAATCAGGTTACCATTCATTTCACATTGCAGCAGAGTGTGCGGTGCTTCTACATCTAATCTATCATATATCAGAATCGTTGACACTAAAATTGGTTTCCAAAATGTGATGATGCCTCCTGGGCTATAAATCATTACAATGACAAAATCCGGAAAAAATTACATTACTTTGATGCAAATATAGTAAAATCCCCAGTTTTATAAGTAAGAATGCAGATTTTCTTTGATGCTAACAGAAAAATACACCATTTCCCTAACAATATTGAAAAAAAGAAAATGAAACCAAATGACATGACATTTAGTAGAATTCTATTTCTCATGGCTTGAAAATAAAGTTTCTACTTTATAGATAATGCACATTAATTTCAGAAGCGAAAGTGGCCTCTTCTGATGATAAAACATTACTTTTAAATGGAAACTGGCATTTTCATTCATGAAAATTAAATCCTCAATGATTACATAAAAATGCTATTTTCTAGATGCTTTTAGTCGTGACATCAATCCAATGCCTGATTTACAGCAGGGCATTCGGGGCACAGGTCCAGCCCCCCCCCCCCCCCCCCCAAATGCTACTGAAGATTTTTCAATTATTGACCAAAATCTGGAAGTTTTCACGATTAAAACACAAAATATGAAAAAACCTGTTTATTTTTTTCATTTAAAAATAACTACCGTATATACTCGTGTGTAAGTCGAAGAATTTTAGACAAAATTTGGGAGTTGAAAATGGGTGGTCGACTTATACACGAGTTAGTAAAAAAAATAAATAAAATAAATAAATACCCAATTGCCGATATTCAGGATATTTAAAGACAGAAAATAATACATATCTTGGAATCATGAATCTAAAAACCTTTATTGTTTTCATTAAAAAATTAAAATTTTTCAATGAAACTTATGAAAATGTAAGTTATTGTTCAGAATCTGAATATTCATACAGCTCCGGTAATTGGGAATCCGATATTTCATTGTACATATCCTCAGATTCGGATTCCATGCTTATCAATGACTCATAGGAATCTGAAAAAAAAATCTTCTGATCCGTCCATATCGTTGCTAATGCAGCATTTAAAAAAAAAAAAAAGAATTTAATCTCCTATTACAAATCATTTTTCAACATACTATCTGAAATGTGGTTCGACTTATACATATTGAAAATTAAATTTTTTTCAAAATTTTGCGTAACAATTGGGGGGGGGGGGGGGTCGACTTATACACGAGTATATACGGTACTTCACTTGCGCAAAAACACTCTCTCGCTAATATTAATTCTAAATTTTTATATATATATCTCGCTTCCATTTCATTATTTTTAAAATATTTTTTTTTTTTTCCATTGGATAGTTGAGGTCAATCAATGCAAAGGCCGTTTTTAGCACTTTCCAACCTAGTTGAAAAGTGCTTATGACTTCGGTTTGTCTGGCCGTCTGCCGTCTGGCCGTCTGCCGTCTGTCCGTGCTCTAACTCCCGTAAATATGCTCGGATTGCTCTGCAATTTTTATATGTTATTGTTGCCATCTATAGCATGTTCCCTATTTCAACGGAAGTGTGTAGCACTTATAGTTTTTTTACAGGGACACTCAAAAGAATTCCGTTACATTGCGGTCTATGGGGAAAAATCATTTGCGGTTTATTTAAATAATGTTTCACTAATTTAAACGCATTGAATTTTATATATATCACTAAGGTGCATTAGAAGAAGCTTAATATGGAATAGGGTGTGCATAGCACTTAAAGTTAATTTACAGGGACAGTCAAAAGAATCCCGTTGCATTACGTCTATGGAGAAAAATCGTCTGCGGTTTATTTAAATAATGTTTCACTATTTTAAACGCACTGAAATTTATATATATCACTAATGTGCATTACAAGAGGCTTACTACAGAATATTGTGTATATAGCAGTCATGTTCATTTACAGGGACACACAAAATAATTCTCTACTGTCTGTTAACAATAATTCCTGGAAGTGCGTTTTAAGTTACTGAATGAGTTTTAATTTTAACTCGCTTTTTGTCTATTACGTGGTGTGGATAAATTCTGTAGATCCTATACAGGGAAGCACAAAAGTTCGCGAACACATTTCCGTTTATTGACAAAGTCCAGATGGAGAATTTTAAACTCTGCTACGCGTTTCCTAACTGAACTAAAATTTAGCATCCTATGTAGTATATATACAAACCTATAGATCCTATACAGGGCTGAATAAAAGTATTCGGATATTTTTCCGAATATTGTATATGTTGGAAATTCCTGAAATTATGTTTTTAAATAGGTTATGGGTTTTCCAAATTGTTTACTTGGATGTTATCTTTTAGCTTATTAAACGGTATGATTTGTAAAATTATTTTGGAAGCGTTGGAAAGTGCTACATAATCTATGCTTGACGCATGATTTTTCGTTCTTGTTTACTTTTTGGTTTTGTTTACAGGTTTTTTTTATTAAGATTTTTTCACTTTCGGAACCAATTTCGAAAAATCACTAGCGAGATAGAACACGAAAGATTGATTATGAAGCTGTTGTTTTTTGAAAACTTTTATTGCTAAAAAATTAAGAAGAAAATTTATAAAAAAAAATTATTAAATATCTCTAAATTATTAAAGTCAGTAGTGGTTATCTTAATAATTACCGCTATTAGTTATATATATATTTTTTTTACTCAAAACCACTGTAAGCACCGTTGCAAGCCCCCCCCCCCCCCCCCCCCATAAACATCTGTGCCCAGGACTTGTAAATCGGTCCCTGCATCAGTCAGAAAGTTTTGTTTGAAAAGAGCAAGAACAGACTTTCTATTTATTAATACAAATCATATAAAATAGTACCATTGCAGTATTAAAACACCTAGCTATAAGATATAGGTGTAGGTGTAGTAGTATACAAACAAAATAAATATAGCAACACTTTTTAGTTGGAGTCATTTTGACGTCACACTAAAAGCGTCTTATTGAAATAGATGTTATGTGCAGTCATTTTTTCCCCTTTAAATTGATATGTTTATTTTCAAAGATGTTTTAATTCTAAATATATTTGAATGAGGATACTACATCATTTTAACACACTTATAGTAAAGGTTTTAAATTTTATATATGAAAATGTGCATCATCTGCTCTGAATGACGCTAATTTTGTATGTGAAAACAGAGCAAGTTTGATATTTTATTGGCTAATAAAAATATTATCCATACATAACTCTTTTTATGCAACAGGAAAGGAAATATTGCATTAGAAAATTTAATTTTTTTGAAGTTGACAATTTTGTTAACAAGTTACAAGAAACAAGTTATTAATAATTTTCAGTTATTATAAATAAAAAGTGATAAATAATAACATCAAAGCCAAGCACTAACATCAGGGTTAGAAATTGGGAATTCTACGTAAGGCGTCAAATGACGCATGCATTTTTTTTTCTAGGTGCCAAACTGCATTTCATGGTTGCAAATTTATGTTATATTTTCTCATTACTTTTCAAACCCATGTTAACAATAATATTGTAATTATCTTAATGTGTTAAGGGCGAGGGGGCTGTACATATTAAACATTTTATCTGGGGAGGGGGGAGGGGATTCCTCTCTCAGCACTATTTTTGTTGTTGTTGCAGGTCGGATTAATTTGCAATTTTAGGCTGAGTGTAAATTCCTGCAAATTTGGTTCGGGTTAACCTGATTTTTCAAAAGTTAGTTCAGTATATTGTTTCAGATTAAAAACTATGCCTATATTAACAAGCATATAGAACTTTGTGTGTCTGCTGTTTTCTAAAGGAATGCTGCATCTTTTCTGAGACTATTTCACAAAATTCATGTTTTATTTTTCGTGAACCTTTGTTGAAATTGGCGGTTTTTTTTCCTGCGATCCTTTGGTGAAATTCACGTTTTTTTCGTGGCCCTTTAACGAAATTGGAGCTTTTTCCGTGAACCTTTGACAAAATTTGCATTTTATCTGTGGCTCTTTGACGAAATTCGCATTTTTCGCGATTGTTCACTGAAACTCGTGTTTTTTTTTACGGCCTTTTGAGGAAATTCACGTTTTTTCACGACCCTTTGACTAAATTTGTACTTTTTTCGTGATCTGTCAATGAAATTAGCCATTTTCCGCGATCTTTTATTAATTAATTTCGCGTTTTTTTTAAAGATCATTCGATAAAATTCGCCATTTTTTCCGATCCTTCGACGAAATTCGCCATTTTTTCGCGGTTCTTTGACGAAGTTTGCGGTTTTTTCGCGATCCTACGGCGAAATTCGCTGTTTTTTTCGGATCATTTGACAAAATGATTTCGCAATTCTTCGAAGAATTTACGCGTGTAAAAATTACGTGTATCATGGGACGCGTAAGAACTTTTTTTTGTGTCCCAACTCTAATTTTTAACGTAATTTACGTGTTATAACCCGTCCGCGGCATCTGTAAAAAAAAAAAAAAAAGCTAGGCGTCAAATTTGACGACAAGGTATGATTTTGTGGTCGTCAAATGCAATAATTTAGTTGCATTTGGCGACTAACGACCGCTAATTTCTAACCCTGACTAACATGCTTTTAAAAAACAGAAATTTCTGTTTATTATTCAAATAAATACATTAATCAGCAAGATGAAAAGAAATGTCTCATTCAAACTGCTAAGAATACCCTCGGATTTGAAGATATCAGAAATACAAGTGGTTTTAACTCCAGTTCCAAAAAATATATATATATATATATATATATATTACTATTACTTACCCATCATACGTAGTATAGGGTAAGTCTTGTAATCGTTTTGAAAATCGAAAAAAATTTTTTGACGGATTTACACGTTTCAGACACTGGAGATTCCGAAAAACATATTTTTAGAAAAAAAATTTTGCCGTCCGTCTGTGTGTCTGTGTGTGTGTGTGTCTGTAAACGCTCTATCTCCCGAAAAAATTGAGATAGAGACTTGCAATTTGGTATGTACTTAGTATGTAATAATGGGAAGAAGCCTATTTCATTTCAATAACCTCGATTAACCGGAACAATTTTTTTCGGACTCTCGAAATATTCGTTCTGATGAAAGGTATATAAAAATTTTCGAAATTGTATATTTTAAGAAATGAATATAAAAGACAATAAAGAAACATAAATTTTGAATAAAGCATGAAGTCGATCGGATAATTAGTTGCCGAGATATTTGGAATCCTGTTTTCCACACTCTTCGATTTTTCATGACCCTGTA
Source organism: Maratus michaelseni (assembly GCA_963931845.1). Lineage (NCBI taxonomy): Eukaryota > Metazoa > Arthropoda > Arachnida > Araneae > Salticidae > Maratus > Maratus michaelseni. The sequence continues at coordinate 377,114,694 of OZ007586.1, forward strand.
TTTCATCCAAATTTCACTTCAAAGATATATTTTAATTAGAAATTTGACGCCTAATCAGATGCAATAAACCGCTAGTTAATAGGATTATTATTTTTGGAGTTATAAGGAAAAACCTCTTTCAAGCAATTCAGTAATCGAGCCTTTAAAGTTTGTGACGTCATCAAGCCACGATTTTATTTGAATTGCAATGCATTTTATAAGTAGTTTACACATTTTTATTTTAATATTTTACATTATGCATATCCATGATGGGTAAGTATTACGGTGGCCCCCAACGACTAGTTTTATTTATAGTGCAGTATATATTACAGCCACTCATTAATTAAAGAAACTTATTGATGAAAAGAAAATTGACATAAGAGGATTGTTTTAAGAAATATCAAAACATATACTAAATGTCAAAACAGGAACGAAAAATCTTGTATCAAGCATAGATTATGAAGCACTTTCCAACACAGCTAGAAAACTGTAAAGAAACTCCACCATTAAATAAGGTAAAAGAAGCTATGTAAGTAAACAGTTCAGAAAACATAATACATTGAAAAATAGTGTTTTCAAAATTACCTTCCAGTGTCAAAAAAGTAGTCCAATTATTTTGTGCAGCCCTGTATATGATCAATAGATGTGGATATATAGCCTGATAAAATTTAGTTCTGTTAGAATATTCACATTTAGCAATTTTCGCCAATCGATGGGAATGACATGTTTAAAGGAAATCCAATGTTAAATATCTTATTTAAAAAAGAATATTATTATTATTCTAGTATGCTTTAAATATTTCGTTATTTTTCATGTAATCTTTTCAGGAATAGTATGGCTAATATGACACACAATGCAATAAATAAATAAAAAATCTGAAAATTTATCCTCAGGTAGTAATTGACAGGTATTTGCATAGTTATTGGAAAAAGACATGTTCGATTAAAAGCAATCTGTAATTTAAAGAAGAGATTATAATAATCATAATAAACCAGGGTTGGCAAGTTTTTGACACATGACGGTTTTTACCGGTTTTTACCATGGTTTTTACCGTCATGTCAAAAACCTCTTTGTCAAAAACGTCAAAAACTGTCAAAAACCCATTTTTTAGTAGTGTGTTTTTACATTTTTTTCCCCATTCTATCTTTAATATTAAGTAGTTTTACATGAAATATTCAGTATCAAAAATACTTATATAGTATATTTATCCATTCAAGGAAAACAAAAAAGAATTGATTTAGAATAATATGTGTACATCTCTGTTAGAAGATCTCTGCAATAATCTTATGCTATTTGGCATAGTGTAAAAAAAAAATAGATTTTTTGAAGAAATCTTATAACCCATAAGTATTAGATTAAAAAATGTGTATAATTTCGGCAGAATTTATTACACTGTTTAAAACAAAATAGCTTTCTCAGAAATTTCCTCAAAAGTAAGTTTTCAAGTGTATAATCCAATTTGTTCATTGATTATTTTTATTTCTATATAACAAAACCTGATATATATATTATATATATAAAGAAACATAATATATTTTAATATGTTGTTGAGAATTACATACGTCTTTAGGGAGAAAGGAATAACAGTTGTTCTTTAAAGTTAAATCTTGTAGAGATTAAAATTTGAAAATCAATATTAAACTTTAAACTATGTGAAAACTCCATTTTTTACTATATTTTTGTTAATTTACTTTAGCTTTTATATTTCTTAGTCTTGGTATTATTTCCTTAAAATAAATAAATAAGTAAATACTATTTTTAAGCAGAAATGTAGATCCCTAAAGAACCATTAGTTAAAAAGTTAACTGCATTTAAAAATAAATAAAACATTTAAAATTTTCTCTAAATTTAATGATAATTTAAGAATAATTTTAAAGGTAAAAATTTTTTACTCATGTATGTAATAAAAATATGCAATGTGTTATTTCTTTCAATTCATTTAAAATTAATGCCTAAATAATTTTAAATAAAATGGATACAGGACATAAATAGGGATTAGATTGAATTTGGGAACTTGTGTTTTCATTGAAAGATTTTTTCTTAAAATACTAGTAATAATATAATATATATGTCAATCAGTAGAGTAATTTTAATCCATTAAAAACTATATAGAAATTTCTGACTAAATGTCATTTTTATATGAGCTTTAACTGGCACTTTCTAAAGTTAATAGGCGATTTTTGTTTTGTTTTTTTCCCCGTGTGACAACATGGTCCTAGGTGACTGTATCTGACTAGCAGAGTCTTGTTTTACATATTAAGATATTCAATTTTGTTTAAATTTCTTAAAACTTTTAAAATTAAAGAATTAATGTTGATTGTCAATTTTAAAATTTATGCTCGGATTGTGGTAGAGCCAGTTTATAGCAATCATGAAAAATATTCTAAAATTATAGTTGATATTTTTTCCTGTTTAAAATAAATTAGTTTTTTAATGCATAATATTCTTTTTACAAATTCATAGAATTTTGAATATATTTTTTTTTCATCATGAAATATATTTACATTTAAAATTAAATTTTCTACAAAATTATAAAGGCAAATTCAGAAAAGCTTCTTGTTTACTTAAATGTAAAACTTTAAGGCAGAAGTAGTTAATACTTTCCTGGGATTATCTTTAATCCCCCTTTTCACCAGTAAGTTTAGGGGGAATTGTCATCTATCTTAACTTGTCAATGCTCAATAGGGAACCTATTTAGCTGTCAAATGGGTGGAGTCAGGCACTCTAACATCATGCCATCTTTGCTGTAAGTAAGAATACAAAAGAGACATGGGAAGAACTCAGAATCATTTATTTTTATTATTTTTTGCTGCTTTCTATGCAGACACACAAGATTGGAAACAGCCAATGAAATGCTTTTTGAATTTTCTTTGTTAAACATTTCAAACTCATTATCTGCAAACAAAGTTTCTTTAGGAAATAAAGCATTTTTCTGCTCTTGTCATCAATCAATACCTATAATTCTTCAGTGGAATTTTCACCCTTTTGTTGAATAGTCCAGTTTTGAAAACAGGTGTTCTTCTGGGAATAAACTTTTTGTGTGGAAGTGTTGCAACAACTGAACAACATAAGCATTTAGGGAATGGGATAGATGAAATGAATAGAGTAAAGTTAGGTTTCCATACTTTATGACAGTCATTTGTTCTTGGTTTTTGCAGTTACATGAGTTAACAGTGTTAAAGTATCATTTTTAGTGCAGACTGTTAAGAGTTGTGTGTGTTTTCTTGGATTAAGTTATTATATTATTAAGCTATTATAATGAATCGGGGTGGCAGACCTATTGATTCTGTTTGGCAGCACTTTTATAAAATTGAGAGAGATGGAAAAACCTGTGCAAAATGTAAACTTTGTGGTGAAGTGAGATCCAATCGTGCTGAAAGAATGAAAAATCATATACAGCAATGTTCTAAAAATATGAAAAGTGGAGTAAAAGAAGATGAGAACGAAAAAGAAAAGAGTTCTCCTAACAATGTCCATCAAAAGAACAACCTTGAATCTTTCATTGTGAAAACAAATTCGAATTCATCACATAAATTAGACATATTAATTGGCAAATTTTTTTATGCAAATAATATTCCATTCAATGTAGCTGAACATCCAACATTTCTGGAATTAATATCAACATTAAGACCAGGTTATACTGCTCCTAGCAGGAAAGCTTTATCAGGGCCACTTCTTGATGAAGTAGTTCAAGAAATTGAGGAAGCCACTAGATCAGTTTTAACAGGAAAAACTGTTGCATTAATTGAAGACGGCTGGAGTAATGTGCACAACGATCCTATAATATCAACTTGCATCCACTCAAATGGCAAAGCTTACTTTTTGAATGCTGTTGATTGTGGAAGTAATAAGAAAACTGCTAATTATCATAAAGAAATAATTCAGGATGCAATCATAACAGCAAAAAACAAGTACAATTGTGAAGTTAAAGCATTAGTGACTGATAATGCAAAAGTTATGGAGAAAACTAGAGAAAGTTTAGAGGAAGTAAATGAAAATTTTCTTGCCTATGGATGCTCATCACATTTGATAAATTTACTAGGACAAGAAGTTACACCTGACACTGTAATAAAGCGTGTTGTTAAAGTACAAAAATTTTTCAGGAATCATCACATCCCAGCAGGTTTATTAAGGGAAGAACAAAATTCTGTTAAGCCTCAACTTCCAGGAGATACAAGATGGAATAGCCAATTGCACTGTGTTGATTTTTTTTTACGAAATCGGCCTTATTTCCAAAAAATTGTTGAAGAAAATGAAAATGAAATAACTAGGGATATAGTTTCATTGATAAATGACTATAATTTATATAAACAATGCAAAGATGTACTTATTCAGTTAAAGCCGTTAAGCTTAGGACTAGACGTTCTTCAAAAAGACACTGCAACATTAGCAGACTCTTGTGAGGTATGGTCGAATTTGCTTAAAGAAGAGACACTTGAACCATATCGTGAACTTATTAAGCAAAGAATGGATCAAGCTTTGAAGCCATTTCACTATTTAGCATACCTCATGCATCCAGTGTACAAAGGAAGAAATCTGACAGATCAACAGGCTGAAATTGCTCGTAATTGGGCTGATGCACAAATTCCTGGTTGTTTACATTTAATGATAGCATTTCAAGCTGAAGAAACGCCTTTTCCAGTATCATATTTTAAAGCTAAAGACGAAAATTTAAATGCTTATGTCTGGTGGAAAGGCATATCAAAATTGGATTATTTTGCAAAAGATAATATAGGCAATCGATTTAGTGATTTAATTATGCAACTTTTGTCTTGCCCAGCTAGTTCAGCCTCCATTGAGAGAATCTTTTCAAATTTCGGCCTTATTCACTCAAAGCTCAGAAATCGTTTAGGGAATGAAAAGTGTGCGAAATTAGTTACATGTTACCGCATGCTTCGAAATAGTGACCCCGATTACTAAAAATGTTATTTTCTATAGATAAAAAATATTTTCATGAATGCACATTTTAATTCAATAAAAGTTTGAAATTAGGATAAATGATTGTGGTTTTTTGCTTGTTTGTCTTTATGGCAGCTTTAATAATTTTTTATTTAAAAATATTTTATGACTATTCAAGGATAAATTTATATCTAAAAATATAGGTGCTGGAATGGTCTACAAAGATCATATATATTTGCACTAAAGTTAACAAATAAAAACAGTATGGTATATAAGTTATTATTATATTCTGATTTTTCTTAAATATTGTTTTGTTATGTGTTAAATTTTAAATCTAAGAGCTTTCACCTGAAATCAAGTCCTACAGGTTTGTATAAAAATTTTATTAATTCAAAATTTTAAGATTCTGCTCATTGAAGTAAAAATCACCATAGTTGCATTTATGAAATAAATAAGATATGCATTTTAAAATATCAAATCTAAGAATATTCAAATTTATTCAATGATCAGTCCATGATTAACATCTATTATCATACAATATAACAGCATTTTTGCATTTCTAAAATAATTTTAATGCGTTTTATTAAAAATGTATATTGAATATTATTTAATAATTATAATAACCTTTATTATCATTTAATATTAATGTTAATTGCAGTTAGTAGATAATCTATATTAGTAGAGATTATGAGAAATATTGTTCTTTCCTTTTATTGTTCTTTCCTTTTTCTATTGTTCTTTCCTTGTATTTTTAAGTGTTTCCCATTTAGGAAATGCTCTTCTTTTAAATAAATTTAACAAATGTAATTGTAAATAAAAATAATAACAAGAACAACAAGGGAAAATCAATCTAGAAATGTATTGTATGCTACACTTACACTATAAATTGGAGGAAAATCGAAAATAATAGGTTTTTGACGGAATAAACCGGTAAAAACACGGCTTTTACCACTGTCACGTCAAAAACCAGTTTTTGACGTCAAAAACCCAACCCTGTAATAAACTGATAAAAACAACAAGTAATTTTATGTTAGCCAGATACTAGTGATATAATATACAGTACATGTTAAAAGGGCACCAGTGATATATATATATAGATGTATATCTATCACTGGTGTCCAGCTAACATAAAAGTACCAAACAACATAAACAATGTAAAATGTATTTCAAAATCCCTCTTTATTATGTAACAAACTCGATATATACTGAAAAACTACATACAAGTCAATTACTTTATTGATTGACATTATATTTACCACAGTTCCTGCTTGACAAATTTTGAAGCAAAAATAGCACAGTTCGATTAAAAGCAATCTGTAATTTAAAGAAGAGATTATAATAATCATAATAAACTGATAAACACAACAAGTAATTTTATGTTAGCCAGATACTAGTGATATAATATACAGTACATGTTAAAAGGGCACCAGTGATATATATATATATATATATATATAGATGTATATCTATCACTGGTGTCCAGCTAACATAAAAGTACCAAACAACATAAACAATGTAAAATGTATTTCAAAATCCCTCTTTATTATGTAACAAACTTGATATACACTGAAAAACTACATACAGGTAAATTACTTTATTGATTGACATTATATTTACCACAGTTCCTGCTTGACAAATTTGGAAGCAAAAATAGCACAGTCCAAGGCCCGAATTCTAATTTCTTGCAGAAGATCACAAATGATAGCAACTTACTAAAACAGTAAAACTATGCATAAGGGATCTCCTGAGAGCAATAAAATACAGTAAAGTCCCGTTACAACGAATTCCATTACAACGAAAAATCCCGTTATAACGAAATGCAAGCGAGTCCCGTTTTGAAATGTATTCAAATAATGTTAACATAATCTCAGTATAACGAAATATTCAATTTTTTATAATCTCGTTAGAACGAAATAATATGACACGGCAAATACTTTCAGTTGTACATTTTTATCGCTTGACAATTTTTGTTTTCGATGCCTAGTCTTAGGGACAATCAAGCTTATCTCTAAAGCAATCGCTTTTCTCCGAGCTTTGTTGTAAAATCGGTGTGCATAGGCATTTCACTGCAGAAGGAATGTTTCCTTTGTTCGCTCTCCCCTTTTCTCCACCCCTTTTTCTTGGAAGTCCAAGTAAGCTGTAACCAATGTAGGCAAACTTAACAAAACGTGAAATGAGTATTGCACATTCCCCCTTCCCTCTCCTCCCTACCTGAATAACTTTCGCAAAGGAATTTCCAAAGCTCGAAATCAGTTTGAAAATTTTCATCTTACCAGTAGGTCATAAAATGGCGGCTGTTAAGCGAAAACAGTTTAGTTTGGAAGAAAAAAAAGCCATAATTTCTGAAGTTGAGAAAGGAATGAAAAAATCTGATGTTGCTAGCAAATATGGAATTTCGCCGTCTACTTTATCCACTTTTCTAAAAGATAAAGAAAGCATTTTGAAAAAAATTCAAGTTAAAGTCTTTGATCCAAGCAGAAAACGAATTCGAAATGCCCAGTTTCAAGATGTGGATAGTGCTGTTTACAAATGGTTTATGGATGTTCGTTCTAGAAACATCCCTCTAAGTGGCCCTTTAATTAGAGAAAAAGGTTTGGAATTTGCAAGAATGCTAAACATTGAAAATTTTCAAGCCAGTGTCGGATGGTTGAATCGATTCCGAGAAAGATACGGTATAGTGGCAAAATGCATTTCAGGAGAAGCAAAAGACGTCCCAGTTGAATTTGTAAACGAATGGCGTAAAGGTGAAATACAAAAAATAATCAAGACGTATAGTCCTAACGATGTTTTTAATGCCGATGAAGCCGGAATATTTTTTCAGTTAGAACCAAGGAAGACTTTAGCGTTAAAAGGAGACAAGTGTATTGGAGGAAAGCTTTCCAAACAAAGGATTACAGCCCTATTTTGCTGCAACAAATCAGGAACAGAAAAACGAAAAGTACTCATAATCGGCAAATCTGAAAAACCCCGTTGTTTCAAACATTTTAAGTCCTTACCATGCATCTACAAAGCCAACAAAAAATCATGGATGACGCAAGGATTCTTTAATGAATGGCTGATAAATTTTGATAAAGATATGCAAAAACAAAAACGTAAAATTCTTCTACTCATAGACAACTGCACAGCACACAATGATCCTCCTATATTGAATCACATTCGTGTAGAGTATTTCCCGCCTAACTGTACTGCAATACTTCAGCCTCTTGACCAAGGCATTATCAGAGCCGTAAAATCACGATACAAAACTATGTTATTAAAACGCATTCTCTGTGATCTGCAAAATAACGTAAACAGAAAGTGCAACATGAAAGAGGCAATTGATATGATCTGTGGATCGTGGGATGATATAAGCCAGAAAACAATAGCCCACTGTTGGAAACACGCGCAGATTGACCAGGATTTAAATAAAGAATCGACGGCTCAAGGATCTAGCGATGTAGTACATGATGAGGAGCAGACAGTCGAATATGAGATCGAATCCACTTGGAACTTAGTAAAAGAAAAATCTGGTGTGTCTCAAAGCATAAGCTTTAAAGATTTTTTAACTGCAGATGACAATGCTGCAACTTGTTATTCATTAACAGAGACAGATATTGTGCAGTCTATTGTTGATGATCGCATTTTAGAAAATGATGAAGAAAGTTCTGAAGATGAAGAAAATGAGGTTTCAAAAGTTACATCTGCTGAAGCCTTAGAAAGCTTAGAAAGAGTGCGCAATTTTATTTCTTTACAGAGCAGTGTACCAGATAACATTTTTTCTAATATTAATCATGTACATAATTTTGTATTGTCCGCAGCTTCAAACTCCCTTGTACAAAAAAAAAATCACTGATTTTCTGCACTAAATTTTTTCTTGTACAATTTGAAGATCATTGAAATGGTGGTAAGTCAATTTTTCAGTTCTATAAAAAATATTATACATTGTATTATACTAACTTTACGTTATTAGAAGGTACTACTAATTTTTATTACTATTTTTAATAATTAATTATCTACTAATTTGTATTATACTACTATATTTTTATAATTAACTATGATATGAGGATCTGAATTGAAATGTTTAATTTTCTATTGAATTCCGTTACAACGAAATTCCCGTTACAACGAATAAAATTTGCGGTCCCGTGAAGTTCGTTGTAACGGGATTTTACTGTATACATTTTCTGGCACCAGTAGATTCACCAGACAATCTCCCTTGCACCGTTCATGGATTTTGAAAGTTTTCAAACTTTTTCTGAAAAAAAAAATTATGAAGTTTTCTAACTGAAACCATTCCTTGTTGTGAAAAGCGGGGAAGGGTTTACAAAAATTCATGTAACGTACTACAGATTAATTATTAAAGAAAACTTCAAAAATAAACAAACATCTAATAAAACTTTTAAAATAATAAGGAATGATTTAATAATTAGCAATAATAATTAAATGTAAAAACTTTACTTAAAAACATATTTGTTCATTTTAACAAAAGTTAAATTTTACATTTGTGTAGTTACCATATTCGATTGAGTTTTGTTTTGTTTTTTTGTGGGGGAGAGGTCTAAGAACCTAAATACAATATTTTAGATTATATTAGGATGGATTCATTGAAAAAATTAAAACTGATGAATAACAATGCCAATCATGTACAGAGATTGCTATGATCAGTCAATTATATGACAGTAACAGAGTAAACTGAGAAGTGAATTAAAAATGAATTATATGGCTAAAAATTTATTGGAACCAGTTTTAGAATAAAGTTAAAAATTGCCAGTAATAATATTAAATAAATACCTGAAATAAATCAAAGTATTTACTCACAAAAAAAGACATTACTGAACATTATGAATTACGATAGCACTATTCTAATTTTTATTCATATACTGACAAATTTGGGTTTTTAAATTCATGCCTATGAAACAAGGTGAGTTTTGAAATAAGTAACGTAACTAACAATTAACAAATGAACTGGTAACATAGTATATAAATACAGGAAAATAGTACTTAAAGAATTTATGAATACATAGCTTTATAAAGAGTTCGGTAATATAAAAAGTAACATAGCTAACAAATGAATTTTAGTAGCGTAGTACGTAAATACATGAAGATAGTAATTTCTACAGTTATGAAGCAATGTAGAGAAACATTAAAAATATCTGAAAAATATTACGTACCTTTGGTTTGTAAATCTCTTTTTTATTTCAAATCTTCTAAGCTTTTTTTTGCAAAGAACAGTCGTTTCTCGTCTGTGAACCTGATCTGTGTTTGTGTAAGATAAGGGTTGGATGGTTCATAGTACTTGTGTGCCCTCCAATCCGACGTCATCATGACGTCTATTGCAACTGCCCTATTGATGCTCCGTAATTAAAAATAAATAATAATAATCGGTTAACATTATTTAGACTTTTTTTATTTTCCCTTTTTTCTTTAAAATATAAACCTTCATTTTTAAAATCTTTCATAACTATTAGTATGTACATTGAAATGTCAAAAATTTAAATAGTTTGATTTCATTAAAACTCATTTTTTTAACTTTATGAAAATAAAATGTATTAAACAAAGTAATAAAATAACAATACTTTAAAATATTGTAGCGACGCATACAATAAAAATTTTATATCTTAAACGTACATAATATAAAAGCAATTGTCATTGAATGATATTTTTAAATGAAATTTTATACAACATAAATTACTAAAATATAAGAAAATAAAACGTATGCGCAAAAATAATTAACTTTGACTAAATTACAGTTAAATACTAGTACAAAATCTATTATTATTATTATTACGCAATATTTCAAACTTTTGACGGTAATTTTTAAGCACATGAACTATAAGATGAATATTTTAAAATTGGGGAGCATCAATAGATAATAACATAAACGATAATAATATATTTTAAAAGATAAACATAAACAAATGCTATTCTCTATTGTATTTTGTAATGAAAATATGTGTAAAGAACTCGTATTAATTCGTTAAGAATAAAAACATATTATAAATGGAAATTTCAAGAGCTACAACAGAAATATGCATGTGTATATAGTTCTTACAACGAGGTAAATCTTTATGAAATGAAATTAATACAAAATAGTTTAACATACCTTAGATGGAGCATGATTGCAAGTGCAAAGCCGGCACTTTCAGACCGGTGCTACGACGTGACCTGCTCGCACATCATATCACCTTCAATGAGTCATGAAACGCAAGCACAAGGACAATTTGCAGCGCGAAATAAGTTGCGCATGCGCGGAAAATGAAGGTGCAAAGGATGATTTTAGACCGTAGGTTTTCTGACGGTTATTCCAAAAATCTAATATTGAAAATATTACTGTGACCGTGGTATACGGTAAAGATAATATACCTTTGCAGAAAAATCGAAAGAAAAGGAAAAAAGACCGTTTTCGGAACCTTGCTTGCTATCTGGGATGGCATGCAGTCTTGAGTTACAAACGAGTCGTTGCATAATTAAGGACTACAATATCGGAAATGTTTCCCCAAAGCACGTGACTTTGACGTCAGTGGGAATAGGGTCCATTGTTGTAAAATATTTGTTTTCTCTGGACATCACGAGCTGTGTTGTACCTATTCTCACAACACCGCCCTAATAAATGCCAAGGGACACTAAAGCGAGCTCGAGGCGGGGAGGGAGTGAAACACCCTTATCGGTGCAAATAATTTGTAGTAAACCTATAAGACCCCATTTTTTTCTGGGAATCAAGAAGGTTGTAAACAATGAGAAAAAGGGTGAAGGCACAAACAAGTGTGCTCACCATCCCCTCTCTGTCTTCTCTTTGTTGTTTATTGTGTGAATTTCCTAGCAAAAGTAGACTTTATTTTTTAATTCAACAATGTATCGCAAACAGATGTGGTGCCAGAATTTCTCCAGGGGAGCTGAGACCGTCTGAAATATTTCAGGGGGAGCCACAGCTCCCCCGGCTCCTTGTTGAATATAGCCAACAAAGTTCATTGTTTTACCGTAGACTGAAAAGAGCCAATTCAGAATTATTCAAACACTAGCTGATCCGCCCGGCATTGCCCGAGCCCGTGATAATAAATTAAAACAAACCTCAAGTTTGTATGATTTTATATATTTAACTCGATTTTGTATGAAATTATTTTTTAAGTGCTGCGCAAGCACCGGAAAATCCTTTATTTTCACCTTCCGCTGACAGGGGGCGCATTCTGATCTAAACGAACCTCCGACATGTGTCCCCGTTGCCTGCGGCACTATGTAGCAAGCGTGCTGTGCACGCGATTGAAAATCTTTTAGTTCCACCTTCCGCCGACAGGGGCGCACTCTGTTCTAAACAAACCAATTTCCGAACAAAACTGCCACACGTGTCCCCGCTGCCTCCGACACTGTATAGCAGGCGTGCTGCGCACGCGCTGCAAAATTCCTTAGTTCCACCTTCCACCGCCAGGGGACGCAATCTGTTTTATACGAACATCCGACACGGGTACCTGTTGTATTAAGGGAGTTGAATGAACCAATTCCGTCGAAATCGGGCCCATAGAACTCGAGATAAGAATGCGTCCCCTGGCAGTGGAAGGTAGAACTAAAATCTGTAAGACGATCGAAAACCAAGTCAAATGATCCAAACACCGTTGTGATCGGGCCCATAGAACCTGAAAAAATTAATACCCCCTGGAGATTAATATTCTGAAATAGTAGTAACCAAGGGCTGAAGAGGTGAAAATTAAAATGTCAATTTAATTCCCCTTCTAAGGCCTGTGGATTCAAGATAGTATAAAAGCACAATAAATTTATTTTCCCCTAAACAAAATTTCGATTTTTGATAAAGAAAAATTTTTGGGTTCATTTTTCGAAATTTTAAAATAAAATATGATATTGCTTACCAATTTTCAAATCCCTATCTTATATTGTTTTAAAAATTTGAACATACGTTAAAATTTGTGAGTGTGAATTTAAATTTTTCTAAGCATTATTTTTTTTAAATCTTTTGTATCTGAAAATAAAGGAAATATATATATATGATAAAATAAAAACTTACCAACTGATTTTTTCGAAAATCTTAATCAGCATATGATTTTGCGTACATATATCAATTTTCAAATCCATGTCCTATACAGTTTTAAAAATTTGTATGTACCTTAAAATTTGTGACTGGAATCTTTATATGGTAAACCCTTCATTGTGACAACATGTTTCCTGTCTCGGTGAAACTGCAGCTGCTTTCATTTATTACTTATTATTATTAGCGCCATTTTCAGATAAAAATATCGCATTTTTGCGATGTTTATTGAGTTTTTAATTAATATCACGGCTATCAAAATATTAAAATTCTGAGTCTCGGGTGCATCAGGACAAGCATTGGACTATTATCACGTAAATTTTCAGACTTCTAGGTGGGCTAGATTTACCATCGCACACAGAGCGAAACTTTCTTTTATTAGTATAGACCAGAGGTTCCCAAAGTGTGCTCCGCGGAGCCCTTGGGGCCCCGCCTATACTTCTCAGGGGCTCCGCGGTGTTCCAGGAAAATAAACAAAACATGAAAGAAATTAGCATAGTGCAAGAGAAAAAGTTTCGAAAGTATGTAGAATTTATGTGTGTGTGTGTGTCAAAAATAAATACATCTATCACTGGGTTAAAAATTACTATAATATACTTTTTATAATACTATAAAAGAATTTGCATTATAAATGTATCCATTTTCTATATAATATTTTTAGCTTGAACTACTTTATTTTATGTTTCTGCATTTAATGTGTTTTAAAAATTCGATTCTAAATAAGCTACAAGAAATAGTATTCGGAATCGAATGCACAACGTGAATCAAAAGAGCAAAGGCGCTGTTTATGTTATTTGTATTAATATTTTAGTTATTTAATTTTTCTATACTATTTTTCATAGTAAAACAATGTTTGTCTTATAATACGTCTTTTTTATGACATCTTGTATCATTTAAAGCCCTTCATTAGATTCATTTTACATTTGTGTATATTGTGTATATATATTTCTTTTTTTATAACTTTAATTTCTTTAATCTGTTCATGTTACAGTAAAATCCCGTTACAACGAACTTCACGGGACCGCAAATTTTATTCGTTGTAACGGGAATTTCGTTGTAACGGAATTCAATAGAAAATTAAACATTTCAATTCAGATCCTCATATCATAGTTAATTATAAAAATATAGTAGTATAATACAAATTAGTAGATAATTAATTATTAAAAATAGTAATAAAAATTAGTAGTACCTTCTAATAACGTAAAGTTAGTATAATACAATGTATAATATTTTTTATAGAACTGAAAAATTGACTTACCACCATTTCAATGATCTTCAAATTGTACAAGAAAAAATTTAATGCAGAAAATCAGTGATTTTTTTTTGAACAAGGGAGTTTGAAGCTGCGGACAATACAAAATTATGTACATGATTAATATTAGAAAAAATGTTATCTGGTACACTGCTCTGTAAAGAAATAAAATTGCGCACTCTTTCTAAGCTTTCTAAGGCTTCAGCAGATGTAACTTTTGAAACCTCATTTTCTTCATCTTCAGAACTTTCTTCATCATTTTCTAAAATGCGATCATCAACAATAGACTGCACAATATCTGTCTCTGTTAATGAATAACAAGTTGCAGCATTGTCATCTGCAGTTAAAAAATCTTTAAAGCTTATGCTTTGAGACACACCAGATTTTTCTTTTACTAAGTTCCAAGTGGATTCGATCTCATATTCGACTGTCTGCTCCTCATCATGTACTACATCGCTAGATCCTTGAGCCGTCGATTCTTTATTTAAATCCTGGTCAATCTGCGCGTGTTTCCAACAGTGGGCTATTGTTTTCTGGCTTATATCATCCCACGATCCACAGATCATATCAATTGCCTCTTTCATGTTGCACTTTCTGTTTACGTTATTTTGCAGATCACAGAGAATGCGTTTTAATAACATAGTTTTGTATCGTGATTTTACGGCTCTGATAATGCCTTGGTCAAGAGGCTGAAGTATTGCAGTACAGTTAGGCGGGAAATACTCTACACGAATGTGATTCAATATAGGAGGATCATTGTGTGCTGTGCAGTTGTCTATGAGTAGAAGAATTTTACGTTTTTGTTTTTGCATATCTTTATCAAAATTTATCAGCCATTCATTAAAGAATCCTTGCGTCATCCATGATTTTTTGTTGGCTTTGTAGATGCATGGTAAGGACTTAAAATGTTTGAAACAACGGGGTTTTTCAGATTTGCCGATTATGAGTACTTTTCGTTTTTCTGTTCCTGATTTGTTGCAGCAAAATAGGGCTGTAATCCTTTGTTTGGAAAGCTTTCCTCCAATACACTTGTCTCCTTTTAACGCTAAAGTCTTCCTTGGTTCTAACTGAAAAAATATTCCGGCTTCATCGGCATTAAAAACATCGTTAGGACTATACGTCTTGATTATTTTTTGTATTTCACCTTTACGCCATTCGTTTACAAATTCAACTGGGACGTCTTTTGCTTCTCCTGAAATGCATTTTGCCACTATACCGTATCTTTCTCGGAATCGATTCAACCATCCGACACTGGCTTGAAAATTTTCAATGTTTAGCATTCTTGCAAATTCCAAACCTTTTTCTCTAATTAAAGGGCCACTTAGAGGGATGTTTCTAGAACGAACATCCATAAACCATTTGTAAACAGCACTATCCACATCTTGAAACTGGGCATTTCGAATTCGTTTTCTGCTTGGATCAAAGACTTTAACTTGAATTTTTTTCAAAATGCTTTCTTTATCTTTTAGAAAAGTGGATAAAGTAGACGGCGAAATTCCATATTTGCTAGCAACATCAGATTTTTTCATTCCTTTCTCAACTTCAGAAATTATGGCTTTTTTTTCTTCCAAACTAAACTGTTTTCGCTTAACAGCCGCCATTTTATGACCTACTGGTAAGATGAAAATTTTCAAACTGATTTCGAGCTTTGGAAATTCCTTTGCGAAAGTTATTCAGGTAGGGAGGAGAGGGGAGGGGGAATGTGCAATACTCATTTCACGTTTTGTTAAGTTTGCCTACATTGGTTACAGCTTACTTGGACTTCCAAGAAAAAGGGGTGGAGAAAAGGGGAGAGCGAACAAAGGAAACATTCCTTCTGCAGTGAAATGCCTATGCACACCGATTTTACAACAAAGCTCGGAGAAAAGCGATTGCTTTAGAGATAAGCTTGATTGTCCCTAAGACTAGGCATCGAAAACAAAAATTGTCAAGCGATAAAAATGTACAACTGAAAGTATTTGCCGTGTCATATTATTTCGTTCTAACGAGATTATAAAAAATTGAATATTTCGTTATACTGAGATTATGTTAACATTATTTGAATACATTTCAAAACGGGACTCGCTTGCATTTCGTTATAACGGGATTTTTCGTTGTAATGGAATTCGTTGTAACGGGATTTTACTGTATTTTATTGCTCTCAGGAGATCACTTATGCATAGTTTTACTGTTTTAGTAAGTTGCTATCATTTGTGATCTTCTGCAAGAAATTAGAATTCGGGCCTTGGACTGTGCTATTTTTGCTTCCAAATTTGTCAAGCAGGAACTGTGGTAAATATAATGTCAATCAATAAAGTAATTTACCTGTATGTAGTTTTTCAGTGTATATCAAGTTTGTTACATAATAAAGAGGGATTTTGAAATACATTTTACATTGTTTATGTTGTTTGGTACTTTTATGTTAGCTGGACACCAGTGATAGATATACATCTATATATATATATCACTGGTGCCCTTTTAACATGTACTGTATATTATATCACTAGTATCTGGCTAACATAAAATTACTTGTTGTTTTTATCAGTTTATTACAGGGTTGGGTTTTTGACGTCAAAAACTGGTTTTTGACGTGACAGTGGTAAAAGCCGTGTTTTTACCGGTTTATTCCGTCAAAAACCTATTATTTTCGATTTTCCTCCGATTTATAGTGTAAGTGTAGCATACAATACATTTCTAGATTGATTTTCCCTTGTTGTTCTTGTTATTATTTTTATTTACAATTACATTTGTTAAATTTATTTAAAAGAAGAGCATTTCCTAAATGGGAAACACTTAAAAATACAAGGAAAGAACAATAGAAAAAGGAAAGAACAATAAAAGGAAAGAACAATATTTCTCATAATCTCTACTAATATAGATTATCTACTAACTGCAATTAACATTAATATTAAATGATAATAAAGGTTATTATAATTATTAAATAATATTCAATATACATTTTTAATAAAACGCATTAAAATTATTTTAGAAATGCAAAAATGCTGTTATATTGTATCATAATAGATGTTAATCATGGACTGATCATTGAATAAATTTGAATATTCTTAGATTTGATATTTTAAAATGCATATCTTATTTATTTCATAAATGCAACTATGGTGATTTTTACTTCAATGAGCAGAATCTTAAAATTTTGAATTAATAAAATTTTTATACAAACCTGTAGGACTTGATTTCAGGTGAAAGCTCTTAGATTTAAAATTTAACACATAACAAAACAATATTTAAGAAAAATCAGAATATAATAATAACTTATATACCATACTGTTTTTATTTGTTAACTTTAGTGCAAATATATATGATCTTTGTAGACCATTCCAGCACCTATATTTTTAGATATAAATTTATCCTTGAATAGTCATAAAATATTTTTAAATAAAAAATTATTAAAGCTGCCATAAAGACAAACAAGCAAAAAACCACAATCATTTATCCTAATTTCAAACTTTTATTGAATTAAAATGTGCATTCATGAAAATATTTTTTATCTATAGAAAATAACATTTTTAGTAATCGGGGTCACTATTTCGAAGCATGCGGTAACATGTAACTAATTTCGCACACTTTTCATTCCCTAAACGATTTCTGAGCTTTGAGTGAATAAGGCCGAAATTTGAAAAGATTCTCTCAATGGAGGCTGAACTAGCTGGGCAAGACAAAAGTTGCATAATTAAATCACTAAATCGATTGCCTATATTATCTTTTGCAAAATAATCCAATTTTGATATGCCTTTCCACCAGACATAAGCATTTAAATTTTCGTCTTTAGCTTTAAAATATGATACTGGAAAAGGCGTTTCTTCAGCTTGAAATGCTATCATTAAATGTAAACAACCAGGAATTTGTGCATCAGCCCAATTACGAGCAATTTCAGCCTGTTGATCTGTCAGATTTCTTCCTTTGTACACTGGATGCATGAGGTATGCTAAATAGTGAAATGGCTTCAAAGCTTGATCCATTCTTTGCTTAATAAGTTCACGATATGGTTCAAGTGTCTCTTCTTTAAGCAAATTCGACCATACCTCACAAGAGTCTGCTAATGTTGCAGTGTCTTTTTGAAGAACGTCTAGTCCTAAGCTTAACGGCTTTAACTGAATAAGTACATCTTTGCATTGTTTATATAAATTATAGTCATTTATCAATGAAACTATATCCCTAGTTATTTCATTTTCATTTTCTTCAACAATTTTTTGGAAATAAGGCCGATTTCGTAAAAAAAAATCAACACAGTGCAATTGGCTATTCCATCTTGTATCTCCTGGAAGTTGAGGCTTAACAGAATTTTGTTCTTCCCTTAATAAACCTGCTGGGATGTGATGATTCCTGAAAAATTTTTGTACTTTAACAACACGCTTTATTACAGTGTCAGGTGTAACTTCTTGTCCTAGTAAATTTATCAAATGTGATGAGCATCCATAGGCAAGAAAATTTTCATTTACTTCCTCTAAACTTTCTCTAGTTTTCTCCATAACTTTTGCATTATCAGTCACTAATGCTTTAACTTCACAATTGTACTTGTTTTTTGCTGTTATGATTGCATCCTGAATTATTTCTTTATGATAATTAGCAGTTTTCTTATTACTTCCACAATCAACAGCATTCAAAAAGTAAGCTTTGCCATTTGAGTGGATGCAAGTTGATATTATAGGATCGTTGTGCACATTACTCCAGCCGTCTTCAATTAATGCAACAGTTTTTCCTGTTAAAACTGATCTAGTGGCTTCCTCAATTTCTTGAACTACTTCATCAAGAAGTGGCCCTGATAAAGCTTTCCTGCTAGGAGCAGTATAACCTGGTCTTAATGTTGATATTAATTCCAGAAATGTTGGATGTTCAGCTACATTGAATGGAATATTATTTGCATAAAAAAATTTGCCAATTAATATGTCTAATTTATGTGATGAATTCGAATTTGTTTTCACAATGAAAGATTCAAGGTAGTTCTTTTGATGGACATTGTTAGGAGAACTCTTTTCTTTTTCATTCTCATCTTCTTTTACTCCACTTTTCATATTTTTAGAACATTGCTGTATATGATTTTTCATTCTTTCAGCACGATTGGATCTCACTTCACCACAAAGTTTACATTTTGCACAGGTTTTTCCATCTCTCTCAATTTTATAAAAGTGCTGCCAAACAGAATCAATAGGTCTGCCACCCCGATTCATTATAATAGCTTAATAATATAATAACTTAATCCAAGAAAACACACACAACTCTTAACAGTCTGCACTAAAAATGATACTTTAACACTGTTAACTCATGTAACTGCAAAAACCAAGAACAAATGACTGTCATAAAGTATGGAAACCTAACTTTACTCTATTCATTTCATCTATCCCATTCCCTAAATGCTTATGTTGTTCAGTTGTTGCAACACTTCCACACAAAAAGTTTATTCCCAGAAGAACACCTGTTTTCAAAACTGGACTATTCAACAAAAGGGTGAAAATTCCACTGAAGAATTATAGGTATTGATTGATGACAAGAGCAGAAAAATGCTTTATTTCCTAAAGAAACTTTGTTTGCAGATAATGAGTTTGAAATGTTTAACAAAGAAAATTCAAAAAGCATTTCATTGGCTGTTTCCAATCTTGTGTGTCTGCATAGAAAGCAGCAAAAAATAATAAAAATAAATGATTCTGAGTTCTTCCCATGTCTCTTTTGTATTCTTACTTACAGCAAAGATGGCATGATGTTAGAGTGCCTGACTCCACCCATTTGACAGCTAAATAGGTTCCCTATTGAGCATTGACAAGTTAAGATAGATGACAATTCCCCCTAAACTTACTGGTGAAAAGGGGGATTAAAGATAATCCCAGGAAAGTATTAACTACTTCTGCCTTAAAGTTTTACATTTAAGTAAACAAGAAGCTTTTCTGAATTTGCCTTTATAATTTTGTAGAAAATTTAATTTTAAATGTAAATATATTTCATGATGAAAAAAAAATATATTCAAAATTCTATGAATTTGTAAAAAGAATATTATGCATTAAAAAACTAATTTATTTTAAACAGGAAAAAATATCAACTATAATTTTAGAATATTTTTCATGATTGCTATAAACTGGCTCTACCACAATCCGAGCATAAATTTTAAAATTGACAATCAACATTAATTCTTTAATTTTAAAAGTTTTAAGAAATTTAAACAAAATTGAATATCTTAATATGTAAAACAAGACTCTGCTAGTCAGATACAGTCACCTAGGACCATTTTGTCACACGGGGAAAAAAACAAAACAAAAATCGCCTATTAACTTTAGAAAGTGCCAGTTAAAGCTCATATAAAAATGACATTTAGTCAGAAATTTCTATATAGTTTTTAATGGATTAAAATTACTCTACTGATTGACATATATATTATATTATTACTAGTATTTTAAGAAAAAATCTTTCAATGAAAACACAAGTTCCCAAATTCAATCTAATCCCTATTTATGTCCTGTATCCATTTTATTTAAAATTATTTAGGCATTAATTTTAAATGAATTGAAAGAAATAACACATTGCATATTTTTATTACATACATGAGTAAAAAATTTTTACCTTTAAAATTATTCTTAAATTATCATTAAATTTAGAGAAAATTTTAAATGTTTTATTTATTTTTAAATGCAGTTAACTTTTTAACTAATGGTTCTTTAGGGATCTACATTTCTGCTTAAAAATAGTATTTACTTATTTATTTATTTTAAGGAAATAATACCAAGACTAAGAAATATAAAAGCTAAAGTAAATTAACAAAAATATAGTAAAAAATGGAGTTTTCACATAGTTTAAAGTTTAATATTGATTTTCAAATTTTAATCTCTACAAGATTTAACTTTAAAGAACAACTGTTATTCCTTTCTCCCTAAAGACGTATGTAATTCTCAACAACATATTAAAATATATTATGTTTCTTTATATATATAATATATATATCAGGTTTTGTTATATAGAAATAAAAATAATCAATGAACAAATTGGATTATACACTTGAAAACTTACTTTTGAGGAAATTTCTGAGAAAGCTATTTTGTTTTAAACAGTGTAATAAATTCTGCCGAAATTATACACATTTTTTAATCTAATACTTATGGGTTATAAGATTTCTTCAAAAAATCTATTTTTTTTTTACACTATGCCAAATAGCATAAGATTATTGCAGAGATCTTCTAACAGAGATGTACACATATTATTCTAAATCAATTCTTTTTTGTTTTCCTTGAATGGATAAATATACTATATAAGTATTTTTGATACTGAATATTTCATGTAAAACTACTTAATATTAAAGATAGAATGGGGAAAAAAATGTAAAAACACACTACTAAAAAATGGGTTTTTGACAGTTTTTGACGTTTTTGACAAAGAGGTTTTTGACATGACGGTAAAAACCATGGTAAAAACCGGTAAAAACCGTCATGTGTCAAAAACTTGCCAACCCTGGTTTATTATGATTATTATAATCTCTTCTTTAAATTACAGATTGCTTTTAATCGAACATGTCTTTTTCCAATAACTATGCAAATAACTGTCAATTACTACCTGAGGATAAATTTTCAGATTTTTTATTTATTTATTGCATTGTGTGTCATATTAGCCATACTATTCCTGAAAAGATTACATGAAAAATAACGAAATATTTAAAGCATACTAGAATAATAATAATATTCTTTTTTAAATAAGATATTTAACATTGGATTTCCTTTAAACATGTCATTCCCATCGATTGGCGAAAATTGCTAAATGTGAATATTCTAACAGAACTAAATTTTATCAGGCTATATATCCACATCTATTGATCATATACAGGGCTGCACAAAATAATTGGACTACTTTTTTGACACTGGAAGGTAATTTTGAAAACACTATTTTTCAATGTATTATGTTTTCTGAACTGTTTACTTACATAGCTTCTTTTACCTTATTTAATGGTGGAGTTTCTTTACAGTTTTCTAGCTGTGTTGGAAAGTGCTTCATAATCTATGCTTGATACAAGATTTTTCGTTCCTGTTTTGACATTTAGTATATGTTTTGATATTTCTTAAAACAATCCTCTTATGTCAATTTTCTTTTCATCAATAAGTTTCTTTAATTAATGAGTGGCTGTAATATATACTGCACTATAAATAAAACTAGTCGTTGGGGGCCACCGTAATACTTACCCATCATGGATATGCATAATGTAAAATATTAAAATAAAAATGTGTAAACTACTTATAAAATGCATTGCAATTCAAATAAAATCGTGGCTTGATGACGTCACAAACTTTAAAGGCTCGATTACTGAATTGCTTGAAAGAGGTTTTTCCTTATAACTCCAAAAATAATAATCCTATTAACTAGCGGTTTATTGCATCTGATTAGGCGTCAAATTTCTAATTAAAATATATCTTTGAAGTGAAATTTGGATGAAATACAGGGTCATGAAAAATCGAAGAGTGTGGAAAACAGGATTCCAAATATCTCGGCAACTAATTATCCGATCGACTTCATGCTTTATTCAAAATTTATGTTTCTTTATTGTCTTTTATATTCATTTCTTAAAATATACAATTTCGAAAATTTTTATATACCTTTCATCAGAACGAATATTTCGAGAGTCCGAAAAAAATTGTTCCGGTTAATCGAGGTTATTGAAATGAAATAGGCTTCTTCCCATTATTACATACTAAGTACATACCAAATTGCAAGTCTCTATCTCAATTTTTTCGGGAGATAGAGCGTTTACAGACACACACAGACACAGACACACAGACGGACGGCAAAATTTTTTTTCTAAAAATATGTTTTTCGGAATCTCCAGTGTCTGAAACGTGTAAATCCGTCAAAATTTTTTTTTCGATTTTCAAAACGATTACAAGACTTACCCTATACTACGTATGATGGGTAAGTAATAGTAATATATATATATATATATATATATTTTGGAACTGGAGTTAAAACCACTTGTATTTCTGATATCTTCAAATCCGAGGGTATTCTTAGCAGTTTGAATGAGACATTTCTTTTCATCTTGCTGATTAATGTATTTATTTGAATAATAAACAGAAATTTCTGTTTTTTAAAAGCATGTTAGTCAGGGTTAGAAATTAGCGGTCGTTAGTCGCCAAATGCAACTAAATTATTGCATTTGACGACCACAAAATCATACCTTGTCGTCAAATTTGACGCCTAGCTTTTTTTTTTTTTTTTTACAGATGCCGCGGACGGGTTATAACACGTAAATTACGTTAAAAATTAGAGTTGGGACACAAAAAAAAGTTCTTACGCGTCCCATGATACACGTAATTTTTACACGCGTAAATTCTTCGAAGAATTGCGAAATCATTTTGTCAAATGATCCGAAAAAAACAGCGAATTTCGCCGTAGGATCGCGAAAAAACCGCAAACTTCGTCAAAGAACCGCGAAAAAATGGCGAATTTCGTCGAAGGATCGGAAAAAATGGCGAATTTTGTCGAATGATCTTTAAAAAAAACGCGAAATTAATTAATAAAAGATCGCGGAAAATGGCTAATTTCATTGACAGATCACGAAAAAAGTACAAATTTAGTCAAAGGGTCGTGAAAAAACGTGAATTTCCTCAAAAGGCCGTAAAAAAAAACACGAGTTTCAGTGAACAATCGCGAAAAATGCGAATTTCGTCAAAGAGCCACAGATAAAATGCAAATTTTGTCAAAGGTTCACGGAAAAAGCTCCAATTTCGTCAAAGGGCCACGAAAAAAACGTGAATTTCACCAAAGGATCGCAGGAAAAAAAACCGCCAATTTCAACAAAGGTTCACGAAAAATAAAACATGAATTTTGTGAAATAGTCTCAGAAAAGATGCAGCATTCCTTTAGAAAACAGCAGACACACAAAGTTCTATATGCTTGTTAATATAGGCATAGTTTTTAATCTGAAACAATATACTGAACTAACTTTTGAAAAATCAGGTTAACCCGAACCAAATTTGCAGGAATTTACACTCAGCCTAAAATTGCAAATTAATCCGACCTGCAACAACAACAAAAATAGTGCTGAGAGAGGAATCCCCTCCCCCCTCCCCAGATAAAATGTTTAATATGTACAGCCCCCTCGCCCTTAACACATTAAGATAATTACAATATTATTGTTAACATGGGTTTGAAAAGTAATGAGAAAATATAACATAAATTTGCAACCATGAAATGCAGTTTGGCACCTAGAAAAAAAAATGCATGCGTCATTTGACGCCTTACGTAGAATTCCCAATTTCTAACCCTGATGTTAGTGCTTGGCTTTGATGTTATTATTTATCACTTTTTATTTATAATAACTGAAAATTATTAATAACTTGTTTCTTGTAACTTGTTAACAAAATTGTCAACTTCAAAAAAATTAAATTTTCTAATGCAATATTTCCTTTCCTGTTGCATAAAAAGAGTTATGTATGGATAATATTTTTATTAGCCAATAAAATATCAAACTTGCTCTGTTTTCACATACAAAATTAGCGTCATTCAGAGCAGATGATGCACATTTTCATATATAAAATTTAAAACCTTTACTATAAGTGTGTTAAAATGATGTAGTATCCTCATTCAAATATATTTAGAATTAAAACATCTTTGAAAATAAACATATCAATTTAAAGGGGAAAAAATGACTGCACATAACATCTATTTCAATAAGACGCTTTTAGTGTGACGTCAAAATGACTCCAACTAAAAAGTGTTGCTATATTTATTTTGTTTGTATACTACTACACCTACACCTATATCTTATAGCTAGGTGTTTTAATACTGCAATGGTACTATTTTATATGATTTGTATTAATAAATAGAAAGTCTGTTCTTGCTCTTTTCAAACAAAACTTTCTGACTGATGCAGGGACCGATTTACAAGTCCTGGGCACAGATGTTTATGGGGGGGGGGGGGGGGCTTGCAACGGTGCTTACAGTGGTTTTGAGTAAAAAAAATATATATATAACTAATAGCGGTAATTATTAAGATAACCACTACTGACTTTAATAATTTAGAGATATTTAATAATTTTTTTTTATAAATTTTCTTCTTAATTTTTTAGCAATAAAAGTTTTCAAAAAACAACAGCTTCATAATCAATCTTTCGTGTTCTATCTCGCTAGTGATTTTTCGAAATTGGTTCCGAAAGTGAAAAAATCTTAATAAAAAAACCTGTAAACAAAACCAAAAAGTAAACAAGAACGAAAAATCATGCGTCAAGCATAGATTATGTAGCACTTTCCAACGCTTCCAAAATAATTTTACAAATCATACCGTTTAATAAGCTAAAAGATAACATCCAAGTAAACAATTTGGAAAACCCATAACCTATTTAAAAACATAATTTCAGGAATTTCCAACATATACAATATTCGGAAAAATATCCGAATACTTTTATTCAGCCCTGTATAGGATCTATAGGTTTGTATATATACTACATAGGATGCTAAATTTTAGTTCAGTTAGGAAACGCGTAGCAGAGTTTAAAATTCTCCATCTGGACTTTGTCAATAAACGGAAATGTGTTCGCGAACTTTTGTGCTTCCCTGTATAGGATCTACAGAATTTATACACACCACGTAATAGACAAAAAGCGAGTTAAAATTAAAACTCATTCAGTAACTTAAAACGCACTTCCAGGAATTATTGTTAACAGACAGTAGAGAATTATTTTGTGTGTCCCTGTAAATGAACATGACTGCTATATACACAATATTCTGTAGTAAGCCTCTTGTAATGCACATTAGTGATATATATAAATTTCAGTGCGTTTAAAATAGTGAAACATTATTTAAATAAACCGCAGACGATTTTTCTCCATAGACGTAATGCAACGGGATTCTTTTGACTGTCCCTGTAAATTAACTTTAAGTGCTATGCACACCCTATTCCATATTAAGCTTCTTCTAATGCACCTTAGTGATATATATAAAATTCAATGCGTTTAAATTAGTGAAACATTATTTAAATAAACCGCAAATGATTTTTCCCCATAGACCGCAATGTAACGGAATTCTTTTGAGTGTCCCTGTAAAAAAACTATAAGTGCTACACACTTCCGTTGAAATAGGGAACATGCTATAGATGGCAACAATAACATATAAAAATTGCAGAGCAATCCGAGCATATTTACGGGAGTTAGAGCACGGACAGACGGCAGACGGCAGACGGCCAGACAAACCGAAGTCATAAGCACTTTTCAACTAGGTTGGAAAGTGCTAAAAACGGCCTTTGCATTGATTGACCTCAACTATCCAATGGAAAAAAAAAAATATTTTAAAAATAATGAAATGGAAGCGAGATATATATATAAAAATTTAGAATTAATATTAGCGAGAGAGTGTTTTTGCGCAAGTGAAGTACCGTATATACTCGTGTATAAGTCGACCCCCCCCCCCCAATTGTTACGCAAAATTTTGAAAAAAATTTAATTTTCAATATGTATAAGTCGAACCACATTTCAGATAGTATGTTGAAAAATGATTTGTAATAGGAGATTAAATTCTTTTTTTTTTTTTTAAATGCTGCATTAGCAACGATATGGACGGATCAGAAGATTTTTTTTCAGATTCCTATGAGTCATTGATAAGCATGGAATCCGAATCTGAGGATATGTACAATGAAATATCGGATTCCCAATTACCGGAGCTGTATGAATATTCAGATTCTGAACAATAACTTACATTTTCATAAGTTTCATTGAAAAATTTTAATTTTTTAATGAAAACAATAAAGGTTTTTAGATTCATGATTCCAAGATATGTATTATTTTCTGTCTTTAAATATCCTGAATATCGGCAATTGGGTATTTATTTATTTTATTTATTTTTTTTACTAACTCGTGTATAAGTCGACCACCCATTTTCAACTCCCAAATTTTGTCTAAAATTCTTCGACTTACACACGAGTATATACGGTAGTTATTTTTAAATGAAAAAAATAAACAGGTTTTTTCATATTTTGTGTTTTAATCGTGAAAACTTCCAGATTTTGGTCAATAATTGAAAAATCTTCAGTAGCATTTGGGGGGGGGGGGGGGGGGCTGGACCTGTGCCCCGAATGCCCTGCTGTAAATCAGGCATTGGATTGATGTCACGACTAAAAGCATCTAGAAAATAGCATTTTTATGTAATCATTGAGGATTTAATTTTCATGAATGAAAATGCCAGTTTCCATTTAAAAGTAATGTTTTATCATCAGAAGAGGCCACTTTCGCTTCTGAAATTAATGTGCATTATCTATAAAGTAGAAACTTTATTTTCAAGCCATGAGAAATAGAATTCTACTAAATGTCATGTCATTTGGTTTCATTTTCTTTTTTTCAATATTGTTAGGGAAATGGTGTATTTTTCTGTTAGCATCAAAGAAAATCTGCATTCTTACTTATAAAACTGGGGATTTTACTATATTTGCATCAAAGTAATGTAATTTTTTCCGGATTTTGTCATTGTAATGATTTATAGCCCAGGAGGCATCATCACATTTTGGAAACCAATTTTAGTGTCAACGATTCTGATATATGATAGATTAGATGTAGAAGCACCGCACACTCTGCTGCAATGTGAAATGAATGGTAACCTGATTACTGATTATGTCTTCAAGACTGGGTAACATCTGTAATCAGGTTGCCATTCATTACAGGGCATCTCTCACTCCAATCCGAAGTTGTATTTTTGTCCATAACTTTACTAGTAGTGAAGATACTTTAAGAATATTCTTACAATTCATATAAAGATGAGTTTGTTGCGAATTTTGTTAAATTATCTTCACTACTGTTAAAGTTATGAACGAAAACGTGACTTTGGATTGGAGTGAGATGTCCTGTAATTTTGACTAAATAAATGTATTTCTGACCCTAGTTTCCTATAGAGTAATTGACTGTTACAGTGCCCTGTACCAACCCTTAAAGTTTGTACCATGAATTCAGGATCACCCTGTTTGCTCTTGAACCCCAGACTATCCATGTCTTGGGGCATCATCGGATGCTCTTGTTATATCTTGTAAGCTGCTATTTTTTGTAGCTCCATTCAGCAGTCGAAGAATCGCCTTTCATCTTCGAAGCAGTCGCCTTTTCAATTTTACTCCTCCATATACATTTCCTCAGGAGTCGAAAAAATATTGCTTGCGTATATTATTCAAATTGACTAATACACAGCAGACAATATTTATTCAACTGTGCCACTTTCAATCAGAAAAAGGCAAGCATCAGATGTAGGCTTCAAAGGATGGCTTCTGGGAATGCCACAGGCTTGCACTCAAAATCTGGGATGTGGAGTCTTCTCGCTTGGAGGTCAAAAATGACAAGCTAGGTCAAACTTCTGTCAGCGTGGTATCTGTGAAATAGAAACTGCACACCTGGGTGAACCCAAAGCCTTTAATCACATCGACCGGTTGTCCGGGAGAGACAACAAAACTGACTCAAAAAAAAAAAAAGATTAATAATAAATATTTTCAATTAAAAAAAATAGTGAATTACAATTAAATAATAATTAAACGATTCACGTTCAATAAATAACAATTCACAATGTTTGATATACAGTTTGCAATAAAAATCCTTTACATCTTTTTTGCAGAATAAAAAAAAAACATTTTTTGCATACTAATACTAAGTATGCATTATTAAAAAAAAAAGCTGTTTTCATAGTTATTTTACCCCATCTGATTTTATATCAAAAGTAAAAGCATGAAATGCTAGTAAAATTGCTATAATTTAAGTACATAAAGTAGAACTGATTATGAGTAAAAAAATCTCTCCAGGACTGAAGTCTTGAACCCATGAAGCGAATGTTGTCTCATCGGTTCAAATAGCCAATTTTGTCTGGATTTTCTAATGAATCCTTTGTTTTTATCAAAAAAATGGAAAACACTATTTGATTTCATGGTTTTTAAAGAATAAACTCAGCAAATTTTATATGTTTTCAATTAAAAGTGAATCAGAAATGTGTCAGAAAGGGTACTTCTCTATTATCCCGTCGACCACTTTTCATAACAAAAACTATCGCCAAACTGTAACGCCAAATAAATGAGAGAACGTTGGGCTAGGATTGCTTTAACGCCCTCAGATCAAGCGGCCATTTTTTTTTTGGCGAGGTTTGGCGGCGATGTATTTGCCGATCTGACTACCGGGCGGGCTTTTGCCTTCTGGCAACCCTTAATCTTTGACCAGGCTTTTTTTTTTTTTCTTCTCACTTCTTCTGTGAGGATACAAGTGAGAGGTTGTATTCTTGATTTATTGACTGCAGTTTTACACGTGGTATTTTTGATCAGGTTGTATAATTCCAACTTTTTATTATTATTATTTGATTATTTTTCTGGATTAATAATGAAAGTTTACCAGTTGTTGGTGATGTACTGAAATATCAGCTAATTTTGAAAGCAAAAGCCGGTTTCAATGTTTCGCGAGATATCGCGAAACCTAGGCCTATTTTTGGAGTGCAATTGCATTTTGCACTATTTTAAGTTTTATTTTTTATTTAATTTTGGAATATATACAGATTAAACATAAAAAAGGTAAATTCAAGAAATTTTCGTAGAAACGTGAAATATTTTTTGCAATTTATGCACGGAGATTCGATTTTTTAATGGATGTATCCATGTTTGATTTTCCAAATTAATTCTGCAGGTGCTTTTCTGGTGTGTTTTTTTTTTCTACGTTTGTTTAAAGATGTATTTTTGCAATTTATGTACGCAGGTTTGATTTTTCAATTTCTGGTGTTTTTTTTTTTTTTTTTTTTTTTTTTTTTAAATGGAGGTTTGTTATTAAGATGTATTTTAGAAATTTATGTACGGATTTTTGATTTTTCTATTTGTCGATGTTTGTTTTTTCAAATTTTGTATCGAGGTTTGTTTTTTAAACGATAGGATATACGTTTTAATGCCTTTATTTTTGGTTTAATAATGAATCTTTGCGTTTTTTTTAAGTATCACTATATTTACGTTTCTGCCGAATTTCCCTTTTTTATGTTTAATCTGTATATATTCCAAAATTAAATAAAAAATAAAACCTAAAATAGCCCAAAATGACGACTTGGCGACAAATTCCTGTTGGCGATAAACGGTTTTTCGCCAACAAAACAAGATGGCGGACCTGAGGGCGTTTAAGCAATCTGTTCCAATGAAATAACTAATAAATCAGTAAAACATAATGAAAAATACACGCAAATGTCGAATTAAAAACCACTTGATGACATAACAAACACGTATAATGCTTCTGACATCAAGTAAATGGGACTGCATTTTTGGCATTTAATCTTACAGTTTGGCGATAGTTTTTTGTTATGAAAAGTGGTCGACAGGACAACAGAGAAGTACCTCAGAAAGTAATCTGACTTAATCTAAACTTAAGAATATAGCCTTAAACACTTTTTTTTTCTTTTAAATTCAAGAATAAACAAATTATTTTCTATCTTTGAATACATTTAGCATTGATAAACTGCAAAATTACTTTAGTGAAAAATTAATATTTACATGCATAAGTCATGCACATCATTCAGATTACATTTTTTAAGCTTTGAAATTAAAAAAGACATGTTAATCAATAAACTTGTAGAATTGTTAATATTCCATTATACATTCAGAGGTATACTTAGGAAATAATTAGGTATGTTAAAGGACCCTTCACCAAAGTTTTCACATTAAAACAACTCTCTTCGCAAAATTCATGAAACTTTTCACAAAACATTTCCATCTCCAAACTGAAACTTTCATAAATTTAATCATTTTAAAGTGAAATCTGACCTACCACAAAACACTGACATTGTTTCATTTCATAAAAGGTAGAAAATACCAAATATTACCCCTCCATTCTTCTTGGATCAAATATCAGTATATTTCCCTGAATTTAGCAGTAGAAAATTAATTTTTTCTAATCACTGTATCAGAATATGAAAATAACAACCGTGTCGAATGTTAACACAAGTAACCTACAAATTATATTACTACTATCCTTTAGAGCAAATCATAAATTA
This sequence comes from Maratus michaelseni, assembly GCA_963931845.1. Taxonomy (NCBI): domain Eukaryota; kingdom Metazoa; phylum Arthropoda; class Arachnida; order Araneae; family Salticidae; genus Maratus; species Maratus michaelseni. The sequence goes on from OZ007586.1 coordinate 377,145,779, forward strand.
TAATTTATTTTTCATTATTTAAAAAATCTTTTAACTAATTTTACAATATGTTAAAAAAATATAAATAATTTATTTTGACCACGTAATAAACCTTTCAGCAAGCAAGCTATAATGTTTGATACGAGTATTTCTGAAGCATAAAAGACAAGCTGTTTCAAATGTTTTGTATTTCATAATAGCAACAACATATTAGGAAGGCGATTATGCATAACAGAAATTAATATATATATATATAGCAATAATTTCGGCATAATATCAGAAAAAAGTATAAGAAAAATTACGTTTGAGGGAAAATTTAAGAAGACATGCTTACTGAAAGGTTGCATTTGCAGCTTGAAAAGAAACAAATCACAAAATATATTTATATTTTGCAGTCATTGTAAGCAAAAGTACACTTACCTTTCCTATCACTAAGTGTATTCCACATTCTTGTTTGATATAAACGTCGAACACCCAGTCACACTGAAAGATAGTATATGCTTTTAAACTTTTGTAAGATTTGAATTCATCGAAAGTATAAGCGCTAATCCCGTACACTAAATAAAACTTCTAATTTAGAGGAAAATTCATTAATCGATAATACATACAGATGTATACAGTTAATCAGCATACTTTTCTCTTGATACCATGCCTTGTTCTGGCCGTTTAACGAATTAAAATATTCGGAAAACATATTTTTTTGAACACGTTCAGGAATTTCAGATTGAAAATAATGGCGATGCTGTGGACTGCTTGACCTCCAAGCGGTTACCAAGCTGTTGCCAGATACCGTTGCTATGCTGCAAAACAGCTGATTGAAACTGCCCTATAGATTTAATTCAGAGATAAATCATTCTGAAAAATTATTGTTCTTCTGTATTAAGTAGAATGAAAACATGCATAAATAACAATAGTTTCACGTAAGCCCCAATGTAATACATGATCCTGACAGGGTTACCATTTTGATCTTTAATTCCGCGTTCATACTGGAAATCACGAAAGACTATTTTTTATTTTAAAAATGGATGCCATTAACCCTTTAATAGTATTGCTCGAACTTCGCTCGGGTAAGAAGAGTTTGTTTTCTTCGCTACTAAAAGCTTTCAGAAACCACAAATATTTAACTATAATTTTTTCTGTATTTGGCGGAGATATCTCCATTATACAAGGCAGATATTTTAATACAAAAGAATGGTTTTTCGTCCTTATTTTTAATTTATTGTGTCCAATAATAGTAATATTAAATAAAACTGTTAAGGGGTTAAATAATAGAAAATTTGAATTTCAAAATTTCTAGTATGAATTCAGAATTTCTGTATCAAGAAAAGGGCCAAACTGAGAACCTTGGCCCTATGTTGGAAACTACCGGTTCAGACTCTTATAAAGCAGATCTTTCTCTGCTCCATAGGCATAAAAAGAACATTAATTTGTAAACCATAGAGTACCGTGGGGTTGAGGGGCTCCGCCTTAGAAATTCTTCCCAAAAAGGGCTCCGCGAGCCCAAAAGTTTGGGAACCACTGGTATAGACTATAGTACCGATAAAAGATATTGGCAGTTCAAGGACAAACGTCCTGCTTTCTTATCTCTCCGTTGCCATGGCACTGCAGGACGCAAGCCTCTCGTCTCTTTTTTCCCCCACTGCACTTTCGCAGAAACAAGTTTCCCCATGCAAGAGTGAGTTACTGCGGCATTCAAAACGGTCTCAAATCCAAACAAGCTGTTTTCTGACACATTTTTAAATTCCTTTTTCTTCGTAAATGCATGAAATTGGCAGGTGCACAGTTTGGGACCAAGAGTTTAAAAATAACAATATAAAAAGAAATAATATAACTCAAAAGTAATTTAATAATTTTAAGTATGTTGGAATTATTATAAAATTTAAATTTTATTGGCTGTTATTTCATATGTTATTGATAGTATAATTCAATTTCATATTACATTATTAGTTCCGAAATCTTCAAGTGAAGGGATAAATGCAAACTTACAACTATCTGTTTTAATGTGACTTTTTTAACAGCATTTTCTGAAAAATACCTTGTTTCTATGAAAGAACTCAAATTGTTGTTCCATTTATTGAAATCTGAGTAAGAAAAACTTCATGTATTTTGTTTTCATGGAGGAAAGTGCTTTCATGAATGTTGCGAGTTACATATTCAGATTTGATAATATATTCAGAATTTGAGATCTCACTGACCAAATACCCTTAAAACAACGACAAAAAATATTTTAAGAGGAGGGGGGGGGGGGGAGATAAGTGTGGTTCAACCAAATCGTACCACTGTAAACGGCACGGCGTAAATTCATTCTGTATAAATCTAAAATAATTCCTGTTCTTGGTGTGATGTGTGTGTGGGGGGGGGGGGGGGTATAACTCAATTTCATATTACATTATTAGTTCCGAAATCGTCAAGTGAAGGGATAAATGCAAACTTACAACTATCTGTTTTAATGTGACTTTTTTAACAGCATTTTCTGAAAAATACCTTGTTTCTATGAAAAAACTCAAATTGTTGTTCCATTTATTGAAATCTGAGTAAGAAAAACTTCATGTATTTTGTTTTCATGGAGGAAAGTGCTTTCATGAATGTTGCGAGTAATATATTTAGATTTGATGATATATTCAGAATTTGAGATCTCACAGACCAAATACCCTTAAAACAACGACAAAAAATATTTTAAGAGGAGGGGGGGGGGGGAGATAAGTGTGGTTCAACCAAATCGCACCACTGTAAACGGCACGGAGTAAATTCATTCTGTATAAATCTAAAATAATTCCTGTTCTTGGTGTGATGTGTGGGGGGGGGAGGGGGGTATAATTCAATTTCATATTACATTATTAGTTCCGAAATCGTCAAGTGTAGGGATAAATGCAAACTTACAACTATGCGTTTTGTGCCTTTTTTAACAGCATTTTCTAAAAAATACCTTGTTTCTATGAAAGAACTCAAATCGTTGTTCCATTTATTGAAATTTGGGTAAGAAAAACTTCATGTATTTTGTTTTCATGGAGGGAAGTGCTTTCATGAATGTTGCGAATAATATATTCAGATTGGATTCCGGGAATTTGAGATCTGACTGACCAATACCCTTAAAACAACGACAAAAAATATTAAAATAGGGGCGGGGGGGGGGTAAGTGCGGCTCAACCAAATCGCACCACTGTAAACGGTGGTGTCTTGGTGTGTGAGGGCGGCGGAAGGGGAGTATAATTCATTTTACATTCTGCATTTTTTGCCTCAAAATCTTTCGGGGAAGGGGGTAAATGCTTGATTTAAAGTATGTGTTTTAAAGTGAAACTTTCTTTTTATTTTTTAGCCTTGGGTAAGGCTTAGTCCTTAAAAGGACTTTTTTATAGTCCTTAAAAGGACTTTTTTGTATAGTTTTTGAATTAGAAAACAGTCGATTGAAAGTTTAATCTTCAACATTCAAATTCACTATCGCTGCTACTTTCGCTATCATCTTGCAGATTGATGATAATCTGTTGGGTGAATTCATTTTCATCTCTTAGACCCTCTTTGACAAAATCTGCTTCCTGCAACTCTTCGGAATGCTTGACGCATTTTTTCCAGTTATCTACAGTAACATGGGAAAGATCCTCCTGGAGCAGTTGTCTTACATCCTTTATTTTAAACGTATTATTTCTTTTGCCGACTTCTCCTTTCACCTGAGCCCATATTAATTCGATTGGATTGTACTGGCAGTGATAAGGTGGAAGCCGCACTACCTCATGCCCCATTTCATATGCAAGAACATCCAATTCATAAATTTTATATTTTTCTTTATGTATTTTAACAATACTTAATAATTCGGGAACAGTAGTGTTTGGATCGTGCATAATACTTTTTCTTTCCAACCAAGCAATAATATCCGATTTTCGGGTCTTTGTGGATGGGATTTTTTCTAAATAATTCGAATGGTAGCTGGCGTTGTCCATTACTATGACGCTGGGTTCTTCAAGTCCTCGCAATAAATTGATGAACCATTCTCTGAATACAGTGCTATTCATTTCGTGATGGTAGTCTTTTGTAGAGCTTGACTGGAAAACTAAATCTGCTCCTTCGATAAAGCCTTGCTGAGCTGATCCGGCATGACAGATGATCAGCCTCGACCCTTTCCCTGTCGGTACTTTAAGACCACCCGAATTTTTAGAATCATGCCATACATGATTCTTTGAGTGATTTTGATTCACCCAAGTTTCATCTAAATAAATAACTGGACGCAGTGGAGACTCTTTCCTGATATTATGCATTTTTCTGAGAAATTTTATACGTGCAGCTATGATGTCGCTTCTCTCAATCAAATATTTTCGGCCATCATTGCCTTTTTTATATTTGTAGCCCATATCTGTTAATATAGTCCACACAGACTTTGCGCATCCAGGAAAATTTATTTTTTGTTGCAAAATTTCTTTTAAATTGTCGCAGGTTGGATCATTTCCACTCTCGTAATACTCTTTAACTGCGCGACATACAACTTCTTTCTTCTTTGTTAAAATCATCTAATCCTGTCACACGTTTTAAGTGAGGAACTTTTTTTTAGGCGATGAAAATGACGGATTTTCTAAGCTGGAGTCTGGAAAACTATTAGCTTCAGCACAGATCCTTGCAACAGTACGAGGAGATACGCCACATGCTTTTGCGGTAGCCTCTTGCGTTTTCATAAATATATCTTTGATTTTTGCATCAGGATTGGAAGCAACAAGCTCTTTCAAATATTGATATACATGATAAACAACGTTCTTCGACTGTTTTCTACTATCAGGACTAGAAGCCATAATTAAAAGAAAGCAAAATGAACAGAAAATCAAAGAAAGTACGAATCAAACAAAGCAGAAGCAGTTATACTGAACAACTGATCTCTCGCTAGTTCTCCTTCAGTCTCAAGTGGGGTGGAGAAAATGAGAATGGCCAATCCGTCATGTGAGCTGTTACCATAGTTACTGACTTAAGATAAGAGTTGCGGGGCTGCAGGACGTTTGTCCTTCAACTGCCAATCATAAGAGACGGTAGTCTCTTGAGTGACGCAGCGAAAAACCGAAAACCGTAAGCCCAAAACCGAAGATTCCGTCACTCTCATATATACAGCTAGCAGGACATCAAAGGAAAATCGAAACGCCGACATTTAATATCTCAGTAAATATGAGGCATACCGTTTCGATTTTTTCACATTAGTCTTATATCTATGGCCTAACTCTATCCTGAAATTTATAGATTTCTACATGCAGCAGATTTTGAGATCTGGAAACCAATTTTTAAGCGAAAATGGAAAATGTAATGGTGTAATGGGCACAGAGGTGTTATCTCGAAAATGGATCGAACGATTTTTTTTAAATTAATATATTATGTTAATCGCTTTTAGATGAAGAGAGTAAGATTTTGAGCTAACGTAGGAAAACTCTTGTTTTTTATATAATCCAGCTTCAAAATCGGACTCTTTTCTTATGCTTTTTCTGGTAGACTAACATCAGTACAAAAACCCTTAACGGGTTAAAAGTTGTGACGCAGCACTTTGTTTTGGCTCTATAAATTTTAAATATGGGTCTTAAAAGTAATGATATCAAATTTAAGTGACGCTATGTTAATAATTTTTTTTTAATCATAATTTTCTTTTTAGTTTTATTTATATTCACAGGTGCAATTATTATCTTAATATGAAAAAAATATATAGAACTTATTCGCTGATGCTTTTTCATTCACATCTCTCATGAATTCAAAATACGGGTTTTAAAAGAAATGATATCAAAATTTGAGTGACACCTTGACGTGAATTTAATAGGACTCTTTTAAAATTCAATTTAAATTATTTTTGGTTTGTCTTCTAAAGTATATTTACTCATACAAACAATACTTTTAATTTTTCAATACACTTTTAAATATATTACTTTCACTGAGCCTATATTATGTATTGAAATGTATTTATTTCAATAAATTGATTTATCTTCTGTGCCACGCTATCCAAAATCATAAGTAAAATTTATGTAAATGATTATTTTGCGTCATAGTATCCAAACAAAGGAAAATGTATGCAAGTGGATAATATGACGCAAAATAATCATTTACATAAATTTTACTTATGATTTTGGATAGCGTGGCACAGAAGATAAATCAATTTATTGAAATAAATACATTTCAATACATAATATAGGCTCAGTGAAAGTAATATATTTAAAAGTGTATTGAAAAATTAAAAGTATTGTTTGTATGTGTAAATATACTTTAGAAGACAAACCAAAAATAATTTAAATTGAATTTTAAAAGAGTCCTATTAAATTCACGTCAAGGTGTCACTCAAATTTTGATATCATTTCTTTTAAAACCCATATTTTGAATTCATGAGAGATGTGAATGAAAAAGCATCAGCGAATAAGTTCTATATATTTTTTTCATATTAAGATAATAATTGCACCTGTGAATATAAATAAAACTAAAAATAAAATTATGATTAAAAAAAAAATTATTAACATAGCGTCACTTAAATTTGATATCATTACTTTTAAGACCCATATTTAAAATTTATAGAGCCAAAACAAAGTGCTGCGTCACAACTTTTAACCCGTTAAGGGTTTTTGTACTGATATCATTACTTTTTTAAGGTTATTGATGAAAATGTCAATTAGTCAAAATTAAGCATAGGGTATAAATTAATCATTAGAATAAAATTTTAAAGAACTGCTAAAAAAGACCCCTTGGACCCCAATAAAAATATGAGGGTGGTGGCCCAGGGAGAGGAATCCAAGACTCAACTTTTAAATTATACAGCGAGAGAGTAACACAATTAGAAGTATGAAAATGCATGGCAAAACCCGATTGTTCCATCTTCCACCGCCAGGGGGGGCACTCTGTTCTATACAAACATAGCTGAAATCTTTGAGGCTGTCGATTTGGAGTCGAATGAGCCATACCTCGTCGTGATCGGTCCCATAGAACCCGATAGGAAAGCGCCCCCTGGTGGTGAAACTTGGAACTAAAATCGATATATCCTGTCGATGTCGAGTCGATGAATCAAACTACATTGTGATGGGACCTATAGAAATAGAGTTAGCTACAAAATCTGTTAGTTCCACCTTCCACCACTAGAGGGCGCACTCTGTTCTATACAAACATAGCTCAAATGTTTAAGGCTGTCGATTTCAAGTCGAATAAGCCATACCTCGTCGTGATCGGGCCCATAGAATCCGAGATAGGAAAGCGCCCCCTGGTGGTGAAATTTGAAATTAAAATCGATATATCCTGTCGATGCCGAGTCGAATAAATTAAACTGTATTGTGATGGGGCACATAGCTACAAAATCCGTTAGTTCCATCTTCCACCGCCAGGGGGTGCACTCTGTTCTATACAAACATAGCTGAAATCTTTGAGGCTGTCGATTTGGAGTCGAATGAGCCATACCTCGTCGTGATCGGTCCCATAGAACCCGATAGGAAAGCGTCCCCTGGTGGTGAAACTTGGAACTAAAATCGATATATCCTGTCGATGAATCAAACTACATTGTGATGGGACCTATAGAAATAGAGTTAGCTACAAAATCTGTTAGTTCCACCTTCCACCACTAGAGGGTGCACTCTGTTCTATACAAACATAGCTCAAATGTTTGAGGCTGTCGATTTCGAGTCGAATAAGACATACCTCGTCGTGATCGGGCCCATAGAATCCGAGATAGGAAAGCGCCCCCTGGTGGTGAAATTTGGAATTAAAATCGATATATCCTGTCGATGCCGAGTTGAATAAATTAAACTGCATTGTGATGGGACCCATAGCTACAAAAATCGTTAGTTCCATCTTCCACCACCAGGGGACGCACTCTGTTCTATACAAACATAGCTGAAATCTTTGAGGCTGTCGATTTAGAGTCGAATGAGCCATACCTCGTCGTGATTGGGCCCATAGTACCCAAGAAAGGAAAGCGCCCACTGGTGGTGAATTTTGGAACTAAAATCGATAAATCCTGTCGATGAATCAAACTACATTGTGATGGGACCCATAGAACTCGAGTTAGCTACAAAATCCATTAGTTCCATCTTCCACCACTAGACGGCGCACTCTGTTCTATACAAACATAGCTGAAATCTTTGAGGCTATCCATTTGGAGTCGAATGAGCCATACCTCGTCGTGATCGGGTCCATAGAACCCGAGATAGGAAAGCGCCCCCTGGTAGTGAAACTTGGAATTAAAATCTATATATCCTGTCGATGCTGAGTCGAACCAAACTGCATTGTGATCGGACCCATAGAACTCGAGTTAGCTGCAAAATCCGTTAGTTTCATCTTCCACCATCAGGGGGCGCACTCTGTACTATGCAGACATAGCTGAAATCTTTGAGGCTGTGGATTTCAAATCGAATAAGCCATACTGCGTGGTGATTGGGCACATAGAACCCGAGAGAGGAAAGCGGCCCCTGGTGGTGAATTTTGAAACTAAAATCAATATATCCTGTCGATGTCGAGTCGAATAAATTAAACTGTATTAGATACCAATTAATCTCGGAAAAAATTGCAAATTTTGTCATTTGGCAGCGTAAAAATCATGAATTTCATCGATCGGCACAGAAAAAACATGTATTTTGTCGATAGGGGAAGAAAAGATCATAAATTTCGTCGAACAGGCGGATAAAAATCATGAATTTCATTTATTAGCGCATGAAAAACACAAATTTCATCAAACACTCGCATAAAAATTAAAAAATTCGTTGATCGGGCATGAAAAAACATTAATTTCGTCAAGTTTGCACGTAAAAATCACAAATTTCATCAAACGGTAGCATAAAAATCACAAATTTCATCAAACGGTAGCATAAAAATCAAGAATTTTGGCAATCGGGTGATAAAATTTTTTTTTGTCAATCCGGCCCGTAAAAAGTATGATTTTTGTCGATGAGGTGCGTAAAAATTGTCGAGTCGATTGAATTAAACTGCATTAGATACCAATTAGTCTCTGAAAAAATTGCAAATTTCCTTATTTTGCAGCATAAAAATCAGGAATTTCGTTGATCAATGTGCAAAAATCATGAATTTCATCGATCGACACAAAAAAAACATGAATTTTCTCGATAGGGGGAGAAAATATTATAAATTTCATCAAACAGGCCGGTAAAAATCATGAATTTCATTTATTAGCAAATGAAAAACGCAAATTTCATCAAACGCTTGCATAAAAAAAAAATTCATTGATCGGGCATGAAAAAACATTAATTTCGTTAAGTTTGCACGTAAAAAACCCAAATTTCATCAAACGGGTGCATAAAAATCAAGAATTTTGTCTATCGGGCGATAAAAAAATGTATTGTCAATCCGGTACATAAAAAGTATTAATTTTGTCGATGAGGTTAAAAATAAAGGTAATATGAGTCAAGGGGTCTAACCTTATGAGTCTCCTTATTTTCTTTCTTGTTCGGATGCAAACAATTCATATTTTTAATCTGCATTTGGTCGAAAAATAAATTATCTTTAATTTTAAAAACGAGAAATTCGTAATTACATGTATAAAATTCGATTGGTATTTATTATCGGTATTTATGATTTCAAAATTTTTAATAAGAAATTGTTTTTTTGCTAGTATACAGTGGGCAAAGTCTCTAGCCATGCCAACCAACCAATCGGTTGCTTATGGATCTGCTTATGCTTATATCACTTATTCATATAGTTTAGCTTTGGCTTGCCTCTTATTAGTTTGTCTTGACTGCTAAATTTTTATATTTCACATTTCATAATTTTTATTGCAATACTTCAGGTAAGAATGCTTTTTAACTTGATTATTTCCTGTATTTATAATAATTTTTTGTTACTAACATTCTTATGTTTTAATGGGTGCAAAATTTAAGATTGGCGAAAAAGCTACTAAAAGGTTCTTTATTTCAATAAATTGTTTTATCTTTTGTGCCATGCTGTCGAAAATTGAAAGAAAAATTTATGTAAAGGTTTATTTTGCATCATAGTATCCAAACTAAGTGAAATGTATGCAAATGGATAGTATGATGCAAAAAAAACAATTTACATAAATTTTTCTTTGAATTTTCGACAGCATGGCACAAAAGATAAATCAATTTATTGAAATAAATACATTTCAATGCATAATACAGGCTTATTGCAAGTGATATATTTAATGATGATTGTACTGAATTTTGTATTGAAAATGGAACATTTTAGTACATATTAATGGTTTAGCATAAAAAATAATTTATGTAGGTCATTTTAAAATTCTTATATAACAAAATCTGTAAAAATGAAGCTCTGTTTTGTCAGAATTCTGCAATTGTTAATTTGTTTTAAAACTAAATAAGCACTCCTTAGGTATTTTTAACTGTTTTTATTATTGGAAATGGTGCGGAAAAACAGAACAAAACAAACTTTAGTAAAATATTTTATGTAGTAATAGGGTGGGTTTTTTTAGGAAACATTTATTTAACTGCGTTTATTTTTTTTTTTTTAAGAGGACAGCCAAGGGTCGATGCATGCTTTACACTCACGCTAAAAAAAAAAAAATTTAATCGGTTAAAAAAAAGAAAAAAGTCTCCAAACTTTGGGGACTGTTTTTTCTTTTATGACAACCTGGCTATTAAGCTTGTATTTAGTAGCTTGGCGCAGTCTTGGAAATCGTGCCATCCAAACAGTCGCCAATCTTTTGTTTACATTTTAGCGTGAGTGTAACACATCTGTTCAGTTATTTTTCTTGGGGCCCATTTTGTGAAAAGTAAAGGTTACTTTTGTGAAATTTATTATATTTTAGTGAAAAATAACATTTTGTAACAAAAGTTGACATTCAGTTACTCAAATTAGAACAAAGTACTTATTAACAAAAACTTTTTACATTTACAATCACTTTGCTAAAATTTTCCTCTCAAGTGAACTTGTTTGTTTACAAATTACACATTTTAAAACATCACAAAATAATAAATATTTAATAAATAGTAAGTTTTTATGGAATAGAATTTTGTGAAAGGAACTATTTTAGTAAAAAGAATTTTGTGGAGAGGCCCATTTTATCAAATTGATTTTTGTGAAGAGGCATATATATATATATATATATATATATATATATATATATATATATATATATATATATATATATATATAATATATATATATATTACTTTTTTATGGGCACGATAACTTCAATAATTCTGCACAAATCTCTTCCAAACTGATACATAAAATCAAGGGGCATAAAATCTCGGGCAAGTTCGTTAATGGGCAAAATCGAACCAAGGGGGGAATGGGGGGGGGGGGCTTTTTGTGAAAACAGAAAAAAATACCATAACTTCTTAATTATTATACGTATCGAATCCGTTTAAAGTTATTAGTACTTCTAGGAAAAGGGCCGAAAATTTATGTATGACATATTTTTCTCACTGACCAAATACCCTTAAAACAACGACAAAAAATATTTTAAGAGGAGGGGGGGGGGGAGATAAGTGTGGTTCAACCAAATCGTACCACTGTAAACGGCACGGCGTAAATTCATTCTGTATAAATCTAAAATAATTCCTGTTCTTGGTGTGATGTGTGTGTGGGGGGGGGGGGGGGGGTATAACTCAATTTCATATTACATTATTAGTTCCGAAATCGTCAAGTGAAGGGATAAATGCAAACTTACAACTATCTGTTTTAATGTGACTTTTTTAACAGCATTTTCTGAAAAATACCTTGTTTCTATGAAAAAACTCAAATTGTTGTTCCATTTATTGAAATCTGAGTAAGAAAAACTTCATGTATTTTGTTTTCATGGAGGAAAGTGCTTTCATGAATGTTGCGAGTAATATATTTAGATTTGATGATATATTCAGAATTTGAGATCTCACAGACCAAATACCCTTAAAACAACGACAAAAAATATTTTAAGAGGAGGGGGGGGGGGAGATAAGTGTGGTTCAACCAAATCGCACCACTGTAAACGGCACGGAGTAAATTCATTCTGTATAAATCTAAAATAATTCCTGTTCTTGGTGTGATGTGTGGGGGGGGAGGGGGGTATAATTCAATTTCATATTACATTATTAGTTCCGAAATCGTCAAGTGTAGGGATAAATGCAAACTTACAACTATGCGTTTTGTGCCTTTTTTAACAGCATTTTCTAAAAAATACCTTGTTTCTATGAAAGAACTCAAATCGTTGTTCCATTTATTGAAATTTGGGTAAGAAAAACTTCATGTATTTTGTTTTCATGGAGGGAAGTGCTTTCATGAATGTTGCGAATAATATATTCAGATTGGATTCCGGGAATTTGAGATCTGACTGACCAATACCCTTAAAACAACGACAAAAAATATTAAAATAGGGGCGGGGGGGGGTAAGTGCGGCTCAACCAAATCGCACCACTGTAAACGGTGGTGTCTTGGTGTGTGAGGGCGGCGGAAGGGGAGTATAATTCATTTTACATTCTGCATTTTTTGCCTCAAAATCTTTCGGGGAAGGGGGTAAATGCTTGATTTAAAGTATGTGTTTTAAAGTGAAACTTTCTTTTTATTTTTTAGCCTTGGGTAAGGCTTAGTCCTTAAAAGGACTTTTTTATAGTCCTTAAAAGGACTTTTTTGTATAGTTTTTGAATTAGAAAACAGTCGATTGAAAGTTTAATCTTCAACATTCAAATTCACTATCGCTGCTACTTTCGCTATCATCTTGCAGATTGATGATAATCTGTTGGGTGAATTCATTTTCATCTCTTAGACCCTCTTTGACAAAATCTGCTTCCTGCAACTCTTCGGAATGCTTGACGCATTTTTTCCAGTTATCTACAGTAACATGGGAAAGATCCTCCTGGAGCAGTTGTCTTACATCCTTTATTTTAAACGTATTATTTCTTTTGCCGACTTCTCCTTTCACCTGAGCCCATATTAATTCGATTGGATTGTACTGGCAGTGATAAGGTGGAAGCCGCACTACCTCATGCCCCATTTCATATGCAAGAACATCCAATTCATAAATTTTATATTTTTCTTTATGTATTTTAACAATACTTAATAATTCGGGAACAGTAGTGTTTGGATCGTGCATAATACTTTTTCTTTCCAACCAAGCAATAATATCCGATTTTCGGGTCTTTGTGGATGGGATTTTTTCTAAATAATTCGAATGGTAGCTGGCGTTGTCCATTACTATGACGCTGGGTTCTTCAAGTCCTCGCAATAAATTGATGAACCATTCTCTGAATACAGTGCTATTCATTTCGTGATGGTAGTCTTTTGTAGAGCTTGACTGGAAAACTAAATCTGCTCCTTCGATAAAGCCTTGCTGAGCTGATCCGGCATGACAGATGATCAGCCTCGACCCTTTCCCTGTCGGTACTTTAAGACCACCCGAATTTTTAGAATCATGCCATACATGATTCTTTGAGTGATTTTGATTCACCCAAGTTTCATCTAAATAAATAACTGGACGCAGTGGAGACTCTTTCCTGATATTATGCATTTTTCTGAGAAATTTTATACGTGCAGCTATGATGTCGCTTCTCTCAATCAAATATTTTCGGCCATCATTGCCTTTTTTATATTTGTAGCCCATATCTGTTAATATAGTCCACACAGACTTTGCGCATCCAGGAAAATTTATTTTTTGTTGCAAAATTTCTTTTAAATTGTCGCAGGTTGGATCATTTCCACTCTCGTAATACTCTTTAACTGCGCGACATACAACTTCTTTCTTCTTTGTTAAAATCATCTAATCCTGTCACACGTTTTAAGTGAGGAACTTTTTTTTAGGCGATGAAAATGACGGATTTTCTAAGCTGGAGTCTGGAAAACTATTAGCTTCAGCACAGATCCTTGCAACAGTACGAGGAGATACGCCACATGCTTTTGCGGTAGCCTCTTGCGTTTTCATAAATATATCTTTGATTTTTGCATCAGGATTGGAAGCAACAAGCTCTTTCAAATATTGATATACATGATAAACAACGTTCTTCGACTGTTTTCTACTATCAGGACTAGAAGCCATAATTAAAAGAAAGCAAAATGAACAGAAAATCAAAGAAAGTACGAATCAAACAAAGCAGAAGCAGTTATACTGAACAACTGATCTCTCGCTAGTTCTCCTTCAGTCTCAAGTGGGGTGGAGAAAATGAGAATGGCCAATCCGTCATGTGAGCTGTTACCATAGTTACTGACTTAAGATAAGAGTTGCGGGGCTGCAGGACGTTTGTCCTTCAACTGCCAATCATAAGAGACGGTAGTCTCTTGAGTGACGCAGCGAAAAACCGAAAACCGTAAGCCCAAAACCGAAGATTCCGTCACTCTCATATATACAGCTAGCAGGACATCAAAGGAAAATCGAAACGCCGACATTTAATATCTCAGTAAATATGAGGCATACCGTTTCGATTTTTTCACATTAGTCTTATATCTATGGCCTAACTCTATCCTGAAATTTATAGATTTCTACATGCAGCAGATTTTGAGATCTGGAAACCAATTTTTAAGCGAAAATGGAAAATGTAATGGTGTAATGGGCACAGAGGTGTTATCTCGAAAATGGATCGAACGATTTTTTTTAAATTAATATATTATGTTAATCGCTTTTAGATGAAGAGAGTAAGATTTTGAGCTAACGTAGGAAAACTCTTGTTTTTTATATAATCCAGCTTCAAAATCGGACTCTTTTCTTATGCTTTTTCTGGTAGACTAACATCAGTACAAAAACCCTTAACGGGTTAAAAGTTGTGACGCAGCACTTTGTTTTGGCTCTATAAATTTTAAATATGGGTCTTAAAAGTAATGATATCAAATTTAAGTGACGCTATGTTAATAATTTTTTTTTAATCATAATTTTCTTTTTAGTTTTATTTATATTCACAGGTGCAATTATTATCTTAATATGAAAAAAATATATAGAACTTATTCGCTGATGCTTTTTCATTCACATCTCTCATGAATTCAAAATACGGGTTTTAAAAGAAATGATATCAAAATTTGAGTGACACCTTGACGTGAATTTAATAGGACTCTTTTAAAATTCAATTTAAATTATTTTTGGTTTGTCTTCTAAAGTATATTTACTCATACAAACAATACTTTTAATTTTTCAATACACTTTTAAATATATTACTTTCACTGAGCCTATATTATGTATTGAAATGTATTTATTTCAATAAATTGATTTATCTTCTGTGCCACGCTATCCAAAATCATAAGTAAAATTTATGTAAATGATTATTTTGCGTCATAGTATCCAAACAAAGGAAAATGTATGCAAGTGGATAATACTCACTGACCAAATACCCTTAAAACAACGACAAAAAATATTTTAAGAGGAGGGGGGGGGGAGATAAGTGTGGTTCAACCAAATCGTACCACTGTAAACGGCACGGCGTAAATTCATTCTGTATAAATCTAAAATAATTCCTGTTCTTGGTGTGATGTGTGTGTGGGGGGGGGGGGGGTATAACTCAATTTCATATTACATTATTAGTTCCGAAATCGTCAAGTGAAGGGATAAATGCAAACTTACAACTATCTGTTTTAATGTGACTTTTTTAACAGCATTTTCTGAAAAATACCTTGTTTCTATGAAAAAACTCAAATTGTTGTTCCATTTATTGAAATCTGAGTAAGAAAAACTTCATGTATTTTGTTTTCATGGAGGAAAGTGCTTTCATGAATGTTGCGAGTAATATATTTAGATTTGATGATATATTCAGAATTTGAGATCTCACAGACCAAATACCCTTAAAACAACGACAAAAAATATTTTAAGAGGAGGGGGGGGGGGAGATAAGTGTGGTTCAACCAAATCGCACCACTGTAAACGGCACGGAGTAAATTCATTCTGTATAAATCTAAAATAATTCCTGTTCTTGGTGTGATGTGTGGGGGGGGGAGGGGGGTATAATTCAATTTCATATTACATTATTAGTTCCGAAATCGTCAAGTGTAGGGATAAATGCAAACTTACAACTATGCGTTTTGTGCCTTTTTTAACAGCATTTTCTAAAAAATACCTTGTTTCTATGAAAGAACTCAAATCGTTGTTCCATTTATTGAAATTTGGGTAAGAAAAACTTCATGTATTTTGTTTTCATGGAGGGAAGTGCTTTCATGAATGTTGCGAATAATATATTCAGATTGGATTCCGGGAATTTGAGATCTGACTGACCAATACCCTTAAAACAACGACAAAAAATATTAAAATAGGGGCGGGGGGGGGGTAAGTGCGGCTCAACCAAATCGCACCACTGTAAACGGTGGTGTCTTGGTGTGTGAGGGCGGCGGAAGGGGAGTATAATTCATTTTACATTCTGCATTTTTTGCCTCAAAATCTTTCGGGGAAGGGGGTAAATGCTTGATTTAAAGTATGTGTTTTAAAGTGAAACTTTCTTTTTATTTTTTAGCCTTGGGTAAGGCTTAGTCCTTAAAAGGACTTTTTTATAGTCCTTAAAAGGACTTTTTTGTATAGTTTTTGAATTAGAAAACAGTCGATTGAAAGTTTAATCTTCAACATTCAAATTCACTATCGCTGCTACTTTCGCTATCATCTTGCAGATTGATGATAATCTGTTGGGTGAATTCATTTTCATCTCTTAGACCCTCTTTGACAAAATCTGCTTCCTGCAACTCTTCGGAATGCTTGACGCATTTTTTCCAGTTATCTACAGTAACATGGGAAAGATCCTCCTGGAGCAGTTGTCTTACATCCTTTATTTTAAACGTATTATTTCTTTTGCCGACTTCTCCTTTCACCTGAGCCCATATTAATTCGATTGGATTGTACTGGCAGTGATAAGGTGGAAGCCGCACTACCTCATGCCCCATTTCATATGCAAGAACATCCAATTCATAAATTTTATATTTTTCTTTATGTATTTTAACAATACTTAATAATTCGGGAACAGTAGTGTTTGGATCGTGCATAATACTTTTTCTTTCCAACCAAGCAATAATATCCGATTTTCGGGTCTTTGTGGATGGGATTTTTTCTAAATAATTCGAATGGTAGCTGGCGTTGTCCATTACTATGACGCTGGGTTCTTCAAGTCCTCGCAATAAATTGATGAACCATTCTCTGAATACAGTGCTATTCATTTCGTGATGGTAGTCTTTTGTAGAGCTTGACTGGAAAACTAAATCTGCTCCTTCGATAAAGCCTTGCTGAGCTGATCCGGCATGACAGATGATCAGCCTCGACCCTTTCCCTGTCGGTACTTTAAGACCACCCGAATTTTTAGAATCATGCCATACATGATTCTTTGAGTGATTTTGATTCACCCAAGTTTCATCTAAATAAATAACTGGACGCAGTGGAGACTCTTTCCTGATATTATGCATTTTTCTGAGAAATTTTATACGTGCAGCTATGATGTCGCTTCTCTCAATCAAATATTTTCGGCCATCATTGCCTTTTTTATATTTGTAGCCCATATCTGTTAATATAGTCCACACAGACTTTGCGCATCCAGGAAAATTTATTTTTTGTTGCAAAATTTCTTTTAAATTGTCGCAGGTTGGATCATTTCCACTCTCGTAATACTCTTTAACTGCGCGACATACAACTTCTTTCTTCTTTGTTAAAATCATCTAATCCTGTCACACGTTTTAAGTGAGGAACTTTTTTTTAGGCGATGAAAATGACGGATTTTCTAAGCTGGAGTCTGGAAAACTATTAGCTTCAGCACAGATCCTTGCAACAGTACGAGGAGATACGCCACATGCTTTTGCGGTAGCCTCTTGCGTTTTCATAAATATATCTTTGATTTTTGCATCAGGATTGGAAGCAACAAGCTCTTTCAAATATTGATATACATGATAAACAACGTTCTTCGACTGTTTTCTACTATCAGGACTAGAAGCCATAATTAAAAGAAAGCAAAATGAACAGAAAATCAAAGAAAGTACGAATCAAACAAAGCAGAAGCAGTTATACTGAACAACTGATCTCTCGCTAGTTCTCCTTCAGTCTCAAGTGGGGTGGAGAAAATGAGAATGGCCAATCCGTCATGTGAGCTGTTACCATAGTTACTGACTTAAGATAAGAGTTGCGGGGCTGCAGGACGTTTGTCCTTCAACTGCCAATCATAAGAGACGGTAGTCTCTTGAGTGACGCAGCGAAAAACCGAAAACCGTAAGCCCAAAACCGAAGATTCCGTCACTCTCATATATACAGCTAGCAGGACATCAAAGGAAAATCGAAACGCCGACATTTAATATCTCAGTAAATATGAGGCATACCGTTTCGATTTTTTCACATTAGTCTTATATCTATGGCCTAACTCTATCCTGAAATTTATAGATTTCTACATGCAGCAGATTTTGAGATCTGGAAACCAATTTTTAAGCGAAAATGGAAAATGTAATGGTGTAATGGGCACAGAGGTGTTATCTCGAAAATGGATCGAACGATTTTTTTTAAATTAATATATTATGTTAATCGCTTTTAGATGAAGAGAGTAAGATTTTGAGCTAACGTAGGAAAACTCTTGTTTTTTATATAATCCAGCTTCAAAATCGGACTCTTTTCTTATGCTTTTTCTGGTAGACTAACATCAGTACAAAAACCCTTAACGGGTTAAAAGTTGTGACGCAGCACTTTGTTTTGGCTCTATAAATTTTAAATATGGGTCTTAAAAGTAATGATATCAAATTTAAGTGACGCTATGTTAATAATTTTTTTTTAATCATAATTTTCTTTTTAGTTTTATTTATATTCACAGGTGCAATTATTATCTTAATATGAAAAAAATATATAGAACTTATTCGCTGATGCTTTTTCATTCACATCTCTCATGAATTCAAAATACGGGTTTTAAAAGAAATGATATCAAAATTTGAGTGACACCTTGACGTGAATTTAATAGGACTCTTTTAAAATTCAATTTAAATTATTTTTGGTTTGTCTTCTAAAGTATATTTACTCATACAAACAATACTTTTAATTTTTCAATACACTTTTAAATATATTACTTTCACTGAGCCTATATTATGTATTGAAATGTATTTATTTCAATAAATTGATTTATCTTCTGTGCCACGCTATCCAAAATCATAAGTAAAATTTATGTAAA
Organism: Maratus michaelseni; assembly: GCA_963931845.1. Lineage (NCBI taxonomy): Eukaryota > Metazoa > Arthropoda > Arachnida > Araneae > Salticidae > Maratus > Maratus michaelseni. Next base: position 377,164,741 of record OZ007586.1, read on the forward strand.
TGATTATTTTGCGTCATAGTATCCAAACAAAGGAAAATGTATGCAAGTGGATAATATGACGCAAAATAATCATTTACATAAATTTTACTTATGATTTTGGATAGCGTGGCACAGAAGATAAATCAATTTATTGAAATAAATACATTTCAATACATAATATAGGCTCAGTGAAAGTAATATATTTAAAAGTGTATTGAAAAATTAAAAGTATTGTTTGTATGTGTAAATATACTTTAGAAGACAAACCAAAAATAATTTAAATTGAATTTTAAAAGAGTCCTATTAAATTCACGTCAAGGTGTCACTCAAATTTTGATATCATTTCTTTTAAAACCCATATTTTGAATTCATGAGAGATGTGAATGAAAAAGCATCAGCGAATAAGTTCTATATATTTTTTTCATATTAAGATAATAATTGCACCTGTGAATATAAATAAAACTAAAAATAAAATTATGATTAAAAAAAAAATTATTAACATAGCGTCACTTAAATTTGATATCATTACTTTTAAGACCCATATTTAAAATTTATAGAGCCAAAACAAAGTGCTGCGTCACAACTTTTAACCCGTTAAGGGTTTTTGTACTGATATCATTACTTTTTTAAGGTTATTGATGAAAATGTCAATTAGTCAAAATTAAGCATAGGGTATAAATTAATCATTAGAATAAAATTTTAAAGAACTGCTAAAAAAGACCCCTTGGACCCCAATAAAAATATGAGGGTGGTGGCCCAGGGAGAGGAATCCAAGACTCAACTTTTAAATTATACAGCGAGAGAGTAACACAATTAGAAGTATGAAAATGCATGGCAAAACCCGATTGTTCCATCTTCCACCGCCAGGGGGGGCACTCTGTTCTATACAAACATAGCTGAAATCTTTGAGGCTGTCGATTTGGAGTCGAATGAGCCATACCTCGTCGTGATCGGTCCCATAGAACCCGATAGGAAAGCGCCCCCTGGTGGTGAAACTTGGAACTAAAATCGATATATCCTGTCGATGTCGAGTCGATGAATCAAACTACATTGTGATGGGACCTATAGAAATAGAGTTAGCTACAAAATCTGTTAGTTCCACCTTCCACCACTAGAGGGCGCACTCTGTTCTATACAAACATAGCTCAAATGTTTAAGGCTGTCGATTTCAAGTCGAATAAGCCATACCTCGTCGTGATCGGGCCCATAGAATCCGAGATAGGAAAGCGCCCCCTGGTGGTGAAATTTGAAATTAAAATCGATATATCCTGTCGATGCCGAGTCGAATAAATTAAACTGTATTGTGATGGGGCACATAGCTACAAAATCCTTTAGTTCCATCTTCCACCGCCAGGGGGTGCACTCTGTTCTATACAAACATAGCTGAAATCTTTGAGGCTGTCGATTTGGAGTCGAATGAGCCATACCTCGTCGTGATCGGTCCCATAGAACCCGATAGGAAAGCGTCCCCTGGTGGTGAAACTTGGAACTAAAATCGATATATCCTGTCGATGAATCAAACTACATTGTGATGGGACCTATAGAAATAGAGTTAGCTACAAAATCTGTTAGTTCCACCTTCCACCACTAGAGGGTGCACTCTGTTCTGTACAAACATAGCTCAAATGTTTGAGGCTGTCGATTTCGAGTCGAATAAGACATACCTCGTCGTGATCGGGCCCATAGAATCCGAGATAGGAAAGCGCCCCCTGGTGGTGAAATTTGGAATTAAAATCGATATATCCTGTCGATGCCGAGTTGAATAAATTAAACTGCATTGTGATGGGACCCATAGCTACAAAAATCGTTAGTTCCATCTTCCACCACCAGGGGACGCACTCTGTTCTATACAAACATAGCTGAAATCTTTGAGGCTGTCGATTTAGAGTCGAATGAGCCATACCTCGTCGTGATTGGGCCCATAGTACCCAAGAAAGGAAAGCGCCCACTGGTGGTGAATTTTGGAACTAAAATCGATAAATCCTGTCGATGAATCAAACTACATTGTGATGGGACCCATAGAACTCGAGTTAGCTACAAAATCCATTAGTTCCATCTTCCACCACTAGACGGCGCACTCTGTTCTATACAAACATAGCTGAAATCTTTGAGGCTATCCATTTGGAGTCGAATGAGCCATACCTCGTCGTGATCGGGTCCATAGAACCCGAGATAGGAAAGCGCCCCCTGGTAGTGAAACTTGGAATTAAAATCTATATATCCTGTCGATGCTGAGTCGAACCAAACTGCATTGTGATCGGACCCATAGAACTCGAGTTAGCTGCAAAATCCGTTAGTTTCATCTTCCACCATCAGGGGGCGCACTCTGTACTATGCAGACATAGCTGAAATCTTTGAGGCTGTGGATTTCAAATCGAATAAGCCATACTGCGTGGTGATTGGGCACATAGAACCCGAGAGAGGAAAGCGGCCCCTGGTGGTGAATTTTGAAACTAAAATCAATATATCCTGTCGATGTCGAGTCGAATAAATTAAACTGTATTAGATACCAATTAATCTCGGAAAAAATTGCAAATTTTGTCATTTGGCAGCGTAAAAATCATGAATTTCATCGATCGGCACAGAAAAAACATGTATTTTGTCGATAGGGGAAGAAAAGATCATAAATTTCGTCGAACAGGCGGATAAAAATCATGAATTTCATTTATTAGCGCATGAAAAACACAAATTTCATCAAACACTCGCATAAAAATTAAAAAATTCGTTGATCGGGCATGAAAAAACATTAATTTCGTCAAGTTTGCACGTAAAAATCACAAATTTCATCAAACGGTAGCATAAAAATCACAAATTTCATCAAACGGTAGCATAAAAATCAAGAATTTTGGCAATCGGGTGATAAAATTTTTTTTTGTCAATCCGGCCCGTAAAAAGTATGATTTTTGTCGATGAGGTGCGTAAAAATTGTCGAGTCGATTGAATTAAACTGCATTAGATACCAATTAGTCTCTGAAAAAATTGCAAATTTCCTTATTTTGCAGCATAAAAATCAGGAATTTCGTTGATCAATGTGCAAAAATCATGAATTTCATCGATCGACACAAAAAAAACATGAATTTTCTCGATAGGGGGAGAAAATATTATAAATTTCATCAAACAGGCCGGTAAAAATCATGAATTTCATTTATTAGCAAATGAAAAACGCAAATTTCATCAAACGCTTGCATAAAAAAAAAATTCATTGATCGGGCATGAAAAAACATTAATTTCGTTAAGTTTGCACGTAAAAAACCCAAATTTCATCAAACGGGTGCATAAAAATCAAGAATTTTGTCTATCGGGCGATAAAAAAATGTATTGTCAATCCGGTACATAAAAAGTATTAATTTTGTCGATGAGGTTAAAAATAAAGGTAATATGAGTCAAGGGGTCTAACCTTATGAGTCTCCTTATTTTCTTTCTTGTTCGGATGCAAACAATTCATATTTTTAATCTGCATTTGGTCGAAAAATAAATTATCTTTAATTTTAAAAACGAGAAATTCGTAATTACATGTATAAAATTCGATTGGTATTTATTATCGGTATTTATGATTTCAAAATTTTTAATAAGAAATTGTTTTTTTGCTAGTATACAGTGGGCAAAGTCTCTAGCCATGCCAACCAACCAATCGGTTGCTTATGGATCTGCTTATGCTTATATCACTTATTCATATAGTTTAGCTTTGGCTTGCCTCTTATTAGTTTGTCTTGACTGCTAAATTTTTATATTTCACATTTCATAATTTTTATTGCAATACTTCAGGTAAGAATGCTTTTTAACTTGATTATTTCCTGTATTTATAATAATTTTTTGTTACTAACATTCTTATGTTTTAATGGGTGCAAAATTTAAGATTGGCGAAAAAGCTACTAAAAGGTTCTTTATTTCAATAAATTGTTTTATCTTTTGTGCCATGCTGTCGAAAATTGAAAGAAAAATTTATGTAAAGGTTTATTTTGCATCATAGTATCCAAACTAAGTGAAATGTATGCAAATGGATAGTATGATGCAAAAAAAACAATTTACATAAATTTTTCTTTGAATTTTCGACAGCATGGCACAAAAGATAAATCAATTTATTGAAATAAATACATTTCAATGCATAATACAGGCTTATTGCAAGTGATATATTTAATGATGATTGTACTGAATTTTGTATTGAAAATGGAACATTTTAGTACATATTAATGGTTTAGCATAAAAAATAATTTATGTAGGTCATTTTAAAATTCTTATATAACAAAATCTGTAAAAATGAAGCTCTGTTTTGTCAGAATTCTGCAATTGTTAATTTGTTTTAAAACTAAATAAGCACTCCTTAGGTATTTTTAACTGTTTTTATTATTGGAAATGGTGCGGAAAAACAGAACAAAACAAACTTTAGTAAAATATTTTATGTAGTAATAGGGTGGGTTTTTTTAGGAAACATTTATTTAACTGCGTTTATTTTTTTTTTTTTAAGAGGACAGCCAAGGGTCGATGCATGCTTTACACTCACGCTAAAAAAAAAAAAATTTAATCGGTTAAAAAAAAGAAAAAAGTCTCCAAACTTTGGGGACTGTTTTTTCTTTTATGACAACCTGGCTATTAAGCTTGTATTTAGTAGCTTGGCGCAGTCTTGGAAATCGTGCCATCCAAACAGTCGCCAATCTTTTGTTTACATTTTAGCGTGAGTGTAACACATCTGTTCAGTTATTTTTCTTGGGGCCCATTTTGTGAAAAGTAAAGGTTACTTTTGTGAAATTTATTATATTTTAGTGAAAAATAACATTTTGTAACAAAAGTTGACATTCAGTTACTCAAATTAGAACAAAGTACTTATTAACAAAAACTTTTTACATTTACAATCACTTTGCTAAAATTTTCCTCTCAAGTGAACTTGTTTGTTTACAAATTACACATTTTAAAACATCACAAAATAATAAATATTTAATAAATAGTAAGTTTTTATGGAATAGAATTTTGTGAAAGGAACTATTTTAGTAAAAAGAATTTTGTGGAGAGGCCCATTTTATCAAATTGATTTTTGTGAAGAGGCATATATATATATATATATATATATATATATATATATATATATATATATATATATATATATATATATATATATATAATATATATATATATTACTTTTTTATGGGCACGATAACTTCAATAATTCTGCACAAATCTCTTCCAAACTGATACATAAAATCAAGGGGCATAAAATCTCGGGCAAGTTCGTTAATGGGCAAAATCGAACCAAGGGGGGAATGGGGGGGGGGGGGCTTTTTGTGAAAACAGAAAAAAATACCATAACTTCTTAATTATTATACGTATCGAATCCGTTTAAAGTTATTAGTACTTCTAGGAAAAGGGCCGAAAATTTATGTATGACATATTTTTGATATCATTAAAAATGGCCTCAAAGGGTGGGGGTAATAGGGGTTTAAGAAGAAAAAAATTCATAACTTTGTCAATTCACAAGGTATCAAATCCGATTAAATTTATTATAAATACTCTTAATATTATCTACAACTTTTATTTTGACAAGTTTTTTATATTAGGACCAACCCTTACGGAAAAAGAAAAAAAAATCCTTGCCGGCTCCGCCTACAGACACAGGTAGATTTCGAAGTGGGCAGTCTAAACTGCCACATCATGGCAAAAAGGTAATTTCTTTTGCAATTCCCAATAAATAGGCGCCCCGTGGTCTACGTCTTCGAAATCTACATGTGCCTGTAGGCCGGGCTGTCAGGGATTTTTTTTCGTTGTTGTTTTGTTTTATATTTTTGTATTTTCATCCAGGCAACTTGGATAACAATTTAAAACTGCTGAGAAACAAAAAGAAATGTTTAATATAAATATGTATATAGTTTTTAATGAAAGGCAAAATTGAGAGCAGATTTTTTTTTTATTTTAATGGGTATTTTTTGCTCTTCTATTTATTTATTTATTTTTATTTTAATAACCATTCGGGTCACTCAGATGGCAATTTCAAACTGAAGATAAAACGGAAAAATACGAAAACGACTTCCAGAATTTTTTATTTATATATATATTTATTTATTTTTTGGAAATAGTAAATTATTTATACTTTTATTCATATTTTTTAAATGAAAGGTACCGTTGAAAGCAGAAAATAATTTCGTATAAGTGGGTATATTTATTTATTTATTTTATTATTAATATATTTTATTTGTATTTTCATCCTTGCCAAACGGATGGCAATTTCAATAAAGATAATAATATGAATAATAAAGACAGATGTTTGTGTGTCTGTCTGTCCATCAGGCCCTGACTATCGCCCGGGCACCCGGGGCCCATGCCCTGGGCACGAAATTTCTGAAGGGCACGAAAATTTTCATAATTTCATCTAAATTTCCATTCACAAATATTATAATTGTGCCAACGTTTTTATTTCTTTTAGGACTTTTGTTTGCACTCAGTATCAGTTTGGTTTTCTCATTTAATAACAATAACATCATTAATAAGTAGCCTCCTTATCATTATTTTCTAGTAATTGGTGCACTGTATTTATCAAGTCATTCAATTTTATCATATTGCACATTTATTCGAAAAGTGACACAACTGAAAAAATGTGATATTTGAGATATTAATACGATAAAATGACAAAAATATATCTAAATCTGTAGTTAAAAGTACATTTCAATAAATAATAGAAAAAATATTTTATTTTTATAGCTGGAACCGTTTTTTACTTTTCCGGAAAACGTAATTTTTTGAGTTGACACTTTTGGAATAAGCGTGCAATATGTAAAAAAAAAAACTAGTGTCAGTAAATTAACCAATCTAAGGGGGCACGAAAAATTGAAAGTGCCCTGGGCACAAAAACTTGCTAGTTGGGCCCTGCTGTCCATATAGCGTTTTCTGAAGTGACTGCGCGACTGCGGTGGGCAGAGGTACAAATTTGAGAGAAAGGTGCCTGTATGCCTGAAACTATGCACGTAAAAACCAATTTTAGAGGAGGGGGGGGGGGAGGGTATTACTTTTTTATGCAATTTTTAGCGTTTTTTTCGCGTTTCGAGGAATTTGTTCGTAAAAGGAATCCGATTTCAATCTTGTTTCTCTTTATAATAAATTTTGTTCACTCTGATTTTTTTAATTTTTCTCCAATTTTTAACATTTTTCCGCTTTTTACGGGAATTTTTTGACATTCGTAAAAAAAAAAAAAAAAAAAAAAAAAAAAAAAAAAATCGGTTTTAATCTTTTAGCCCAATATTGCAAATTTTGTTCTGAACGATTTTTCAAAATTTTCGATTTTTTTATCCGATTTTTAGCGTTTTGTGGCGATTTTTTGACATTTTTTTCTGAAACGAAAAAATTTCCGCTAAATTTTGATAGTGCTATGATTGAATTCAAGTTAAAAGTATACCAAATCTTTTCCTGCAGCAATGTCAATGAGAAGTTGAAATTAAAAATCACAATAATTAAATGTTCGTTTGATTCGAGACCGCAGCGGGTATAGCCCGCATGAATGTGCATTGCCGAAGGTACTGGAAAAACCACAACCTCAGGTTCATTTAGGAAAAACCGACCAGTTTCATTTATAACAATACCAACGGGTGAAGCTCCGTTGGTATTGTTTCTAAATGAAACTCATATGGAAAATACAACATACATATTTTTCCAAAATCTTAGAGGAGGCCAAGAAAAAATGTTTGGGGGATAGATGCTCGGAATACCTTTCTACGGCCCTGGGAGAGATTCCTAGTTACTACGAAATCATTTTCGCATTTCGTCTGTCCACGGGGACCTCCAAGATTGAAATTCTTTAGAATATTTTTTAAATACATGATAAATACACAAATATAGATACACATTAAATTTGTGAAAACGTATCCTGTCTATATCGAAAAAACATTCCTGGTCCTGAAAAAGAAATGCCATACAAAATTATATCTGATAAGATGAAAACCTGCATGGAACAGAATTGTTTTTCAGATGTCTAGCGTTTCCGTTTTTACAGGTTTCATTGTATGATACTGTATATTTTAACAGTATTGTTAGTTTTTCTTTGATATTACTCGTAATACTTTTCTCAGGTTCTATATAAATTTAAAAAAAATACATTGAACATGAGACCTTCTGAAAAGCGGACCCGCTGAAGATGTGATGCGTCCGCGGACCACAGATTAACAGCGTTAAAGTAAGCTACTAACGTTCAGAATCCTTCAGGGTTTTGAGGGAGGGGGCAAAAACTTATTTCAAAACCTATCATGGCCTTAGCTATAAAATTTGTGTAGTGTAGAAACAAAGAATATTTAAACACCAGAAGAGGGATGGATTTTTTTTTTGTCCTCTTTGCCAAAATATCTCGAAATTTGTCACGACCCGAGGCTAACGAAAAAGACAGGCTACCGCGGTGCATTCCACTTATCATAAGAGACGGTAGTCTCTTGAGTGACGCAGCGAAAAACCGTAAGCCCAAAACCGAAGATTCCGTCACTCTCATATATACAGCTAGCAGGACATCAAAGGAAAATCGAAACGCCGACATTTAATATCCCTGTAAATATGAGGCATACCGTTTCGATTTTTTCACATTAGTCTTATATCTATAGCCTAACTCTATCCTGAAATTTATAGATTTCTACATGCAGTAGATTTTGAGATCTGGAAACCAATTTTTAAGCGAAAATGGAAAATGTAATGGTGTAATGGGCACAGAGGTGTTATCTCGAAAATGGATCGAACGATTTTTTTAAAATTAATATATTATATTAATCGCTTTTAGATGAAGAGAGTAAGATTTTGAGCTAACGTAGGAAAACTCTTGTTTTTTATATAATCTAGCTTCAAAATCGGACTCTTTTCTTATGCTTTTTCTGGTAGACTAACATTAAAGATTTTCGGCCTTTTCACCCTTTTTTATTCTTGCGCGGTCAGGATGTTCATGGGTATCACGGTTATAGTTAAAGGCGATTTCGCAATCATATGTGGCTGAAGAACTATTTAGATTTTTTTTTTTTTTAATATGAAAACAGTTTATTATACATTCCAAAATATGTATTAAATTAAATTATGGTTAAATTTTTTTTCTTTCTTGTTCGGATGCAAATAATTCATATTTTTAATCTGCATTTGGTAGAAAAATGAATTATCTTTAATTTTAAAAACGAGAAATTCGTAATTACATGTATAAAATTAGATTGTATTTATTATTGGTATTTATGATTTCAAAAATTTTAATAAGAAATTGTTTTTTTGCTAGTATACAGTGGGCAAAGTCTCTAGCCATGCCAACCAACCAATCGGTTGATTATCTGACTGATAGTTTAGCCACAGTAGTTTAGCTTTAGCTTAGCTTAGCTGTTATTACTTATTATTAGTTTGTCTTTGGCTTGGCTCTTATTTATTAGTTTGTCTCGACAGCTAAAATTTCACATTTTATAATTTTTATATCAATACTTCAGGTAAGAATGCTTTTTAACTTGATTATTTCCTGTATTTATAATAATTTTTTGTTACTAACATTCTTATGTTTTAATGCGTGCAAAATTTAAGATTGGCGAAAAAGCTGTGTGAAACTGCTAATCTATTTTATTAATATAGTATTATTGATCAATAATACCGCACAGATGTCATATATATACGCACCACGTTGGTGCGATTTTTTTCCTCCGCCGGCGAAAACTTTTTTTTAATATTAGTTACAAATAGCATGCAATAATAGCACGTGGATTTCTTTTATTTCAATATAAAAATAAAATAGCCTAACTAATGAAATAGTTTCTATTATTAAAAAAATAAATAAAATAAATAATTGATAGTTTGATGTAAATAAATATTGATATACATAAAAAAAATATCAGTTTATTTGTTTGTTTTATTAAGAATAAAGTTTACATATTTATATTTTGCTCTGTCAAGGGTCGATCCAGGTAAAATTTGGGGAAAAATCAATTTAATAAAACGGACCTCTTCACAAAAATCAATTTGATAAAATGGGCCTCTCCACAAAATTCTTTTTACTAAAATAGTTCCTTTCACAAAATTCTATTCCATAAAAACTTACTATTTATTAAATATTTATTATTTTGTGATGTTTTAAAATGTGTAATTTGTAAACAAACAAGTTCACTTGAGAGGAAAATTTCAGCAAAGTGATTGTAAATGTAAAAAGTTTTTGTTAATAAGTACTTTGTTCTAATTTGAGTAACTGAATGTCAACTTTTGTTACAAAATGTTATTTTTCACTAAAATATAATAAATTTCACAAAAGTAACCTTTACTTTTCACAAAATGGGCCCCAAGAAAAATAACTGAACAGATGTGTTACACTCACGCTAAAATGTAAACAAAAGATTGGCGACTGTTTGGATGGCACGATTTCCAAGACTGCGCCAAGCTACTAAATACAAGCTTAATAGCCAGGTTGTCATAAAAGAAAAAACAGTCCCCAAAGTTTGGAGACTTTTTTCTTTTTTTTAACCGATTAAATTTTTTTTTTTTAGCGTGAGTGTAAAGCATGCATCGACCCTTGGCTGTCCTCTTAAAAAAAAAATAATAAACGCAGTTAAATAAATGTTTCCTAAAAAAACCCACCCTATTACTACATAAAATATTTTACTAAAGTTTGTTTTGTTCTGTTTTTCCGCACCATTTCCAATAATAAAAACAGTTAAAAATACCTAAGGAGTGCTTATTTAGTTTTAAAACAAATTAACAATTGCAGAATTCTGACAAAACAGAGCTTCATTTTTACAGATTTTGTTATATAAGAATTTTAGAATGACCTACATAAATTATTTTTTATGCTAAACCATTAATATGTACTAAAATGTTCCATTTTCAATACAAAATTCAGTACAATCATCATTAAATATATCACTTGCAATAAGCCTGTATTATGCATTGAAATGTATTTATTTCAATAAATTGATTTATCTTTTGTGCCATGCTGTCGAAAATTCAAAGAAAAATTTATGTAAATTGTTTTTTTTTGCATCATACTATCCATTTGCATACATTTCACTTAGTTTGGATACTATGATGCAAAATAAACCTTTACATAAATTTTTCTTTCAATTTTCGACAGCATGGCACAAAAGATAAAACAATTTATTGAAATAAAGAACCTTTTAGTAGCTTTTTCGCCAATCTTAAATTTTGCACCCATTAAAACATAAGAATGTTAGTAACAAAAAATTATTATAAATACAGGAAATAATCAAGTTAAAAAGCATTCTTACCTGAAGTATTGCAATAAAAATTATGAAATGTGAAATATAAAAATTTAGCAGTCAAGACAAACTAATAAGAGGCAAGCCAAAGCTAAACTATATGAATAAGTGATATAAGCATAAGCAGATCCATAAGCAACCGATTGGTTGGTTGGCATGGCTAGAGACTTTGCCCACTGTATACTAGCAAAAAAACAATTTCTTATTAAAAATTTTGAAATCATAAATACCAATAATAAATACCAATCGAATTTTATACATGTAATTACGAATTTCTCGTTTTTAAAATTAAAGATAATTTATTTTTCGACCAAATGCAGATTAAAAATATGAATTGTTTGCATCCGAACAAGAAAGAAAATAAGGAGACTCATAAGGTTAGACCCCTTGACTCATATTACCTTTATTTTTAACCTCATCGACAAAATTAATACTTTTTATGTACCGGATTGACAATACATTTTTTTATCGCCCGATAGACAAAATTCTTGATTTTTATGCACCCGTTTGATGAAATTTGGGTTTTTTACGTGCAAACTTAACGAAATTAATGTTTTTTCATGCCCGATCAATGAATTTTTTTTTTATGCAAGCGTTTGATGAAATTTGCGTTTTTCATTTGCTAATAAATGAAATTCATGATTTTTACCGGCCTGTTTGATGAAATTTATAATATTTTCTCCCCCTATCGAGAAAATTCATGTTTTTTTTTGTGTCGATCGATGAAATTCATGATTTTTGCACATTGATCAACGAAATTCCTGATTTTTATGCTGCAAAATAAGGAAATTTGCAATTTTTTCAGAGACTAATTGGTATCTAATGCAGTTTAATTCATTCGACTCGACAATTTTTACGCACCTCATCGACAAAATTCATACTTTTTACGGGCCGGATTGACAAAAAAAAATTTTATCACCCGATTGCCAAAATTCTTGATTTTTATGCTACCGTTTGATGAAATTTGTGATTTTTACGTGCAAACTTGACGAAATTAATGTTTTTTCATGCCCGATCAACGAATTTTTTAATTTTTATGCGAGTGTTTGATGAAATTTGTGTTTTTCATGCGCTAATAAATGAAATTCATGATTTTTATCCGCCTGTTCGACGAAATTTATGATCTTTTCTTCCCCTATCGACAAAATACATGTTTTTTCTGTGCCGATCGATGAAATTCATGATTTTTACGCTGCCAAATGACAAAATTTGCAATTTTTTCCGAGATTAATTGGTATCTAATACAGTTTAATTTATTCGACTCGACATCGACAGGATATATTGATTTTAGTTTCAAAATTCACCACCAGGGGCCGCTTTCCTCTCTCGGGTTCTATGTGCCCAATCACCACGCAGTATGGCTTATTCGACTTGAAATCCACAGCCTCAAAGATTTCAGCTATGTCTGCATAGTACAGAGTGCGCCCCCTGATGGTGGAAGATGAAACTAACGGATTTTGCAGCTAACTCGAGTTCTATGGGTCCGATCACAATGCAGTTTGGTTCGACTCAGCATCGACAGGATATATAGATTTTAATTCCAAGTTTCACTACCAGGGGGCGCTTTCCTATCTCGGGTTCTATGGACCCGATCACGACGAGGTATGGCTCATTCGACTCCAAATGGATAGCCTCAAAGATTTCAGCTATGTTTGTATAGAACAGAGTGTGCCGTCTAGTGGTGGAAGATGGAACTAATGGATTTTGTAGCTAACTCGAGTTCTATGGGTCCCATCACAATGTAGTTTGATTCATCGACAGGATTTATCGATTTTAGTTCCAAAATTCACCACCAGTGGGCGCTTTCCTTTCTTGGGTACTATGGGCCCAATCACGACGAGGTATGGCTCATTCGACTCTAAATCGACAGCCTCAAAGATTTCAGCTATGTTTGTATAGAACAGAGTGCGTCCCCTGGTGGTGGAAGATGGAACTAACGATTTTTGTAGCTATGGGTCCCATCACAATGCAGTTTAATTTATTCAACTCGGCATCGACAGGATATATCGATTTTAATTCCAAATTTCACCACCAGGGGGCGCTTTCCTATCTCGGATTCTATGGGCCCGATCACGACGAGGTATGTCTTATTCGACTCGAAATCGACAGCCTCAAACATTTGAGCTATGTTTGTATAGAACAGAGTGCACCCTCTAGTGGTGGAAGGTGGAACTAACAGATTTTGTAGCTAACTCTATTTCTATAGGTCCCATCACAATGTAGTTTGATTCATCGACAGGATATATCGATTTTAGTTCCAAGTTTCACCACCAGGGGGCGCTTTCCTATCGGGTTCTATGGGACCGATCACGACGAGGTATGGCTCATTCGACTCTAAATCGACAGCCTCAAAGATTTCAGCTATGTTTGTATAGAACAGAGTGCACCCCCTGGCGGTGGAAGATGGAACTAACGGATTTTGTAGCTATGTGCCCCATCACAATACAGTTTAATTTATTCGACTCGGCATCGACAGGATATATCGATTTTAATTTCAAATTTCACCACCAGGGGGCGCTTTCCTATCTCGGATTCTATGGGCCCGATCACGACGAGGTATGGCTTATTCGACTTGAAATCGACAGCCTTAAACATTTGAGCTATGTTTGTATAGAACAGAGTGCGCCCTCTAGTGGTGGAAGGTGGAACTAACAGATTTTGTAGCTAACTCTATTTCTATAGGTCCCATCACAATGTAGTTTGATTCATCGACTCGACATCGACAGGATATATCGATTTTAGTTCCAAGTTTCACCACCAGGGGCGCTTTCCTATCGGGTTCTATGGGACCGATCACGACGAGGTATGGCTCATTCGACTCCAAATCGACAGCCTCAAAGATTTCAGCTATGTTTGTATAGAACAGAGTGCCCCCCCTGGCGGTGGAAGATGGAACAATCGGGTTTTGCCATGCATTTTCATACTTCTAATTGTGTTACTCTCTCGCTGTATAATTTAAAAGTTGAGTCTTGGATTCCTCTCCCTGGGCCACCACCCTCATATTTTTATTGGGGTCCAAGGGGTCTTTTTCAGCATTTCTTTAAAATTTTATTCTAATGATTAATTTATACCCTATGCTTAATTTTGACTAATTGACATTTTCATCAATAACCTTAAAAAAGTAATGATATCAGTACAAAAACCCTTAACGGGTTAAAAGTTGTGACGCAGCACTTTGTTTTGGCTCTATAAATTTTAAATATGGGTCTTAAAAGTAATGATATCAAATTTAAGTGACGCTATGTTAATAATTTTTTTTTTAATCATAATTTTCTTTTTAGTTTTATTTATATTCACAGGTGCAATTATTATCTTAATATGAAAAAAATATATAGAACTTATTCGCTGATGCTTTTTCATTCACATCTCTCATGAATTCAAAATATGGGTTTTAAAAGAAATGATATCAAAATTTGAGTGACACCTTGACGTGAATTTAATAGGACTCTTTTAAAATTCAATTTAAATTATTTTTGGCTTGTCTTCTAAAGTATATTTACACATACAAACAATACTTTTAATTTTTCAATACACTTTTAAATATATTACTTTCACTGAGCCTATATTATGTATTGAAATGTATTTATTTCAATAAATTGATTTATCTTCTGTGCCACGCTATCCAAAATCATAAGTAAAATTTATGTAAATGATTATTTTGCGTCATAGTATCCAAACAAAGGAAAATGTATGCAAGTGGATAATATGACGCAAAATAATCATTTACATAAATTTTACTTATGATTTTGGATAGCGTGGCACAGAAGATAAATCAATTTATTGAAATAAATACATTTCAATACATAATATAGGCTCAGTGAAAGTAATATATTTAAAAGTGTATTGAAAAATTAAAAGTATTGTTTGTATGTGTAAATATACTTTAGAAGACAAACCAAAAATAATTTAAATTGAATTTTAAAAGAGTCCTATTAAATTCACGTCAAGGTGTCACTCAAATTTTGATATCATTTCTTTTAAAACCCATATTTTGAATTCATGAGAGATGTGAATGAAAAAGCATCAGCGAATAAGTTCTATATATTTTTTTCATATTAAGATAATAATTGCACCTGTGAATATAAATAAAACTAAAAAGAAAATTATGATTAAAAAAAAATTATTAACATAGCGTCACTTAAATTTGATATCATTACTTTTAAGACCCATATTTAAAATTTATAGAGCCAAAACAAAGTGCTGCGTCACAACTTTTAACCCGTTAAGGGTTTTTGTACTGATATCTTTTACCGGTACTAGTACCGGTAAAAGTTATTGGCAGTTCAAGGACAAACGTCCTGCTTTCTTATCTCTCCGTTGCCGTGGCACTGCAGGACGCAAGCCTCTCGTCTCTTTTTTCCCCACTGCACTTTCGCAGAAACAAGTTTCCCCATGCAAGAGTGAGTTACTGCGGCATTCAAAACGGTCTCAAATCCAAACAAGCTGTTTTCTGACACATTTTTAAATTCCTTTTTCTTCGTAAATGCATGAAATTGGCAGGTGCACAGTTTGGGACCAAGAGTTTAAAAATAACAATATAAAAAGAAATAATATAACTCAAAAGTAATTTAATAATTTTAAGTATGTTGGAATTATTATAAAATTTAAATTTTATTGGCTGTTATTTCATATGTTATTGATAGTATAATTCAATTTCATATTACATTATTAGTTCCGAAATCTTCAAGTGAAGGGATAAATGCAAACTTACAACTATCTGTTTTAATGTGACTTTTTTAACAGCATTTTCTGAAAAATACCTTGTTTCTATGAAAGAACTCAAATTGTTGTTCCATTTATTGAAATCTGAGTAAGAAAAACTTCATGTATTTTGTTTTCATGGAGGAAAGTGCTTTCATGAATGTTGCGAGTAATATATTTAGATTTGATAATATATTCAGAATTTGAGATCTCACAGACCAAATACCCTTAAAACAACGACAAAAAATATTTTAAGAGGAGGGGGGGGGGGGGGGAGATAAGTGTGGTTCAACCAAATCGCACCACTGTAAACGGCACGGAGTAAATTCATTCTGTATAAATCTAACATAATTCCTGTTCTTGGTGTGATGTGTGTGGGGGGGGGGGGGGGGAAGGGCGGTATAATTCAATTTCCTATTACATTATTAGTTCCGAAATCGTCAAGTGTAGGGATAAATGCAAACTTACAACTATGTGTTTTGTGCCTTTTTTAACAGCATTTTCTAAAAAATACCTTGTTTCTATGAAAGAACTCAAATCGTTGTTCCATTTATTGAAATTTGGGTAAGAAAAACTTCATGTATTTTGTTTTCATGGAGGGAAGTGCTTTCATGAATGTTGCGAATAATATATTCAGATTGGATTCCGGGAATTTGAGATCTGACTGACCAATACCCTTAAAACAACGACAAAAAATATTAAAATAGGGGCGGGGGGGGGGGGGGGGGGTAAGTGCGGCTCAACCAAATCGCACCACTGTAAACGGTGGTGTCTTGGTGTGTGAGGGCGGCGGAAGGGGAGTATAATTCATTTTACATTCTGCATTTTTTGCCTCAAAATCTTTCGGGGAAGGGGGTAAATGCTTGATTTAAAGTATGTGTTTTAAAGTGAAACTTTCTTTTTATTTTTTAGCCTTGGGTAAGGCTTAGTTCTTAAAAGGACTTTTTTATAGTCCTTAAAAGGACTTTTTTGTATAGTTTTTGAATTAGAAAACAGTCGATTGAAAGTTTAATCATTCAACATTCAAATTCACTATCGCTGCTACTTTCGCTATCATCTTGCAGATTGATGATAATCTGTTGGGTGAATTCATTTTCATCTCTTAGGCCCTCTTTGACAAAATCTGCTTCCTGCAACTCTTCGGAATGCTTGACGCATTTTTTCCAGTTATCCACAGTAACATGGGAAAGAGCCTCCTGGAACAGTTGTCTTACATCCTTTATTTTAAACGTATTATTTCTTTTGCCGACTTCTCCTTTCACCTGAGCCCATATTAATTCGATTGGATTGTACTGGCAGTGATAAGGTGGAAGCCGCACTACCTCATGCCCCATTTCATATGCAAGAACATCCAATTCATAAATTTTATATTTTTCTTTATGTATTTTAACAATACTTAATAATTCGGGAACAGTAGTGTTTGGATCGTGCATAATACTTTTTCTTTCCAACCAAGCAATAATATCCGATTTTCGGGTCTTTGTGGATGGGATTTTTTCTAAATAATTCGAATGGTAGCTGGCGTTGTCCATTACTATGACGCTGGGTTCTTCAAGTCCTCGCAATAAATTGATGAACCATTCTCTGAATACAGTGCTATTCATTTCGTGATGGTAGTCTTTTGTAGAGCTTGACTGGAAAACTAAATCTGCTCCTTCGATAAAGCCATGCTGAGCTGATCCGGCATGACAGATGATCAGCCTCGACCCTTTCCCTGTCGGTACTTTAAGACCACCCGAATTTTTAGAATCATGCCATACATGATTCTTTGAGTGATTTTGATTCACCCAAGTTTCATCTAAATAAATAACTGGACGCAGTGGAGACTCTTTCCTGATATTATGCATTTTTCTGAGAAATTTTATACGTGCAGCTATGATGTCGCTTCTCTCAATCAAATATTTTCGGCCATCATTGCCTTTTTTATATTTGTAGCCCATATCTGTTAATATAGTCCACACAGACTTTGCGCATCCAGGAAAATTTATTTTTTGTTGCAAAATTTCTTTTAAATTGTCGCAGGTTGGATAATTTCCACTCTCGTAATACTCTTTAACTGCGCGACATACAACTTCTTTGTTAAAATCATCTAATCCTGTCACACGTTTTAAGTGAGGAACTTTTTTTTTAGGCGATGAAAATGACGGATTTTCTAAGCTGGAGTCTGGAAAACTATTAGCTTCAGCACAGATCCTTGCAACAGTATGAGGAGATACGCCACATGCTTTTGCGGTAGCGTCTTGCGTTTTCATAAATATATCTTGGATTTTTGCATCAGGATTGGAAGCAACAAGCTCTTTCAAATATTGATATACATGATAAACAACGTTCTTCGACTGTTTTCTACTATCAGGACTAGAAGCCATAATTAAAAGAAAGCAAAATGAACAGAAAATCAAAGAAAGTACGAATCAAACAAAGCAGAAGCAGTTATACTGAACAACTGATCTCTCGCTAGTACTCGTTCAGTCTCAAGTGGGGTGGAGAAAATGAGAATGGCCAATCCGTCACGTGAGCTGTTACCATAGTTACTGACTTAAGATAAGAGTTGCGGGGCTGCAGGACGTTTGTCCTTCAACTGCCAATATCTTTTACCGGTACTATAGCTGACCCGCGATAATACATTAAAAAAAAAAACCATGAAGTTTTATGATTTTATATCATTAACCCAATTTTGTATGAAATTAGATTTTTAAATGAAAAATTCGCGAAAAAATATTGATATTTAGTGATAAAAGCGCTCTCAAGAAGACATTTTCTTGTTTTGTCACGTAGGGTCTTTTTTCTTTTTTTTTTTTCGCGTCGGCTCCTTTAACATAGCAATAAAAAAAATAGTTCTCATTTTCCAAACTCTCTGAGATCTCAATCGTTTATAAATATAACTGTATCCACTCTCTCTTTAAAATTTTGTGAAAAAATATGCATATTTACTAGTGAAAACATGAGTCTAAGCAAAGCGAACCTTGCCGAAACACCCTGTTTTTTCGCGTTTATTTTTTTAGAAAATGTCTCAGATTTTATTTTATTTAAAATGCTTTTGCACGTCTGAATGTTTCGAAAATTTTGTAGGTGGTGTAAATCTTGTCTAAAAAGATGTTCCAAAAAGATTGTGTCAAAATATGGAACTATAGTTACTTTTAGCGTAGAAAAAAAATTGTCTCCGTGAGGCGCGAAGTGCCTGCGTTCGCTGGCGCTTTTGAAAGGGTTAAAATTCGTATTTTTAAAAACTGATTTCACCGTTTATTAGAAGAAGGTTTTAGCTTTTGAAGCTTATTTTTGGTTTGTCGAAACCTTTAAAATTGTGCCCCGGAGAGCGTTGACATAAGGGGGTAAAACGACCCTTTTTGAAAAACAAAATTCAAGATTAACAAGGATATTTTTTCGAATTGATTGCAGCATTTGAGACATAAGAGTATGATCTTTCTGAATACGTTATCCAATTTTAACTGTACTGAATGGTTTTGCCGATTTAAAACTACGAAATAACACACAAAAATGCATGTTCGCTTCTTCTTTTTCCTTCTGATGCGTAAATCGGGTTCTGGGCATGTGCGAATGCTTTTGACGGCCGGCTAAGAAAGAGTTTTTTAATTAATATATCAGGTAATTATCAAAATATTAAAAATCTGAGACCCAGGTGCATATGACTTGAACTACCTAAATCCAAAATTTTCAGACTTGTGTGAGATGTAGATTTCACTAGCCATCGCCAACAGACACACAACTTTCTTTTATTAATATAGATAAGCTTTGAAAAAATTCAATTAAACATAAATTTTAATATTGGTATAAATAGGAATTTCAAGAAAATATTTTCACTTACATATCGCACTTCAAAATTTCTTATGCATTTCTTTTCTCCTCCAAATATTGATCTGAATAATTAGAGTTTTACTATACATACAGAATGGTCATTTACTAAGCAAATAGATATGCAAATTTGACTGCTATATTTCTTTCAATGCTGATATGGTTTGAAAAAATTTTACGTGAAAAAAACAACTGTTTTTCAACTCTCAATAGAATATAAATAATGATACAAATATACTTTTCCCCAGCTTTTAACAAGTAAATAATCAATTAAAAATTAAATATGAAAAAAAAAACCACTTACTTTTGAGAATAACTTGGCAATAAGCAAGTAATTTCTCTATAATTAAATTCAAAGCAACTGATTAAGAAATCAATAATATATTTTTTAATCAGAATTTTAAGATACACAGATTTACAGTCATTCTGCTTGTCATATGTCTTTGTTTTAAAGCTATCTTTTATTTTAACTATTTGATTTATATTTATTTTATATTATGATATTTATAATAAACATGGGTGCAAGTCTTCAGTCTCAGGACTGATTTCAGTCCTTGAGAGATTTTTGATTAATAGTAAATTCTACTTCTATATACTTAATAATAGCAATTTTACTATCAAGAACTTTTAATCACTGTCTTTTATTGCAAGAGATCAATTTTTAGCCATAATGCAAGACATAGAAATCTTCTAGTCTATTTTCATTGGGTTATTCCTAATACTCAGAAAATATTTCAGTCTTGGCTTGGATGGACTTCTTTCACCCATGATAATAAACTGACTCTGGCAATGAAGCAAGACCCTTCATGTTTGAGGAATGAATGAACATACTTAATAATAATAATAATACTGATTTAAAAATAATAGCTTTGATTCTTCATTCATGAAAAAATAACTACCCAAACTATTCTTTTTAACTTCTGAAAAATGTCAACACTTTTAAGATAGAAGAATGAATTGCACTTATAAGGAAAACATTCATTGCTCTAAAATATTGGAAGTTATTCCATAAAGAATTAAATGTAAAAAATTTCATTACTACTTCTTCATTTTCGAAAACTATATTTTTACTTTATTTAAATACTATTTGATACAATTAGTAAACAAAGATTTGTTTAATATATATATAAATCTTGCTGATCACTTCTTGCCTCAGAAAAATAGCTGTTTCCAATAATCATTCAGGATATTTAGACAATTTTCTCATTGCATAAATGATGGCAAAGATTAATGTAAGTCTTTGATTCTTAACACTTTCATTGTGCTTACTAATTATCCACGTTTTTCCCTCTTGACACAGTTCTTTTCTTTTTTTTTTGTATTTTCTTTATCAGTTAATTTTTATTTTACCAAAAAACAGCAAAATAGTTTCTTTTTTCTTTTGACCATTTAAAGTCTTACCTAAAATCAAATAAACTTTGATTTAAAAAGGTACAAAAATAGCTAACGATTGGTGAAAAGTCAGGTTTGAAAGTTTGTTTAATACTGAATCCAACGAGTCCATCAGCAAATTGTTACATAGTGGGAAAGCTGAGTAAAGGCAGCGAGAAGGGAAAAACCTGGGGTAGTACTGGTACTATATGCACTCCACATGTTAGGCAGCTAGCACAGTACAGGTACTATATGTGCAATGAATGTGTTAATAGAATCTATTATTGCAGTAGGGGAAAAAAATTTGTCTATTTTTGTAGTATTATAGAAATTTATGACAAAATTTATTTACATTTTTTGAAATAACAATTAAAATAACATGGCCATAATTTTTGGCAGCTTCAAAATCAAACTGTGAGATTCACTATTGATTTTTATAAAACAATTTCTCTTGATAATTCAAGTTTTAGACTTTCAAAAAAAAAAGATTTATTAAAGAAATGGATTCATAATGATGTTAAATGCAACATATCATGAAACATTAAAAAAATAAGAATTTTGATTTACTTTAAACATAAATTTTGGACTTTCCTTTAAAGTCCAAACTTAAAATTACCTTGATTTATTAATTTTAATTCAAATGTTTTTCAGTTTTCTAAGAAAATATTGTAAATATTATTTTAATGATTTTCCTTGTATTGAAATGCATTGCTAGGAGACATTATAGACACTATTGAAATATATATATATTTATATATACAGGGTGACAAGAAATAACTTGGACGAAGTTTCAAACCAAAAATCTGTACTACCACTAAAGTTATAAAGTTATTGTCATAGGGAATTGATTCTAGAAAGCTACTAAACAGGTGTAAGTAAATTAGTTGTGATAACCATTATGGTTAACAAACGATCTACCATACTTGAATTACATTAGCAAGGAATGAAACAATGTGAAATTGTTCAACGATTGAAGGTGCCTAAGCAGACGGTTTCATACGCAATCAAAAGGTTTAAAGAACTTGGACATGATGGTGAGAGGCCAGGAAGAAGAAGAAAGCGCACAGTTAACACATCAAGAAACCGGGTAGTTATCAAAAAGTGAGTTCAACAAAATCCTAGGATTTCAATGAGAAAGGTTGCTAGAGAGATGAAGATCAACAGAGAAACCGCACATTTGATGGCAAAGTAGAGCTTGGTCTTCACCATTACAAAATGAAAGAGGCTCAAAAGGTAACAGCAGAGAACAAACGCACAGGACTTAAAAGGTATAAAGAACTGTTAAAGCAGGCCGCAGGTGATCGATGACAAACATTTGTCTTCACAGATGAGAAACTGTTTTCGATTGAACAAGCTCACAATAGCCATAATGATAGAGTTTGATCAGCAGAAGCACCTGAACCTTCTTGCATTGTTGAACGGTGTCAACGACCCCAATGGTTTGGGGTGGGATATGTGCTAGTGGGAAAAAACCGCTTGTTTTTGTTGATCAAAGGATAAAAATTAATCAACAAACTTATCGCAAACTCATTTTGGAAGATGTTGTCTTACTTTGGTCACAAAAGTTCTTTGGAAACAAAATATGGACCTTCCAACAGGTTTCCGCACCTGCACACAGAGCTAAAGGAACTCAAGACTGTTGCAAGACACATTTTCCTGACTTCACTGGAGCTCAAAAATGGCCACCGTATTCCCATATTTGAACCCAATGGATTATTTTGTTTGATCCATCTTGGAGACAAGCGTGTGTGCTAAACCTCATAAAACTTTGGCATCCCTAAAGAAATCCTTATGCAAGGAATGAGATAAAATATCAGTAAGTGAGTTGCGGCCCATAGCCGAAATTTTTGTGACACGTTTAAAGCTCTGTATTAAGGCTAAAGGTAGCCACTTTGAAAATTTGTAAATATATTAGACGAAATAATGTATTCATATTTATTTTGAAGTTTGATTTTCATATTTATTATCATTTTTTTTTTAAGTTCATATTTATTTTGTTTTCATTAGCATTAAAATTATAATGTATAATGTGTGTCCAAGTTATTTCTTGTCACCCTGTATATATATATATATTAAATAAATAAAACCTTTTTAATAGTAAAAATCAGAAAAACTTTCTTTTTAATTCCTTTTTTTAAATCAAAAAAAGCTTCTTTTCATAGAGTATTTTTTCGTTAACTTTAGTCATTTTGTTATTTAAAATCAAAATAAATAATTAAAAATAGTACTAAGGTACATCAAGGTTTACGCACTAAACAGAACAAGTGAAAACTTGGAAATACCAATTATAATAAAATTATAGTCAAATGAAATCAGTAACAACAAATTTTTAATACACTTCTTTTATTTAAAAATAGAAGTTACAGAAACAAAACAACAAATTTGTTCTATATTATAAATATTATTACATAACGAATTTATTATTGAATATGATATACTGCATATCAGAATAAAATACACATGATAATGGCCAATGGTGATGATAAGATGCTTTGCAGAAAACTTTATTACATTGGTCTGAAGAAAAAGGTATATAATTTAATTAAAAGAAAGATAAAGCACTTGTAAAAATTGGGTAAAAATAAAATTAAAGTCTTATGGATAGCTAGATTTTAAACTTTTTTAAAGAAAGAAATGGGATAATCAAGTAATTAATAATTTTCAATTAGTCTAATTAAGAAATCATAATAGCACCATCAGATCCAAGCATGTTTGTTGACATATTTGAATGAACATAATGCAAACGAACATGAAAATTTCAGTCCATTAATTAAAATAACGCATAAATTGGTAAATGATAATCAGTGAGACAAAAATAAATGTCTCATTCAAATTGCTAAGAATATTAGCGGATTTGAAGATATCAGAAATGCAAGTGGTTTAAAATCCAATTCCATTAAAAAAAAATTACACATTGTATTTCATAAAATTTTCTATAAATATATATATATTTTATTATAATTTATTTACGGCACTGTGTTTATTACAATTACTCATTAATTAGAAAAATTTATTGCATGGAAAGAACATAGGCATATAAGGATTGCTTTCAGGGATGTCAAAACTCATACTAAATATAAAACAAGAATGAAATATCCGTGTCAAGCATAGATTAAGTAACACTTTCCAACACATCCAAAATAATTTTACAAATCTTTACTGTTTTATAAGATAAAAGATGATATGTAAGCAAACAATTTAGAAAAGGCATAACATATTTAAAAAACCAATTTCAGGAATTATAAACAATATTCGGAAAAATATCCAATCTCTTTTGTGCAGCCCTGTATATGATCTATAGATTTGTATACATACTACATATAATGCTAAATATTAGTTCAGTTAGAAAGCACGTAGCACAGTTTAAAATTACCCTTCAGGAATTTCCGTCAATAAATGGAAATGTACTCAAGAACTTTTGTGCTGCCCTGTATATGATTTATAGAATTTATACACACCAAATAATAGACAAAAAATGAGTTAAATTTAAAAATGCGCTCAGCAACTACAAACCCTTCCATCAATTACTGTTAACAGAAATTACCAAATTATTTTGTGTTTCCTTGTAAATGAATGATGAATGCTATGCACACAATATTCTATAGTAAGTCTTGTGTAATGCACTTTCGTGATATATATCAATTTCAATATGTTTGAAATAGTGAAACATTATTAAAATAAATCACAAACGATTTTTCTGCATAGACGATAATGTAACAGAATTCTTTTGAGTGTCCCTGTAAAGGAACTATAAATGCTATGCATACCATATTCCATAGTAAGCCTCTTGTAGTGCACTTCAGTGATATATAGCAATTTCAATATGTTTGAAATAGTGTAACGTCATTAAAATAAACCGCAAATGATTTTACTCCATAGACGTTCTGAGTGTCCCTGTACAAAAACTATATGTGCTACACACTTCATTTTCAATACCGAACATGTCATAGTAAACCTCAATAACATAGATCAATTGCATGACAATCCAAATATATTTACGTGAGTTAGAGCATGGACAGACGACAGACAAACCGAATTCATAAACACTTTTCAACTATGTTTGAAAGTGTTAAAAAGATGCATAAAATTCAGTATTTTTTTTTTTTTTTTTTTTTTTTTTTTTGTTGGGGGAGGGGGATCAAACCCACTTTTAACTTCAAACTGATTATAAATTCCATAGAATTATATTTTTATATACAATATCCCTCATTATATCACATATGCCAGGAGAGAACAAAAATAGTAGGATATATCTGAAAGTGCAATATATAACCTAAAGCATTAAAAAAAGTAAGAAATATCAAAATAAATGTCTTATATTTGTCTTTAAAACATTGTTTATATGCATATTACAATTTTTAAAACATAATCTGTGTATATGAAAGCCGTTCTTGGTATTTGTGTGTGTGTGTGTGTATGTTCCTTATACAAATCTACAGTTTTTGTCTGATTTGAACAAAACTTGATGTACATATATTTTAGAACACGAGTAAAATTACTGTCAACTTTAAAATTTTCTCAGACCATTCTTTACCACTTTTTACAAACATCTCGCATAATTTATCATTACAGAAATCTATTTTGTTTTTCAATTTCTAATGCAATAATTCTTTCCTGTTGCCACATGCTAAAAAACAGAACAACAATTTAAAAACAAATGATAACACGTTTATTTTCTTTTTATAAGCCAATAAAAATTCAGACTCACTCGCTATATTTTTAATTTCTGAAATTGAAATGATTCTAAGAAGAAAATGTGCATTTTGCCCCCTATATAAATAGAAAACAATAACTTTAAGTGAGTTAAAATGATGTAGTACCTTAATTTAAATTTATTTGTAGTTAACTTTATCTATTTTAATATAGACATTTCAATTTCAAGAAAATAATTTAGTAAAAAGGTTAAAAAGAAAAGCTAGGTATGATGTCACATTCTATTAAAGTGAAAGTTTTCAGTATGATTTCAAACTGACTCTAAATAATCGTCCGCTATGTTTTATTCTTACTTCGGTTGTATACTACAGCTGTATCCTATATTTAACATTCTCTATGATTTATATTAAAGAGAAGGTCATTTCTTTCGTTTTTCAACAAAAACTTCACAACTAAAAGTACATATAAAATTGACATAACTTTCATCTGATCATTACAGACTTAATTTTTATTAATGAAAATTTAAGTTTCAATTTAAAAATGATGTTGTCTTATCTGTGGAAACTCCTGATTTTCTGAAATTAACCTTTATTATCCATAAAGTAAAGGCTTACCCATAATTATGTTTAATTCACATGAAATAATTTTTTTTAATGTTACTGTAGTGGCTCGGTTATGCAATTTAGACCCAACTTAAAAGTAAATATTAAGATACTCCTTAATGTCATTTTTACTAACTCCATGTGTCCATTATTTTATTTTTGCTATTAAAATTATCGGCATGCTATTTATTGAAATCTGGCAACTTTTCAGTTTTATAGATTTTTTTAGAATAATAGAAAAAATTAAATGTTTTCTTTGGTGATATTGATTTTGGTGTAATTAATAAGTGATATTAAAACATTTAAAACTATGAAATTAATATATTTTGAACACTCTTTCTACCATATTTTTTGGCCTATAATCCGTAGCCCAAAAAATTAATTTTAGAGCCAGAAATTGATAAAATGCTACTTTCTTAAACTCGGAACATACTTGACTTCAATTACTAAATGAAATTTCTGGGTCTAAACTGAATTATTTGAGCTGCGGATTATATGCCAAAAAATACGGTAATATTATGTGAGCTTCCCATATTTTATTTCTTTATTTTTTAAAGTTTTAATTACATTTGGCAATTTAGTTATGGACATAAACCAATAAATGCTGAATTATTTACATTGTTTTAAGAGCAAACCAGTTAATCTTTTGTAATTGAGTCGCACACAGATTAAAAAATATCCATTCTTGAAAATTACTTTAAAATCCGTAAAACATCAGTAAATTGAGATACACTTTTCAAACAAATAGCATTGAAAGTACATTTATTTTTTATTCGACCACATAAAAATTGAATGTGCTATGTTTAGAAGTAAATGTCTTTACAGTATAATATAACTTAAGATCAAATAAGTTAATCTTTCGTAACTGGGTTGGACACAGATTAAAAAATAGTCATGCTTTAAAATCCATAAAAAAACAGTAAATTGAGAAAAACTTTTCAAACTGCATTTGAAAGTGCATTTTTTTTTTCTAATCGACAGTGTAAAAAATTAAATTGAGCGATATTTAGTAGTTACAAAAATGCAGTACAAGCAAAATTTAATGGTTAGGTCGTTGCTACCGTCAATATGATGTCGACATTACTCATGGATATGTTTTTATTTTAATATATAAATAGATGCCATATGAAAGCGAATTCCACAAAATGCTACAACATTTGGTTGATTTTTTTTTTCATTGTCAGGAAAATCGTATATTTTTCTATTGTTTGTGCAAAGAAAATGTGCATTCTCATTTATAAAGTTGAGGAAATTTACTATGGTTGAGTCAAAGTAATGTTATTTTTTTCTGATTGTCTTTTTTATCGATTTATGGTTGAGAATGCACAAAGCTCCGTCATTGTTATTGTCGTATTATTGTATTTTAATTTATGTTACCTGGGTGGTTCTGCTAGTCAACTATACAGAAAAATAGTTATTGAATTAAATAAAGTTATTAAAAAGTGGGGTTGCTGTACAACTTTTTTCAGGACGGGGGAGCATGAGAAAAGAGGGCTGTATCTGAATGAGCAATGTAATAGGAAGCTAGATTATTATATTTATTTTCCAAAGATCAAATGTGAGAATGCTAATTTCAAGGTTCATATATATATATATATAGTGACATATTTAAAGGAAATCCAATGTTAAATATCTTCTTCAAAGAAAACTCTTATTATTATTATTTTAGTATGCTTTCAATGTTTTGTTATTCAGAAAATCTTTTCAAGAATATCATGACTACTATACAACACAATGCAATAAAAAAAAATCTGAAAATTCTTCCAAATATTCTCTTCTTCTCCCCTTCTCTTAATATTTAACATAAAATGTTTAAACTTGAACAAAAATATATTTTCATTTATTTAAAAGCTTAATAAAAATCTTATATATAGACCTAAATGCATAATTTTATTTTGTATATTTCAAAACATTCACTGCTGTAGTTTAGGTACAACTAATTGTCAATAGTATCCCCCACCTGACTTTAACAATGTTTAAATTTCACCTTTCAAAAATTCTATTTTTGTTAATCATTTAAATATTAACTTGAAATATATTAAGATGAATAGTAATTAAATATGATTTTTAAGAATTGATTTTCAGTTGCTTGTTTTACAAGCAAAACAACAAATTAAGTGTTTACTGCTTTACATAATTTATAAACAATATTTCATGGACACAATAAATCAACAATTTAATTAATAAAGAAGAAAAAATAAAAACTAACTAGTGCATAACAATATAGTTGTTCTTTGGATTCTAGAATAAGAAAAAAAAATTACAGACCACAAAGCAACTTTTAAGAATTAAAAAGAATTAAAAAATAATAAAATAGGAAAAAATAGGAGATAATTGTACAAAGTAGAAAAAAGGGAATACCAATAATATTTGAAGAGAATCATGCAATATGAAAATAAATCAAACTGTCATTTATTGAAAGTGGATTTGTCAAAAATACAATTACTCTTAATTTAGGTTTCATAAAATCATTTACTGTTAAAAAGGCTGCATTTTCATGAGCAAAGATCAGTTTTCAGACAAAGATTTGGAAATGGCTTTGTGGTTCACTTTTGAGTTAAATATTTTTCTTTGGATAATTTTTTACAATTGTTGTTTCTGTTCTATAAATTTAAAATTATTTTGCCTATTTCTTAGTTTTGAATAATTAAAGATTTTAATTAAATGCTGATCAATATTATTTATTTGTTATTTCTAATTCCTCAATAAAGGATTTGCTGAAAGAAGTAGGAGTTTTAAAACTTGGTCATTTTCACCAAATATGAGCAGACCATTATTTTGGGTATCAATTCCTATATCTTAATTCTTATTGGTTGTTTTAACTCTGTAAATTCTAAACTAGCAAATTCAATGTTAAAAAAATTGTTTCAATTGATAATCTCTTCTTTAATAAACCTTAATAAGTGTGCTGCAATTTGTTCATTTTATAACACAGTGCATAAACAAAAACACCCTCAGTTTGAGGTAATGCTAAATAGGTCTGCAAATTTCACAGAAAAGCAACAATCTAAAAAGTCAGTGATCAATGCATTAATATACCTTGGATTAACCTTTATTTATTTCAAAAAAGAAAAAAAAAAGTTTTTACCTTTTAGTGTGAACTTTCCTATAAAATTTGGATATCCTTGGGAATTTTCAGCTCTTCAACTGCAGTGTGGTGTCCCTAGGAGGCATATTGCCAAATTTTGAAAAATTCCTTTGTACTCATGTCCCTAGTTTCACCATCCTGGGAAGTTTCTACTCTAATGTTCTAACAAATTTTGAGGCATAATTTTGTCCTTCTCTGAGGATAACAAAGGGTTAAAAACAAAATTTCCATATCCTGTGTTTATATCCTGAGATTTATCCATATGAAAAATTTTATTTATAAGGCCTTGATACATTTTGAGACATGATTTTGCCTGAATAGAGAACACACATTTTGAAAAAAAAATTATATACAAAATTATGTCCCGAGACTCATCATTCTGCAAAGTTCTTGTCTAATGCTATGATACATTGCTATGACAATACTATGATTTTTCCTTGGGAAAGAGGAATTAAGGGGTCAATTTTTTTAAAAATCCTCTATATGTACAACTTATATTATGAAATTCACCATCCAACAAAGTTTCTTCTCAAAGACATTTATAGGTTCTGAGATATGTGTTTGGCCTTCTTGGGTGAAGGGGGAATAATGTTTAATAAAAAAAATCCATATCCTATGTACTTTTGTTCAAAGACACATCATCATGTGAAGTTTCTGCTCTTTTATCTGCTTTCAATGAAATCAACTAAAACCAGTAAAATGATGGGTTTTTAGATGGCTCCCATACTTCTGTAATCATTTCTGGATAATCTACCTGCAATTCTGAATACTTACTATCTTTGCGATAAATGTAAAAGTTGAAATGTTTAGGCTGAAGGAAAAAAAAAAAAAAAAAAAAAGGAGTAATTTAAGAAAAAAGGCTAACATCCCCAAAAATAGGAGCTATGTGGGGTCTAAAATTATTATCATTAATGCAAAGTACATAAAATTTATATTTACTATATTTTCCCAAATCTTAAATTTTTCAACTCCAAAACATTTCAGTGGATTTTCTATCATTGGTTACATTAATTTGATTTTAAAATTAAACACTTATTAATATTTCACAATATTTGCTTTTTAAATATTGTCTAATAATGTTCTACATTATAATATATTATCTTCAATATTTAGTTAAACTATCAAAAATAAATAATTCATTTCACTTCAAGGGATTGTAAATAAATAAACCAAATTATAACCTTGATAATATTATAGATAAAGCATTTAAGATTAATTTTTCCATTAGTGACATTAAATCACACAAATTATTTTATGTAGCTTAATAATTATTAAGCTGAAATAAACTATAACTTATAAGCTACCTATTAATTATAATTTATAGATAGTGAATCTGAAGAAGAAAGATTAAGTCTTTAGACAAACATTGTGTTAGCTCCATTTTATGGTATATTGTTGACTTAAATTTAGTATTTTATAATGAAAATCTGCCTTAATATATCTCTTTTTTTAATCTTTGAAATCGATCATAACACAGAATTTTTCTTATTTTATGCATTTTATGTTCAAAATCTTTTACTATTTATAAAAGGTTTGTTAGTTGATGTTGAGAATAACTTAACTTACATAGACCCCAATAATTGGAAGTATAAAGAAATAATAAATATTTAAAATTGACTTCTGCAAGCAAAAAATAAATAAATTATTTTAAACTAAATAGCCATGTAGCCATATGGTTCTGAAGCAGTTTTGATAACCACCAAAATTCATTCTGGCTGAATTTTCAATCAAAAATGTCTTTGTAGTAGTTTAAGCATAAATGGAATAATGGAAATAACTCCAGATCAAATTTGAAATGAATCTAACAGTTTTCAGCACCATGGTCAATGACATGACTAAATTAGAGAATTAACAATAATTTGTGCTTCATTATCAAAAATCTAAACAAACTTTGAAAACAACAACAACAAAAACATAGTTTGATTATTTGCAGCACAGACTAGATATACTTTTTTCTCTATTTTTAATTTTTTTTTCTTTAAAACTCACTTTCTTTTTAGGTGCATAGCTTCAATAAAAGAGTTAATCCAGTAATTCACTTAATAGGATTTAAAATCAGGGCTAAGCCACAAAAGGAAAGAACAAGCTGGTACAATCAATCATCAGGGATATTTAAATGTAAGAATCAATGAAATTAAAAACACTGACAGAAATAAAATAATAAAGCATTCTTTTAAAGTTATTAGGATGAATAATAAAGAGCCATTGATTATTTTTTTTAATAATTAAAACAATAAAACATATTTTAAAAATATGAGCATACAAGCTTTATTTTTAATTTTATCAACTAAATTTAAAATAATATACATAAAAAATACTTGAACATGAACATATTAATGCTAATATTTAGTATATGTCATGAAGTATCATTCAATATAGTTTCATAAGCTTTCAATATAATATGAGCACCTGGTCTCTTATATGGATCAGAATTTTTACAACTTCTGTGAATATTAAATAATTTGTATTTTATGACATCAGCATCAGGACTGTTGCCCAAAAACCAATTGCAAACATCAGGCACTTTATAAATGTCAGTTTTTTCATCATATAAAGGCATCTCATTTATATCAAATTCTTTGTCAGGAAAAGGCCATACTTGTTCCGGAGCTATAAATGTACCACTCAATTTTCTTTTCCCACAATGGATACCACTTCTAGAATCATCAACTAAAGGTGTTGCATCTAAGTCATTCACAACAAGCTTCAACTCAGGAGTTATTAAAAATTGTGATAAAGTCTTTTCTAAAGTATTTGAATCACACATAACTCTTACACCAACAGGACTATTATGCAGAAAATTTAATATTGAGATGTAATTCCAACAAAGTTTTAAACGTACTTTTATATTGTCATAAACTTTAAGGGAATGTTGAAGATGATACTTAATGTTCAATGCATTTCCTAGTTCATAATACTCAGTTAAAAGTGAATAATCACAATATCCTAATAGTTGAGAAACATCATTATGAGGTGAAAATGATTTCAGCATATTTAAATTATGTAAAAAGTCATTCTTGTACTTTAGAGAAGACAAAACAGATAGAACAACAGTATATCTTTTCCACTTTGCTAAGTATACCTGTAAGGGATACAGTGAAAATTTAAAACAAATGGAAGTAAGAGTTTTTAGATTAACTATATTTTAATACATTGTATTTATATTATTAAGTTTATCAAATCACAAAAAATAACAATAGCAAAATTATTTTTTCTCAAGCTAAAATGAATATTTATTATGAGGCCTATATTATTTTCAACTTCTGATAGTGCATAAAATTAAAACAAGGCATGAGAATACCAATGGAGTGATCCCAAATGACTATCCCTTTACAAAACAAAATATTTTTAAACATAATCACCATGAAGATTAAGATATTTGTCATGCTGATGCATGAAGCTTCTAATACCATTTTCAAAAACATTTTCTGCAGGCATATACAGCCAGATCTCCATGTTAGCTCGAAGCTCCCATATAAGCACAAGAAAATGATGTTCACCCAGCAGCCAATCTATATATATATTTTTCTTATGTTGCATGGAAATAAGACTGAATTTCTAGCTTATCGTTTGGCAACAACCATAGTTTCCAGAATATCCAATATGGTGGTCAGTATGAGAGCAGTGAAACTTAAACTAGCAATTATTAAAAATAAAATAACGTGCATAATCCAAAGCGTTTGAGATGATTCCTCATTTTAATTTATGAGTAATATTGTTAATTTCAAATGAATTCTCAACTCTTATTTAGAATTTATTTGCAAATTTTATCACACGGAAATTGGAGAGAATACAAATATCAACTGTCTAGATTGCGCCTGCTGACATCTGTTGCTGTCTTGATGAACTAAAAAATAATTTATTTTGCAAAAATCTATAATCAATTAGATTAGTAAAATGTCGAATGAAATTTAAACAATGATTGATGATATATATAAACTATCTTCCTATCACTTAGTGTTCTTTTTTTAAATGAATTTAAACCGTGCTGTACAATATTATAGATGCAATGAGTTTTAAACTAATTGTGTTTCCAAGATCCTTTTTTCATAGTATTTAAATGATTTATGCCAATTGATAGCACCAACTAAATGTATTTTTGTGTTTTCAACGAAGTTTTCAATTATTTTTTACATAAAAAAAATTATCAATTTCATATGTTAAAATGATTTATGGTAGTACTTATTCCGGCTAGAATTATTGCAAAAATAAAAAGGGGGCGAGTGAAGAGAACTGGGACTTGATACCACGTAGCAGTCTCAATGTGAATTGCTTCACAATTCACAGAGGTTGGCAAGCGTTAGCGAGTAGAGGGCTGAGCCTCCTAGTTAAAAAAAAATTTTTTTTAGGAAAAATTATTATATGTTGTAGTACAAAATTTATTATTTGAGTTATACTACATCAAATAATTCTAAAATTAATCTGATACCTTATTATATAACAGTAAAAAGAGCAAATCAAATAAGAAAAAACATAAAGAATAAATTTTTTAAATTCCCCACAAAGGAAAAAAAATATGACTTTATTAATGTCTATTGTAACAGATAAATCAAACCAGTTTTGAACATGAAATTACATTATAAGAAAAATAACAGGATCAAATAAAATCAGTTATTTAATAATGCTAGATGATAGTTCCAAAAGGCTGTTAACTTTAAAACTGAGCATGTAACAATTCATTTTTCAGAGATATTTTAATCTTTGATTTAAAAACAAATTATATCAACATAATCAGTCCAATCCATGTAATCGGATTCATATTCTCATTGCAATTGACAAACATTAATACAGTAAATGATAAAAGATTGACAGATTTAATTGCATGCAAAACAGTCTTGCTTGCATGTATGATTGCAGTGACATGCATATGATAAGGCATTTATGATCATGGTAGTCAAGTTTTAAAATGAGATGTAAAGCATCCTTGATTATCTTTCAAAACAAACATAAAAATTCTCCAATAATAAAAAAACTAATGAAAAAATTAGTAAAATTAACACTGAGGAAAATTAGAAATCTTGCTTTTTGTGATATTTTAGTTATAATGGAATAGAAACAAATATAGAATTAGATGACAAATTAAAGTATCCAGTAGGGATGCAACCAAAACTCAATTGGCCGAATATTGAATGCAAATATTCGGCCAAATAATGAACTACCTTTCTTAGAAGAGAGAAAAAAAAAATAATAAAAACCTCAACTTAGCAAATTTTTTAAAGGTATTAATTTACACTAAATAAAAATATTTGCTCTAAAAATTATATAAAAAAAAATTCTTTTTTCAGTAAAATTTTCTCAGAATCAGAATGTTGGATATAAACTTTTAAGATGTATTTTGTTTCCCAAGATTCATTCATTATTTCATGCAACTTTTGGAACAAAAGAAACAAGTTGGAAATTGTACGTCAAACGTGACAAAGGAGGCGTTCGTACTATAGCTAGTTCTATAAATATTCAGATCTTGATGATTTTTAATTCTGTGAAATGAATTATATCGTCTGCAGATTAATTAAATAAGTATCTCGGTCGCTTGACGATTAAACCTCGGAAGCTCCTATAACAAGAAAGAACAGATTTAAAAAAAAAATCAAATTTCTTAATAAATGTTTTTATTAATATTTTCTAAAGTTTTGATTCGATATTGATAAAATTTGAAATGTCTTGACAAAATTCTGCAAAGATAATATATCTTAAATGTCAAACCATTCGGTTGGGTAGTTTTTGCACTGTTATATGCGGACGGATGGACCAGATGACGACAATAGGTGCTACGTATTTATATAATTACGAACGCATCTAAAAAGAAACAATAGTAAGAATAAATCAGACCTGAAATATTCAATATAGAATTATTTCAATAAAATATTATCTTTAATTATCAGCATATAAATTTCTGTCATATGCAAATGCAAATGTTGAAACAGAAATTGTAAAACATGGTAGATTTTTCAAAGTTTTCACAATTTAGCAAAATAAACATATATATTCTTCACCAAGTAGTGTTAGGGAAGGTCTGTTTAGGAAATATCAATGAGGAAAAACAAAATAGACTAACAAATAAATAGCAGTAAGGAAAAAAAATGCTGATATAATTTAAATGTTTTTGAAACTTTTGTCTAATTAAAATGCAATATTTCTTAATTCAAAAGTTCACATTTTCAATTTATGAATTAGTAAGACCTCAGCTATCTTATGCAAAACAAATCATTTTAAAATATTAAAATGCGAGCAAGAAATCGCGCAAGAACCTTCCCATAGACTTAACATTAGCTCGTGCGTTTTTTCTCATGACTGATGTAGGCTCTTAAGACTTTAAATTTTTTGTGCTTGGTAAGAGGAGAGGGGTTAAGGAGAAAGGAGGAAACAACAATTTCAGCTGGGTGAGGAATTTAGATGATTGATTATTTATCATTATAATAAAATAACAAATAGTGCAGAAAAAGTTTTAAAAAATTTAAAGATTTCAAACTTTGTGTACAGTGTGCATGGGGGGGGGGGGGGGGAAGAGGTTGCAAAAGGGGGAAAGTGAAATTTTAGAGGAGGAAGATCTCCTCCCCCCTCCCTCCTGATTAAGAAATAATAAAAGAGTAAAATGAAGGATTTTTTGGATAAAAATAAGGACTTTAAAGGACTAAAAATTACTTTAAAAAAATTAAGGGCTTTCAAGGACCGTATAAACTCTATATTACAAATATAATTTTTTTTTTTTATGATTAAATAAGAAAAAATACTTTTATCCGTTCGCTTAAAATGTAAAATAAAGAGGAAGTTGTCCACTAAATGACAGATAACATATTTTGACCAAGAAAAGAAAATATACACAAGAGCCGAATATCTACAACTGAATCTGCTATAGAAGAACGCAACTTATACTCAGAAATATAATTAACTTCTCAGGCCTTTTTTTACTCATGGAAATGAGTGATAAAATGAATGTGACTCAATTAGTGGTAAATTTAATTTGCATATCAACTATTTTTGTACACGACAAGAAAAAATATATAGTTAGAAAATGAGGCATATTTAAAATAATAGAGGGAAAATGAATTGAGATCAATCAGAAGATATTTTTGTAAATAAATTGCCAGAAATTTTGGAAGTAGTAATCTTTTCACAGCTTTTCATCAAAACTTGAATAACACAAATTATCATTAAAGTTGAGTGTTTTTCATATTTCTAAGGTTAAACAAATATTTCTTTCAAGGACCATTTCATTTAGTAAATCATAGAGGTTTGGAGACAATGAAGAAACCAAGACAAAATAGAAATCCCTAGAGTGTATGGATAATTATCAGACTATATTAGACCATATAACTATTTTCATAAAGCAAAATGCGTAAATTAAAAAAAAAAAAAAAAAAAAACTTCAATCCTAATCTCTGAATTTTCAAATATTTATGCACGTAAAATTAAGTACTAGTATTATAAAAATAATCACTAAGAATGGAATAATATAGGAAAGGTAAATTTTTATGTTGCTTAAAAAAAAAAAAAATCAGAAAGGAATTTATACAAACTTTGTGATTTTCTAATAAATGACAAGGATATATACTAGATAATAATGTTTTGATTTCACTATACATCAATAACACAGTATTGTAGGTATACAGCTCATATTCAAAATATTAAAATAATTACTTTCTTTTACAAATTGAAATTATCGTTTGGTAATTTAATGTCTTTTAATGCAAATATGCAAAAGATATTTTTATTAAACTTATTGTTTATTATTGTTATTGTTTAAAAACTTATTGTTGATTAAACTTATTTATTACCTTAAAATTAATATCATTTTCGAAAAGATTAATTGAAAAAAAAAATTTGTTTGAAAAGTCAAAATATTAGAATATTTCACATTAATTCTCCTTTAATTATCACCAATTCATAACTGGTGGCATCATTGATTAAATTCAGATGATTTTATTTAAAATAAGTTTTCTTTTTGCAGTTTGTTTGCTTTTTAGGTGCGTTCGTAATTATATAAATACGTAGCACCTATTGTTGTCGCTTGGTCCGTCCGTCCGTCCGCATATAACAACGCAAAAACTACCCAACCGAATGGTTTAAAATTTAAGATATATTATCTTTGCAGAATTTTGTCAAGACATTTCAAATTTTATTAAAATCCAATCAAAACTTTAGGAGATATTAATAAAAATATTTATTAAAAAATTTGATTTTTTTTTTAAATCGGTGCTTTTTTGTTACAGGAGCTTCGGAAGTTTCATCGTCAAGCGACCGAGATACTTATTTTATGACAGAAATTAATCTGCAGATGATATAATTCATTTCACAGAATTAAAAATCATCTAGATCTGAATATTTATATAACTAGCTATAGTACGAACGCACCTCATTTGTCACGTTTGACGTACAATTTCCAACTTGTTCATCTTAAAATGGGTCGTGTGAGTGATATTCCTGAATCTATTAAACTTCGTATGGTTGATTTGTATTGGCACGGTAAAAATAAATGTTATGTATAGCGAATTATTTACATTGTTCGCAATCAAGCGTTAGTAAAATACTAACACAATATTAAAAAAATGGAAAATTTCAAAATAATCGCCGAAATCACGGCCAAAAACCAAAAACATCTGCTAGAGATGACAGGAAACTGAAGCTATAGTTAAGAAAAAACGTTTTAAAAGTGTGCGATTCTTGCACCAAAAATGGAAAGAAGAAGGAGTTGAAGTTTCTACATCAACAACATTCAGAGGTTTCCATAAATTTAAGTTTGAATCTCGTGTACCGAAAACAAAACATCTCATGACTTCAAAACAAAAGCGTATAAGATTGAATTGGTGTAAATCATGACGTTTATGGAGCGAAGAAGATTGGAAAAATATATTATTTAGTGATGAAAGTATGTTTGTGTTTCATATAGTAATTAAGGTATTCGAGTTTGGAGAATGAAGCAAGAAGCATTTGATAAAGAATGCCTTAAATGTTTCATAAAATTTGCTGCTAGTATCATGGTTTGGAGTTGCATGAGTGAAGAAGGACCTGGAAAGTTATGCATCATCTACGAAAAAGTTAACTCTCAGATATATCAAGAAATTTTGGAATATTACATGATTCCATCATCATAAGATTTATTTGAAGATGATTCCATCTTTCAACAAGATTTAGCGTCACTGCATACTTCAGTGTCAACTAAGAATTGGTTCTGCCAACGCAATATTAAGGTACTTCCTTGGCTACCAAACTCACCAGACCTTAATGGTGTATAATGAAGAAAAAATGCCAAGAAAATTTTCCTTCAAGTAAAACTGAGTTAGTGGCACGTATAAAGTCTGTTTGGGCTAATATTGATAGAAATGTTTGTAAACACCTTGTATATAGTATGAAAGATCGATTGTACGCTGTTATGAAAGCTAAAGGGGATGCTACAAACTATTAACTACCATTTACTTTATATTCATAAGGTAATATTGTCGCGTAAAATAAAATCTTCTAATATTTTGAACCAATCTAAATTTTATTCTAATATTTTGATGTGTTTCAGAAAGCTGTATACCTAATTTATTGTACTGTATTTTATATTTTGTAAATGTTAAAATCTTATCTAAACATTCCAGATTTAATTTATAAGAAATTTAATTCCATTTACTTAGTATAAAAAAAAAATAAATGAAAAAAAAATTTCTTATTACTTTTTCTCAATTATTCTATTTTGAATATGAGCTGTATTTATAGGTAGCAATTTTTTGAACTCATATTAAATTACTCATAATTCTGGAAAGTGAAACCATAATCAGTGCAAGTGGAAAAAATATATTAAGAGTTCGAATCGATTAAAAGTTTTAATTGAGTTAAAGTTTCTTAATTGATACATAGGATTTTTAATCAGTTTCAATTTTGTTTTACATTATTTTAATTAATTAAAGCTTCACCAAAAAACAAAGATAACTACGTTATTTTCTAGTCAATACAAAAATACTTTAAATATGTAGATAATATAGCAGTCCGAAAGACAACTGCAAAAAAACTTATGTTACTAAGCATCAGTAAACCAACGATTTTATTTTACTTTATTAAATATGTTTTCTGTTGAATTTACCTTTAATTATGAGATTGTTTGATATAGTATTTCATGCAGTTGAATCTTGATTCTTACTACCATAATTATTTTTAAAAAATGTAATTGAAAATTTATGAATATTACATAAAATAGCTTTAAAATAAAAAAATATGTGTA
Source organism: Maratus michaelseni (assembly GCA_963931845.1). Taxonomy (NCBI): domain Eukaryota; kingdom Metazoa; phylum Arthropoda; class Arachnida; order Araneae; family Salticidae; genus Maratus; species Maratus michaelseni. The sequence continues at coordinate 377,204,335 of OZ007586.1, forward strand.
TATATATATAGTGAAACATCAGACTTACACTTACCTACATGTTTATTTTCAGACAGTACAGAACAAGCCTCAATAAATAATATATAATACTATTTTATCCAGTCCCACAAGCAAACAAGATGTTGCAGTCATACATAACATTATTTTTGCTAATAATGACAGAACTGGAAAGGAACTTTGTATTTTCCACCAGTCAAAAGGGTTAGTAAAATCATCATTCAGTTCATACTGACCAGCAGTAAAAAGAGACTTATGACTCAATTTTGTTAGCATCACTATCAGAGATTTCTTTTTTCTGGAAACAATTAAAAATGCCCACCACCAGCACAGAGATGAACCATGTATTTAATTTTTGTCTGTCTCCTTCCCTACTTGTATAAACAAATGTATTGCAATTTATTTGGATTTTTTTTCACATCAATTGATGCAAGCTTTTAGAATTTTTTTTGGTGAAATACTGGGGAAAAATTATTTTGCAGACATGATTGCATTTTTCATTTTTATCTTAGTTTATTAATTTAAAAAATGTAATCAAATTTTGAAAAAATGTAATCAAATTTTGAAAAAATGTAATTGAATTAATCGAACAGATTAATTCAAAAAAAAAAAAAAATCATCACTAAACATTGATCAATCAATTGGACAAATTAATCAGCACAGCCCTAAAATACATACATATATATATTTTATTAAAATGAACTTCAGCAGCAACATGTACAATGATAGTTTTAGAAAATTACCATAAAATTAATGGATGGGGACTGAATAATACTAGTTCATTCTGCTCTAGCACCCATTGCTTTTGGTAGGTTTCTACCCATTTAAGTGTGGTTCAAATATATACATCCATAATAACTTACCGTTTTCACAACACTAACAGAAATTAGAGAAATAATGGTGATATCTGCATCACATTTTATCCATGGATGGCATGAGATCATTCCAGGTAAATGAAAAGTTCCAGAAGGACATATTAGTCTACAAACTGATGTATTATGAATTACATCTTGATAGCAAAGTTCTTTGTTTAAGTCATCACCATTCAATTTTAACTGATGAAGAAAGGCAATAAAAGCTATAAATATTACACTGAATATCCTTTTCATAACAGCTCACAGTGAACACAATCATACTTTCAACTTGTTGTCCTGCAAATAAATGCACCAGTTATTATTCAAACATCATTAAGCTATAAAACATGTAAACAGACTTTTAGTGTTTCTTTTAAAAGCTTCAAATTTTAATAAAAATAACTCATATAGTGTGTTACACAACATTTTTCCTGTTGGGACCTATAGGTCAAAATTAACTTTTTTATTCACTGGCCACTAAATGGATTTTTTTTTACTGGGCAATTTTTTTTAAGCACTGGCTAGTAACAAATTTACAAATACTTGATAAAAAAAAATCACGAAATTTGTCAAATGGTCTCAGGAAAATAATTGTGAAATTTTTCAAACGATTGCGGAAAAAAAAGCGAAATTCGTAAAATGGTCTCAGGAAAGAAATGGTGACATTCGTCAAATGGTCTTGGGAAAGAAATTGCAAAATTCGTCAAATGGTCTCAGGAAAGAAAACAGGATATTTGGCAAATAAGTTGCAAAATTTGTAAATCAATTGCAGGAAAAATCACGAAATTCGTCAAACAACCACAAAAAAAATCACTAATTTTGTCAAGGAATTGCAGAAATAAATAGCAAATTATGTCTATCGATCATGAAAAATATAGCGAATTTCGCCAAGTTAAAAAAAATTAATTTCATCAAACTATCGCGATAAAATTTGAGAAATTCATCAAATGGTGTCGGGAAAAAAAAAAAATCGCAAAATCTGTCAAATGATTTCAGGAAAATTCATCAAATGATCTTGGGGAAAAGAATCTCAAAATTTGTTGAACGATTGAGGAAAAAAGTGCATAATTCATCGAACGATCATGGAAAAACTTGTGAAATTTTTTAATCGATATTGGAAAAAATCACGAAATTTGTCAAATGGTCTCAGGAAAAGAATTGCGAATATTGTCAAATGGATTCGGGGAAAAAAAAACCACAAAATGTGTCAAATGATTTCAGAGAAAAAAATGCGAAAATCGCCAAATGATTTCGGCAAAAAAAATCAGAAATTTGTCAAGCGACAGCGGAAAAAAAATGCATTGTCCATTCAATCATCACAATTGGCAAGTGTGACTATTAAGTTTGGCCAGTGGTGGCAATAAAGTCAATTGCCAAATTTTCGGTATTACTCACCAATTGGCAAGTGGCGAGTGCTTATTTTGTCCTATATTGGGACATAGTTATAGGTGAAAATTAGCGGTCGCCACTCGCCACATGGCGATTAAAGTTTAAAAAGTGGCGATTAAAAAATCAGCCATCGATCGCCACCCTAGTCGCCACTCGCCAAGTGGTGATTAAAAAATCTGTTACTGATCGCCAAGTGAAATACACCATTTTTCATGGAAATATGCATCTCTACATTGATTACATCGAATTAGAGAACTGGTTACTTCTTTTTCCTACCAGATGCAAACAGATTTCAACGACTTAGCTGTATTTTCAATACTTCCGCTTTTTCTCATGTGCTCTTACGTGCATGTTATGATTACTCTTTATTTGTATTATTTTTTCAAGAAATATAGTTTTATTCTGCAAAATATATTTATCAGCTTTGATTCCACATGCATTTCAAGTAATTTATTCCTTTCTTTCCACCGAATACAAGCAGGTTTTAAGGACGTTTCATTATTTTCAATATTTCGACTCCTGCCACATGCTCACCAGTTGAATTGTTTTTCTTTAAGTGATACTGTTTAATCATGCGAAATACACTCATGCTCATACAATAGGTATAAAACTCTTATAGAAAAATATGTTTATATACAACGATTATAATTTATCTAGATGCCAAGAAAGTTTGAAACATAATAGTGGCTACTAACTTTAAAAAGTGGCCATTCATGAAACTGAGTCTACCGGTCACTGGCTACTAACTAAATTTCTCAGTTTTCACCTATAGACATAGTCTATAAAAGATATCAACTTTTACATAAGAAAATTAATGGACGATATCTTTGACAAACATCCTTCTAAAAAGTCAACACTTTTCAAAATCCTTAATTTACATATTAAGATTGGCTAACACTGATGACAGATCAGAGTTTAAAAATTTCCTTAGGATATGCCCTTGTCTCTAGTTTAAAATGTATACCATCATTATTAAAAAGTAATGTTTAACAAATGTAGAATTTCATGAAGTAGGGGAGACCGGTACACAGTGGACCACTTTTTCAGTTAACATTTTTTTTCTCTTTAACAGACTGATCGATCTGTATGAAAATATTTTTAAATATTAATTAAACCTTCTTACATCCATCATAATTTTCTCACAACATAGTTTTCAATGCATTTTTCAAAAAAAAAAAAAAAATTATATACACTTGTAATGTGGACCACTGTACCCCGGAAGCGGGGTACACTGGTCCACCCACCGGGGTACAGTGGACCACTATTAGGTATTATCTAAAATACAATATAAATCTATTTTTCATTAATCTAATTCTTTTTTGTTGCCCCTTCACCTGCAAAATGACGTAGTAATATAAATTTTGAAACAAAAACAAAAAATTAATTATATTTTGAAAATAATAACAGATTAATACAGGAACAATTGCAATTTAGTCGAAGTTATTACTTAAGTACAAAAAAATCAGCGCACATTAAAATTTGCAAATGAAATTCCAAAGTACTTATGAGTAAGATTGAGCCTGGAATTTTCAAGAAATAATTTTGGGTCTGAGAGCAACATTATGAAATCATTGACATCAACAGCAGATTCATCTACAGTTTCGAGAGAAATAAACTGATTTCCATTCAATTTGCATCTCATGAATCTTACTTGAATAGAATCATCAACAATTAGACTACAGTTATATTTATCAAAGGCAGTAAATACAAAACAAAATATTTCTTACTATGTTAAATAAATTGTTATTTTTATTTGTTTACTTTATTTTACAGTTAAATCTACTTTAAAACAATCTTTCTTTATAGAAAATAAGCAATTATTAAATATTTTGAACATTCTGCATTACAGGAGCAGAGTGGATTGTGGACCACTGTGCCCCAGGAGTGGGTGGTCCACTGTACCCCATGTTGAAGTTCAATAAATAATCATATTAATATTGTTTATAGCTTTCTTTTACACGTATTAACTTTAATGTTAAATAAAAACAAGTATCTTACCTTTGCAAAATAGCTGTTTTATCTTATTTATCTACAACCTTTAATTACTAAAATAAGAAAAATATGAGGATGAAAAAATTTACTTTTAGAAGCTCAAAACAACCAATCAGGATAAAATGGTTCATTCTGATCTAAACATGTTATCTGAAGGCTATAAATAATCAATCCAGTGCTGTTGTCCATTGGATAGAAAAGAAACTTAATTTTTTTTTTTTAATAAATAAAATATTAGGGGGTGGTCTACTGTGTACATAGGTCCACTGTGTACCGGTCTCCCCTACATACTATTATTAAATAAAAGGCTGTTTTAAAGTTAAAAAATTATGGTGATGAAATTAAAAAAATATATATTTAAATACATAATTCCCATTATCCCAATTTTCTATTTTCATTTTTCTAAGTGACAATTCATTTTCTTTTCTTTTTCTGACAGTACTACTTCTATTAAGAAATGAAATTACACAAATGCCTCCTAATTAAAAAATTTCCAAGATATGATACAGTATAATATAACAATAAAACAAAAACAAATCTGAAAAAAATATTGACAAAATTTAAGTTGAATGATAGAATTCATCAGTGAACATGTATTGTAGTGAACTAAATTCTGACATTGTCTGTGAATGATATCAGGGCCGGAACTAGACATTTTACCGCCTGAGGTGAGCATTATTTTGCCACCTGCTGTGCCATGATTGTTTTCAAACTTTTTAAGAATAAATTAATTAATATGCTAATTTATTTAAATGAAAAAATATATTTATAAAATTCATTTACATTTAAGAAATTTAAAATAATACAATTACTTAAGAAGTTTTGCATCTATTTTTCAAAAATAACAACATTTAACTTGAAATTAAATGAACAAAAATGTTATCATATTCTAGTAATATTTACAAGAAAGCATCATATCAAGAATTAAACTGGTGCTTCAAAAACTCATTCACCTTGCATTTTCCTTGGAAAATGCATCTGTTGTGTCGACGTCATGAATATTAGAATAAATTCAAGTTACATCAGGTGAAGCTTAAAATAAACATTATTAAGCCAAAATACGTCAAACTTTTAAAAACAATCAATTTACATATAAAATTTATATAGAATTTCAAATAGCAAAATAATGATATCAATAACAAGTTATACATCTTTTTTGAATTAATAGGCACAAAAATAAAATCCCATATTAGTAGTATTTAAAAGAAAATAATTATTAAAAATAAAACAAAACTTCAAGTTTTAATTTTCCTTGATTTTTCTTTGTCGAAGTCATTTATTATAATCTAGAAATGAATATTATAAAGCAATCATATTATCAAGCCAAAAATAGATAAACATACTAACAGAAACTAAGCATTATATTCTTGAACTTAAATAGAAAAATTATGATCTGAATAGAAAATTACGTGATCATTTGAAATTGCCTACATGAAGATTTAATTTTACATCAGTAATATTTACAAAAACTATCAACAGTGAAATAAATAATTAGATATTAATTCACCTTGAATTTTCTTTTTTAAAATTGTTTATTATATCACCCTAATATTAAAAAATAATTGCATTTTCATTCACTAGAATAATTTAACTAACTGACCGAACCGGCATTGCCCTGGCATATAAAAAAATAGCACAAAGTGCGAAAAAACTAAAAATCGTAATGAATAAAAAACGCGAAAAATATAAAAATCGCTCTACGAATTCCGAATAAACTGTATTGAAAAAAGAAAAAAATTACTATATTGGGCTAGAAGATTGATACCAGACTCCATATATACTAATGTGGAAAAATTGCAGCAATTCATGGAAAAACACTGAATGTTTCATACAAAAATTGCAGAGGACAAAATTTATTATATTGGTCTCAAAGATTAAAACAAAATTCTTTTATGAATGTCGAAAAATCGCAGCAAAATGTAAAACAACTCTAAAAATCAAACAAAAAATTCAAAAATTGCTGAACAAAGTCCAAATAAATTTTATTAAAAAGGGAAAAAAATTACAATATTAGGCTAAAAGATTAAAACCTCATTATTTTAATAACGTAGAAAAATCACCGCGAAATGCAAAAACAAACTCGCTAAAAATTCAAAAATCGCAGAGGACAAAATTTATTACTGTATGCTAATACATTCTAACAGTAATTCTTTCCCAAAAGTCAAAATTTGGTGCAAAAACACACTAAAAATTGCATTGAAAATTGCTGAAGACAAAATGTAACACATTGGACTATTAGTACAATAGACCTCTGGTCGCAGTGCTAGGTTCTTTAAGTCTTAAGTCTAAAACATTGGACTAAATGTTTGAAACTGAATTTCTTTTATGAATATCTAAAAATCATCACGAAATGCAAAAAGTTGCATTAAATATTTCAATAAAAATCACAAAAACTTCAAAAATTGCAGAGAACTAAATTTACTATAATAGGCTAAAAGTTTGAAACTGAATTTTTTTTTACGAATGTCAAAAAATTTAATGCAAAACTGCAAAAAAACTCACTCCAAGAATCACATTAAAAATTCAAAAACCGTGGAGAACAAAATTTACTATAAATAATGCTAAAAGTCTGAAACCAAATTCCGTTTACAAATGTCAAAATATCGACGCAAAACTCTAAAATTTGCAGGAAAAAAAATAACTGCAGAGAACAAAATTTACTAATATTGGACTAAAGCATTATAGCAGGAATTCTATCATGAATGTAAAAAAATTACTGCAAAATGCTAAACATTGCTAAAAATTCAAAATTCTAAGTGGACAAAATTTACTAGGCTAAATGTTTGAAACAGAATTCCTTTTACAAATGTCAAAAAATCACTATGGAACGCGAAAACAGCGAGTTGAAAATCACATTAAAATTTGAAAAATTGTGGAGGACAAAATTTACTGTGTTACGCTAAAAGTTTGAAGCAAAATGCCTCTTACGAATGTCAAAAAATTGACGCAGAATGTGAAAAATCGCAAAAAATTCAAAAATAGAGGAGGACAAAATTTACTATATTAATCTAAAAGTTAGAAACCTAATTCCTTTTAACAATGTCAACAAATTGCCACAAAACAGGAAAAAACTAAAAATCGAATAGAAAAATTCAAAAATCGTTGCAGGAATTCCGAGTAAACTTTATTGAAAACAGGACAAAATTTACTATATTGGGCTAAAATTTTACAACCGGATTCCTTTTACTAATGTAGAAAAATCGCCACAAAATGAAACAAAAACCGCTAGGAATTGCATAAAAAATTGCTATAAAATAAAACATTGCAGAAGACCAATTTTACTACAGTTGGCTAAAACAGTTTAAAAGGAATTATTTTCCAAATGTCAAAAAATCAGCGCAAAAAGACGCTATAAATCGCAGAAGACAAAATATAATACATTAGACTAAATATGTGAAACCAAATTTCTTTTATGAATGTGAAGAAATCAGCGCGGAATGCTAGGAAATGCTAAAAATTGCATTGAAAATAGCAAAAACCTCAAAAATCGCAAAAGACAAAATTTACAATTATTTGCGAATTTTTTTTTTATGAATGTCAAAAAATTGCAGCAAAACATGAAAACAGCTAAGAATCGCATTAAATATAGCTAAGAATTAAAAAAATCACGGAGAATAAAATTTACTATATTAGGATAAAAGTTTGAAACAGAATTCGTTTAACAAATATTAAAAAAATCACCGCAAATCGCAAGAGAACACTAAAAACCTCATCATAAAACACTAATAATTCAAAAATCGCCAAGAACAAAATTTACCAAAGTGGACTAAAACATTTTAACCAAAATTCTTCCACTCTAATTATATGCAATGTACTCTGTATATTTATTTTAAAATAAGAAAAAAATAATTGTCTCTCTCTCTCTTTTTTATTAAGTTTCGACATACATAATGGATTATATGTTCAACATATGCAAGCCAAATGCCACCTTTCTAGGGGTGCACCCTGAGGCGGCTGCCTCATCTGCCTCACCCCCTGACGCCGGCCCTAAATGATATCAGCAACAAAATTTTACATTGCAGCAGAAATTTAATTTTGTTTTTTAAGAAGAAAATATTAATAAACTTATTAATGGTAAAGCTGAGGAGCCTATTAAGTTGGAAGAAGAAAGAAAAAACTCCTAAGAAAAGGAAAGAAAAGGAAACCTATATAGCAGAAATACTACACAAGAAAAAAAATTGGCAGAAGCATTCTCTTAACCCGACAGAAGGCGCGCACCCAGCACTGATGTTGGAGATCGCGCGAGGTGACTGGGTCATCCCAATCAGTTTTATACAAATATTGTGCTATAAACAAGAATAATATAATTTGATTTTAACAATAATTTCATTAAATCATTAACCCATTCGGGAGCATGTGGGTGCATACATGCACCCTCAAAAAGAACATACATAACTTGTTTTAGGCACCAGTAAAAAATAAAAGTAATATTTGCTTTCTCTAATTAGAGCATTTTTATCATAGTTTAAGTAAAGGTAGATTTTCTAAAAAAAGTGGTGCCAACCGAATAAAATATGTGTAAAAGCCACTGGTCTCGAAGGGGTTAAGAAAGTATACTTCTTTAGTTAAAAAAACTTTTGTAATGTTTAAGAAAACTTTACAATCAAAATAATTACATACCTTTATCAGGAGTTTTAAATCTACATACATTTCTGGTAAACATAAGAAGAATGATTTTTACAGGTAAAATGATCATACTTTATGCAAGAAATTGTAGTTTTATTGTCTTTAAATCTGTTTAGTTCTGTTATATTGTGTGCGATAATTGTTACTCCTGCTAAATGACTTATATTTTAAGATCACGTTTTCACTTTTGATATTTGTTTTTTTCTTTTTCCAAAACTGTTTTATTTTTGCTAACAAAAATACTTTCTTCTGAATCAGAATTTTCGTAATCTTTATCTTTTTTCTCAAACTCACTTTCGCTGTCGTGAGAACTGTATATTTCCTCATCAGGTTCATTTTCACCAGCTTGATCAATTTCTTCTTCAGGAGACTCAACTTCATCTAATAAATTTCTCAAAAGTTCCATTTATTTTTAATAGTCTGTAAGTTTACGTTTGCACGCCATTATTTATTAAATAATTCAACGCAAAAAACAACATAAACACTTCAGAACAGAGAACTACACTGCTTAGAATGAGAAATTTCGAAGTAATAACGGTCGTGTGGGGAGACTGAGTCACCCCCTTTTTTACATGAATTTCAAAAAACGATTGTTTCATGTGCAGAAAGGAAAGAAATGTAAAAATAACCATAGACATAGCAAGGGGAGTGTCAGAGAGGAGGATACTGAAAGGATGATTGATTACAGATAAACATTTTTCGCGAACTGATGTTTTTCTAAGACAGGGGTGACTCTGTGCCCTGTGCGATCTCTTTCAGGTTAAATATGGGCATATTCTCTTAAATATGAGCATACAAATGTTAAAAGAAATAGATTTTAATTATGGATGCTAATTAAAGAATTGATCAATAAATGCAAGTTGCCTCTGTATTCCACTATAAAGAAATTTATGCTGAGAAGAAGAAACAAACAATTCAGTCTATCTAGGGATGATATCTTCCTTGAAAAAGTAATCTGAATAAAGAACAATCAAGGAAAACTGATGGCCATAGCATTGTTTTTAATCCACCCATACCAAGCAACTAAAATAAACTTCATTTTGTACTTAGAATTTCAAGCATATTGTGCCTTCTGTTGCAAATATTAATGGTATCATTTTATACATCTAGCTACAAATCACTATCTGTATTTTATATATTACTCATTATTTTCACCTAAATATTTTTTAGTTACAATTAGTTTACTGGTACCTAGCCATCATAAGTAAGGGAGTGCCTGTACCAGAACTCTTGTTAAGAGGATGGTTAGGGAGTCAACTCCCCCACCCCCCTAAAAAGTTGATTTTTTTCAAACTTGGCAAGAACGCAAGCTCAGTTGGCAAACTTATTAAACTTTTTCAGTTTTTATTTATTTACTTTTTAAATATGCAGTAAAAACTATGAAAATAAAAACACATTAGAAAAAATTTCCAGTTCTATACAGTTTTCCTTCTTAGCAGGTAAAATTATATGGTATTACAATCAGAATCATGAAAGTTTTTCATTCAAGACAGGTTCTACTTTTGCAGGTTTTACTGTAATACATTTTTTGGTTAAACAGACATAGATGGTAAATGCTGATAATTCACTTGGCAATATTAAGCCCCCCTCCCCCACAATAATAGATAAGAGATGGTTCTAGTCATAGTGTAGTAATTATAATTCACATGTAAACTAGCTTTAATAAGTAATGTCATTTATCATTGTACTTTGATTAATTATATTTAAATAAGATATTTTTATTTTGTTTATTTAATCTTTTTCTTATTTTTTACATAATAAAAGTAATTAATGAATTTGACATTCTATATTTATATGTTTTCGTAGTTTGATGACAGTACAGCCTTTTTTTTTTCTTTGATGACAAAGAAAACCTCCAGCTAAGCCAAGGTTGATAAGTCACTGATCCTCCCCGTTCATGAAATCTATTATAATCTATGGAAAAATTTAAATACATGATTACTTATTACCTAATATAATTATCAAAATATGGTTTCAACAGCAGAAAATAGCCATCATATGCCGACAAAGGACATTTTAAAAAAATGTCTCCTTAAATTTTAGTATTTAAAAAAACCTATAAACTTTGAAATTTCTACTTGATAAAAATTTTTAATTTTAACATCATAAAAATACTTAAAATTTAAGCAGATAATTTTAAAATGTACACTTCGTCAGCATCTAACATCTACTTTCTGATGATGAAAACTGTACTTTGATAAATAGACATTAGGTATGAGGAATCACTTATTTAAATTTTCCATAGATCAGGAGCAGTGAACTATATGAATTAATTATATTAAAAAAACTCAAATAGAAACTGTTTGTTAGATAAGTTGCAGTTTGCCTTGCATTTTATTATAAGTAATAAAGTATAGACTTGATATCAATTATATCATCCAAGATACAATAACATTATATTTCTATCATTTTCTAGAACATAATTGTTACAATAATTATTATAGTGTAATATTTATATGTATTTACCTGCATTAAAAAAAAATCCTACTCAAAATTTTTCAAGCTAATTTTGACTCATTATTTTTTGATCCACTAATTTTGTCTAATAGTTAGTTGGCAGGCACATCATGACTACATAAAATAAATTTTTTTATAAGTTTGGCATACACATGGGAAAAAGGTTGCCGTCTAGCCATAGGTTAACAGGCAGGTTTTGCAATTAGGGAGGATCAATGAAGCAGTCTCATAATCTTCCAGAACTATGCTATTACAAACACAAGATATTGTATAACAGTAATAAGGGACATTTTAAAATCAGTAGTAAAAATTGAATTTTAGCTTTGATGCCATTTGTAAGAATAGTATTGAAAATAATATTGAAAAATTCTCGTTTGTCATAAAATTTGCAATAGCATGCTTGGAGGAGGTTGAGCTAAGGGATTAGACTCACCTATAGTTGCAGATTAGCAGAATTCTATTTTTGTTTCGAGAGAAATTTTAAATACAATTTGTGTCTTGATTTCTGTTGTGAGGTCTATTGTATTATTTGAAATATAGTTTTAAATTTTGGTGCTTCATTAACCTATACAATATCAGGCAAACATCTAACCTATGTATGGTGTCTAAGCTTCTTCTTGTTGGATCCATCACCAATTATTGCAAAGTAACAGCATTTAACTCTCATAAAGAACTCATTCGTTTAAGCAATATTCTGTTTGCAGCAATTTAAACTAGCTTTACAGATTTCCTCATAGCTAATTTTCTGAGAATTTAAATGTACTAAATGAGAACTTAATTCAAATTTAAATAAATTATAGAAAAGTATTGCACATAGTTTTCATTTTATGTTTCATAACACAAATATTAAAATAATTTGATTTTAACATTTATTATTAACTTCATCTTCATATTTATTCTCTCTGACCTTGTTTGAATAAAACATGTCAGGAGCGATTGAATTCCCCTATTTTGAACTGTTCTAAATTAAAATGTATGCAATCAAAGCGTGATTTTATTATTAGAATTTATTTTCTAATCTAGAAAATCTCTAAAATGCATTTTGATTTAAATACAAGATGAAAACAATAAGGGTACTTCTTTTTTATGGAGGCCTTCGCATAATTCAGTCTTAAGAAAGTGCGATTTCACGCCAAAACCCCAAAAGTGAAACGACGACGACTAATGGAAAAAATGTCTAATCTTACGTGGCTTGTTTATGTTATTGTTCTTGTATTACATTTTTATATGGCTTATTTGGGTCATTCCAAAAATAAAGCACCCTTTTGGGATCCGACATTTTGTAAGGTTATATTTCCCACAATTTTGTTCCAAAATTAAATTCAAATACTTGAAAAGATATTTCAGAAATATTTTTCTTTAATGTAATTCTGAAATTTTAGATAAATTGCATTTATTACCTTTTAAATAGCTCTACTTAAAATTGTATCCTATAAAAAGCCATGTCCCATGAGTAATTTTTGATTTTCAAACCATCATTTTTTCACCATATATATTTTAAAAGCTATGTCTGATTATATTTTTTAAGTCTCTGTAGTCTTATTATTATATTTACATACTTTAAATATATATTTTTAGATATGTTTTAATTTTATAAGGAAAATTCTTGTGTCCCCTAATATTTGTCCCCTGTGTTACTTCTACTTTGTTCTTAATATTATAACAAGAAATTGTAACCTAAATGTTTTTAACAACAGTCAGTCATGCTCTTTTAGAGCTATCATTTATCTTAAGTAGCTATTATTTCATATGTTAAATTTTGAAAAATATTATCTGAGCTAAAGTGATTTTTGAAGAAGATAGGTGTGTTTTTTATGTGTCCCCTATGTTACCATCAATTTACATTAATAATATGTATATTTTTTAATTAATTTCGGTTTAAATTGTACATCTTAGTTAAAAATAACATTCATATGACTTTGGCATTGTTTCTATAAAAATATAATTATAAAGATAATTTTTTATTTAATTTTGTCCCTCGTGTTACCATGATGTTGGTAACGCAAGAGACAATGAGGTAACACAGGGGCTTAATTTATTTTTTTAGGCAATTGTGTGGCTAAAACGTACATGTAAAGTTTTGTATGTTATTTTAACTAAAAAAATATGCAGATTGTATTATTATTAAAGTTAGTTTTTTCTAAGAAGGTGGAAAATATCTTCATGCTTCTTTTACTGCAAACAACCTATTTTATGTTGTAGCTGCTCTCTCCGTTCACATTTGAAAATATGAGAAATAAATTTCTAATTAATATATAAGCACATTTCTACGATTTTTGCATTTTTAAGTGCTGAACATGTGTGCACTTTGTTACTTTAGTGTCCCCTGTGTTACTGACATTTTTTTTTGTCTTAACAAAAAGAAAAAACTTTCTTAAGAATCAGAGGGTTAAATATGCAATGACTAATATGTATAAATAAGTTTGACTGAGATTTTATTATATTGCTATACTTTTTACCTAATTATGTAAAGTTTTATATTGTGAGAATACTAAAAAGGTAACACAGGGGACATAATATGTTCATTTTGTGAGAAAATATATACATAAACCAAAAATTATGTGGCAGCGAGACAGAACATTCATATCAAAATGTTAAAATTGTAAAAATACTTTTTTACTTTCATAAGACAAAATGAGGAGATTATTTAAAATATGGTAACACAGGAGACACTTTTCATTCAATGTGTCTATGTTTCTAAGTGTAGTAAATAATATTTTTTAAAAAGTGTGCTGCTGATATTCAATTTCTATTTTTGAAGGTGTATACAATCCTCGCAAAGATTTTTTTACTTCATTTTTAGTGAAAAAAAATTTGAATTTTTTTTTTTTCCAAAAGGGGCCTTTATTTTTAGAATGACCCATTTATGTATAGCTTAAACAAATTGCTTCACAATGTATATATTAAATGATGTAAATATTGAACAAATTGTTTCTCCATTTGATACATTGCTAGTTATTTAATAAAGATTTAACAATCTGATCAGATTTTAAAAATGTAAATAAAGGTTGACAGAAAATGCTTTTGAAAATTTTGCTTTTCTACACAAATTGCACTATGATTGAAATATCGAATTTAATCTATCGCGTGAAGGCCCCTGTCACAAAGAAATATGTATTCACAAATAACATACCTTAAACTGCAATAATTTAAAATTATTTGTATTACTTCAATATTTAAAACTACGAAAAGCATAATAAAGAGCATTTGTTTATTTTGAATAGAAAAACTTTGACGGTTGGTTGGGCGGAGAATTATGAGCAAAGCATTCTGAAAAATAAAAGCGTCTAGCAAAAGAGTGCACTCATGAAGGGACTTAAAAAAGCCTAGCGGGTGCTAATTGCAGCTGTCGGTATAGGGAAATGACCCTTTAACTAATGCTGAAAGTGCCATTGAAATCATTATTTATTGTAAATGCGTTTGAAAGTGTTAGATATTCATTTTTGGATAATTTTTTCGTTGTCTTATATAAACACAGAACATTGATGTCACATGAAATCTGAAATTGTGCATTCAAATTAGAGGATTTAAGTGACTTAACTTTAAGTCACTTAAATAAATGTTCTCAAACACAGTAGTAATGCATGGGGAAATCAAGACTAGTTCCGGGTCTCCCGCTTCTAAAGCATAAGTTAAGTAAACTACCTTTCATAATCCGGTTTATAAACATGGACGTAAAAAATAAAATCTTCCAGGAATAATAATTTTCATATTTAAGAAATTTCAGGCACTGTTCTGCAAAGTTTAAGGTACGCTTTTCATTATGAATTCACCAAACTTCTGATTTTGTGCTTTAAATTTGAATAATTTATTAAAAACTCATAACTCCGGTTAGACAAACATGACGGTTGTTTACATCCGCTGAATCGGTGATGTTTACATTCATGTCAGTCAAGATGCATTTATCTCTCTTTAAGTAATTTGATGTTAAGTAAAGAGAAAATCATATTAAAATTAATAAATTATTAAATTATTTTTAATAAATTATTAAATTATTTTTAATAATTTACATGTTATAATACTTTATATATTTAATATATTAAAATTTAGTATTTTAATTTAATATATTATATTATTAATTTAATGTAGTATTAATTTAATATAATTTATTATAATATTATTTATATATATAACATTAATTATTTATTAAAATTAAGATATTTTATTAATAATAATATTAATTATAGTTTTTAATAGTAAATAATTATTTTAAAATATTAAATATATTATTAATTAATTATTATTTTAGTTCATATTATTAAATTATAATTATTTTTTATTAATAATAATTAAATTATGCTACTATGATAATTTAAATTTATAATTTGTGATAATATTATTATTTATGTTATTAATTTATATTAAAAATATATTAATATTTATATAAATATTGATAATAATATAATATAATAATAATATATATATATATATAATTAAATAATTATTAAGTAAAAGTATTAATAACTAATTTTATATTATTTATTAATATAGTTTAAAATAATAAATAATTATTTATTATTAGTATTAATTATTCATGATATTAATTTAATGTAATATATAATTAATTTAATATGTTTAAATTGATTTCATATTTAATTTAATATAGTATATAATTTTAGTAGTATAATTTAATATATTATATTTTATATTTATTTATATTATTATAATATACCAATTTTATATATTTAATATATTATTTGATGTATAATTTATATATTTAATTTAAATATTATTTATAATTTATGTATTATAATAATTTATAAATTATAAAATATCTTAAATAATTTTTTAAAATATAAAATTATGAATTAAAATCAATAAAAATTTTATTTATAAATAGAGAGAGACAGGGATATCTTGACATGAATGTAAATATCCCCAATACGCCAGCGAAGTGATGACGTCACAGTAATGGCTGCTGGAGACAAGAAGTTTCGGTTTCCCATTGAGCGTTAATGTTAGCAAAAAATAAGGTCGTGTTAACAGTATTAATAAATTTTTTAAAGAAATTTCTGTTACAGTTTTGCTAAATCTGAGGTAAGGCATTCATATGAATTCAACAAACTTCTGATTAAGTGCGTCATTTTTTTTTTAATCATCAAAAAAGATAAGCCTTCATGTAGAGCATCAATTGCGGATGTTTTGAATATTTGAATGTAATTTAAAAATGTTTTTAAGGTTTTAATTTCTTTTAGTTGATATTTCTATTACTCAGGCGTACTCTATGTTAAGTTTCATCTGAGTTAAATTGTGTTTCTGCTAGTTTTTTTTTTTTTTTTTTTTATTCATTTGGTGTATTATTTACATAAATTTCTCTGCTGAATCGTAAAGCAAGGGTCATATTTTAATATATTTTACTTGATATTCCTGCAGTTTAAATGTATTTTTCAGTCGTTTTCATGTTATTTGTGTTGTTTTTTCTTAATTATTTTACTTGATTACCGAAAATGTCTATATTCAGTTGTTTACTTTCCTAGTATTTAATAAAATTTTATAAAGATAGTCAATCTTCCTGCATGTAATTATGCGATGACCGCGCAAAAAAATATAATCCAGTAACTATGAAGAATCATTTGATAAAATTATCATTAGTGCTCTAGCTGTTAGAAAAATAAAAAAAAACAGCAGAAACACATTTCAACTAAGATGAAACTTAATATAGAGTACGCCTGAGTAATAGAAATATCAACTAAAAGAAATTAAAACCTTAAAAACATTTAAAAATTACATTCAAATAGTCAAAACAGCCGCCATTGATGCTCTAAATGAAGGTTTATCTTTCTTTTTTGATGAATTAAAAAAATGACGCACTTAATCAGAAGTTTGTTGAATGCATATGAATGCCTTACCTAAGATTTAGCAAAACTGTAACAGAAATTTCTTAAAAAAATTTACTGTTAACAAGACTTTATTTTTTGCTTACATTAACGTACAATGGGAAACCGAAACTTCTTGTCTCCAGCAGCCATTACAGTGACGTCACACTTCGCTGGCGTATTGAAATTTGGATAATTTTTACCTTGTCATATAAATAGAGAACACAAATATCATCTGAAATCTGAAATTGTGCAAAAAAAGCCAATGCAAACAACCAGAATGTTTGTCTAACCAGAGTTAAGCTAATGAGTTTTAACAAATTGATCAAATTTAAATCACAAAATAAGAAGTTTGGGGAATTCATACTGAAAATCGTACTTTAAACTTTTCAGAACAATGCCTGAAAGTTCTTAAATATGAAAATTATTATTCCTAGAAGATTTTATTTCTTACGTCCATGTTATTTCAATGGGCACTTCAGTCTGTTTATGCCCAGCTACATATTGATGACGTCACGACTTCAGCGGTGTATGGACATTTCGATCTGTTTATGCCCAGCGCCATGTTGAAACGTGAGACTTCAGCGGCGTATGGGATTTATAAGTAGAGTGCGGATTCCATTGTTTCCTCCCGCAGAAAGCTGAAGGATTCCTCTTCCCCCTTTCATCGCCAAAAGGGTGCCGTTTTTTGGAGGAAAAAAAAAGAAAGGGTTCTTGGCAACTTTCTGTTTCCGTTCTCGAAATAAAAGAAACGTAGATCTAGAAACGAAACTGAAATTTAATTAGAAAAGCAAGCTGTCGCGTTGACAAAGGAAAAACAGGTTTAGCATTTTATTTCAACTAGTCTTACGAGTCTTTTTGAGTCAAATTCACACCCAATCGAAAGATAAAATTGGAGTAACCAATTTATCTTTTATAATAATTTAATTCATATTAAATCCATTTTTTATTTTACTCTATTCTATGACTTGTAATTTCAAAATTCTC
The DNA here is from genome assembly GCA_963931845.1 of Maratus michaelseni. Taxonomy (NCBI): domain Eukaryota; kingdom Metazoa; phylum Arthropoda; class Arachnida; order Araneae; family Salticidae; genus Maratus; species Maratus michaelseni. The sequence continues at coordinate 377,222,453 of OZ007586.1, forward strand.
CAATAGATCAGTTTCAACTGACGTCACACCCTAGCAACTAGATTTGTTTTTTTTTTTGCCCGCCAAAAATGGTGGATTGTGATTGGTTGGCTCGTAATACAGGCTGCAAATCCACGATTATGATTGGTTGATAAGTTTTGGTGGGCTGGTGATCACGTGGTTGAAACTGATCTGTGGGCAAGACCGATTTTTTCCCGTTTAACATAGGCCCTGGCACAAGAAAGGTTCTGAGGCCCTAATTTATTTTGTAAAAGGACCAGGAAAATAAAGAAGGTAGTTTTATCTACTGCGTGGCAATATTTTTGCTGCTCTAATTTTTTTTTATTCAGATGATAAAAAAGGTCCTGGGACCGGACAGGGCCTGATTACCAACAGGGCACACCAGTAAAAAAGAATAGAATTTTTTTTCTTATTCATGGCAGTAATTTTGCATGAATAGGGCCGTTTCAATAAGACGGAAATGTCGATTAAATTTTACTGGTAGTACAAAATGGTTTAAGATTTCTGTTTGAATAGCAAAAATTCGACAAAATTATTTCATACAGTGTTGAATGGCCCGGGTGTGAATCCCCCCCCCCCTCCTGTCGGAATACATGCCATTTTATACTCATCTATGGTCTAGAAGTGCAAGCTGCAGGAATCCCTCGTTGAGAAAAATGCCTGAATTACACTGATTTCATGAATTATCGGAATATTAATTTCATATCTAACATTTTAAGGTGATAAATTTCATGGGATAACTGAATATTTTAGAAATATACAATAGGGCAGTTGCAATCAGCTGATCAACCATTGTATTCACTTGGAGGTAAGGGTAATTCCACAAATCAGAACTGCCTATTTGTACTGTTTACCTCCAACGTGACATCAATTGCAACTGTCCTATAAAATATTTTAGGAAAATGTAAAATATGATGAAACATTTTCTTTTCTTTTAAAATTATTCTGGGATCCAAAATGAGTACTTTCCAACACATTCCTGAAATAATTTTTATTATTTAATACATTAAATTCAGCAGGCATTCGTTATAAATAAGAAATAGAAGAGTATTTCTCATTTTTTCAATAAAAGGTAATCTTTCAAAAAATGGAGTTAAAGTTGATAATTTGCAATGGTTATTTACACATAGTAAATAAGGGAAAGTTCGTTATCAGTGATGAAATCAGAGCAACACCCCCCCCCCTTTTTTTCCTGGACAAAAATGTTAAAATTTAATGCTCATACAATTATTAGAACTGAAGCTTTAATACATTTATAGAAAAAGCTATTCAATCCCAAAGTTGTAATAATATTGAATCACGCAAACGCGGGTGAAATGAATAGGGAACAGGTCTTGGGAGTGGTAGGAGCACTGGAATTCCAATGACAGTTTGGCGGGAAAAACCCGGTTTGGCGCGCTATCCTCCCACACTCACGTGAGTGTGGGAAGAGAGATGTTTGATTCAAGAAAAGGTTATTAGTCCGCAGTCTATTTATATTAGATGTCTATGGCTTGCACGGAATTTCCTGAAGCGTGAAGTTATATCTTTTCTCCACCACGTGGAGTATTCGAGCGCTTGAATCCCAATAGAGCAGTATAATACCGCGACCTACCGTGACCTACGTTATACACGGCCGGTGTATGACGTTTAAAACGTCGCATGGAGTGGATCATTTTAGCACGGCGATTGGTGCAAAGCGACGCGCGCCAAATTTTACACCAATCGCCGTGAAAAAATGATCCACTACATGTGACGTTTTAAACGTCATGCATCGGCCGTGTATAACCGCGACCTGCGTTATACCGCGACCTACGTTATATACGGCCGGTGCATGACGTTTTAAACGTCACAAGGAGTGGATCATTTTTATACGGCGATTGGTGCAAAACGGGAGGCGCGCCACTCTGCACCAATCGCCGTGCAAAAATGATCCACTGCATGTGACGTTTTAAACATCATGCACCGGCCGTGTATAACGTAGGTCGCGGTTATACACGGCCGGTGCATGATGTTTAAAACGTCACATGTAGTGGATCATTTTTACAAGGTGTTTGGTGTAAAACGGTGGGGGGGGGGTGCGTCGCTTTACACCAATCACGAGTAAAAATGATCCACTACGTGTGACGTTTAAAACGTCATGCACCGGCCGTGTATAACGCAGGTCGCGGACCTACGTTATGCACGGCTGGTGCATGACGTTTAAAACGTCACATGGAGTGGATCCGAGACTAACAAAAAAGACAGGCTACCGCGGTGCATTCCACTTATCTTTTTTTACAGACCGCTAGAGTGACGTGATGCTCTTTTCGTACACCTGCATTCGTGCATTCGAGCATCACGTGACTCCGGCGGTCTGTAAAAAAATATACGCGTAAAGCACCGCGGTAGCCTTTCTTTTTCGTTAGCCTCGGAGTGAATCATTTTTACACGGTGATTGGTGCACAACGGTGGGCGCGCTGCTCTGCACCAATCGCAGTGTAAAAATTATCCACTCCATGTGACGTTTTAAACATTATGCACTGGCCGTGTATAACGTAGGTCGGGATAGTACGACCTCTACTGAAATAGGCTTTAGAAGAAGAAATTTGTTCCTCGAAAAATGTTTGAAATAAGGAAAGATCAGTTGACGCCACTCAGGGCGAAACTTTGACGTCATTCAGAGCAAATTATGATTTGATTGGTGTACGAAAAGGGACGAGTTTGTCTGATTGGTTGGAAGAGGGGGAGATTCATTGACGGGAGTGTTTGTTTGTAAACATGCCCTTTCCTTATAAGGACGCTGACGTAGCACGGTTCTACTCGGTTCATCTGCTTCTACCAATCAGCTGCTTGAACATTGAGAGTCAGCCACATTGGTGTAACTAGAACTATTTTGCGGGGTGAGCCCAGGCCCCCTAACTGATAAGTTCTTTGTGGGTGGGTGTAAATGCACGTGCATTGGGAAATATTTAATAAACTCGCATTGAGACGACACTCATTAATTTAAAGAAAATATTTAATTAAAATTAGTAACAACTTATTATTAAGATTAATAAGCAAGAATACTATCGACTGTGTTACTGGAATTTTTAAGATGACTAGACGTTCCGAGACAGTCCCAGCTTTAGGCTTGATTCCCAGGTCTTCAAACACTTTTCTTTAATGTCCCACTTTTTAACACAGTCTATAAACTAGCCCGATTTTCCAAAACTCAACTTAAAAAAAATGAATACTTTGATTCTTTTCAAATTTCAATTCTCTACTAATAAAATGTTGGAACACTTCACGGTGTGTTATAAAATACAGTAAAATCCTATGAAAACAAAACCTGTCTTCTGTCCTGTTTTTGAATAAGAACACCTGCTAATTTCATGTGTTTCCGAACAAAAATGACTTAAAAATGTGTCATAAAGTAGCCAGTTTGTATTTGAGAACAGCCTTAAATATATTTATTTCGATAGTCTGAAATCCTTTATATGAAATTAGGTAAAAACTCAGTTAAAAATGTATCCTTCATAATTATCTCTATCGCATTTTAACGTTATTTATACCTTTAATTGCGATTTAACTCTCCACGAGTTTTTAAAAGGGGTGCACTGAATAGTAGTTTTGGCCGAATACTGAATATTCAACATGCGTGAAATCCGAATATTCGGCTGGCCGAATACTTCTATATTCCAGGCTTAAAGGTATTAAAAAACATTTTTACATAATATTTAACAAAAATATTTCCAGTTTGAAGAACAAGATCTTTTTACTTTACTGTGAGAAATGTACAACATTTCACTCAAAACCCCTGTATACTGCTCAGAAAAACAACATAGGGAAGGCAATATGAAAGCAACTCTGCTCTGGTTTTCGACTAAATCCACAAAATTGCCGCTAAACATCAAAATGTTCGATCAGTCATCACCCATCATCCCGGTTAACATTACAGTGACTTCTAAATACGAATACTGGAGAAATCCCTCTTGCAACTTGTAAGTTACCGAGACTATCCAGTGAAACCCATTAAGCTAAAGAGAAACTTTTCGACTGCGAAATGATGAAATATTTTTTCATCCTATGAGCACGAACCTTGTTCGTGATATCATGCACAAGAGCTCTGATGGCTAAAATAACAACTTTTGTCCTCTGCGAGAGATGCAGAGGTGATATAAGCCAATGCAGAGAGATTCTAAGCAGCTTCTGAATGGAATTGTAAATACATTTTGTTTCAGACTCATTGTCATAGCTCTGAGGGGAAGAGTTTGTTCTTCGGGCAATCATAAAGGATTCCAGTTGGTTTTAATCGAGAAAATCCGGCGAGGCTTATATTTTCAGGTTGGAGTTATCAACCGGAATAGAAGAGTGAGGCGTCCCACCTGGACTCTTAGAAAGGAAAATTAACTGACCTCCTATCAACTTCGAAAGCGTTTTCACCCCTAGCGGTGTAAAGGATCCTGCCACGAAAGCAGCGGAAGGAGAGCTACTTCTCTCACACGATAAAAGTTTGTCGAGACTTTAATAATTTTGATTTGTTATAATTTCAGTGGTGTAATTGTTGTAATCTTTACTTAATTGACTTTGATTATCAGCTAAACAGGAAAAAAATTGTGATTCTCATTTAATCAACAATTTGTATTGCGTTAATATCTTTTCGAATCTAATAAATACCTCTTTGTTTTAAATGAGAGTGGATAGATGAAGTCACATGCTACCACTTCAAACACTTAACCTAGAAAAGTGTATGCTTTGAATTATTATTTAAAAGAGGATAGTCTTAAAACTCTTTTAATTAATAAGAGTTAAAATCCATCGTTTCTTCTATGAATTAAAATAAATTAATGAAACTTTCTTATATTTTAAGACAAATATTTTAAAATCAAATGACAAATATTTTAAAATCAAAGCGAAATTTTGAAGGACTTAGAAGTTAAAACTTTACAGTCGTATAATGTTTATTTGTCAAAAAGGGACTAAAGTAATAAAAATAAAATCTAATCAAAAAGTAGCAACTCAGCAAAAAACTTGACAAGTAATTGCTTCAAGAAGTATTGCTTCTTCTGATTGAATAATGACATTTTTAAATGCACCAAACTGGGAGCTCATTTTCAGAAGTTGTAAGCATACAGGGTGTTCCTAAACTTTTGAAACAAATTTTCAGGGGAGATAATGCGGTCAAGACAAACATTTTTTGGACTGTAAACCAGCATAGCAATCCACTTATTCTATCAAAAATACAATACAGTCAATCAAAAATCCCGGGTACCTCACTACAAGCTAAACCCCAATTTTCGTTCATAACTTTAACAATAATGAAGATATTTTAGCGAGATTTTCATCATATTAACTTTGCTTTGTTTGAAATGTGATGAAATCATTGTAAGTGATTGAATTTTGGTCAGTGATAAAGTATATGTACTTTCAGCTGCATTTTGAATAATGGAATGTCTAGCTTGCTGTTTGGATGGGAATTGTGGCAATTTTCAGCACTTCTTGTCATGTCATCATATTTCACAGAAATCAAAGTCTATTGAAAATATCGTTACAAACGAAAATCCAATTTTGGCTTGGAGTGAGATACATTTAGTTGATTTTCTTAACTGTTATTTTTCAAACAACGAAACAACAAATGAATAATGTAAAAAGATTCTTTTTTATTTAAATCAGTCTATTTCTTAATTATTCTGAATATATTTATTTATTCACAGTTAAAAATAGAAGTTATAAAAAAAATTCAAAACATATTTTTTGAAAGTTTTTTTAAGTACTTAGTTTGGCCGAATATTTTGATATTTGGCAGACCGAATAGTTTGATATTTGGCAATATGGCTGAATACCAAATATTTGGTGCATCCCTAGTTTTTAAGGTATACGAATAAAACGTACACAGGTGGGCATTAAAACCATAAATAAAACCTCTCCTCCCCCTCCCTTTTTTTTAAATGTTTACAAAAATTCAGAAATATTACTTTTAGAAGTATGCAGCTGAAAGATATTCATATATTCAAAACAGTCAGTTTAAAATTCAATAAAGTTTGCAAGCAAAATAGAGAGGTCCCTCTCAGAATGTTAAAAATAAATATTTGTGTTTCACAAGACCGAGACATGGGCTGTATCTATCTGAATTGGTATTGTTGATGAATTGAAATTCTACTTTCTGATTGAATGAAAGATTCTATGATAATTTAACTCGATATGCTGTGTTCATCATTAAACATAGACTCTTTTCGCAATAATATCTACTACAGAAATATAAATGATAAAAAAAAAAAAAGGCTAAATTTGGCCATTTTTTGTCCTTATCAATATTTTATAACAAAAGACAATAATTTAACAGCTTAGTGAAAGTACATGTTAATGTTACATTTTCTCAAAATATGTTTTATTTTTTCGATGAAGATGTTATGAGATATTCTATCATATTGTAAAGCTAAAATATCAAGTTTCAAATTAGTCTTGAAGAGCTGATAGAGGATTTATTAATATTTAATATTTTAAAATGAAATAATTTAAATATTATCATATTATTTAAATATAACATCTTCTTCCGCTAAGCTCTTTCTTTTATACAGAATTTCAAAGATCTCATAATGAGAAATTTAATCATAAAACATACACTCTGGATCTTGAAGCATAGGCCTACATGGCAGTAGCACAAACAAAAGTTTCCGGTATTTTAAACTACAGAACTTATTTGTGCACTGATAATTATGCATGGAAACTGAAATTATCCCATACGCTTAAAGCCACAGGGAAATTGCAAAAAATTCCTCCTTCCTCAAAGGATGCTCCTGCCAAGATTTTCTTACCCACTCCTCGACAATTAATGGACCAACAATTTGACAACTATATCCTGGTTTGCCCGAAAGAGATTAATTATCACTTCTTAAAATTGTTTATAGTGGTCGTTTTCCTATCCGAAGTGTCCCCCTCTCACCGACTATGACCACAGCACATAATATTTTATAGCTTTGTTGAAATACTACTAAATTGGACTTCTTAGAACTGATTTTTTCCCCATCACCCTGTGACAAAAAAGATAACTCGCTCAGATTCGGAGCCTTCAGAAATTATTTAACTTTATTTATTCTGGGTCCCTAGTATTGCTCCAAGCCTAATGACTGTTGTTCTTTGCCCTCCCCCCCCCCCATCTCCCTCATACATACATTCACATATGTGTGCGCTCTGATTTTGATTGTATTAGTTCTCAAATCAGAAACATGTGTTATATTTGTTTCTGTAAACTTTCAAATATTTATAAATTAAAATTTTGAGTAATCAGTGTCATAACATTTTCACTTGAATTTGAAATTCTGGGGTGGACACTGGAATTACCTGAGGTGGCCGTGCCCACCCGCCCCCCCTCTAGTTACGTCTACGTAGATAGGTATTTATCTTCACTATCTTATATTTCCAAGATATTTTCTAGATTGACGATGGTTAAGCAAGTACATACGAATATAATATAAGTTTATAAGCACTGTAAGTTTTTAAGCATATATACGGCTTTCATAATTCGATTCGCTGTATATAAATCTTTCTTAGCAATGGTTATTTATGTTCATGGTATTTTCAAAAATTTTTAACTGCTATAGACATCATTTCTTCAAGCAGAATATTTAATGTAAGAAAGACGATAATTAGTTTAAAAAAAATATATATTTTCTTCAATAAGCTTGGCATTTTAATTCTTTTTTAAGAAGTATCAATTACAATAACGACAGTTTATCTTTCTGATGTTTAGCCAGATTTTTGTGAGTTCCCTTTGTACTTTGTGCTGTTGCACCTCTTAATGTTAGATTCTTTTTAACCTGCAACTACGTCTACATATCAAACATAACATTTCAGTTTTCCCTTGAATATAATAGTATTGTAAATCACCTTTTAAGAAAATCTGTTCACAGTGTGTAAAAAGCTTTAAAATATTCTTTTATAAATCCTGAAGTGTGAGAGAGTATGCCAATAAAATGTCTGTATATTAATAAAAACTGAAAGAAAGAAAAGAAAGATCATGCAGGAATTAACACAATTACTAACCAAAGTAATGAAAATAATTAAAAAGCTTAAATCAAATAATCTTAAAGCTTAAATCCATATATTCGACTAAAGCCCAAGTGAAGAACATGGGTGACATATTCGGGATTTTTGTGTCAAGCACAAACTTGATAATTTGTGTCACTTTCAGAGCGACTCATTTAAAGCTATTTAATTTTTAATTTTTATTTTTTTAATTTTAACTGTTCTAAATTACCTCCGAATTTTATTAATTTTACATTTCTTAGTATTTAATAAATACAATATATTATTTTGTAAAGTGATGTAAAATGGAACAGAGTAATACAATCAAGTACTAGTTTCGACATAAAACAAATACAAATTATAAGTAAAATACTGTTCGTGCAAAGAATACTTTCATCCTGCGTTTTCTAACTAAATTAAACAGAAGTAAAATGCCAAAGGCTTTGCTGGCCACAGATAAGTTGTCGTCGGGCCAGTTGTGGACCGCGGGCCACGTGTTTGACATGCCTGGTTTACAGGGACACTCAGAAGAATCCTGTTATATTATGGTCGACGGAGAAAGATCGTTTGCGGTTTATTTTAATGATGTTACACTATTTCAAACATAATGTAATTAATATGCATTTCTGAGGTGCATTAAAACATGCTGTCTGTAGAATATGGCGTGTAAAGCATTTATCGTTCATTCAGATGGTCACATAAAAGAATTCGGATACATTAATGGTCTACGGGGGAAAAATGTTTGCAGTGCATTTAAATGATGTTACACTATTTTAAAAGTAATGAGATTTGTATACATTATTGAGGTGCACTACAAGATGCTTACTGTAGAAAATGCCGTGCATAACTGTTATCATTCATTTACAGGGACACACAAAATATTTCTGTTACCTTCTGTTCTGTCTATGAGCAATAAATACTGAAAATACGTTTTTTTGTAGTATGCACTTTTACGTTTAACTAAATTTTTGTATACTACGTGGTAGGTATAAATTCTATAGATTATATACAGGGTTACACAAAATTACACAAAATAATTCGTAAACATTACTGTGTATGAGCACGACTTTTGTTTAAGTGTGTTTTTTAATTGAGTTATCATTTTTCAGCTGAACTATATTTAGTAAGATACTAAATGAATTCATATACAGGGCTACACTAAGAACCGGATACACTACCATCTATGGCTGGAATTTCTGAAAGTGCGTTTTCCGTTGTGTTAGGGTTTTTTCATTGAATTACATTTTGAATTAATATGAAGAGTGTATACACATATGTAGGTATACAGGGTTGTACAAAATTATTCGAGTGCATTTCCGTCTATTGACGAAAATTACTAGATGTGAATTTTCGACTGTGTTATGCTTTTGTAACTAAGCTAAATTTTAGCACACTATGTAATGTATATACAGATCTATAGATAATGTAGAACACAAAAGAATCCGATTATCTTTTCCAGCTATGGGCAGTAACTGCTGAAACATGGTTTTAAAATGTGTTATCCATTTTCTAAGCTGTTTAATTAGATACCTTCCTTTGCCTTTTTAAATGGTGAAGTTTCTCAGAGGCGGCTCGTCGGGGGAGGCAATGAATGCTTAGTCTACCTCGTAAAACTAATTTAAAATGAACAAAATCTAAATTAAAATATTTCATATATCTATTTTATAAATGAAATTTAAAAAGATGGTATGGCATACTTCATCATTATATAACTTTAAAATTTTCTACAAGCCCGTGACAAATAATAGAACTATGTACAAGGTGGCCATAATTAAACTGACGGTACTCAGAGTGTTCTGTAGCGCGATCTAATTGCGAGAATGGCGCCAAATTTTGTAGGAAGATTAAACAAGACGAGGGACGAAGGATTCCGCGAAAAAAAAATTTAGTTCCAAGAGTCACCGCCAGTGGAATATGTGGCGCTGTGTATTCGAAAAAGAGAGTTTCAAAAAATGAAGAATCAATACTGAAATAAAATTACCGTTTATTTAACGAATTTAGCAATTTAATCCAAGCTCAAAATGGTAACAGTTTATAAAAAGCTAAAAATTTACATAAACACTGCTAAAGTTTCTTTATCTGCAATTTCACTTACAGAGCCCCAAAGAAAGCAACAGCAGAGGAAGTTCTTTATTCAAATTTTACGTTACATCTTTTGGCCCAGTGCCAGCTTGTTCGGCTTTTAAAGGTAATGTGCTACTGTTAGAAGCAATTTCATTGAAAGTTATCTTTCATAATGTCTCCTTCTTTAGTCGAGCGAGCTCTACTAGTCAAATTCTTTTACCTCAACCAGTGCAATGCGCCAGTCGCTCTTCGTTCTTTTAGAAACCACAAAAAAATGTGTAAAGGTAACGGTCCTTTCTCAGTTAATGGTTTAAAAGCAATGGTTGAGAAGTTTGAGAAAACAGGTTCTCTAAATGTTCAGTCAGGCAGAGGACGAAAACCCGTATCACAGGATACAATCGAAGAAGTGGCAACGACGATTGTCGACAGAGCACCAGACAATATTGCTACCACTTCCAGCGCTCGTGGGATAGCTCGGAATCTGGATATGCCTTACTGTACGGTATGGAAAATCCTACGAAAGATTATCCACTTCTATCCATACAAGATCAGCGTGTACAAGAGTTACATCACACCGACCATGATCAGCGATTAACTTTTGCTCTCACTTTTCTTGCCAGAATGGAGTTGGATGATGCTTGGCCCTGGAAAATCATATGGGGAGACGAGGCCCACTTTTACCTGAATGGAACTGTAAATACCCAGAACTGCCGAATTTGGGATAACAAGTCACCAAGAGCATTCAAGGAAATTCCTGTGCATTCACCAAAGATAACTGTTTGGTGTGGTTTCACAGCAGATATGATCATAGGTCCATTCTTCTAAGAGAACATTACTCCGACAGGACCTGTAACTTGTTCTGTTACCGGAGACAAATATCGCCAAATGCTAAACAACTTTGTTATTCCGGAAATTCAGCAAAGACAGTGCCTGGAGACAATCATTTTCATGCAAGATGGAGCCCCTCCACATATTGCTTTGCGGGTACAGCAGCTGCTACGACAGAAATTCACAACAGAAAGAGTCATTAGCCGCTGTTTTCCAATTGCATGGCCACCTCGGTCCCCTGATCTTACACCCTGCGACTTTTGGCTATGGGGTTACCTAAAGTCCAAGTTCTATCACGGAGGTGTCCAAGACCTGGCAACGTTGAAGGATAACATATCGCGAACTGTACGGGAGACTCCTGAAGACATGTTATTCTTTGCTGTTGTAAATGCTGTGCACAGAAAGCAATATGTGGTCCACAAAAACGGCGGCCACATCGAACCTGAGTTGGATGTGCTAACTAAACGGTAATTTTATTTCAGTATTGATTCTTCTTTTTTGAAATTCTCTTTTTCGAATGCACAGCGCCACATATTCCCCTGGCGGTGACTTTTGGAACTAATTTTTTTTTCGCGGAATCCTTCGTCCCCCGTCTTGTTTAATCTTCCTACAAAATTTGGCGCCATTCTCGCAATTAGATCGCGCTACAGAACACTCTTGAGTACCGTCAGTTTAATTATGGCCACCTTGTATATTCTTTTATCGGATACGGAGGCTGGAAATGGATTAGCTGCTCAGAATGGCCGATTAAAAGTGAACGAATTCGGGAGTAAAGGAGAAGAGGAAAGAAGTATTACGGTCAATCAGGTCTGTAGGCTTCAAGCTGTATACCTCCGTTAGATAGAGCAAAAAGAAAAAAAAAATGTTGGGCCTCTCAGTTATTTTCAAAGATAAAAGAAGCAAGAACAAAAAATCATGCATCACGCGGCATAGATTATGAAACACTTTCTGACGCTATCGGAATATTGTTAAGAAATGCCCTTTTTGTTCATACAATGAAATGAGATATCTAAATAAACATTAAAAAATAACCACAACGCAGTAAAAATTCATTTTCAGGAATTGCTGTCCATAGCCGGTAATGTGTGTGAATTCTATATCGTGCAATCCTGTATATGAAATACACTCCTCATAATACTCTAAAAATAAACATTTTAAATGCCTATCTCAGCTTAAAACTTAAATCTAGCAGTTATGGCTCATACTTAGTTCTGTAACGGAAGTTCTGTAATCGAAATCTTTTGAGTGTCTCTAAATAAACGAAATATTCTACAAAATCTAAATTAAAATATTTCATACCAATCTATTTTTAAAATGAAATTTAAAAAGATGGTATGGAATACTTCATCATTATATAACTTTAAAATTTTCTACGAAATGTCCGTGACAAATAATAGAACTATGTATATTCTTTTATCGGATATGGAGACTAGAAATGGATTAGCTGCTCAGCATGGCCGTTTAAAAGTGAACGAATTCGGGAATAAAGGAGAAGGAAAGAAGTATTACGCGTCCATGTGTATTACGCATCTGTAGGCTTCAAGCAGTTTAGTCTCCGTTGGATAGAGCAAAAGGTAGAGACTGATTCTATTGCATTGATATAATAAATTATAATAAATAAACCTACAGAAAACATGCGCTAGTGCACCTCAGTAATGTATATCAATTTTATTAAAATGCACTGTAAACGATTTTTTTCCATAGATATTAATGCAATGTAATATTTTTGTGCGTTCCTGTAAACGAACTATAAATGTTACTTACTCTATACTCTATACAAATCATCTTGCCAGCCACCTCAGTTACGCATATACATTTCCTTATGTTTGAAGCAGTTTAACATCACTAAAATGTACTGCAAACGATTTTTCCCCATTGACCGGAATGTAACAGAATACTTTTGAGTGTCCTTGTAAACAAATTTTAATTGATACTTATTCTATAATCTATAGAAACATGTTGTCGTCCACTTCAGTGACGCATATCAATTTTGTTATGATTGACATTGTGCAACATTATTAAAATGTACTGAAAACGATTTTTCTCCTTTGCCCGTAAGGTATCGGAAAAATTTTGATTGCCCATGTAATCTAACCATAAAGGATACACACTTCATTTTCAATACCAAATATGCTATGGTCAAACTAAATAACATATATCAATTACATGGAAACCTGATTGTATTTACGCGAGTTAGAGCACGGACAGACAGACAGACGGACAGACAAACCGAATTCATAAACACTTTTCAACTATGTTGGAAAGTGTTAAAAATATTTTAGTCTAATTGAGGCCCTATAAGCATAGGTCCCGAAAGCAAAATTTTATTAAATAGACTAAGGAAAAAGTCTTTCAGACTTGTGCAAGGGCCAGGAGCATTTCCGACTGCCCTCTCCTATTTACGTTATGACCCACCGTGAAAAATTAAAAAATATATATATTTATTTAAAACGACAGTGTAAATATTAATTAGTGCTTTTATTCAAACGTCGCTGCGTTTTTACATGTTCCTAAAAATGTTTAAAAAATCAAATAAAATACACTGGTGTACAAAATTAAGAGAATTTTCAGAATTGGTCAATTACCTTCAGAACTACTGGACATATTTTAATGAAATTTGGTATGAACATAGGTTGATATAATGCAAATAAAATAATAATTTAACAGTTATAATACACACGCATGATTGTTCGTAACACTCATCAGAAACGGTGTGAAACAGTGGTTAAAGAATCGAACAAAAATGGGTTAATAGGGGTATGGTCCCCCCTTACAGATATACAGGCCTCACACCACGATTTTATACTGAAAATAAGGCAGTTTATGAGTTCCTGTGGCAATTGCTCCCACCCGTTCAGCAACACTGTTTTCAGGCCCTGGATGGTTCTCGGAGGGGGGTTGTGAGTTGCAATTGCTCTCCCCAGAGCGTCCCAAACATGCTCTATAAGATTGAGGTCTCAAGATCTGACTGGCCAATCCATCCGGCAAAAATCTTCAGTTTCCAGAAAATCGTCGACCAGATGAGCTCTATGTGGTCTGGCGTTGCCGTCCATTAAAATGAAATCAGGGCCAACTGCACCACTGAAAAGGCGAAAATAGAGCTCCAAGATCTCATCTCTATACCTCACAGCAGTCACAGTGCCTCTTTCAAAGACATGAAGGTCTGTGCGACTGTCCAACATTATGCCTGCCCAGACCATCAAACCCCCGCTGCCATAATGGTCAATTTCTCAGACATTGGAGGGAAGGTAGCGAGTCCCTGGTTCTCTCCATATGAAAGTACGGCGAGAATCAGTTGTTAGGCTAAACCGGGACTCATCAGTGAAGAGAACGGTTGCACATTGATTTCTACACCAATCTCTATGATCTTTGTACCATGCTAAACGGACTCTCTTGTTTACAGAAGTGAGCGGGATCAAAACGGGTATGCGTCACGGCTACGGGTATTTCAATCAGTAGTGCGAAAAGGGTGTATCAACGAGGACATTTGACAGTATAGATTCCCTTTTCTTTTCCCCCGATATTTCAATCCCCTCCCGTAAAGCTGATATCAAGTCATAAAACAGCAGGTCTTCTTGCAAACAGGCCTCTCTCACGAAGCCTTCTGAAAACAGTAACTCTTGAAACTCGGCTTCGTGTGGCCGCATAGAGATCATGAGAGAGCTGAGAAGCTGTAGCATGCCTGTTACGCCTCGCTGTAATTGACAAATAACGATCTTCATTGGTCGTTGTGGCTCTTGGACGACCTTGGCCAGGATTTCTCTCGATAGATCCGGTATTCTGAAACTGTTTCCGTAAGTTGGACCCGACGCTGGGCTATATCAAACTCTCTACAAATCTGAACTTGAGATTGGCCTGCTTTTAACCTCCCTACGATTCGCCACCTCATTCCATGATCTAAACGTCGGTGGTTACTTATTTTGACTGTTTGAATTTGAATTCAACCGATATCTGCAAAAAACAAACAGCCAGAATGGTTAAATTCTTAATGGTTAAATTAACCTTATTCGATAGCTACAATATTTGAACATGTGCAACTCGGAATAGTGTTAAAACTATTGTAATTATATAGGATAAGAAGTATTTCTTTTAATATTATATTCCATTTCAAAACTTTTCTTGTTTTTCAATGTTCAATTTTTTTCTTTTATTAATATTGTTCTACAGTTGATCGGGCAGAGTGAGATACAATTTTTTAGTTTAAAACAAGTGTCTCAATAGAAATCGACTGTTCTTTGCTTATATTTGTAAATCTTCTGCCCTTGAAGACGTGATTTACAATATAAGCTTTCATCTGTGTATATACTCTTGTTTCTTCATTTGTATTTTACATATTTCATTGCATAGGGCTACATATTTTAATTTGAATTTTTCCTCTGCTATTTCTTATAGTGATTTCATAATATTTGGTCAATATCTTATGTTTCAATGGTTTAATTGTACAGAAAGTTTATATATATATATATATATATATATATATATATATTCATTTTAAATGCTTTAAAGAATTATACTTCAATTCTATGATCTCCTATATATCAACTCACATTTGAATGGAGAAATATAATACATACATAAATTAGGCATGCACTAACTAGTGAAAATTGCATCGCGAGATAGATTATGAAATATTTTTAACATTACCGGGGTATGGTTAAGTAACTGTATTAAAAAACGTAAACCAAATAATTCATTTATCAATGGATCCTAGTTAAACACAATACATATAATTTAAAGATTTTAAAATGCATGTCTAACTTTATTTATTAACCATATTCACCTTAATTCAATATGAAAATACATAACTTAAAAGGAAGGAAAAACTATTTTCGCTAAAAAATAATATAAATTATTTACTCAAATTTAAATAGTAAGCACATTAACTGATTCATAATTCTAAATTAAAATCAACCACCCATTATTCTGTTTGATAAAACACTGAAAAATTACCATTTTCAGTTATTAAATAATAAACAAGAACGAAAAATCATGCGTCAAGCATAGATTATGTAACACTTTCCAACGCTTCCAAAATAATTTTACGAATCATACTCTTCAATAAGCTAAAAGATAACATCTAAGTAACCCAAATACTTTTATTCAGCCCTGTATAGGATCTATAGATTTGTATATATACTACATAGGATGCTAAATTTTAGTTCAGTTAGGAAACACGTAGCACAGTTTAAAATTCTCCGTCTGGAGTTAAATAATACGGAAATGTTTTCCCGAACTTTTGTGCTTCCCTGTATAGGATCTACAGAATTTATACACATCACGTAATAGACAAAAAGCGATTTAAAATTAAAATCGCGTTTAGTAACTTAAAACGCACTTCCAGGAATTATTGTTAACATACAGTAGAGAATTCTTTTGTGTGTCCCTGTAAATGAACGATGACTGCTATACACACAATATTCTGTAGTAAGTCTCTTGTAATGAACCTTATATAAATTTCAATGCGTTTAAAATAGGGAAACATTGTTTACATAAAGCGCAGACGATTTTTCTCCATAGACGTAATGTAACGGAATTCTTTTGACTGTCCCTGTAAAGTAAGTATAAGTGCTATGCACACCCTATTCCATATTAAGCTTCTTCTAATGCACCTTAGTGATATATATAAATTTCAATGCGTTTAAAATAGTGAAACATTATTTAAATAAACCGCAAATGATTTTTCCCCATAGACCGCAATGTAACGGAATTCTTTTGAGTGTCCCTGTAAAAAAACTATAAGTGCTACATACTTCCGTTGAAATAGGGAACATGCTATAGATAATGATTATAACATATAAAAATTGCAGGGCAATCCGAGCATATTTACGGGAGTTAGAGCACGGACAGACGGCAGACGGCAGACGGCAGACGGCCAGACGGCCAGACGGCAGACGGCCAGACGGCAGACGGCCAGACGGCCAGACAAACCGAAGTCATAAACACTTTTCAACTAGGTTGGAAAGTGTTAAAAATGATAAAGAAAAATTTATCGATTAAAAAAATACCTTTATAAAACATAGAAAAAAAAATATATTTACACAAGTGTAGAAGCTCACTTATCAGGGATTTCCCGAACAATCACTGACTCACACTGACTCTTGGATAAAAGAATCTTTTTAAAACATGATAAAAATTATCGTCCCTATAATCTCTCATTACTTCAAAGAAATTAATAAAAATTAAGCTTTAAGTGACTGATAAAAAACACTTTGAGATGAATATTTTTAATAGCTATTTTAAAAAAAGCAATTCACTTATATGAATAAAATAAAAACAAGCCAATTAATCTTTCTCAATTTAAATTATTAACACTTCAACAATATATTCATTCTATCCACACTTAAAACACATTTCACAATTTTTTCTGTTAAAAATTTAACTTAGCTACATTTAAAATATGATATATACCACCATTTAAAATCCAATCATAAAAATAATATATAGGTCTTTGAATCAGCCACTTCCTTAAAAAAAAAGGAATATATTCCCATCACATACACATTCTCATTAAAGATTATTTAAATAATACATAGACCTTTTAATAGATATATCATTCACTTCATTTAACAAAGAAATTAATCCTCACTAAATACCTATTTCTCCCATTCAAAATCACATTATGAAAAATACATATTAAGACTTTTATAAATATTGAAAAAGACTTTAAAATACCTCATTTAAACAAGCCATATATATATATATATATATATATATATAATTATAATATCTATGAATTTCAAAAAACATATCAAGTTCTTGTATCATTCTACTTAAATCTCCAAAGAGATAATTAATGATAATGTGTAGACAGAATACCACATAGCTAATAGATTAGCACGTGCAATCATAATATTACCATAGCTTGTGCTTCAATGGTAATTGGCCAAAAATACTGAAAACATGAAGAAAATTTAAAGAGAGAGAGAGAGAGAAAAAAAAATAATAATTTGGAGTTGCTATCAAGTGAATACAAATGGATTAAGAAATGAAATATGAACCATATACAATGGAAAATTGGACAACAAGAGAATTAAATCAGAATTGGATATGAAAAAACACATGTAGATATAATCATCAGCCTGGATGTACCCACATGTGTTTTAAAAAATAATTCAGTATTTCATAATTCTACTGGCATATATGCTAAGATCAGTAGAATCACCCAGGTATACTGAATTATTACCAGAAAACAATTGGAAATATTAAAATTTGAAATAATAAAATTGGAAATAAAAAACCCGTAAAGAATAGATAAAATATTTTACTCTGAATAATTATCCAGAATTCTTAAACATCACAAGTTCTCCATTATACCACACGTCCACATGGCACACATCATGAAATATCTCATACTTGTTGACATAGTCGAGTTGAGAGAAATTATTTGAAAGACAAGTTGAGAGCACATCTTTTGAAATATTACCCTAACTATGACACCCCAACACAAATTGATTCAAAAACACACAAATTTATTCTTGTGATAATACACTAATAACAAAATTATATCCGTGAATATACAAATACTCTATTCAATTTTAATCCCTAAAAGTAAAATAAATATACAAGCGATAGCGTCCTCTATAGGTAAATTAAATATAATATTAACAATATTATCAACATCTACCTGACAAGTAAGGTGCCTCCAACTGTTGGTATGATAATTATTCAAAATTAAGATTGAGTTACATATCCACTATATTAGATTTAATTATATATATAAACATTAAAAAACAATACTCCTTGTAGTTTTACATTAAAATCGTACAAAATCCCACTATATGAATAAATTTACCCAGAATTAAATCCATCCTACACAGCATTTCAAATATTCTTAACAAGAGTATGTATTATGTAAAAGAGATATTTTTAATACAAAGTGCTGGTGCTGCCATCTGTGTTAATCCACTTATATATATATATTATAGAATTTATATAAAATAATTAATGTTTTATTTTACTTCTACTTAAATATATTATAGAATTTAGAGATTGATTTAAATATCAAATTAAATATATCATAAACAATTTAAAATATCTCAAAATTTATTTAAAAAAAATTAAACTAATAGTATTACTACTGTGTTTCAATCTTTATAATGCAATGCAGTATTTAAAAGACTTATTAAAATTAAACTTTCAAAAAACAAACAAACACTATATATATATATATATTGCATATAGATATGTTTGTGATTTATAATCATCAATGTTATCCATGTATAATTTTATGTGTTTTTTTGTATAAGTTAATTTATATATGTTTTAAAAGTAAGCATCAGTAACACTTAAAACAGAGGTGATCGGCTAAACGCACTATCACAGACTATATAAAGTGTATATAATGTTCAATCAATTAATAAATGTCCTTATATGTTTTAATTGTATTTATGTATGTTATAATTTTTTTTGCTATATCTTTTGTTATATGTTATTGCACACTAACACAATAATTTTTTGTTATATGTTATCGCACACTAAAACAATAATTTTTTGTTATATGTTATCGCACACTAAAACAATAAATGTTATTTAAAAGAGTTGATGATTGAATTTATCATAAAAATTGGATAACCATATATTTTTGCTTGATCTCGAATAAATCTAATATTTTTGTTTTTATTTATATCTGAGCATAGGTATTTTATACGATGAAGATAATTGATAATTATATTTTTATAAACTGACTAGCAAGCTACGCCCGCTAGGCTGGTCAATTTCTTTTAACGAACCTTTAATCAAACAAAATATTGACATTTCATAAATAACTTTTATATTTTAACAGAATAATAAGGCTACTATAATTTGTGACTCGTGCTATAGCCAATATACTCGTCAGGACACGTCGCCCTTATCATTATCTTTTTACGCATGAAGGTTTCGCTATGGTACTCCATTGGAAAATTTGGTAATTTTTGAAATTCAATATTTGAAAAACGGCATAATCATTAGATTTGAAATTTATATCAAGAAAAATACAATTTTTTACATTTCAAACGCAGTTTGTCTAACAATTTTCTGACAAATACTTTTTGAGCTATCATTTTTTTCAGTAACTTCAAATGTTTCATTTTCCGAGATTAATCTGTTGCAACAATTAGCGAAAAAAACCAGTCGTCAGCAACGCATAGTTTTTTATTAAAGAGGCTGTTGGAGCAGGGATTGTCACCACCAATTTGCCACCATCACTTTTGAAATCGGTTCCGTGGTTCCAGAGATTCCATAGAAATTGTAATTTAGACTGTTTTTAGAACGCTTTTCGCTCATTTCACCCTTTTAAATTTAAATTTCTTTTTTATTTTGTTCTTAGAGAGCATTTACATCTTATAAGTAACTACAATGACAAATTTCAAATTTCTAGCTCCTTCAGTATAAAAAATAAAAATAAAACTGCCCAGTTAAACTGAGAGCATTGAGTTCACAGGCTATTCACACTAATTGTATATTATACTCTTATTTCAAAGAATTTGAAATAAGCCCATCGAAAAATAAAGAAATAAACAATATATTAAGGGGGGGTCATCCCCTCGTTACCCCCCTCCTAGTTAACTAATGAACCCCTTAAACTAATCAGGTAAATCTCTAATTACAATGAATACATATACAAAATTTGAAGAAAATCGGATAATTCTGCATGAAAAACCCATTTATATAAATTAAGGCGGGATTAGCCCCCTCCGTTCCCCCCTTTATACTTAACCAATCAATCCCGAAAATTAATCAGGGAAGCGTCTTAACCCAATGAACCTATAAACAAATTTTGAAGCAAATGGGATAATTCTGCATGAAAAAACCATTTATATAAATTAAGGGGGGGGATTAGCCCCCCCCGTTCTTCCCTCCCCTTTATACTTAACCAATCAATCCCGAAAACTAATCAGGGAAGTGCCTTAACACAGTGAACCTATAAACAAAATTTGAAGGAAAACGGAATAATTCTGCATGAAAAACCCATTTATATAAAATAAGGGGGGATTAGCCCTCCGTTCCCCCCTTTATACTTAACCAATCAATCCCGAAAACTAATCAGGGAAGCGCCTTAACACAGTGAACCTCTAAACAAAATTTGAAGCAAATGGGATAATTCTGCATGAAAAACCCATTTATATAAATTAAGGGGGGTATTAGCCCCCCGTTCCCCCCTTTATACTTAATCAATCAATCCCGAAAACTAATCAGGGAAGCGTCTTAACCCAATGAACCTATAAACAAATTTTGAAACAAATAGAATAATTCTGCATGAAAAACCCATTTATATAAATTAAGGGGGGATTATCCCCCCGGTTCCCCCCTTTATACTTAACCAATCAATCCTGAAAAACTAATCAGGAAGCGCCTTAACACAGTGAACCTATAAACCAAATTTGAAGGAAAACGGAATAATTCTGCATGAAAAACCCATTTATATAAAATAAGGGGGGATTAGGCCTCCGTTCCCTCCTTTATACTTAACCAATCAATCCCGAAAACTAATCAGGGATGCGCCTTAACACAGTGAACCTATAAATAAAATTTGAAGGAAATGGGATAATTCTGCATGAAAAACCCATTTATATAAATTAAGGGGGGTATTAGCCCCCCGTTCCCCCCCTTTATACTTAATCAGTCAATCCCGAAAACTAATCAGGGAAGCGTCTTAACCCAATGAACCTATAAACAAATTTTGAAGCAAATAGAATAATTCTGCATGAAAAACCCATTTATATAAATTAAGGGGGGGATTATCCCCCCGTTTCCCTCCTCTATACTTAACCAATCAATCCCGAAAACTAATCAGGGATGCGCCTTAACACAGTGAACCTATAAACAAAATTTGAAGGAAATGGGATAATTCTGCATGAAAAACCCATTTATATAAATTAAGGGGGGTATTAGCCCCCCGTTCCCCCCCTTTATACTTAATCAATGAATCCCGAAAACTAATCAGGGAAGCGTCTTAACCGAATGAACCTATAAACAAATTTTGAAGCAAATAGAATAATTCTGCATGAAAAACCCATTTATATAAATTAAGGGGGACTATCCCCCCGTCCCCCCTTTATACTTAACCAATCAATCCCGAAAAACTAATCAGGGAAGCGCCTTAACACAGTGAACCTATAAACCAAATTTGAAGGAAAACGGAATAATTCTGCATGAAAAACCCATTTATATAAAATAAGGGGGGATATGCCCCCCGTTCCCTCCTTTATACTTAACCAATCAATCCCGAAAACTAATCAGGGAAACGCCTTAACACAGTGAACCTATAAATAAAATTTGAAGCAAATAGAATAATTCTGTATGAAAAACCCATTTATATAAATTAAGGGGGGGGGGATTATCCCCCCGTTTCCCTCCTTTATACTTAACCAATCAATCCCAAAAACTAATCAGGGAAGCGCCTTAACACAGTGAACCTATAAACAAAATTTAAAGGAAATGGGATAATTCTGCATGAAAAACCCATTTATATAAATTAAGGGGGGGTATTAGCCCCCCGTTCCCCCCTTTATACTTAACCAATCAATCCCGAAAAACTAATCAGGGAAGCGCCTTAACACAGTGAACCTATAAACCAAATTTGAAAGAAAACGGAATAATTCTGCATGAAAAACCCATTTATATAAATTAAGGGGGTATTAGCCCCCCGTTCCCCCCTTTATACTTAATCAGTCAATCCCGAAATCTAATCAGGGAAGCGTCTTAACCCAATGAACCTATAAACAAATTTTGAAGCAAATAGAATAATTCTGTATGAAAAACCCATTTATATAAATTAAGGGGGGGGGATTATCCCCCCGTTTCCCTCCTTTATACTTAACCAATCAATCCCAAAAACTAATCAGGGAAGTGCCTTAACACAGTGAACCTATAAACAAAATTTGAAGGAAATGGGACAATTCTGCATGAAAAACCCATTTATATAAATTAAGGGGGGTATTAGCCCCCCGTTCCCCCCTTTATACTTAATCAATCAATCCCGAAAACTAAACAGGGAAGCGTCTTAACCCAATGAACCTATAAACAAATTTTGAAGCAAATAGAATAATTCTGCATGAAAAACCCATTTATATAAATTAAGGGGGGACTATCCCCCCGTCCCCCCCTTTATACTTAACCAATCAATCCCGAAAAACTAATCAGGGAAGCGCCTTAACACAGTGAACCTATAAACCAAATTTGAAGGAAATGGGATAATTCTGCATGAAAAACCCATTTATATAAATTAAGGGGGGGTATTAGCCCCCCGTTCCCCCCCTTTATACTTAATCAATGAATCCCGAAAACTAATCAGGGAAGCGTCTTAACCCAATGAACCTATAAACAAATTTTGAAGCAAATAGAATAATTCTGCATGAAAAACCCATTTATATAAATTAAGGGGGGACTATCCCCCCGTCCCCCCCTTTATACTTAACCAATCAATCCCGAAAAACTAATCAGGGAAGCGCCTTAACACAGTGAACCTATAAACCAAATTTGAAGGAAAACGGAATAATTCTGCATGAAAAACCCATTTATATAAAATAAGGGGGGATATGCCCCCCGTTCCCTCCTTTATACTTAACCAATCAATCCCGAAAACTAATCAGGGAAATGCCTTAAAACAGTGAACCTATAAATAAAATTTGAAGCAAATAGAATAATTCTGTATGAAAAACCCATTTATATAAATTAAGGGGGGGGGGAAATCCCCCCGTTTCCCTCCTTTATACTTAACCAATCAATCCCAAAAACTAATCAGGGAAGCGCCTTAACACAGTGAACCTATAAACAAAATTTGAAGGAAATGGGATAATTCTGCATGAAAAACCCATTTATATAAATTAAGGGGGGGTATTAGCCCCCCGTTCCCCCCTTTATACTTAACCAATCAATCCCGAAAAACTAATCAGGGAAGCGTCTTAACCCAATGAACCTATAAACAAATTTTGAAGCAAATAGAATAATTCTGTATGAAAAACCCATTTATATAAATTAAGGGAGGGGGGATTATCCCCCCGTTTCCCTCCTTTATACTTAACCAATCAATCCCAAAAACTAATCAGGGAAGTGCCTTAACACAGTGAACCTATAAACAAAATTTGAAGGAAATGGGATTATTCTGCATGAAAAACCCATTTATATAAATTAAGGGGGTATTAGCCCCCCGTTCCCCCCTTTATACTTAATCAATCAATCCCGAAGACTAAACAGGGAAGCGTCTTAACCCAATGAACCTATAAACAAATTTTGAAGCAAATAGAGTAATTCTGCATTAAACCCATTTATATAAATTAAGGGGGGACTATCCCCCCGCCCCCCCCTTTATACTTAACCAATCAATCCCGAAAAACTAATCAGGGAAGCACCTTAACACAGTGAACCTATAAACCAAATTTGAAGGAAATGGGATAATTCTGCATGAAAAACCCATTTATATAAATTAAGGGGGGTATTAGCCCCCCGTTCCCCCCCTTTATACTTAATCAATGAATCCCGAAAACTAATCAGGGAAGCGTCTTAACCCAATGAACCTATAAACAAATTTTGAAGCAAATAGAATAATTCTGCATGAAAAACCCATTTATATAAATTAAGGGGGGACTATCCCCCCGTCCCCTCCTTTATACTTAACCAATCAATCCCGAAAAACTAATCAGGGAAGCGCCTTAACACAGTGAACCTATAAACCAAATTTAAGGAAAACGGAATAATTCTGCATGAAAAACCCATTTATATAAAATAAGGGGGGATATGCCCCCCGTTCCCTCCTTTATACTTAACCAATCAATCCCGAAAACTAATCAGGGAAACGCCTTAACACAGTGAACCTATAAATAAAATTTGAAGCAAATAGAATAATTCTGTATGAAAAACCCATTTATATAAATTAAGGGGGGGGGATTATCCCCCCGTTTCCCTCCTTTATACTTAACCAATCAATCCCAAAAACTAATCAGGGAAGCGCCTTAACACAGTGAACCTATAAACAAAATTTGAAGGAAATGGGATAATTCTGCATGAAAAACCCATTTATATAAATTAAGGGGGGGTATTAGCCCCCCGTTCCCCCCTTTATACTTAACCAATCAATCCCGAAAAACTAATCAGGGAAGCGCCTTAACACAGTGAACCTATAAACCAAATTTGAAGGAAAACGGAATAATTCTGCATGAAAAACCCATTTATATAAATTAAGGGGGTATTAGCCCCCCGTTCCCCCCTTTATACTTAATCAGTCAATCCCGAAAACTAATCAGGGAAGCGTCTTAACCCAATGAACCTATAAACAAATTTTGAAGCAAATAGAATAATTCTGTATGAAAAACCCATTTATATAAATTAAGGGGGGGGGATTATCCCCCCGTTTCCCTCCTTTATACTTAACCAATCAATGCCAAAAACTAATCAGGGAAGTGCCTTAACACAGTGAACCTATAAACAAAATTTGAAGGAAATGGGATAATTCTGCATGAAAAACCCATTTATATAAATTAAGGGGGGTATTAGCCCCCCGTTCCCCCCCTTTATACTTAATCAATCAATCCCGAAAACTAAACAGGGAAGCGTCTTAACCCAATGAACCTATAAACAAATTTTGAAGCAAATAGAATAATTCTGCATGAAAAACCCATTTATATAAATTAAGGGGGGATTATCCTCCCGGTTCCCCCCTTTATACTTAACCAATCAATCCTGAAAAACTAATCAGGGAAGCGCCTTAACACAGTGAACCTATAAACCAAATTTGAAGGAAAACGGAATAATTCTGCATGAAAAACCCATTTATATAAAATAAGGGGGGATTAGCACTCCGTTCCCCCTTTATACTTAACCAATCAATCCCGAAAACTAATCAGGGATGCGCCTTAACACAGTGAACCTTTAAATAAAATTTGAAGGAAATGGGATAATTCTGCATGAAAAACCCATTTATATAAATTAAGGGGGGTATTAGCCCCCCGTTCCCCCCCTTTATACTTAATCAGTCAATCCCGAAAACTAATCAGGGAAGCGTCTTAACCCAATGAACCTATAAACAAATTTTGAAGCAAATAGAATAATTCTGTATGAAAAATCCATTTATATAAATTAAGGGAGGGGGGATTATCCCCCCGTTTCCCTCCTTTATACTTAACCAATCAATCCCAAAAACTAATCAGGGAAGTGCCTTAACACAGTGAACCTATAAACAAAATTTGAAGGAAATGGGATTATTCTGCATGAAAAACCCATTTATATAAATTAAGGGGGGTATTAGCCCCCCGTTCCCCCCTTTATACTTAATCAATCAATCCCGAAGACTAAACAGGGAAGCGTCTTAACCCAATGAACCTATAAACAAATTTTGAAGCAAATAGAATAATTCTGCATGAAAAACCCATTTATATAAATTAAGGGGGGACTATCCCCCCGTCCCCCCCTTTATACTTAACCAATCAATCCCGAAAAACTAATCAGGGAAGCGCCTTAACACAGTGAACCTATAAACCAAATTTGAAGGAAATGGGATAATTCTGCATGAAAAACCCATTTATATAAATTAAGGGGGGTATTAGCCCCCCGTTCCCCCCCTTTATACTTAATCAATGAATCCCGAAAACTAATCAGGGAAGCGTCTTAACCCAATGAACCTATAAACAAATTTTGAAGCAAATAGAATAATTCTGCATGAAAAACCCATTTATATAAATTAAGGGGGGACTATCCCCCCGTCCCCCCCTTTATACTTAACCAATCAATCCCGAAAAACTAATCAGGGAAGCGCCTTAACACAGTGAACCTATAAACCAAATTTGAAGGAAAACGGAATAATTCTGCATGAAAAACCCATTTATATAAAATAAGGGGGGATATGCCCCCCGTTCCCTCCTTTATACTTAACCAATCAATCCCAAAAACTAATCAGGGAAACGCCTTAACACAGTGAACCTATAAATAAAATTTGAAGCAAATAGAATAATTCTGTATGAAAAACCCATTTATATAAATTAAGGGGGGGGGATTATCCCCCCGTTTCCCTCCTTTATACTTAACCAATCAATCCCAAAAACTAATCAGGGAAGCGCCTTAACACAGTGAACCTATAAACAAAATTTGAAGGAAATGGGATAATTCTGCATGAAAAACCCATTTATATAAATTAAGGGGGGGTATTAGCCCCCCGTTCCCCCCTTTATACTTAACCAATCAATCCCGAAAAACTAATCAAGGAAGCGCCTTAACACAGTGAACCTATAAACCAAATTTGAAGGAAAACGGAATAATTCTGCATGAAAAACCCATTTATATAAATTAAGGGGGGTATTAGCCCCCCGTTCCCCCCCTTTATACTTAATCAGTCAATCCCGAAAACTAATCAGGGAAGCGTCTTAACCCAATGAACCTATAAACAAATTTTGAAGCAAATAGAATAATTCTGTATGAAAAACCCATTTATATAAATTAAGGGGGGGGATTATCCCCCCGTTTCCCTCCTTTATACTTAACCAATCAATCCCAAAAACTAATCAGGGAAGTGCCTTAACACAGTGAACCTATAAACAAAATTTGAAGGAAATGGGATAATTCTGCATGAAAAACCCATTTATATAAATTAAGGGGGGTATTAGCCCCCCGTTCCCCCCCTTTATACTTAATCAATCAATCCCGAAAACTAAACAGGGAAGCGTCTTAACCCAATGAACCTATAAACAAATTTTGAAGCAAATAGAATAATTCTGCATGAAAAACCCATTTATATAAATTAAGGGGGGATTATCCTCCCGGTTCCCCCCTTTATACTTAACCAATCAATCCTGAAAAACTAATCAGGGAAGCGCCTTAACACAGTGAACCTATAAACCAAATTTGAAGGAAAACGGAATAATTCTGCATGAAAAACCCATTTATATAAAATAAGGGGGGATTAGCACTCCGTTCCCCCTTTATACTTAACCAATCAATCCCGAAAACTAATCAGGGATGCGCCTTAACACAGTGAACCTATAAATAAAATTTGCGGGAAATGGGATAATTCTGCATGAAAAACCCATTTATATAAATTAAGGGGGGTATTAGCCCCCCGTTCCCCCCTTTATACTTAATCAGTCAATCCCGAAAACTAATCAGGGAAGCGTCTTAACCCAATGAACCTATAAACAAATTTTGAAGCAAATAGAATAATTCTGCATGAAAAACCCATTTATATAAATTAAGGGGGGGATTATCCCCCCGTTTCCCTCCTCTATACTTAACCAATCAATCCCGAAAACTAATCAGGGATGCGCCTTAACACAGTGAACCTATAAACCAAATTTGAAGGAAAACGGAATAATTCTGCATGAAAAACCCATTTATATAAAATAAGGGGGGATTAGCACTCCGTTCCCCCTTTATACTTAACCAATCAATCCCGAAAACTAATCAGGGATGCGCCTTAACACAGTGAACCTTTAAATAAAATTTGAAGGAAATGGGATAATTCTGCATGAAAAACCCATTTATATAAATTAAGGGGGGTATTAGCCCCCGTTCCCCCCCTTTATACTTAATCAGTCAATCCCGAAAACTAATCAGGGAAGCGTCTTAACCCAATGAACCTATAAACAAATTTTGAAGCAAATAGAATAATTCTGTATGAAAAATCCATTTATATAAATTAAGGGAGGGGGGATTATCCCCCCGTTTCCCTCCTTTATACTTAACCAATCAATCCCAAAAACTAATCAGGGAAGTGCCTTAACACAGTGAACCTATAAACAAAATTTGAAGGAAATGGGATTATTCTGCATGAAAAACCCATTTATATAAATTAAGGGGGGTATTAGCCCCCCGTTCCCCCCTTTATACTTAATCAATCAATCCCGAAGACTAAACAGGGAAGCGTCTTAACCCAATGAACCTATAAACAAATTTTGAAGCAAATAGAATAATTCTGCATGAAAAACCCATTTATATAAATTAAGGGGGGACTATCCCCCCGTCCCCCCCTTTATACTTAACCAATCAATCCCGAAAAACTAATCAGGGAAGCGCCTTAACACAGTGAACCTATAAACCAAATTTGAAGGAAATGGGATAATTCTGCATGAAAAACCCATTTATATAAATTAAGGGGGGTATTAGCCCCCCGTTCCCCCCCTTTATACTTAATCAATGAATCCCGAAAACTAATCAGGGAAGCGTCTTAACCCAATGAACCTATAAACAAATTTTGAAGCAAATAGAATAATTCTGCATGAAAAACCCATTTATATAAATTAAGGGGGGACTATCCCCCCGTCCCCCCCTTTATACTTAACCAATCAATCCCGAAAAACTAATCAGGGAAGCGCCTTAACACAGTGAACCTATAAACCAAATTTGAAGGAAAACGGAATAATTCTGCATGAAAAACCCATTTATATAAAATAAGGGGGGATATGCCCCCCGTTCCCTCCTTTATACTTAACCAATCAATCCCGAAAACTAATCAGGGAAACGCCTTAACACAGTGAACCTATAAATAAAATTTGAAGCAAATAGAATAATTCTGTATGAAAAACCCATTTATATAAATTAAGGGGGGGGGATTATCCCCCCGTTTCCCTCCTTTATACTTAACCAATCAATCCCAAAAACTAATCAGGGAAGCGCCTTAACACAGTGAACCTATAAACAAAATTTGAAGGAAATGGGATAATTCTGCATGAAAAACCCATTTATATAAATTAAGGGGGGGTATTAGCCCCCCGTTCCCCCCTTTATACTTAACCAATCAATCCCGAAAAACTAATCAGGGAAGCGCCTTAACACAGTGAACCTATAAACCAAATTTGAAGGAAAACGGAATAATTCTGCATGAAAAACCCATTTATATAAATTAAGGGGGGTATTAGCCCCCCGTTCCCCCCCTTTATACTTAATCAGTCAATCCCGAAAACTAATCAGGGAAGCGTCTTAACCCAATGAACCTATAAACAAATTTTGAAGCAAATAGAATAATTCTGTATGAAAAACCCATTTATATAAATTAAGGGGGGGGATTATCCCCCCGTTTCCCTCCTTTATACTTAACCAATCAATCCCAAAAACTAATCAGGGAAGTGCCTTAACACAGTGAACCTATAAACAAAATTTGAAGGAAATGGGATAATTCTGCATGAAAAACCCATTTATATAAATTAAGGGGGGTATTAGCCCCCCGTTCCCCCCCTTTATACTTAATCAATCAATCCCGAAAACTAAACAGGGAAGCGTCTTAACCCAATGAACCTATAAACAAATTTTGAAGCAAATAGAATAATTCTGCATGAAAAACCCATTTATATAAATTAAGGGGGGATTATCCTCCCGGTTCCCCCCTTTATACTTAACCAATCAATCCTGAAAAACTAATCAGGGAAGCGCCTTAACACAGTGAACCTATAAACCAAATTTGAAGGAAAACGGAATAATTCTGCATGAAAAACCCATTTATATAAAATAAGGGGGGATTAGCACTCCGTTCCCCCTTTATACTTAACCAATCAATCCCGAAAACTAATCAGGGATGCGCCTTAACACAGTGAACCTATAAATAAAATTTGCGGGAAATGGGATAATTCTGCATGAAAAACCCATTTATATAAATTAAGGGGGGTATTAGCCCCCCGTTCCCCCCTTTATACTTAATCAGTCAATCCCGAAAACTAATCAGGGAAGCGTCTTAACCCAATGAACCTATAAACAAATTTTGAAGCAAATAGAATAATTCTGCATGAAAAACCCATTTATATAAATTAAGGGGGGGATTATCCCCCCGTTTCCCTCCTCTATACTTAACCAATCAATCCCGAAAACTAATCAGGGATGCGCCTTAACACAGTGAACCTATAAACAAAATTTGAAGGAAATGGGATAATTCTGCATGAAAAACCCATTTATATAAATTAAGGGGGGGTATTAGCCCCCCGTTCCCCCCCTTTATTCTTAATCAATCAATCCCGAAAACTAATCAGGGAAGCGTCTTAACCCAATGAACCTATAAACAGATTTTGAAGCAAATAGAATAATTCTGCATGAAAAACCCATTTATATAAATTAAGGGGGGACTATCCCCCCGTCCCCCCCTTTATACTTAACCAATCAATCCCGAAAAACTAATCAGGGAAGCGCCTTAACACAGTGAACCTATAAACCAAATTTGAAGGAAAACGGAATAATTCTGCATGAAAAACCCATTTATATAAAATAAGGGGGGATATGCCCCCCGTTTCCTCCTTTATACTTAACCAATCAATCCCGAAAACTAATCAGGGAAACGCCTTAACACAGTGAACCTATAAATAAAATTTGAAGGAAATGGGATAATTCTGCATGAAAAACCCATTTATATAAATTAAGGGGGGTATTAGCCCCCCGTTCCCCCCTTTATACTTAATCAGTCAATCCCGAAAACTAATCAGGGAAGCGTCTTAACCCAATGAACCTATAAACAAATTTTGAAGCAAATAGAATAATTCTGTATGAAAAACCCATTTATATAAATTAAGGGGGGGGGGATTATCCCCCCGTTTCCCTCCTTTATACTTAACCAATCAATCCCAAAAACTAATCAGGGAAGCGCCTTAACACAGTGAACCTATAAACAAAATTTGAAGGAAATGGGATAATTCTGCATGAAAAACCCATTTATATAAAATAAGGGGGGATATGCCCCCGTTCCCTCCTTTATACTTAACCAATCAATCCCGAAAACTAATCAGGGAAACGCCTTAACACAGTGAACCTATAAACAAAATTTGAAGGAAATGGGGTAATTCTGCATGAAAAACCCATTTATATAAATTAAGGAGGGATTAGCCCCCGTTCCCCCCTTTATACTTAACCAATCAATCCCGAAATGTAATCAGGGAAGCGTTTTAACCCAATGAACCTATAAACAAAATTTTAAGGAAAACTGAATAATTCGGCATGAAAAACCCATTTATATAAATTAAGGGGGGGATTAGCCCCCCGATCCCCCCCCCCTTTATACTTAACTAATTAATCCCGAAAACTAATCAGGGAAGTGCCTTAACTCAGTGAACCTATAAACAAAATTTGAAGCAAATAGAATAATTCTGCATGAAAAACCCATTTATATAAATTAAGGGGGGGGTATTATCCCCCCGTTTCCCTTCTTTATACTTAACCAATCAATCCCGAAAACTAATCAGGGAAACGCCTTAATACAGTGAACCTATAAACAAAATTTGAAGGAAAACGGATATTTGTATGAAGAGTTATCGCATTACGTACGTACATACATACATACAGAACCGGCTGGGATGCTCTCAGGGCTTGATAGCCAGTTTGATAGTTAAAAAATCGCAATTTTAGAACGTTTTTTGCTCCTGCACCCCCTGAGGTTAGTGGCACCGACATAAAATATAGCCTATGTTGGAGCAGGGGTTGTCACCATCAATTTGCCACCATCACTTTTGAAATCGGTTCGGTAGTTCCAGAGATTACCCCCTACAAACAAACAAACAAACAATTTTTACTCCTTTATAATATTAGTATAGATTTATGTAAACATGAAGCAAAATTGGTAAAAATATTTACTTTAAATGTAAAATCAAATCTCTTATCATAAATATCAAAAATTAATTTATAATTATCATTAATATTAATTTTTAAGTCAAGAAAATTTATATATATATATATATATATATATATATATATATATATATATATATATATATATATATATATATATATATATATATATATATATACAATACATATCCATTTCTATTAATTAAGAGTAGGATAGACCGGGGCATGTTTACGCGTGTTTTTTCAATGAATTTTCTAATTTTTATGTTTTAACTTAGGAAATTTTAGACATTGTGGTTTTACAAAGCAGTTAATAAAGTTAAAATTTGTGTGTTCAGTTGTTGCCCTATTTGTGTTTTTAACCGTAAAAAAAAATATTTTAGTTCCAAATCTTTTGCGTAAACTTGCCCCGGGAACGGGGTAAGTTTATGCATCAAGTGGGGCACGTTTACGCATATTATAAGTGATACCAAGGAGTAAGTGAAATAAATATTTAATCAAATTGAAATGTTTTATTTATAACTTAAAACACTGTTAAAAAATAAATAAATAAAGAGAATTAATTAAAGAACATATTATAGGCTAAACTGAAGACATAGGGCTTATTGCTAATTAAAAACAGAAACTATTTAGTCATCTTCATTATTACTGTTACAGTTGTTACAAACAAAAAATAAAGTATTTCCTTTTGCACAATTGTCATGGGACCACCTTTTGCATCTAAGACATTGAACCCAGTCTTGTCCTATTTTGGATTGGTTGTATGATTTCAAACAATAAATACACACACAGTTTTCATCTTCGTCATCAGATTTATTAACTATTTTCTTTTTTCCAGAGTGTACCAACTTTTTCCCTTTTGCAGTTTTTGGTTTCATACTTTTTCCTTTGCTGTCTTCTTGTTCTGCTTCCATAGAAACTAGTAAATTTTTACGTAATTTTTTCTTTTTGTTTTGTTGTGCAATCATTTTTTTCTTTTTCGCTTCTAACTGCTCTTGTCTGAGGACTTCTTTAACGAGAGAATCAGTTAGGATTGCGGACTTCCCCTTTTCTTCCCTTTCTTGGTGCCAAGCCTTGGTCCTGCCTTTTCAAATGGTCTCAGTTGTTCAGGTGTTGGGTAGTCCACATGTGACGAAGTGGAAGGCCTACTGGGAGAAATACTTGGAGGATCGATTGGCATATAAGTCTCAGAGACTTCTGCTGCAGTACCAGAGGCGTTAGTAGGCCTATTAGTAGAGGGCGATGTTGGTTTTGGTCTGTCAGTCACGTACGATAGCATGAAATAAGCCTCAGAAAATATCAGTGGGTTTAGTGGTTGGATCCCTGTGACTTTAAATCCAGCCATTATGTTTGCTGGAGTAACTGCTAGGTGTAAGGTTGATGCCAAAATTGAGGGAATGTCATGAATTGACATTAGGCGTTTGTTACTAGCCATCCAGGAATCGCATGCAGTGTTAATCTATTTTTTGAGTGACCCAAAAAACACTGCGGTCAAGAGGCTGCAGTTTATAGTCATAAAGTTTATAGTCATAGTCCCCTGCAGTGGGGCGGGAATGATAGTAGCGTCACTCCAATGTCTTTAAAATACTCCAATAAATCCACTGACAAGTGGGATTCGTGATTATCAGAAATCAGTTGGCATGGTTTTGAGATGGAACACCTGAAATAGGCCACAAAATGCTTAGCGAATTTTAAAAAGTTGTGTTCCATCATCGATCCCGATGGGTTAGCATCTCCAGCACTGCCTACAGGGCCATCTCTCAGAAAGTGTTCCTTAAAGTTGACCCTAGGAAAAACAATGAATGGGGAATATATGTTCCTCTTTCGCTCGAAGTCATTTTCTCTATTTGTCGAAACGCTTTACGTCCAATGACTCTGTCGGGCTTCTGAACCGTAGTTACTCCTGTTTCGTCTACATTCCAAAGTCAGAAGGCCCAACCTTAAGTCTTTTTATGGCAGTTGTTAGATTATCAAAAAATGCCGACACATTAGTTCGATTGAAACTTCAGGCTCGAGCTAAGCTCGTAGCTTGAGGTGACCTAATCGAGAGTTTGCTATGTCGTTTTAGGAAAGAAGTAAGCCAATCATGTCCTGCCATTCCATTGTCGGTCCAAGACTGAGGCATTTTCCTGTTACAAACTACAGCATATGTATATGCAAGCCGTCTTACTTCTTTAGGCGAAAGGCCAAAATATATATCGGAAACTTTCAGAAGGTATTTCACAAACAATTTTTCTTGGTTAGACACGAACTCAATAAGAATTTAGTAACCTGTTTACTTTTTAATTAAAAATTATAAATTTTCTGGTCATTTTTTTCAACCTCCCCGTTATTTATCTTACGTTTACTTACGTTTTGATGTCTGGAATATCCAAACTAAGCCGTTATGCGATCTGGCATCACATCGTGTACTGGGGCCTCTGGAGTCGGTGGCACCTCTGGAGCCGGTGGGGCCTCTGGATCAGGAGTTGGTACATCATCAACCTGCAAAAAATATTTTTTTTAATTGAAAAGGCATACATAACTAAGTAGGCTATAGGCTACGTAAAAAACCTGTTCTGCAGACTCACCTTGACAGAAAACAGGTTATCCTTTCCGCATTCTAGACCCAAGCTCGACTGACGCTCAAAAACTTGTGTGAATACCCACTAGGGAGCAGCATCAATCTGTCATGACTGGTGGCGCGTCAGTTATAACTCGTTTCGGAAAAAGTGCACTGCGTAAACGTGCCCCGGTCTACCCTACACCATTGTTGGGACGCTTTATACCAGCCTTAGCGTCATAACATTGTTTACTCATCTAACGCGATTTAGCGTAAACACCCCATTCCCTACACACATATTGATTTATTAAAACTCAACCATGCACTCTAAGAAAAGATGAAAATACTCATGCATCCATTAAATACACTATTTCTATGGGGATTAATTAATAACTGATGAACATTAATTATCCATGTCCAATTAACAGACATTAACGGACAATTTACGCAGAAGTCGGCTACAGAGGTGAAAGATTTATTGCAGCCAGACTTTGTGTCGCCAATTTTGAAGTTTTTCAATAATGGTGTGACAGATAAATTTATTACTAAATTTATAACCATCACCCCGCGTGACCCTGGGGACCACCGACGCAACGTTCCACGACCAGACAGCCAGAAGGCGGTGCATTTTATGCAAATTGGAACCATGTCTGGAGAACTCTATTACCACTGGACGAGTTTCTGATTGGTCAAAAAAGAGACGAATCATTTTGTATATGTAAATTTTATTTGTTTGTATCATGTATGTAAAAATATATAGTATTTTTTTAGTAACAATATAGTATGTTTTAAGAAACAGTTGAAGTAAGTTGTAGTAAGAATGCTCAAGTGGCTCCCGTGTGAAGAATAAGCAATTTCTCTAGGATGAGAAGTCATAATGATACAGTTGCTATCAGTGATTTTTGCGGACGCTTCTCATTGCTTCAAAGTGCTAGGCACTTAAATTATGGAAGATGATTTTTAAATAAATATATATTATCTCTTCCGAGGCATACCCTAGAATTGCTTTACAAAATGTATAATTAATATAAAGTTCTTGAGATCTTAAATATCTCATATATATATTCGTTTACTGAATGTGCAAGGATGAGGATTCAAGGCAGCGACAACTGTGATTCTCCAAGCCCTTAGGTCCATATAGCACAGGGTGCTACTTCAGGTATGATTATCATACTAAAGAAAATCTTTGTGTCAAGTATTGGAATATATAAAATAATTAGGGCATGTACAGCATAGTCCTAAATCTAATTAATTTAATTAATTTAACAGTTAAAAGTTTATCACAGGCAAACTCATAAATAATAAAATTAAAATCCACAGGATTTTTAATAAATTAATTATTTGTTCTTAAGCCTATGCAGCAACATGCTGATTTTAGAATTTTTGTAAGAAAAAGGAAAATGTCTTTTTATAGGTTTAATTAATTTCTTTTATAACTTTTTGTAAATAAACTTTAGTTTTGCGTTGTAAATAAATTAATAATTTAAAATAATTTAAATCTCTTTATTTACCACAATAATATGTGTCGTTTATTTCTTGTCATTAATAAATTATTTTCTTTTAGGTATTTATTTTAAGGTAGTTATTTAGATACTTTTCCCGCCATGTCTTATTGTATTTTAAAAGGGTTTTACTTTAAATTTAATTTAATATTAATTTTAAGACGGATGATTCATAAACAGGAGGTCTAAAAATCACAACGCAAACTTTTATTTAATTTTAATGGTTATTTTTAACGTGAGCGTTGTATTATTTTATCCCTTTTGGCTCGCGTTACCTGTTATTAAAATTTATTTACGATCACTTTAATTTTTATTATTTATAAGTATTCTAATTGCTCCCACATACTGTTTATTGTCGGTTAATTAATGTATGCTTGGACAGTCTTAAGTATAATACCAGCAATTAATTTCAGAGTAAATATTCTGCCCAGCAATATATGTAAAAAATAACTCACTTTATTTTGAGATCTTATCAATTCCTTAGTACATCCTTGATTAGACTCCGCGAGCAGGGAAGACCGAGCTATACTCGGTCAAAATTAAATTTGAGTTCAAATATCATGACCCATGACCAAAATGACCCACTAATTGAATTTTCTCGAACATGTGACTTAGCCCAACAGTCTTCTCGTGCCGGAAAACCATAGGATGCAAAATTTAGTGTAAATTGAGCCGCTTTTTAGATATTGACCCACAATGACCCAGAAATGACCCACTAATCGAATTTTCTCGAACATGTGACCTAGTCTAATGATTTTCGCGTGCCCGAAACTCGTAAAATACAAAATTTAATCAAAATCGTTAGAGCCGTTTTTTAGATAAAATTAATTTGACCCGCTTTGACCCAAAATGACCCCCTAATCGAAAGTTCTCGAACATGTGACCCAGCCCAATAGTCTTCTCGTACCCGAAAATAGTCGGATACAAAATTTCGTCAAAATCGTTTGGACCGTTTTTAGCACTTTCCAACCTAGTTGAAAAGTGCTTATGACTTCGGTTTGTCTGGCCGTCTGGCCGTCTGCCGTCTGGCCGTCTGGCCGTCTGGCCGTCTGCCGTCTGGCCGTCTGGCCGTCTGCCGTCTGCCGTCTGCCGTCTGTCCGTGCTCTAACTCCCGTAAATATGCTCGGATTGCTCTGCAATTTTTATATGTTATTATCGTTATCTATAGCATGTTCCCTATTTCAACGGAAGTGTGTAGCACTTATAGTTTTTTTACAGGGACACTCAAAAGAATTCCGTTACATTGCGGTCTATGGGGAAAAATCATTTGCTGTTTATTTAAATAATGTTTCACTATTTTAAACGCATTGAAATTTATATATATCACTAAGGTGCATTAGAAGAAGCTTAATATGGAACAGGGTGTGCATAGCACTTATAGTTACTTTACAGGGACAGTAAAAATAATTCCGTTACATTACGTCTATGGAGAAAAATCGTCTGCGGTTTATTTAAATAATGTTTCACTATTTTAAACGCATTGAAATTTATATAGATCACTAAGGTGCATTACAAGAGACTTACTACGGAATATTGTGTATATAGCAGTCATCGTTCATTTACAGGGACACGCAAAAGAATTATCTACTGTCTGTTAACAATAATTCCTGGAAGTGCGTTTTAAGTTACTGAACGCGATTTTAATGTTAACTTGCTTTTTGTCTATTACGTGGTGTGTATAAATTCTGTAGATCCTATACAGGGCAGCACAAAAGTTCGCGAACACATTTCTGTTTATTGACAAACTCCAGACGGAGAATTTTAAAATGTGCTACACGTTTCCTAACTGAACTAAAATTTAGCATCCTATGTAGTATATATACAATTCTATATATCCTATACAGGGCTGAATAAAAGTATTCGGATATTTTTCCGAATATTGTATATGTTGGAAATTCCTGAAATTATGTTTTTAAATATGTTATGCGTTTTCCAAATTGTTTACTTAGAAGTTATCTTTTAGCTTATTAAACGGTATGATTTGTAAAATTATTTTGGAAGCGTTGGAAAGTGCTACATAATCTATGCTTGACGCATGATTTTTCGTTCTTGTTTAGATATACAATTAGCTTGACCATGACCCAAAATGACCCAAAATGACCCACTAATTGAATTTTCTCGAACATGTGACCTAGCCCAAAAGTCTTCTCGTGCCCGGAAATCATTGAATGCAAAATTTAGTGTAAATTGAGCTGCTTTTTAGATCTTGACCCACAATGACCCAGAAATGACCCACTAATCGAATTTTCTCGGACATGCGACCTAGCCCAATGCTTTTATCGTGCTCGAAACTCGTAGGACACAAAATTTAATGAAAAATTGTTATAAAATTGTATAAAATTTGATGAAACTGGATTGAAGAGCTGCAGATTCGTTGCCCGTTTTTTACCAATAAAGGGTTTAATGCATTTTACTCTCTTTACAAGAAGAAAGTATTGGACTCATGAAAATTTTCGACTTCCGGTTTTCGACGGATTTATACGTTTTAGAAGGTCCTGAACACGATTTGACCATTTTTAGAAAATGTCTGTCTGTGACTCTGTCTGTATGTGACAAAAATTTTGTGGGCGCTCTATCTCAAGAACTAATGCACGAAATTTAATAAAACTTTATATTCTGTTAGTCCCTGATATAAATTGGTGCTGATTAGTTTTTGGTGAAAATCGCCCAACAGGTGGCGCTGCTATGCTGCATTTTTTGCGATTTCCGCAATAGCTCTATCTCAAGAACCAATGCACTTATTTTCATAAAACTTCAGGTTCAGTTAAAACTCGACATAAATAGACGCTGATTACGTTTTGGTGTAGATATCCCAACAAGGGGCGCTGCTATATCTCAAGAACTAATGCACGGAATTTCATCAAACTTCAGGTTCAGTTAGACTTTGACATAAATAGACGCTGATTACGTTTTGGTGTAGCTATCCCAACAGGTGGCGCTGCTATACCACTTTTTTCTCGATTTTTACGATAGCTGTATCTCAAGAACTACGCACGGAATTTCATCAAATTTCAGATTCTGTTATACCTTGACATAAAAAGATGCTGCTTATGTTTTGGTATAAATTTCCCAACAGGTGGCGCTGCTATGCTACTTTTTTCATTATTATCACGATAACTATATCTCAAGAACTAATGCACAAATTTTCACCAAACTTCAGATTCAGTTAGATGTTGACATAATTTGTTGTTGATTAGGTTTTAGTCTAAATCTCCCAACAGGTGGCGCTGCTATGCTGCATTTTGCAGGATTTACACGATTTTAGCAATAGTCATATCTCAAGAACTAATGCACGGAATTCAATAAAACTTTAGATTCAGCTAGACCTTGATATAAATTGGTGCTGATTCTTTTTAGTGTAGGGGAAATCTTTGTGAGATAGAAGAAAGTTTTAAGATTGGCACATCCGACTAGTTTTTTTTGTGTATGGCATACTTATTCACATAGATTCCATTCCAGATAGAAATTCATAAAGTTCTGAGTTAAGAATAAGGACTCCTGCTACCCGTGTACGTCTACAACATTAAAAAAAAGGCCAAAATTTAAAAGATTGAAATTTTTCGAATGAACAAAACTCATATCCATTTCTTAGTCAGTAAAATGTAATCAAATTTTGTACGTTTAGAAACAAGATCGCTATGTAACAAAGCAGTTTGGAGTTCCAATCCGTATTTTTCTATGCATATATAATCATAGACCTCCACTCCTAATTTTTAGATAAATTTATTAATATTTCAAAAGGAATCAACATCGGAGCTTTCAAACTTATTTGACTATCTCGATACGCGAAGTCATAATTATCTTGTGAATTTCATGTATAAAATTTAATAATTTCGTAAGATATATAAGATTTCCTTTCTTCGTTTTTATCATATATTCTAAAATTTTGGACATGAGTGTATATATATATGTGTCTTGCTTCTAATTGGAGAAACTTACTTTACAAATATACCAATACATGTTTAACATTAATCAGAAATGAAAACTTGTTTATAAGTAATTTCAATGTATCCTTTTAACCCTTTCCGGCACAGTGGTCCCACTCCGGGCACACCTAATTTTAATTCCAAACTTGCATTCGACACCAAGAATATTTAATAAAATTTTGATTCTAGGATGAAAGCTTAAAATAAGGAGTTATTATTTTCTAAAAAAGTCGTTTGTAAATTCCGGTTTCAGTCAGTAATTTCTCATTTTACGAACAGACTTTGACTGTGCCGGAAAGGGTTAAACATTGTGATCATCAGGAAAAGCTTGGAAGAGACGTAGAAGAGAAAACAATGTTCTACCTCTCTATTTTTTAGCAATTAATTAAAATCTTTTTGGTGTTTCATTCTGAGTAAAATTGAAATCTGTTTGCTTGGGGAATATTTTAAAGACAAACACTTGTCAAAAATAAGGGATTTCTTATTTAAGTTTATAATTCTTGCTAACAACATACTTTAAAGCAGCGTAAAAATTTGGTGTCATCCCTGTTTTTTCCAACTAAACAAAATGTAGTAATAATAATAATATATGTATACAAAATCGAATACGGTTAAGGAAAAAGAAAACGAACGTATTATTTCTGATAGAAGTAAACTCGTATAGATTGTAAAATATATCTAGATTATTTCGAGATAAAAATTCAAAGTATTTAGGTGTTTTCAATTTTCATCCTGTATCATATAAATTTCTTGAAACACATTTGAAAAAATGAAACCATAATTATTTTCAATTAAAGGTAGAATTCGTGTAGTGTGGTTAATATCCAGATTTTGATATGGAAAATTACTAAATATTTGCAATTCAATTTTGAATTTTCACCGGATATCACCTATTATATACCTATATATTCCGTGATACACAGCTCTAACTAAATTTAAAGTTAGATAAAAGTGAAGTTTCTTCACTTCAATCAGTATATCTTAAAATTTCCAGGCTAAATTAAAAACTTTCCGATTATAAATAAATACATCTGGAGCTCGATATCTCGAAGTCAAAGGGCACAGAAAAAAATTCGGAATATCAAAGTTTTCAATCAAAATATCAAGGTTTTAAATAATATTAACATTGATGAAATATGTATATAAATATTTTTTTCGTCACATCGAAGTTTTCGAGCTCACAATATTCGACAAATCAAAGTTTTTCTGTATAGTTTTATCAGAAAAAAAAAATCCGTAATATTTCCGACTAAGAATAAATTTATATATGTTTTCTTCGTTCTAAATTGTTTTTCTTATTTTTCTATTTAAAAACTACAAAAAATAATAAATAATTCGACTAAAAATAAAATTCTATAAGTTTTCTTCGATCTAACTTGTTTTTCTCATTTATTTAAAAACTACAAAAACATTTCTCGAATTCATAAGTTTTTATAGGTTAATACCATCTTTTTTTTCGACTAAATGTACTTTTTTCCGATCGAATGGAAAATTTTCCGACTGATTTTTTCGTTTTTCCAATTTATAAGTTTTTATAGGTTAATACCTTTTTTTTCCGACTAAACGTACTTTTTTCCGATCGAACGGGAAAATTTCCGACTGACTTTTTTCGTGGGGGGGGGGGGGGGTGTTGCACCCCCCGTACCCCCCCCCCAGGATTTACGCCCCTGATTCCAATCTAACAAAATTAGTTACAGCTGAACAATTTACATTATTACAAATACTGTTGTAAAGTGTTTTTTTTTTTTTTCCCCTCGAAATTCAGATTTTTTTTTCTATTATAAATAAATAGGAATGTTTCTTATAATTCTGTTTTTATGTTCCTTTAAAAAAAAAGTACAAATAGTACCATTAAAAGTATATAAATTGGTGAAGGGAAAAATTAAATATTTAACTATTATATCAAAATTTTTTCCTATGTTGTGTGTCACTTATGTTACACATAGAACAGTGTGTGTTATGGGAGGTTGAAGTTCCTGATAATTAAGTTTATATGCATTATTTTACAATTCAAGGTGTCATATTGACCAAAAATATTAAATGTTCCTGTCAAACCCTCTCTAAATGTTTCCTAATGAATATTTCCACGTTGACTATTGTAAGAAATGCACATTCATTTAATTCAGACTATAAAACCATTTCCTTATTTTTTATGTACTTATTTAACTTTACTGTTATTTATTTTATGTTTTGGAGAGAAAATCTTAACCTAGTTTCCACCATTTAAAAAAAATATGATAAAAAACGTTTAAAATTAAAATATAAAAATGAGACTATTAAAAAACTAGTTGTGGGCACATCTACAAATGAACAGCTTTTGTTTAAAATAAAATATATATATATATTAAAATTGGTTCAGTACAAAGTTCAGGGCAGATGACTAAAACAACAGCCTTGCGTTTTAAATATATACATATATATTAATCTTTTGTGTAGCAAAAGAGAGGCAGGGAAATTTTTCACTTCATAATGGTTATCTGTCAAGTGAACAAAAATTTTATGATTTACACTATAATACAGCAGTAACTCTTAATATTAGTTATAAAAAGCTGCAAGTTAATATTATGTATTTAAAAGATTGGAATTATTATATCTATTTTTAAGATTGGGAGGGAAGGAAAAAAAACCCCAGAAAAGTATGGAAATAATCCAAGTTTGTTTTATATAGGTATTTTAGGAAATATTTTGAGTAGAAAGTTTAACTTTCATCATCTAAAAAAAGAAAAAAATTATTCAAATAAATCTTATGTTACATGAGAAACTATAATTGATAAAGATAGTAAATATATTTTATCTTATCTTTTAGAAAGAAATTAATGTTAGATGATAATTTACATTTAAAACTTACAAAACAGACTTCATGCTAAAAAGCTTGTGTTGAATATAACCTACTTCACTTCACGAATTTTAAATTATTTCGTTTTTTGTGTTTCAAATTCTTACATTTTAAATATAATTATTTAATTGTTTACTCAGTAAAAATGTTGAAGTAAACAATGACTTTATCTAAAAATTTTCTTGCGAAAAAAAAAAAAAAAATAAAAAATAATAATAATAATAATAAAAGTCATAATTCATTGTTCTGGAAGTAAAGGGAAGCATAAGCTAAATAGTTTCTTCGAATATAAATTTCACAAAA
This sequence comes from Maratus michaelseni, assembly GCA_963931845.1. Taxonomy (NCBI): domain Eukaryota; kingdom Metazoa; phylum Arthropoda; class Arachnida; order Araneae; family Salticidae; genus Maratus; species Maratus michaelseni. Next base: position 377,265,923 of record OZ007586.1, read on the forward strand.
GTCTAAAATATTTTTTTCTTCTCAAATTCATGCATTTATTTTACTTTTAAAATGATTAATTTGATAATGTTAATTTTATGAGAAAAAACTCAGTAGATGGCGCTGCGCCCCGCAGCGATAGTTTCGACGTTTGTCGATGTTGAAAGAGGACCATATCTGTAACGTTGGAGTCCGGTCCATCTCTTCTAGGTTCATGGATGAAACTGTTTATTTGTAAACATGCCCTTTGGAAGAGATTGCCCTGAAATTGTGGAAGAAAAACAAGCAATCAAGTGGAATCTCCTAATAAAAGTGATTTTAGAAAAGGTCAGCGTAGAAGGTGAAGGTGATCAAGAAATTCTTGCTACTTACTTCCATGGTGATACATATCAACAGTTTACCACTTTACCATCGAGAGTATTGAAGAAAACTTAGAGCAGAGTCAGCAAAAGATTATTAAATCATTTGAAAAGTTTCTTCAAAGGGGCTGTGGATGGCAGTTGAAAGAAATACAATATTACGAAGTTAAAACTGCGAAATATTCATCATTGAGATTTGCTGGTCATGATAAAAATTAATAAAAAAATGTACGTGAATGATTGTATGAATGTGTGCGTGATGGGATGCAAGTGATCAATTTCTCCGGGGTGTATCCTGGGCGATGAGAGTTTTGAATTTAGTCACTCTTAGCAGATGATCACAGATTGACTGAAAAAAAAAAAAATTAATTTCAAAGTCTAATTTTTATAATATGATCGATAGAAAGTTTAAAACTAGTAGTAGCAAGAATAAGAGTATAAAAAAATAAGCAAAAAAAAAAAAAAAAGTTAATAACTAACGGCTAGATTAGTTCGCGGCATTCTTTTCTTTCAGATAGAAAGTTTTCAAAGGAAATTGTTTGCTTATGGAGGTACTAAATTTTTTAATACTTTATAATAAGAGATAAAAAAAATGTGTCATCATGAGAGATATATTTTTTGCAATTTAAATGTAAACCTTTCTTAAAAATTTCCTTTACTTTTAAAATTATCTATAATATACCTTTAGTCGTTTTTAATAACTAGAGAAAATTCCTATAATCAACCGCCTTTTTTTCCAAGTCGGAAACGGAATGTACTGAATTATTTTTCCGACATCTAATTACTATCATGGATAGAAGAAAAAGTATTTAAAACTTTTTTTCGATCGTGTATTATTAAATATTTATTTTATATATTTAATCGAAGTCGGTGGGAATATTAAAACAACAATATTAGTCCTTCACTAGAATTAAAAAAAAACATCCTATGAGAATAATGTATTTTATACCTTTCTCTAATTGAAACAGTAACATTCTTTTAAATTTACCACACGAAACTAAAATAATCAATGTCCTGCACTCTTCTTTTATTTACAAATGTATATGTAAAAAATAATCTCCCCTCGAAAACTCCTTCTCTAAGATAATATTTCCCATGAAAACATTAAAAAAAAATGTCTTATAAAAAGTCCTGTATTAGATAGCAGTCCTCTTAGATAAGCCCGTCTTTGATAATAGTCTAACCTCGGAAGGAGCCAGGCACTAGGCTCCTTATAGTTCTTGCTGACGTCGGACATCTATTTTTCCCCTACTCACGTGCTTCATATAGGGTTGCCAAGTGTCCCAACTTACGCGGTACGCTCCGATTTTCAGGAATTCCGAGACCCGTGACCCGTCTCGCGGAACCACTGCGCGGGATGCCAAAAGTCCCAATTTTTCACGATACACAATTTCTCTTAAACTTGGTATTCAAGAGTATAACAACGGTATTCGTTAGTCTGCATCGAGTGGAACTTAATGGAGTAAAACTTGTGTAAACGGAACTTGTCTGGAACAGAAAATTTTATTGTCCTGCCTAAAGAAATATTGTACAAATCTACCTGCTAAGAAGAAAACTTGTCTAAAAATGAAATATTTCAAATATGTTTAATATTCCCTACCGAAGAACACCATACAATTATAACTGCTCAATCGGAAACCTCTTCAAAATTGTATTTTATTTCGATCCCTAGTGATTCCGCTTTCACAGATTTTAACTGTGTAAGATTATATATTTATTTAGTACGGTAAAACCTACTAGGAGGAAATCTCAAATGACTGGAGAAAGATTGCGTTTTAGACAGGTTTTTTTCTTACCCGGAATAATTTTTGTGGTATTTCTTCCATACAAACTATGAATTTTTTAAGTTTAACTCAGGATCTCGTTATAGACAGGTTCCGTTTTCATAAAATTTACTGTATTTTTATCTTCCTATTTAATAGCTGGTGTCACGCTTTTTTTTGTCTCCCTATCTCGCTTTTTGTGAAAGTGGAACTGGCAACATTAGCTTCAAACTATAACTGTGAATGTTGTCCACTAAATTACTACTAAATTGGTGGTAGGGTGTAGGATACGGGCGTGTGTGTGTGTGTGTGTGTGTGTGGGGGGGGTGTATCTCTGTTTTGTCGTCAATTACAGCCTCCTCTCTTATTTGGCTCACCGCTACCACTGATGTTTCGTTACAGTATTCGGGAAGTGTTGGAAAGTGTTTCATAATCTATGCTTGATGCTTGATTTTTCTTTCTTGTCTTTTATTAATGATTGGCCTCAAAAGTTGTCTTATCTCTTATTTAGAAAGCATAAACGAACAGGAAAAAAATGTCGAAAAGAACCCGGTTTGAACGTTACAGTATCTACTAATATATATATATATTAAAAAAAATTCTAATGATTTCACCCAGTGCTGCCAATTGTGAGTTTCTTTTATTCATAATGCTACTACTTTTCTGAATAGTATTACTCGACTTATTTAATTACAAATTAAATAGGGCGAACATTGCTATTACTATAATTCGCCCCTAAGAATTACACTAAAGTTCAAAAGCGTAAGCTGAACTCTCTTGGTCGTTATCTGAGTTCCCGGGGTGGTCATCTCCATCCCTGTGATACAGTAATTGTGGTATTTGAATTAAAAAAAAACTCGGTCAACTGGCAACACTGACATTACCATAGATTAAATATTTCATATATACTTTTCAAAATAGGAAAATTCGATGGTGTTTCATTTATGATTTCACTAGTAGATGGCGCTACATCAGTGTTATTCGGCGGATAAATGAGTAAGATAGCATGAAGCAGATAAGGGAATTATACTATAGGGAAAAAAAGTAGGCGATAATTAAATGAAACCGTTACTTAAATATATTAAGCTGTAGACAAGGCCGTAGTCAGAATTTTTTTTTTTCAAAAGGTGGGGGAGGGAGAAGGGTCTTATACATTTAAACTACAATACTTTGTAGACAAATGGTCTTTGGTGAGAAAATTTAAAGAGAAAATATTCATACACTAAAAATCTAGATATTCAGGCTCCCAATCGAATAGGGTTCTTCGTTTTACCATAAAAGCTAGACATGTTTTCAAAAGTATTGTGATCAGTGATGAATTGAGGAGGTAACCAGTGCGGTATCCCCAGGGCCGAAACTAGCTTTTTTTTTCCACGAGGGGCACACATGGATCTTGCACCCCCCCCCCCCTCCGTCATCCGCAAAGTAAACTTACAAAGATAATTTACAAAGTTTCTAATAGCCGACTTATTTTAAAATTAAAAATATGTAATCATAAAATACGTAATACTGAACTATGTAATCAGCTTTGTCAAATATTTATCCAATAAAACATATGAAACCGGAATCGAAAGGAGCAGGGAAAATTCCGCTTTATACAGATTTCTGTCTTAGCATGTACGACTTTTTTGTTGAGACCATGTGATTTTTTCATATAAGACAGGATTCCGTTATAGACATTTAATTTTCACATATTTAACTGTAATTGTAGTATTCCATTACAATTGAGCAGGCATTTAAAGCCATAGTGATATGAGTCACAATGCCTTAAGAACTGAAAAATAAGGATTTTCTGTTGGTATAACAATGAATTCATATACCGTAAATTATCTTTGTGTATTTACAGCTAGTTTCATGCAGCTATCATTTATACCGCTCTTCCTATTAATAGACTGATGATATGGGACCCTTCACGCTTTCCTATATATGCTTTCCTGAACTTAACACTAATTTTCAAAATAATAATAAAAAAAATTATTAAATTTACCAGGTATTTCATTTTGTGAATTTTCCACTCCTTAGTGTTTAGTGCCCCAGGCAGTCGCCCCAACTCGCCCCTTCTAAGCCCGAATCTGGAAAGTAAAAAAAGCAATTGTAGCAAAAAAAAAAAATCTTAAAATTGCGCATTTTTCACCACTTAGTTTTTAGTGTTCCGGGTGGTCACCCGATCTCACCAATCTTTTTATGCATTTGTCAAATTTTAAAACACTTGCCTTATTTTTTCTTTTGGATTTTTCAGCTGCAAAACATTTTTACACAAATTTCATATACATTTTTTGTATCAAACGACAAACCAAATCTTCATTTGGCGCCCCCTTCTCCTTCCGTTCTGGCGCCCGGTGCACATGCCCCCTCTGCCCTCCCTTAGTTTCGGTCCTGGGTATCCCTTTTCCCCCCGAAGGGTATTTTATTTTAGGGTTTTTAATGGTCTAAGGGTTCACCCAGACTACCAGACTTACCATGGTAACGTCTGTTGTGTTATTTTGGAATCTTTGATGTTTTATGGCTTTCTTAGCATGTCTAAATGTCAGAGATCAGTAGCGGACACCATTGACAGGTCGGACGCCACCACTTTTTTTTGTTGAGACTCCCCTTTCTTTTTTTGATAACCACAGACCCTTTGCAGAAGAATGGGAAGTTGTATTATTTATGGCATCTCAGGCAGACTTGCTCAGAGTGCGAAATAAAGGTTTATGTCATAATGAACAGAGAGAAGTATATTCAACTAGGTAAATTATATCCAATGGTTGGAGTATCATAGTTGAGATTTTTTTCCAACAGAGCGAAAATATGCCGGGACCAGGACTCGAATCTGGGTACTTTGGTTTGCCGTGCCAACGATCTCCCTACTGAGCTATCCCAAAGATATCCTGGCTGGTAGATTTCACTCTTATTTGTTGGACAAGGCTGCGAACTGCAGCGCTAATTTCATTCCTCCGAGCTATAAATATAGCATTTTACATGATGAATCTGAAAATAGCACGGAAGCTCCTGTATACCACGTAATTAGGTCATAATGAACAGAGGAATTTCTCTGTTGGAATTCCTTGTCCAACAAATAAGAGTGAAATATGCCAGACAGGATATCGTTGGGATAGCTTAGTACGGAGAGCGTCGGCTCGGCAAGCCAAAGTAGCCAGGTTCGAGTCCTGGTCCTGGCATATTTTCGCTCGGTTGGAAAAAAATCTCAACTATGATACTCTAACCATTGGATAAAGGTTTATGTATCAGAACGCAAATTTTTCCTTATTCACTCTCAATTCCTCCGAATGATTTGAAAAGTCAATCCCGAAAACCGTATCTTAAGTATTTTTCCCTATTTTCCCCATTTATATCTCCCTCTTAGTTGCGTTTCCAAGATCTCACCGAAATAAACGCAGCTTAAAAGTGTAAATTCCACATCGTGTCGGAGTTACAGAAATCCTTTTCTAGGAAAAATGTCTGAAATGAACACTGATTGTGAAAAGCCCTGTGTCCTGGACATGGAATTTCCAGAGATCACTAAAATTGTCCTTAATGTCATTTATATACACTGGTGGAAAATAAATCCCAACAATAGGAAGAAATTAGTTTAGAGGAATTAAGGCAAATCATTTGTCTAGGTAACATATTTATTTGATTAAAGTTTCAAGGTCACAGGTTAAAGTAATATCCACGCAAAGAGCCATTTCAAATGTGAAATCCTGGCACATTAATAACCGCTGTAGTCCCTACGATTTTGAATGCAAGCGTGCAAACGTGCATGCATTGCGTCGTACAGGTTCCGTATGTCATTTTGTGGGATTGTATTCCTTGTCTGTTGCACTTGGTCTGTCAAATCAGTAACAGTCATTGCTGATTGGGGATGTCGTTGGATTTGTCGTCTCGTCCAATAATGTCCCATACGTGCTCGATGAAGACACTCTGTAGAAAACACTGGGTGGAAGCAGCGATATGGGGACGAGCGTTATCTTGTTGAAAAATGCCTCTAGGAATAGTGAGAAAGAATGGCAGCACAACCGGTTTAATCACCAGTCTAGCGTAGAAATTTGCTGTCAATGTGGTTGGGATAATAACGAGAGTGCACTTGCTGTCATAGGAAATTGCTCCCTAGACCATAACACCTGGTGTATGTACAGTGTGTCTACGCCGAATACAGCTTGGTATTGTAAACCTTCTTCTCCCAAACGCGTAATCCCAGCTTATCACTCAGGAAGACACTAAATACCAAAAAAGACTGCTTGAACTTTAGAGTAACATGACTTTTCTGAAATGAGTGGACGTTCCTTTTAATCGCTCCTAAAGCGTATAAGACTTTACAATTTTAAACATGTAATATTAATAAATGTAAAATATAGCATTAAAAATCTTCTTAACTTGCAAATATACGAATCCTATCTAATTTCAAATATTCACATTTATAATAATGATTTTCTTCCTTTACATAAGCAACAGAATTAAGTGAAAAAAAGAAAAGACATAAGTGAAGCGAATCCGAGTCATAAATAAATGACAGAATACAAAATGGATACACCGAATCAGAATCCTGGAAACAGAAGGTAAGAAGAATTTACCTATTTAATATGATTTTCAACTATTTACTAAATAAAGACAGGAAATTATTAATATACTGATAAAATTACCCCTACTTATATAATCTGAAACCAGTTATATATATATATTTAGAGTGGCTACTAACTGTACGTTAAAAGGCCCCATAGTAAACCATATTAACTACAATAAAAAGATTTCGAGACTGAATGTCTGAATCTGCGCTAAATATAAAATAAAACAAAAAGTAGGGTATAAAAAAAAGAGAAAGAAAAAGAAAAAAGTAAAAGAAGAAAACTTAATAATGGCGTCATTTAGAGATACTCAAATGATAGACAAATTAAACGCCACAAACTACGCTAACTGGCGATTTAAGATCGAAATGATACTAACCAAAGATGATTTAATCGAAACTATAACGGAGCAAGCTAAGATGCACACTTGAGCTAGCACGGATGCGACATTTTCCGCTTGGAACAAAAAGAATAAGAAGGCGCGTGCTCTGATAAATTTGAGCATAGAAGACGCGCAAATAGTACATATAAAGAATCTCCAAACTGCTCGCCAAACGTGGGACAAATTGAAAGAAATCCACGAACGCGAATCACTATCAAGCAAACTCTTCCTCCTTAGGAAACTGTATAACACCAAATTAAGTGAGAACGGAAATATGCAAATGCATATAACAAATATTCTAGAACTAATAGATAAACTCGCCGCGATTGGCGAACGCTTAAGCTATTCACATATTTCCGCTATCATGTTATGCTCATTACCAAGGTCTTATGACGTCTTGATCACCGCACTTGAATCGTGCCCCGAGTCCGACCTGACACCTAATTTCCTAAGAACGAAGTTAATCGACGAATACACGAGAAGAGTAGAAAATACAGATATTCCGCAAAACACATCAAAAGCGTATAAAATACAAAAGAATTCTGCATACGTAAACAACAACAAAAGAGAGAATAGATACTGCACACACTGCAAAATGCGAAACCACAATACTGCCCAATGCTGGTTCGTAAAACGACAGAACCAAAACAACTACACTCAGCAAACATCTAACCACCATCCGCAACCAAACAGACATTATACACAAAAGCCATACTCATCATCACTATGCTTCGAAAAGACAGACCCGAATCCTAAAAATGAGGAACACGAAACCAAGAATGATAAAATAAATAACGTAGCACTTTTAGCAGACAAAGCTCAAACAAATACATGGATAATAGATAGTGGCAGCTCAAATCATATAACGAACGACAAAACATTACTTTCAAACTTCAACGAAGACGCCGAAACAGAAATAGCAGTCGCAAACGGAAACAAATTAACATCATATGGTTCCGGAGAAATAAAAATTCAAACGGAAAACAAAAGACAAGAAATTACACTCAAAAACGTCCTTATACATACCAAAAATAGAAACAAATCTACTTTCCGTAAGCAAGGCGACCCAAAACGGTTGTGAAGTAACCTTCGAAAAGGAAAGGTGCAGCATAATAAATGACGGTAAAACAATATTAGAAGGAAAGTTGAAAAATAATCTATATGAAATAAATTTAACTAACGATATCAGAGAACCAAATTATGTAAACATGACCCATAGCTGTCAAAATCCCAACTGTGTGGAATTATGGCACCGCAGAATGGGACACCGTAGTTATCAAACCATTAAAGAAATGCTAACAAATCAACTAGTTACAGGAATAACGATAAATAACTGCAGACATGAAAACAAATGTGAGGTATGCATAAGAGCGAAAACAACAGAAGCACCGTACCCCACACAAGCGTTATACAGGGCCACACGAAAAATCGAGTTGATACACAGCGACGTATGCGGTCCGTTGCAGACTCCTACAATCGGTGGAAAAACATACTTCGTAACTTTCATCGACGACAAAACAAGATTTTGTGTAATCTATTTAATGTCAAGAAAAAGCGAAGTATTCGACAAATTCAAAGACTACATATCTCTAGTACACAATAAATTCGGGCGATACCCAAACAGTATAAGATCAGACAATGGTGGCGAATACACTAGTATCGAAATGGAAGAATACTTAAGCGAAAAAGGCATAGAGCACCAACTCACTGTACCACAATCACCCAGCCAGAATGGAATTGCGGAGAGAAAGAATAGATATTTACTAGAAATGACCCGCAGTATGTTAATAGAGGCGCAATTACCGCAAAAACTATGGGGAGAGGCAATAAGCACTGCCAACCATATTCAAAAACGCTTACCGACAAGATCAAACGATAAAACCCCATACGAAATGTGGACAAATAGGAAGCCCAATATCCATTACTTAAAAGTATTCGGATGCTTAGCCTATGCACACATAAATAAATTAAAACGCGGAAAATTAGACGTAACCGCACAACAGGGAAAATTTGTCGGTTACGATAACAGAAGTAAAGGATATCGAATCTACACGAACGACGGAAGAGTCATACTTTCAAGATCCGTCAAATTCCCTGAAAATAAATTTCCTTACAATCAAAACAATAGTAACCCGGAAGAGAAAAAACCAAAACCCGTAGAAAATGAGCAATTAGTTGAAAATAACTCAAAGGAAATACTGATAGACTTTACGCCTGAAGAATGCGAACCACCCGCGCCCAAACAATCCACAAGTGAACCGCGAAGATCAGAGAGGACAAATAGGGGAGTACCACCCGATCGCTTTGCATATACAGTGAAAACAAACATAATTAACGAACCCAAAGACTGGCTAGAAATGATAAACACTAAAAATCCCATTGAAAGACAAAATTGGATAAACGCCGCGCAAGAAGAAATAAATTTGCTAAAGGAGAATAAAACCTGGGAACTAGTCGAACCTCCACAGGGAAAGAAAATTATAGGAAGTAAATGGACCTTTAAAGTCAAATATGACGATACGGGAAACGTAAAGAGATACAAGGCCCGCCTTGTCGCAAAAGGCTTTCTTCAAAAATATGGTGAAAATTATGACGAGACTTTTGCCCCAGTGGTGTCTCACACAACAATCCGCACTTTTCTAGCAGCAGCTGCGTACCACGGATTTAACGTTCACCACCTAGACATCAAAACAGCTTTTCTACACGGAGAACTAGACGAAGGCATATACATGACACAACCCGAAGGTCATGAGAAACCAGACCAAATAAATAATGTATGCAAATTAACGAAGGCTATTTATGGTCTAAAACAGACCGCGAGAGCCTGGAACACGAAAATCAGTGAAACCTTAAAAGAAATGAAATTTGTGCAAAGCACTACAGACACTTGTTTATTTACGCGCAAAGAGAAAAACAGGGAAGCCACAGTCTACATAATTGTCTAAGTAGATGATCTGCTAGTAGCAGGAAACAAAGAAAACATTGAAAAATTCGTAGAAAAATTAAAACTTAAATTCAAACTTAGCGACCTAGGAGAAGTAACGAATTACCTAGGAATAAGCATAAAGAAATTAGACAACGGCTACGCTCTAAGCCAAACAACGAAAATTAATGAAATAATAAATAAATTTAATCTTGAAGAAAGTAAACCATATAGCACACCCATGGACACAGGTTACCTAAAAATAAACAAGAACGAAAGCCTACTTCCAAATAACCACAAGTATAGACAAGGAATAAGTGCATTATTATACTTAGCGACCGTAACTAGACCTGATATACTAACGGCTGTAAACATTCTAAGCCGGAAAAATGAAAAACCAACCGAAATAGACTGGAAAGCTCTGAAGCGTGTAATGAGATACCTAAATGCCACAAAGAATTTAAATCTAGTTATAAACACCGAACACGCACCAATCTTAGAAGAATATTTAGATGCAAATTGGGCACAAGATCCCGAAACGCGAGAATCTACTACAGGAAATGTTTTTATGATAGGCAAGAATCCAATCTACTGGATATCCAAACGACAGTCTTGCATCGCTCAATCATCCGCCGAAGCGGAATATGTAGCAGCAGCAAGCGCAGCCAATGAAATCGTTTGGCTTATAAAACTTCTAGATGATCTAGATTTACCGCAAAATTGCCCAATTACACTATACGAGGACAATCTCTCAGCGATAAAGATGACAGAATCCGAGAAACTTTCCAACAGGACAAAACACATCGAAGTGAAGTACCACGTCATCAAACACCTAACAGAAGCAAAGACAATCGCACTAAAGTACTGTCCCAGCAAATCCCTGATCGCAGATCTGTTGACCAAGCCCACTCCCAAGCCTGAACACCTGAGAAACCTTGAAAGACTGAAACTGCAAGAACTTCCTTCAACCTGGGATTAAGGGGGGTGTATTGTAAACCTTCTTCTCCCAAACGCGTAATCCCAGCTTATCACTCAGGAAGATATAATCAAACCGAAACCTTTTCTGCACTTAAGAAACCATATGGCTCGTGACGTCAAAGCCATGTGCGTGAACTTCAGTAAACCCTTGAACTGTGAATACCCTGAAATGGCCCTCGTGCAATCATAGACACTAAATACCAAAAAAGACTGCTTTAACTTTAGAGTAACATGACTTTTCTGAACTGAGTGGACGTTCCTTTTAATCGCTCCTAAAGCGTATAAGACTTTACAATTTTAAACATGTAATATTAATAAATGTAAAATATAGCATTAAAAATCTTCTTAACTTGCAAATATACGAATCCTATCTAATTTCAAATATTCACATTTATAATAATGATTTTCTTCCTTTACATAAGCAACAGAATTAAGTGAAAAAAAGAAAAGACATAAGTGAAGCGAATCCGAGTCATAAATAAATGACAGAATACAAAATGGATACACCGAATCAAAATCCTGGAAACAGAAGGTAAGAAGAATTTACCTATTTAATATGATTTTCAACTATTTACTAAATAAAGACAGGAAATTATTAATATACTGATAAAATTACCCCTACTTATATAATCTGAAACCAGTTATATATATATATTTAGAGTGGCTACTAACTGTACGTTAAAAGGCCCCATAGTAAACCATATTAACTACAATAAAAAGATTTCGAGACTGAATGTCTGAATCTGCGCTAAATATAAAATAAAAACAAAAAGTAGGGTATAAAAAAAAGAAAAAGAAAAAGAAAAAAGTAAAAGAAGAAAACTTAATAATGGCGTCATTTAGAGATACTCAAATGATAGACAAATTAAACGCCACAAACTACGCTAACTGGCGATTTAAGATCGAAATGATACTAACCAAAGATGATTTAATCGAAACTATAACGGAGCAAGCTAAGATGCACACTTGAGCTAGCACGGATGCGACATTTTCCGCTTGGAACAAAAAGAATAAGAAGGCGCGTGCTCTGATAAATTTGAGCATAGAAGACGCGCAAATAGTACATATAAAGAATCTCCAAACTGCTCTCCAAACGTGGGACAAATTGAAAGAAATCCACGAACGCGAATCACTATCAAGCAAACTGTTCCTCCTTAGGAAACTGTATAACACCAAATTAAGTGAGAACGGAAATATGCAAATGCATATAACAAATATTCTAGAACTAATAGATAAACTCGCCGCGATTGGCGAACGCTTAAGCTATTCACATATTTCCGCTATCATGTTATGCTCATTACCAAGGTCTTATGACGTCTTGATCACCGCACTTGAATCGTGCCCCGAGTCCGACCTGACACCTAATTTCCTAAGAACGAAGTTAATCGACGAATACACGAGAAGAGTAGAAAATACAGATATTCCGCAAAACACACCAAAAGCGTATAAAATACAAAAGAATTCTGCATACGTAAACAACAACAAAAGAGAGAATAGATACTGCACACACTGCAAAATGCGAAACCACAATACTGCCCAATGCTGGTTCGTAAAACGACAGAACCAAAACAACTACACTCAGCAAACATCTAACCACCATCCGCAACCAAACAGACATTATACACAAAAGCCATACTCATCATCACTATGCTTCGAAAAGACAGACCCGAATCCTAAAAATGAGGAACACGAAACCAAGAATGATAAAATAAATAACGTAGCACTTTTAGCAGACAAAGCTCAAACAAATACATGGATAATAGATAGTGGCAGCTCAAATCATATAACGAACGACAAAACATTACTTTCAAACTTCAACGAAGACGCCGAAACAGAAATAGCAGTCGCAAACGGAAACAAATTAACATCATATGGTTCCGGAGAAATAAAAATTCAAACGGAAAACAAAAGACAAGAAATTACACTCAAAAACGTCCTTATACATACCAAAAATAGAAACAAATCTACTTTCCGTAAGCAAGGCGACCCAAAACGGTTGTGAAGTAACCTTCGAAAAGGAAAGGTGCAGCATAATAAATGACGGTAAAACAATATTAGAAGGAAAGTTGAAAAATAATCTATATGAAATAAATTTAACTAACGATATCAGAGAACCAAATTATGTAAACATGACCCATAGCTGTCAAAATCCCAACTGTGTGGAATTATGGCACCGCAGAATGGGACACCGTAGTTATCAAACCATTAAAGAAATGCTAACAAATCAACTAGTTACAGGAATAACGATAAATAACTGCAGACATGAAAACAAATGTGAGGTATGCATAAGAGCGAAAACAACAGAAGCACCGTACCCCACACAAGCGTTATACAGGGCCACACGAAAAATCGAGTTGATACACAGCGACGTATGCGGTCCGTTGCAGACTCCTACAATCGGTGGAAAAACATACTTCGTAACTTTCATCGACGACAAAACAAGATTTTGTGTAATCTATTTAATGTCAAGAAAAAGCGAAGTATTCGACAAATTCAAAGACTACATATCTCTAGTACACAATAAATTCGGGCGATACCCAAACAGTATAAGATCAGACAATGGTGGCGAATACACTAGTATCGAAATGGAAGAATACTTAAGCGAAAAAGGCATAGAGCACCAACTCACTGTACCACAATCACCCAGCCAGAATGGAATTGCGGAGAGAAAGAATAGATATTTACTAGAAATGACCCGCAGTATGTTAATAGAGGCGCAATTACCGCAAAAACTATGGGGAGAGGCAATAAGCACTGCCAACCATATTCAAAAACGCTTACCGACAAGATCAAACGATAAAACCCCATACGAAATGTGGACAAATAGGAAGCCCAATATCCATTACTTAAAAGTATTCGGATGCTTAGCCTATGCACACATAAATAAATTAAAACGCGGAAAATTAGACGTAACCGCACAACAGGGAAAATTTGTCGGTTACGATAACAGAAGTAAAGGATATCGAATCTACACGAACGACGGAAGAGTCATACTTTCAAGATCCGTCAAATTCCCTGAAAATAAATTTCCTTACAATCAAAACAATAGTAACCCGGAAGAGAAAAAACCAAAACCCGTAGAAAATGAACAATTAGTTGAAAATAACTCAAAGGAAATACTGATAGACTTTACGCCTGAAGAATGCGAACCACCCGCGCCCAAACAATCCACAAGTGAACCGCGAAGATCAGAGAGGACAAATAGGGGAGTACCACCCGATCGCTTTGCATATACAGTGAAAACAAACATAATTAACGAACCCAAAGACTGGCTAGAAATGATAAACACTAAAAATCCCATTGAAAGACAAAATTGGATAAACGCCGCGCAAGAAGAAATAAATTTGCTAAAGGAGAATAAAACCTGGGAACTAGTCAAACCTCCACAGGGAAAGAAAATTATAGGAAGTAAATGGACCTTTAAAGTCAAATATGACGATACGGGAAACGTAAAGAGATACAAGGCCCGCCTTGTCGCAAAAGGCTTTCTTCAAAAATATGGTGAAAATTATGACGAGACTTTTGCCCCAGTGGTGTCTCACACAACAATCCGCACTTTTCTAGCAGCAGCTGCGTACCACGGATTTAACGTTCACCACCTAGACATCAAAACAGCTTTTCTACACGGAGAACTAGACGAAGGCATATACATGACACAACCCGAAGGTCATGAGAAACCAGACCAAATAAATAATGTATGCAAATTAACGAAGGCTATTTATGGTCTAAAACAGACCGCGAGAGCCTGGAACACGAAAATCAGTGAAACCTTAAAAGAAATGAAATTTGTGCAAAGCACTACAGACACTTGTTTATTTACGCGCAAAGAGAAAAACAGGGAAGCCACAGTCTACATAATTGTCTAAGTAGATGATCTGCTAGTAGCAGGAAACAAAGAAAACATTGAAAAATTCGTAGAAAAATTAAAACTTAAATTCAAACTTAGCGACCTAGGAGAAGTAACGAATTACCTAGGAATAAGCATAAAGAAATTAGACAACGGCTACGCTCTAAGCCAAACAACGAAAATTAATGAAATAATAAATAAATTTAATCTTGAAGAAAGTAAACCATATAGCACACCCATGGACACAGGTTACCTAAAAATAAACAAGAACGAAAGCCTACTTCCAAATAACCACAAGTATAGACAAGGAATAAGTGCATTATTATACTTAGCGACCGTAACTAGACCTGATATACTAACGGCTGTAAACATTCTAAGCCGGAAAAATGAAAAACCAACCGAAATAGACTGGAAAGCTCTGAAGCGTGTAATGAGATACCTAAATGCCACAAAGAATTTAAATCTAGTTATAAACACCGAACACGCACCAATCTTAGAAGAATATTTAGATGCAAATTGGGCACAAGATCCCGAAACGCGAGAATCTACTACAGGAAATGTTTTTATGATAGGCAAGAATCCAATCTACTGGATATCCAAACGACAGTCTTGCATCGCTCAATCATCCGCCGAAGCGGAATATGTAGCAGCAGCAAGCGCAGCCAATGAAATCGTTTGGCTTATAAAACTTCTAGATGATCTAGATTTACCGCAAAATTGCCCAATTACACTATACGAGGACAATCTCTCAGCGATAAAGATGACAGAATCCGAGAAACTTTCCAACAGGACAAAACACATCGAAGTGAAGTACCACGTCATCAAACACCTAACAGAAGCAAAGACAATCGCACTAAAGTACTGTCCCAGCAAATCCCTGATCGCAGATCTGTTGACCAAGCCCACTCCCAAGCCTGAACACCTGAGAAACCTTGAAAGACTGAAACTGCAAGAACTTCCTTCAACCTGGGATTAAGGGGGGTGTATTGTAAACCTTCTTCTCCCAAACGCGTAATCCCAGCTTATCACTCAGGAAGATATAATCAAACCGAAACCTTTTCTGCACTTAAGAAACCATATGGCTCGTGACGTCAAAGCCATGTGCGTGAACTTCAGTAAACCCTTGAACTGTGAATACCCTGAAATGGCCCTCGTGCAATCATAGACACTAAATACCAAAAAAGACTGCTTTAACTTTAGAGTAACATGACTTTTCTGAACTGAGTGGACGTTCCTTTTAATCGCTCCTAAAGCGTATAAGACTTTACAATTTTAAACATGTAATATTAATAAATGTAAAATATAGCATTAAAAATCTTCTTAACTTGCAAATATACGAATCCTATCTAATTTCAAATATTCACATTTATAATAATGATTTTCTTCCTTTACATAAGCAACAGAATTAAGTGAAAAAAAGAAAAGACATAAGTGAAGCGAATCCGAGTCATAAATAAATGACAGAATACAAAATGGATACACCGAATCAAAATCCTGGAAACAGAAGGTAAGAAGAATTTACCTATTTAATATGATTTTCAACTATTTACTAAATAAAGACAGGAAATTATTAATATACTGATAAAATTACCCCTACTTATATAATCTGAAACAAGTTATATGTATATATTTAGAGTGGCTACTAACTGTACGTTAAAAGGCCCCATAGTAAACCATATTTACTACACTTGGTTCCAAGCGCTCACCTGGCCTCCTTCTGACCAATATACAGCCATCACTGGCAGCAAGACAGAAACGGCTCTCATCTGAGAACACAACATATCTCCACTCTGCCCTCCAACGAGCTCTAGCTTGACACCGCTGCTCGAATATGGCGGTGATCTGTAGTTAATGGCATGAACGTTGCAGGGCGTCTAAAACGGAGCTGTGCTTCAAGTAATCGATTTGTTACAGTTCGCTGCGTCACTTTGGTTCTAACAGAAGTTCAAATTTCTGCTGCAGATGCAGTACGATGCGCTACAGACATGCGGCGAATACGGCGGTCTTCCCTGAAAATTTTATGTATTTATGGTTGAAGATGATATCGTGAATGAATGCATAATGCCGAGTTTTGATTTGAGAAAAGATGACATATCTACTTTGTTGACAATACGGCCTTCGCTGGAACTACCGTACAAAATTTTGTCAAATTGGACATGTTAATCATATTTATAGTGTGCAAAAATCTCACATAATTTGCTATTTCACTTAATAGTATCCTGTTTTACTTAATTTGTTTAATTTAATTCAGTTGACCATTGTGTATGAGATTTTTATTCATTTCCTGATATTCTTGTCACCACATTTAGCCAACGTTGCCAGTCCGCTACATTTTTTAAAACTCAGATTACTTTATTGCCACCACTTTTTTGAAATAGCAATATTCGTCTTATTTTCGACTTATTTTTCTGTCATTAAACAAGGGGAATATGTCTATTTTATAAACCTTGATGTAATGAAGCAATCTGAATTTTAAAAAAGTAGCGGGCTGACAGCACTGCATTTAGCTAGGGAAGGACCGTTGCAATCATATAGGCAAACTACGCGACTGCCTAGGGTGCCGGAATTCGAAGGCTGGCATATTGATGAACGAAATACTTTATACTTTGGTTAATAAAATTTTCTTGAAATAAATAAATACAAAAACTTCTTTCTACAGGGTGAGTCAAAATGATTGCTCTGAATACAGATGAAAATAATTTCATTGTAAATAACACTAGGGAGATGCAATTTGTACACTATACACTAGGAAACTCAAAAGTTTATTTGCATATTTTATAACTGTTGTTTATGTCTCTGCTTGGTCACATGAACATAATCCTAACGGTAGCCAATTTCAAGCCAAAAATTGTGACGAATGCTCATAATCGCTGATACCGAGTACCTGTATCAAGTTGTGTCATGATGTCATGAGACATATCTGTAACATATCCGAATAATTGCTATCTGTTACAGTTGCTTCAAAGAATAAAAATGAACCGTACAACTTTCTTTTCAAAATCGCGCAGAAAACATTCCCTATGACCAAGCAGAGTCGCATAGAAGAGTTATAAAGATTAGCAAACAAAACTTTGAGCTTCCTCCTGTATTGTGTTTAATTTTTTCCCATTCCTATAGTTGTTTACAATGAAGTTATTAAAAATTTGTAATCAAGGCTTGACTAACCATGTATTTTTTCAACAAATGCAATATTAGATGCAACATTATATTAGACTATTATGCTTCCGTCGGTCGTAGAGGTGTTAATATTAGTTTTCAATAAACTTTTTATGGCTTATACCAGGGGTGTCCAACTGTGGCCCGCCAGATACCACTAAAATTTTATATTAAACTTTTTCTTAACGCTTCTGCGATTTCTGCGATTCAAGAAGTCGAATATTTCTTTCAAAATTTAGTGGTATCAGGCAGGCCACAGTTGGACACCTCTGGCTTATACAAATTCGCAGTTTTATAAAAGTGATATGTGTGAAATAAATAACATAAGTAACAGGTAATCTTTAATTCTAGGGGCGACTAGTTTGAGTCCCATTCGCAATCTTCAAGCCGTCTGAGCATGGACACGCCTATACGGATTAATTATTATCTTTAAATGTTTCTTATTAACAGGATATTACATTACTGGATTATGTATTAATATTATATTAATGGGATATTATATTAATATGGGCTATTTTATTAATGGGATGTATCGTTTTTGTTGTGATGAAATGCCGCATTCTTGCTCCCCCACAAAGCAAACTTCTAACGGTTGCACGAAAGCAATGAAAAACAATATTTACACATCGGTAACTCAATAATGGGACTATGCACTGATACGAAATTAATATCATTGTAATCTACTGTATAAAATGTGTGATATATATTATTTTTTAAATTCATATTTAGAATTTTTAAAAATTCATATTTTTATCACCCATTGGGGTATATTGGTAAAGAAAATCGAGTACCTTTTTGATGGCAGTCGAGGGTCGCAGATTTATCTTAAATGAAGGAAGAAAAATAGATTTTTATTAGGCTAGACTTATGGCGTGTCAAAGGTGTGATGAGGGGGCTGAAGAGATGGGGTCGTCATGCGAAAGTGATCTAGACACACCCACGACCATTGATATTTTTGTGGGATGGCAGAATAACCAAGAGGGCTAACTCTCTAAAACGAGGATAGCCAGTGAGGGCTCTGTTTTTCTCACGGTGCTTAGTTTTAGTAACCCCCCCCCCCCTAATACTAATATTATAATGTCACGTTTGAGGGCACATTCAGATTCTGACTTACAATTTAAGACTGTCTTCGATCGGTTTTGCTCTTAAGCATTCACGTGATCCTGACTTGTCTTGAGACATCATTCTTGAGATGTTCTCTTGTCAGTTACAGGGATATCACGGGCGACTATTTTTTAATTCTATCTTGCACCACTTTCTCAAAACAAAAACCTTACACACACACTTTGTCAACTTGTGCAAGAGAAATACACTACAATGTTTATTTTTTAAAAATGGTGGTGCGATTAGAATATAAAAATAGTTGCCAGTGGTAACCCTGCAGTTAGAATTTAATTCATACCTCATTTTTCATGATTTTTGGCAGCGTGAATTTCTCTACCACTACTGGACATGACTTGACTTAATCTCTATTTATGAGACTTCTCATAAGAGGTCTACGCTCATGGGTAATTTATTAAATCGCGCGTTTAATCTAAGATAATGCATTTTAAATTCGATCCTTTGGGGTCTAGGTTTAATTAATATTTATAATTGTGCTTCAAGTATTGGCAATTTCCCAGGACGTCCTAAGATGACAGCCAACTTTTATTCTACAAGAGGTTACAGGTACCGCCAACTTCATTATTAGTTCTGTCTCTGTGATTATGAATTTATAGATATATGTTGTTTGTTAGGGAATTGGCGTCAAGTGTGGGATGTGCTATTATTATCTAAATAATTAAATAATCATCAAGTTTTAAATACTTGGATATTTATCCAATTAAATATGTAATTTCTAAATACGGAATTTTTATGTGATTAACTAAGTATTTTCATATATGAATTATTATGTAATTAAGTAATTATTTCCATAATTTATGAAAATTAATTCTAATGTAATACAGCTAATCTTGTTGCTAATGAAATATTACAAAAGGACAAAATGCAGTTACCTGCAATTAATCACCGGCTGGGAGAATTTGTTTATGTCCGAGATCAAATGATCATTGCAGTCAACTACGTTATGGCTTAACAATTTTTAATATCTAATTTCATTTTTTAACTGTATTTGTATATAATGTAAATTAATATTTTTATTGTTAATTTTAATTACTTGTTAGTTTTTCTTTTATGCATCAAACGAATGTTTATTTACTCAGGTTAGCTTTAATGCGAGTTTTTTGAGTTAGTGTAATTTTATTAATTAATTCTTTAATTATCCTATCGACAATTCATATACTTGGAATCTCTGCGAAAATACACAGAGCCAAGAACTTTACCATTACTTATAAAGTTTAGGTTAACATTTTTTTTTATATATACCAGTTAGAAATATCGATCATGTTTATTTTATGTAATTACCTGCTTAAAGTAAACCGCCAAATAAGAAAGTTCGGAGCTGACCCGGTCCTATTTTAGATGTATGGTTTGATCACTTATGGGATTTAGAACAAGGTATTCTTCATTATCCAGATCTCGCCAGCATCATAGTTTACTTTTTTTTAGAAGAGGATGCTGGGATGAAATCTCGCATCCTTGCTCCACAGCAAAACAAACTTCTAACGGTTGCGTGAAAGCAACGGAAAACATTATTTACACATCGATAACTCAATAATTGGACTATGCACTGATACGAAATTAATATCATTGTAATATACAGTATTAAATGTGTGTTAGATATTAATTTTATGTATTTTTATTCATATTTAGTATTTTTAAAAATTGATATTTGTATCGCCATAGGGCATAATGTTAAAGAAAAACGAGTACCCTTTTTTATGGCAGTCGAGGCGCCACTACGTCGCAGATTTATCTTAAATGAAGAAAGAAAAATATGTTTTTATTAGGCCAGATTTATGGCGAGTCAAAGGTGTGATGGGTGGCTGAAGTGATGGGGCCGTCATGCGAAAGGGACGTTCGGACTTGCTCTAGACAGTTAGCCACTGTTGGTCAGTTTTGACTCATATTGAGTATGTTAACTTTTTAGAATTTAAAATTATTTATCAAACAAAAGAAATATTACAAGCGAAATAATACTCTAATTACAAACTTATAATTTGAATTTATTGCGTAAATAATTTCAACACCTATGCATAATTCCTATTTTAGTTAAAATGGCCACAGTCATAGTTTCTCAAAAATTTGCTGCGACTGATTTCATTTTCATATGATAGATATGAATAATCTTGAAAACTGATGTATATTTATTTAAAGCTATAAACACATATCATAGTGGTTTGTGAGATTACCAAGAATAATGCATTCTGAAACAGATAATTTGCTAGAATATAGTTCACTTTTCGTGATCTTTAAGTATTAATCTCCACCACAGAAAAATATAACCTCACGATTATTATAATTTGAGAAAATGAATAACTGATGTGTATTTTTAGTCTGTCAATCAAATGATTTAGGAAAGAAAGGTCAACGTATTGTTGATCTTCTTTTACTCATCATATAATATTGATAGAGTCATTTCCTTATGGGAATTTATCTAAAGAGTATTATAAAGGAAGTTGATTGCTTATCTTTCAGTTTAAAAAGAATAAATTTCTCTTATCTTGAACAATTAAATATATTTATAATTTAGAAGTACAACGGATTTTTGATTTTAGACACTCATTGTTGCAGAGAACTTAAAAGCTTCAGAGGAAAGAAAAATACAATAATCACATCTTGAATTGTTTCTAAGTGCAAGTTATGCTATGCATCGCATAGATACAGGGTGATGGAAGGAAAAATATGTTTTTCCTGAAACTTATTGACGTATGATATGACACATGCCGCATTTTATCATAATAATGGAGGAAAAAAATTCTAAAATAATAAACTAAATCTTAATAAAATATTTGTATCTGTTTTCACTTTAGAGTGATTTATAATTTATTCTCTTTCAGTAAAGATATGTCTTTCTTCCCTCTAAGATATTGCGTAATTATGTTTAGTGTTAATATGTAGTCTAGTTTTAGCTCGAAAAAAGCATCAGCAATTGGATGCGTATAGTACTTTCTTGATTAAAATGCTTATCAAATAGTGCCGTATGATATGAGGAAACGTTATCTTATTTAAAAATCTCCATTTATTGCTTAAGCATGACGTAAATGATGTATTAGTGAACCAATTCTAATCTTTGAATGAAGTTGGGGAAAAATTATGAAAAGATGATTACTTAAAAATAGTTTAATCATAGCTGCCAACATTCCGTTTTTTTTCGAAGTCAAATAAACGAAATTTGAACCAGACATATTATTTAATAAAATGTTTATTGTTTCTACATGGTTAATAACTAAGGTAGCAGCATGATGCAGTTACTTTAATCCGGCGTAATAAGTCTTAAACCGAACGGGTTCTTTTTAAAACGCGTACTAGGTCTGGTGTCACTTCCAGACTATCACTATGGAGTTATCGTCCTAGGCGTTGGAGTTCCTATCGTTAAGTCATAAGACACAATCAATCGTAGCGGCGTAAACAAACAATGAAGCACGCCGTTTGGGCATTAAGATTTAACGCCAGGAACGCCAACTTCTAGGACGATAGCGAACGTCCATAATGTAAATGCGCCTTTACGACGGTTTAAGCTAAACACATCAGTGTTCGACAAGTTAAGCACCCAATCAAACTATTTTGTTTACATTTTCGTAGATGTATAAAGTAGAAGGCCCTAATTGCTTTTTTGTTATTAATCAAAATCTGCTTTAATAGGGCGTTTTAAAAAGGTCCGAAAATTTTCCCAAAGCCTGTTTTTGCATTAGTATAGTTGACACTGGCAAAAAGTGAAAGCAGTCGACAGTTTTGAAGCTGGGCTCATATAATAAACCAGCAATTTTAAAGCAACAAATAATATCTTATAACGGGTAAGCAACTATGAAACAAATAATTTTTACACATTTTTATTTTTTATTTTAACAAAATTAAGAAGAACTCTCTTCAGCAATAATGAAATACACTTGCCATATTATCACAAAATAAAAAAAGAGTTCGTCCCGTTTTCGATGTTCTTATACCCAATGTAAGATAAATGTTATGGGTAATATCTCATGTAATCCTCCAATGTTTAAACATCTGTGGATTGTGGAGCTAAATCACAATGTCGAATACGGAAAAACATTATGAGAAATGTGTTTTAGTAGTCGACATAACCCATACCTCAAATATTACATATATTCAGTTTTCAAAAACTGTATTCCAAGAGCAAATACCCCCAATGGTACAAATTACAAATGGTTTTATGATTACTGTTAATTTTGTGACTGAAAAAAAAATCAACTCAGCTTGCTTAACTTCAACACATTGTAGCAAAGGCTTTCAATTGACTGACAAGGATTGCTGCTTATATTTTTCTCGTATCATATAATTTTGCCTAACCAACGTAAAAAATCTTTCATTTTCATGCAGAATGAGTAGCACTTATCGTGAAAACTTGAACATGCGCCGAAAAATGCTCTAAAATCTTATTTGCTTGGAAATCTCGAACTGTCGAACATTGATATACTGTCGACCCCTGATACATTTAATCTAATTAATTTCTTTCATAAAAAATTGTATTATTTAGTTAAAAAAAATATGGTTGACAGCTATACATAATGTACAATATATTTATGACAGTCTTCATTAATCCTTTACATATATGCATATTCTTAGGACAAAGAGGTCGTTTGTCTGCTTTCAAAGATTGTGCTCTTTTTCTTAATTTTATTCAAACTGTCTTTTACAAAAATTCTGTGCTAAAGGAATGATGAAAAATGATAAAAGAGCTAGCAGAAAAATGTTCTAAGCGTTATTATAAAATATCTTTTGTTTAACTCTTTGAGAACCATGGACGAGATATTTCGTTTTCACAATGAGATTTATTTAGATATGAAAAAAGATATACCATATTTGACAATTTTGGGACAGGTGAAAGCTACCGAGATATCTTCTGAATGGAACTTCAAGGGTTAATGTGCACCCATTCTGCACACAAGTTAGAAGAACATGTTACACGGATGTTAGAGCTTTGGAGCCAAAATTTGTGGATTCGATTTAGGACGATTCAAGCGAGATGACAGTAAAATCATTTTAAGGTCCTCCTTTTTTGGAATAAGAATTACATAGAAAAATCTACCTAAAATATACCATGGAAAAACGGACGCTGTTTAATAATAATAAGATTAATTTAATAATTTGTCTTTTAAGAAGGCTTGCTTTTACGAGCAACAATTCCTTTCCCTTGTATGCCGTTAAGTGTATTCGGTTTTATCTCCAAATGATGTCAAATGTGCAACTTTTTAAAAGTAATATATATAAGAAATAAAATACGATAGACAATTCTCTAATAATATCGGGACATCTTTTTTGAAAATGCCTTTTGAAGATATTGATTAAATTTTTTGGTTCGAATGAAACGATGTCATAAACAAAGAAGTCCGAATTAACAAAATAATTTTAACAGTAGTTTTAAGGCACGGTTTTATGACTGGTTCGAATAAACCAAAAAATCGAATAAACAGAGTTCGAATTAATGCGAGTCCAGAACAAAATCATGATTGAACAAGGTAACTAAGACGAAAATTGGAACAGTTTTCACTATCCCTTTCATTTTGCAGTATCGGAAATTTCCTTTATCAACACCTGTCCTATTATAAATTTTTTATTCATTGCTAAATATCACTTCACTCCACTCATCAACAGATTAATACCGGTATTTTTTAACCCATCATAATCTGGCTTGTTTGTGCCGTACTGTCAGTTTGGGTTTAGCTTGGGCTTGGTGATACCGATATCCAGCTTCATTTAATCTGTTGCACAACATTCAATTTGGTACCTTGACTTTGGATGCTTTCTTCCATTCAATATTCATATCATTAAATGTTTTTAATCTCATATTAGGTAGCTTTCAATGCAAAAAGCTACCTATTGCAGCCTTTCGGAGGAAAGCAATTCCAAAAATTTTTGGTACATTTTCACCGATCATGACCCCCAGACCATCTTCCGTTCAAATGTTGATTTATAAATATATATATATATCCATAATCTTACTTATAATAAAATCCGCAGGCAAGAAAGTGTCTGTAACGGCTCCGGGCTCGACCACTCTGATCTGCTTATCGACCATAGTTAAGCGCCATGTTAGGCTTAATGAAAAAGCTATGCTTCATCCGATTCTCCTGTTAAAATATTTGTAAAAGCATATTAGAGCTTTTAAATATTTTAATTTTGTTTAAAACCTTCAAAAACTATTTCCTATAAAACGCGTATATCAACATTTCTGTATATATTTGTTTCTGTCAGCACTTTTCTTTTCAGAAATAGCGGTGAATTCTTTCGTACGGAGAATTTGAGTGATCAATTCAGTACATTGGCGCCATCTACTGGCGTATTTTGAAATTAGCTTCCATCTTAAATACAGTACAGGACCTATTATGCTAAATCCTCTGGACCAAAGGCTTTCCGAGTCCTTTGACGATCCTTAAACGAAATATAATTTTTTCGTGGTCCTGTGAAGAAATTCGCGTTTTCTTTTTGCGATCCTTTGAAGAAATTTGCATTTTTCTGCGATTCTTTGAGGAAATTTGCGTTTTTTGCTATTCTTTGACGAAATTTACCTTTTATTTACGATCCTTTGACAAAATTCGAGTTTTTTTCTGAGATTCTTTGACGAAATTAGCGTTTTTTTTTTTCGAGATCCTTTGACGGAATTCGCATTTTTTCTGTAATCTTTTGACAAAATTTGTGTTTTTTTTCCTTCGATCCTTTGATGAAATTCCATTTTTTTCGCGATCCCTTAACGAAATTAGAAATTTTTTTGCAGTGCTTTGAAGAAATTTGCGTTTTTTTTCGCGATCCTTTGGAGAAATTCATGTTTTTCCGCGATTATTTAACGAAATTCGCGTTCTTTTTTCCGACTTTTTAACCAAATTTGTGTTTTTTTTTGTGATCCCTTGAAGACATTTTACATTTTTTCGGAGTCCTTGGAAGAAATTTGCGTTTTCTTCGCAAGCCATTGTCGGAAATCGCATATTTTCTGCGATTTGTTAACAAAATTAGCGTTTTTTCGCAATTCTGTGACGAAATTTGCGTTTTTTCACTCCTTTGACAAAATTCAAGTTGTTTGCGCAATCCTTTGAAGAAATTGTCTACTTTTTCTTCGAACGATAGACATAATTGTTTTTTTCGGCGACGATCGCTCAAAATTCGAGATTTTGTTATGTTCGAATCTTTGGACTGAAGACTAAAATTTTCGAAACCGAATGCCTTAAATTTTTAGGAACATTCGGAACAGAATCACCCTTGATGAAATAAATATATAACTATTTTTTGTTTCAAACGAATCGTAATATAAATTAATTTTAAACTAAAATTTGAGAGAAAAATGATTTGTTTCTGATTTCGGGAAGAAAGGGGGGGGGGGGGGGCGTGTTCACCCGCTACCGAAGTAACAATATTTTAGTGATTACACACTGAAACACAATGGACTGAAAAAAAAATTAGAAATCGGTAAAATTTTCGAAAAATTTCAAAATTTCTAAAATTTTTGTAAAAATATACAAATTTAGAAAATTTTCGAAATTTTTTTGCTGACTTCGGGTTTTTCCGGATTTTGGAATTCCGGATAAGGGGTCATATACTATAAAATGATTGTTTCTTATCAAACGTAATTAAAATATAAGGAATACATAGTACAACGTAATTTGCATTTAATTTTGCTTATGTAATCAAACAATGAGTTATGTGGTGAGTCAATCGGCTTAGAAACTCATTGATAACACTTTTTTACAAAAACTTCCGCACATGGATTATTTGTTAATATTTAATTTGAATGTTTTGTCCAATCGTTGAACTACTTCCGAAATTTAATACTGAGTAATATATATATATATATATATATATATATATCCTCATCATTTTTATTTGTAGAAATCATTTGTCATCTTTAAAATGTACTTTTGTACAGTACAAACCTTTCAATAATAAAGTCTTCATGCTGTTTGTTTGTATGAAGTCTTATGAAAAAGAAACGCAGATCAACAATCTGTCATTTTTGACGGGGTTATATACTAGTATATATATATATATATCTGACATATGTCATACTCTAACTCTCTTATTTATGAACCGATTTGGATGTAACTGAGTATGTGTATAGGACATAGCAAGGTCTCGACCGAGTTCGTTGGCCAGCTTCAATCGCCATCTTATTTCAAAATGGTGGCCAGTTAAAATTTTTAAAAATTCTAAAACATGTACAAAAAAATATAAATTGAAAAAACTGCCTCTGTTAAGTGTTAGAACTTGATACAAGGATTCTGGAACATTTTCTGTTTTTGATATATCTTAAAAAATGGCTGAAATATGGCAGTTTGAAATTATAGGGTGGCTGAGATTTTGAAACAGTGTGATATTTGTTATGTTGTAACTCTCCTATTTATGAACCGATATGGATATGACTGATCATGTGTACAGAACATACCAAGGTCTCGACCGAGTTCATTGGCCAGCTTCATACGCCTTCTTGTTTCAAAAGGTGACAAGTTAAATTTTTTATTTTTTATTTTTTAAATTTAAAAGAAATTATAAAAAATTATAAATTGAAAAAGTTGTTTCCGTTAAGGGTGTATTCAAATCCAAACTGCTTATTTTGAGACACATTTTTAAATTCATTTGTGCTCTAAAATGCATCCAATTGGCAGGTTCTCTTATCCAGAAACTTTATAATGTCCGTATTGGTCGATTTTTTTTTTTTATAAAGGCAGAATATATTTCAAAAAATGCTGTCAAACTGGACATTCTGAATCGAATTTCCCGAAGCGATAGCGCTGGAAACACACACACACACACACACAAAATTATCGTACTGTGAAAATAATTGTTTGTAAATCAATTTCTAAGTAATTGAACGAAAAATAAAAACATGGGTCCCTTATAAATCTCTTCATAAATCACGCCGCCAAGTTTCATGTTTTTACTTTTAAAAATGAGTCTGAAAATGTGGCTCAAAATTTTTAGTTGTTGAGAGTGGAAAAATATTTTTTTTTAATACCACCTTAAGTGTTAGACCGTGATACAAGGATTCCGGAACATTTTTTGTTTTGGCTTTATCTTTAAAAATGGCAGAGATGGTTTGAAATTCTAGGTTGGCTGACATTTTAAAACAATCTGATTTTTGTTATGCTGTAACTCTCATGCTGAAATGCGCATTCAAATTCAGTATTAACGAAAACCGGGATTGAATCTTCTTATAATCGGGTTCCAAACAATTTAGCTTCTGGTGTTTGAGTAAAATGAGTTGAATTTTTTAAAAACATGGACTGTGAAAGTTACCTTTTCCTGCCGGTAAAAGCCTGAAGGACCTTTTTTTAAATCTATATTAATCTGATTTTTTTTGAAATTTTCGAAACAGTAGATTGTGAGCATGCCAATATCCTTTTTACATTTCTCTGCGATTTTCATTGTTTTAGCAGCTTAAAGGTCCAGTCTCCTTACGCAAAAATACGCGCTCGCTATTGTTAATCCTATGGGACAGTTATTTTACAATATCTCGTTTTCATTTCAACATTTTTAAACGATTTTTTTTGCATTGGATAGCTGAGACTGATCTCTACAGCGCCTGTTTTTTACTTTTTCGATTTTCTTTGCTGATTTTTATTTTATTTTTTTATGAAACTTGATATGAAACTTTTATTGATTTTACTTTCGAAACTGGTTCCGTAAGTAAAAGTATCTTCGTAAAAAACTCCACAAAGAAAATCGAAAAAGTAAAAAGAAGGCTCTGTAGATATCGATCTCAGATATCCAATGCAAAAAAAAAAAAAAAAAAAAAAAAAAAAAAAAAAAAAAAAAAATTGTTTAAAAATATTGAAATGCAAACGAGATATTGTAAAATAACTGTCTCATAAGGACCCTTAACAAGTGCCTCTCTGGTCTTCAAATCCAGCTCTCCTACAGCGGTGCTATTTCTTCCACTGATTTGAAATGAGTAAAGGAAAAAAAGGCTAATGTATTTATACCCATCTCACGGAGAACTGCGCAAGACCATTGCGTAACACAAGCGGATCACGAGACATGCAAATTTGCATAAGCAAGCGTGATTTCAAACATTTTTTTCCCGAATCGAAGTGATTCCAAACATTTTTCAGACCCAGATTTTAGAAAAAAAGTTTATAAATAATTTTCGAGTGCGTATTTTGTAATTTCCGTTGTGTTTGTGTATCATACTAACGTTCATGATCGTTTATTAAAAGGAAAATGATTATAACTTTTCTATTGTAACATAAATGTGTATGCAGAAGAGTCCCAATTATCCAAGTTCCGCTTAACTGAGTTTCCGCTTTAACCAAGTTACCGAAAATAAAATCACGCTTAACCGAGTTTCCTTTAATCGAGTTACCAAAAAATGTTTACTGCTAAATTATGCTAGAATGTCAAGGAACGGGGTAAGGGTGGAAGACAATTGAAATCCCAATGAATGATAACTTAGCATATTATTATTATTATTGTTATTATTGTTGTTCCCAGGTAGCACAGAGATATCGGCCAATGTCCACCCCAATATTGGCCAATATTTCGAAAGTCGCTGAATGTCGTACATCAGTGAAATTTACAACAAAAATAGCGATCAAATTTACAACATCTGCCGATATTCACAGACATAGCTTAAAATTAGTTTTTAAAAGAAAGCATTCAAAAGAGTTTTTTGCATTAGTCATAACATTATAATACAGAAACTAAACAATAAAATTTAATAAGTTTGCCGTTTTTAAAAAACTTGATTTTTTAATGCCTTATTTTAATGTTTATATTGGCCAATATCATAAAAATGATATTACTATTACAACATTCAGGGACATCTATCGACATTCGGGGAAAACAATATCATTTTTCCGCCATTTCAAGATATCTGTTTGACATTCAGCATATCTGACAAAGTTGGTAATCTCGACCAAAATGAACGCAAAGTTCTAAAAGACCGCCCATTTGTATAGTTTTCGTCGAAGTGCATTTGATGGATTGATGGAGGCGTCTGCCGTGAAATTTGCAAGAAAGAAAATGCTTATATAAAAATTTTGTGCAGGAATCTATGTGTATATATATACAGTAAAATCCCGTTACAACGAACTTCACGGGACCGCAAATTTTATTCGTTGTAACGGGAATTTCGTTGTAACGGAATTCAATAGAAAATTAAACATTTCAATTCAGATCCTCATATCATAGTTAATTATAAAAATATAGTAGTATAATACAAATTAGTAGATAATTAATTATTAAAAATAGTAATAAAAATTAGTAGTACCTTCTAATAACGTAAAGTTAGTATAATACAATGTATAATATTTTTTATAGAACTGAAAAATTGACTTACCACCATTTCAATGATCTTCAAATTGTACAAGAAAAAATTTAATGCAGAAAATCAGTGATTTTTTTTTGTACAAGGGAGTTTGAAGCTGCGGACAATACAAAATTATGTACATGATTAATATTAGAAAAAATGTTATCTGGTACACTGCTCTGTAAAGAAATAAAATTGCGCACTCTTTCTAAGCTTTCTAAGGCTTCAGCAGATGTAACTTTTGAAACCTCATTTTCTTCATCTTCAGAACTTTCTTCATCATTTTCTAAAATGCGATCATCAACAATAGACTGCACAATATCTGTCTCTGTTAATGAATAACAAGTTGCAGCATTGTCATCTGCAGTTAAAAAATCTTTAAAGCTTATGCTTTGAGACACACCAGATTTTTCTTTTACTAAGTTCCAAGTGGATTCGATCTCATATTCGACTGTCTGCTCTTCATCATGTACTACATCGCTAGATCCTTGAGCCGTCGATTCTTTATTTAAATCCTGGTCAATCTGCGCGTGTTTCCAACAGTGGGCTATTGTTTTCTGGCTTATATCATCCCACGATCCACAGATCATATCAATTGCCTCTTTCATGTTGCACTTTCTGTTTACGTTATTTTGCAGATCACAGAGAATGCGTTTTAATAACATAGTTTTGTATCGTGATTTTACGGCTCTGATAATGCCTTGGTCAAGAGGCTGAAGTATTGCAATACAGTTAGGCGGGAAATACTCTACACGAATGTGATTCAATATAGGAGGATCATTGTGTGCTGTGCAGTTGTCTATGAGTAGAAGAATTTTACGTTTTTGTTTTTGCATATCTTTATCAAAATTTATCAGCCATTCATTAAAGAATCCTTGCGTCATCCATGATTTTTTGTTGGCTTTGTAGATGCATGGTAAGGACTTAAAATGTTTGAAACAACGGGGTTTTTCAGATTTGCCGATTATGAGTACTTTTCGTTTTTCTGTTCCTGATTTGTTGCAGCAAAATAGGGCTGTAATCCTTTGTTTGGAAAGCTTTCCTCCAATACACTTGTCTCCTTTTAACGCTAAAGTCTTCCTTGGTTCTAACTGAAAAAATATTCCGGCTTCATCGGCATTAAAAACATCGTTAGGACTATACGTCTTGATTATTTTTTGTATTTCACCTTTACGCCATTCGTTTACAAATTCAACTGGGACGTCTTTTGCTTCTCCTGAAATGCATTTTGCCACTGTATACCGTATCTTTCTCGGAATCGATTCAACCATCCGACACTGGCTTGAAAATTTTCAATGTTTAGCGTTCTTGCAAATTCCAAACCTTTTTCTCTAATTAAAGGGCCACTTAGAGGGATGTTTCTAGAACGAACATCCATAAACCATTTGTAAACAGCACTATCCACATCTTGAAACTGGGCATTTCGAATTCGTTTTCTGCTTGGATCAAAGACTTTAACTTGAATTTTTTTCAAAATGCTTTCTTTATCTTTTAGAAAAGTGGATAAAGTAGACGGCGAAATTCCATATTTGCTAGCAACATCAGATTTTTTCATTCCTTTCTCAACTTCAGAAATTATGGCTTTTTTTTCTTCCAAACTAAACTGTTTTCGCTTAACAGCCGCCATTTTATGACCTACTGGTAACATGAAAATTTTCAAACTGATTTCGAGCTTTGGAAATTCCTTTGCGAAAGTTATTCAGGTAGGGAGGAGAGGGAAGGGGGAATGTGCAATACTCATTTCACGTTTTGTTAAGTTTGCCTACATTGGTTACAGCTTACTTGGACTTCCAAGAAAAAGGGGTGGAGAAAAGGGGAGAGCGAACAAAGGAAACATTCCTTCTGCAGTGAAATGCCTATGCACACCGATTTTACAACAAAGCTCGGAGAAAAGCGATTGCTTTAGAGATAAGCTTGATTGTCCCTAAGACTAGGCATCGAAAACAAAAATTGTCAAGCGATAAAAATGTACAACTGAAAGTATTTGCCGTGTCATATTATTTCGTTCTAACGAGATTATAAAAAATTGAATATTTCGTTATACTGAGATTATGTTAACATTATTTGAATACATTTCAAAACGGGACTCGCTTGCATTTCGTTATAACGGGATTTTTCGTTGTAATGGAATTCGTTGTAACGGGATTTTACTGTATAAGCATGTGAAAAATTGTGTTTTATAAAAAACTAAAGATGTTTTTTATGCTATTTTTATACTATATATTTTATACTATTTTTAATGATGTCTTTTACAAGAAAAAAAAATCAATTTATGTAATTTTTAAATGAATGCTTCTTTATCTTTTTAAAATGCTTTCGAATGTCCGACTTTTATAAGAAATTTATTTTTTATTATTGACAGAATACAAGTTTAGTTTCAAAAGTAGGTCATTGATTATTTAATTAGACACTATTCATCCAAGTAATTATTGTTATTATTATTATTATATAAAATAATAAGCTTTTAGGGCTAATTTAGGTGCGTATTAACTTGTATGTAGTGCATCAATTTTTGAAAAAATGTACACATCTTTATGATTTAAAATTAATAAAAAGTATGTATTTAATTTCTTACAAAGAAAAATTCAAAGTAGTGGGGTTGTTAAAATTTTTCTTTATAGTTTTGTGCAAGGGGAACACATGATTTTTAAGACAGCTAGCTTTAAAATTTCTTACTTGCTTTAAATTTCTAAGTTTTAAAATAATTTATTATAAAATTGTTAACAAACTTAATAATAAAAGCGATATTTAAATAAATCTTTGCTAAAAGAACGTATAAAAATAATAAGTCGATTGTGATTGAAAATGTATGTGAGAATTAGATGATAATTTTGTCAGACATTTTCCCCTACTAACATAAAAATCTACTCCCACCACTTTTTTCTAAAACATTTTTGTAACATATTTTCCTGTTGCTTCCTTCTGATCATACTCTAATAATATTACAAGGGTTTTCCTTCATCTTGTTACATAGCGAGACTGAACTTAGACTTTCCTTGAGCAGAGATCTCTCCTCTGGGGTGCAAAAAAGACATTGATATCTAAAAATGTTTTCAGTAATGAAAAAATACGTCATTTAATATCCAAATATGTTATTCAGGAATGTTAGAAAAATATATCGCTCAATGTAAAATGATGATATTACATTTTGATATTGGCCAATATCTTTGTGTTACCTGGGTTGTTGTTGAAGATACACACAGATAGAGAGATCATTGAAAACTGATGCAATACTCTTATATTTAAAATCTAGTTCTTGATTCTGAAGTGTGGACTACATTGAAAATAATGTGAAATTATGTCAAAAATCTTGTGCTTCAACTGTCAGGACAAGAACTTATCAAACCACCCTCGTAATGTGAACGCGACGAATTTTATTTTTGAAGATAAATATATTAAAAAAGTTATAAATATGCTAAGCATGTTTCTTTTAATTATCATCCTTTCATATAATTATTTCCTATTTATAAGTTCAGAATTGAGAAAATTCTAAAGTAAATACTAAGCTGTATTCAGAAATTTAATGTCACCCTTCTAATTTAGAAATGTTAAATTGCATCGGTCAAAGCAATAATTATATAATTTTCAATAATTCATCTGAACTTTTTCTTTTTCCCTCTTATTTTTCATTCTTTGAAAGGTTATTACGAGAACTCTGTTATAACGAGCAAATGCTGCGGTCCCTCTATCCTCGTTATAACAAAGTTAGACTGCATAAAATTCTTAAAAAAGATTTAACTAGTTTTAGTACCAGTATAAAAATTTATCTAGCATCATTAAATCGTTGCAAAACTAAAAAAAAAAGAGTATTATAACATGCTTTCTTGTGTTTTTGAAAAAAAATATTTAGTCTATACATATGAAACAAGAACGAAAAATCATGCGTCAAGCATAGATTATGTAACACTTTCCAACGCTTCCAAAATAATTTTACGAATCATACTCTTTAATAAGCTAAAAGATAACATCTAAGTAATCCGAATACTTTTATTCAGCCCCGTATAGGATCTATAGATTTGTATATATACTATATAGGATGCTAAATTTTAGTTCAGTTAGGAAACGCGTAGCACAGTTTAAAATTCTCCGTCTAGAGTTAAATAATACGGAAATGTGTTCCCGAACTTTTGTGCTTCCCTGTATAGGATCTACAGAATTTATACACACCACGTAATATACAAAAAGCGATTTAAAATTAAAATCGCATTCAGTAACTTAAAACGCACTTCCAGGAATTATTGTTAACATACAGTAGAGAATTCTTTTGTGTGTCCCTGTAAATGAACGATGACTGCTATACACACAATATTCTGTAGTAAGTCTCTTGTAATGAACCTTATATAAATTTCAATGCGTTTAAAATAGTGAAACATTATTTAAATAAACCGCAGACGATTTTTCTCCATAGACGTAATGTAACGGAATTCTTTTGACTGTCCCTGTAAAGTAAGTATAAGTGCTATGCACACCCTATTCCATATTAAGCTTCTTCTAATGCACCTTAATGATATATATAAATTTCAATGCGTTTAAAATAGTGAAACATTATTTAAATAAACCGCAAATGATTTTTCCCCATAGACCACAATGTAACGGAATTCTTTTGAGTGTCTCTGTAAAAAAACTATAAGTGCTACACACTTCCGTTGAAATAGGGAACATGCTATAGATAACGATTATAACATATAAAAATTGCAGGGCAATCCGAGCATATTTACGGGAGTTAGAGCACGGCCAGACGGCAGACGGCCAGACGGCAGACGGCCAGACAAACCGAAGTCATAAACACTTTTCAACTAGGTTGGAAAGTGTTAAAAAGGCAGGTAGAGCATGATTTTAAGTTCTTTGAGTTGATATGCTATAAATACATAATTCTTACAATACATTCTTAATAAATACCTAAAAAAATCCGAATCCAAACAAAGAAATAATAATAAGAAAAAAAGTTATTTACTTTTAAACTAGAATATAAAATTGAATAAATGACAAATATCTGAAATCGTTATTTAACTATATTAATAAATGTGTAACAAATTTGATAAATATCTCATAACTTCATTAATCAACTAAAACTATAAATTAATTGTGTTCTCACACCGAGGATCAAATAGCTTAGGTAAAGGTAATTCAGCATTATCGAACAACTTGTATGTCAGTTCTAAGTCATGATTAGCAGATTATCGTGATGTAAATCTTTAGGTATTCCCCCGTGAGCCAACTTATTCTTTCCCACTCCCACATAGTAAAGCATGAGGATAAATCATGCATAAATCATAAAGTATGACAGTTAAGTTTAGTAAAATGAATATAAGAGTAAAGTAATAATTCAAATAATTTAGAAAAAACTTGTTTTAGTGGGTCAATTCAGATGTTAGTTTTACATCTGGTATAAAACTATTAAATGACCATGAGAATAAGCCGTCATGCTCTGCAAAATGCAAGGTTAGAAGGTCAAGATCCTGAAATATTGCTGTATGAGGTAGTAAAGTCACCTTTTGCACTTTATATGTATAAATTGTTTTCTTCAAAGCATTTAGACATCCAACATGCAGCCTATCGCTTTTCAAAAACTTCTATCAAGATTTCGAGTATTTGTAATCTCAAGACGTGAAGTAACAGCGATTTTAAAGTAATTTTCCTTTTTAAGAGAATTAAATCACTAAATCACAATTCAAACTCAATAAAGGGTGAAGTGTGGATAAATATTAACGAACATGTTTATATGCAGTAATAAATATTAATGAAAGTCAAAGTTTTAAAAATTTTGTGGGTGTATATTAAGTGTAAATTAAATTTTAATTCTTTTTTTAAACCTCCCCGTACTAATAGGTAGTGTTTTAAATAATAAATTAAATGTTTTATGCAGTAAAATTTATTTTTACTATGGCTATTAGTTAAGAGATATCGGATTTCAAATCTCAATTTCGTCGTTCATCGTGAGTCGAAATTCATTTTAAACGGAGGTACCGGTCTCTATTGTTCTATGTGTACAATAAGATGACCGTAGCTCCCTAAACTATCTCCCCTCCCCAGAAAAAAAAGAACTACTGGATTTTTGCCCTAATGCGCAACTGAATTCTGGAAAACATAATTCAAAAGGCATAAAAACTTTATTTATCTTTACAATATGATCGACTATCAGCGGCTTTTTTTTTATGGTGAACAACAGAAAACACTCAGAAAAAGTGAAAGAGATTCTGCTTACCACTTTTGTTACTTTATATTTCTGAATATTAATTTTATTACTTTATACTTCTGCTTATTATTTTTATTTAGTCCATGCACAAGGAATTATGCTTTGTGACTGGTGTCTGGTGAGATTAGTTGTCAAGTGCTATTCACTTTATCTTATATACAAAAATATAAACTCTGAGGTCTATTACTCACATCTTGAAAAACTTGTGTACAGGCAGTATCGTCGGCGCATCCAAACAGCAGAGGAGAGGTGTTTCACTACGGTATTGTGAAGCCTCATATACCTTTGATCAATCGAAGAAAATGCTACATTCTTTTAACAATACAACATACTCAAGAGACATTGCACCATATGATTTTAATTTGTTTTGCACTCTTCCAAATTCTTTAGATGGAAAATAATTTGGCGATGTAGATGCTCTTAAAAGCCATCAGCATTTTGCCTGCAAACTAGTTTACTTCTACTTGAAATTAATTTCGAAAATTCTAGAAAAGTTGTTTAAAGTTAAAAAAAAAATGCCTTGAAATATAAAGTTAAAATCGTGTTCTTTTTCTTATTAATTTTTTGCTCAAAATCTTTCAAAAAATAAATAAGTGAATAAAAAAAGTCTTTCCGGCCTGTACCGGGAGGAAAATGTAACTTTCATAGTCCTTGTTTTTAAAAACTCAACTGATTTTACTCAAACATCCGAAGCTAAAATGCTTGGAACCCGATTATAGAAGATTCAATCCCGGTTTTCGTTAATACTGAATTTGAATGCGAATTTCAGCATGAGAGTTACAGCATAACAAAAATCAGATTATTTCAAAATGTCACCCACCCTAGAACTTCAAGCTGCCATATCTCAGCCATATCACGATCTAACACTTAACGGAAATTACTTTTTCAATTTATAATTTTTTATATATCTTTTTGAATTTTTTTGAAAAATAAAAAAAAAATTAACTGGCCGCCATTTTGAAACAAGATGGCGCATGAATCTGGCCAACGAACTCGGTCGAGACCTTGGTATGTTCTGTACACATGATCAGTCACATTCATATCGGTTCATAAATAAAAAATACAGTATAACAAATATCAGATTGTTTCACAATCTTAGCTACCCTAGAATTTCAAACTGTACGTAGCCTGAAAAAAGAACTGGGGTAAAAAGGTTAGAATCCAAGCATTTGCCGACGATTTCACCCTAATACTCAAAGCTAAAACTAAAGAACAACTTGTAATCTTAGCAAATAAAATAATAGAATAATTCAACAACTGGATAAAAAGTAACAATCTTACGCTAAACAGGGAAAAAACATAACTAATCTAAACAGACCTCGCTTACACAACCTCCCAGATCAAGTCTCGGGAAAGATAGAGGGAATCAAATTAGAGGACAAGGATCTAGAAAGTAAAGACCAAATCAAGTATTTAGGAGTCATAATACACCGTAACATAAACTGGCTGCGACATTTCCAGCACCAAACAACCAAAGTACGCAAATCATTCAGTATGCTGCGACAAATGGCAAAAAGAGGTTCGGAAATAAAAGCAGACATCATAAAAATTTGGTATCGAACAGTAGTGGAAAAAGTGCTA
The DNA here is from genome assembly GCA_963931845.1 of Maratus michaelseni. Lineage (NCBI taxonomy): Eukaryota > Metazoa > Arthropoda > Arachnida > Araneae > Salticidae > Maratus > Maratus michaelseni. Next base: position 377,303,983 of record OZ007586.1, read on the forward strand.
ACATAGCCATGCTAACATGCCCAATCTGGGGACACAAATTAAATGCCAGAAGCAAAGAGGTCCTAACCACCTGCCAAAGACATTTTCTGCTAACCATAGTCAAGGCATACAAAACTACCCCAACAGCGGCCCTTCAGGTACTGGCGGGCCTGATTCCAATACACCTACAGGTCAAATATGAAGCAACATATGTAACAATAATAAGGTTAAGAGAAATGTGTAAATTATACGGTAATACAATTCAACCAACAGACCACGATAAAAAAATAAACATATGGGAAACGCCTCCAGCAGAAACAACAGAACCAAAGATAGGCTATAATGAAACAGATATAACAATTTATACAGACGGCTCAAAATTAGAATCAGCGCTACGGGATCGGCTTTCGTAGCATACAAAAATGACAAAAAAATTAAACTATGGTCAACACCATTGCGGAAACATAACAGCGTCTTCCAAGCCGAACTACTGTCGATACTAAAGGCAACAGAATGAGGCAACGAAACAGGGATGGGTTATAGCATTCGCTCGGACTGCTTATCAGCAATACTAGCACTCAGCAAACCATTCAACACAGTAAAACTAATTACAGACATACAAAACAAAATAAGAAAAGCAAACAACAAATTTAAAATTAATTGGGTTAAGGCACACGTTGGCATCCAAGGAAACGAGGATGCCAACGAATTAGCAAAAGAAGCGGCTAAAAATATAAAAAAAAATGATAGACCCTACCACATAGAAAGACCAATATCAAACCTTAAACGTACATTAAAAGAGCTAACAATAAAACAATATCAGTTCGAATGGGACTATGGAGACATGGGTAGGACAACCCATGGATACTTCCCAAAGGTAGACACAAAAATACTTATAAGCTGTAAATTAATGAGCCAAATCTACACAGAACATGGAGCATTCCCACAATACCTACATAGATTTACTAAATTTAGCTCTCCAGAATGCATATGTGGGAATTAGGGTCCCCAAAACACTACCTCACGTCCTGCCCGCTCACACAACCACGCCATCTGGTCAAAATTACAGTTAATAACGAAAAACTATGGCACAGACAACTTGCAAATAACAAACATGTACAAAAAAAAGGTAGAGCAGTGATCAGATGGCTAATGAACAATGTAGATGACAGGAAACAGACAAACAGTTCGTGATAACAGCCATAAGGTATCTACGTACTGATCGCCATTAGAGCGCATTCGTGAAAACAAATTTATCGGTTATCAGTAATGCAACAAAGTACAAAATCAACAGCAAAAAATGAGAAACCCAAATCGCAATGAGAAACCTGCAACAAATGAGAAACCAAAATAAATGCAACAATGAGAAACCAAAATAAATGCAACAAATGAGAAACCAAAATAAATGCAACGAATGAGAAACCAGAAACAACTACAACAAATGAGAAAGCAAAAAGCAACGAGAGAAACCTAAACACGAAACAAAATGCAACAAAAATCAAGCAGCAAAAGAAAAACCACAGGTAACCGCAAGTACAGTAGGAAAAAGGGAAAGGGAAAAAGGAGAAGAAAAAAAAATCCACCACAGGTAAAAGTAATAATTTTTTTTCTATTTTTTATGTAAAGTTAAATAAACATGTATTAACCCCCTTCCCTTACAGGTTTTTTTTCATCATGTACACTAATGGCGCCCGGTGCATGTAAAATCCGTCGTGGGTGCAAAGTCCTCTAAGTTCCCTGTGAATTATAACTCTGGAGGTGCCTAGTCAGGTGAAGGTCTCGTCACCTGATCAAGGTTCTAAATTACGAGACCAACTCGCAAAGCGATGACATGACGTATGGGTGTGATGTCAAGCCCAGGTTCATACAAAAAGAATCACATCAATTAGCAGCAAAACAAAAATAGGAGCAAAACAAAGACCTTCACATAGCCGTCCTGCCAGCAATGGCCAGCCGCTAAGCGGCATCTCTTCAGTGGCGCTACGCGCCCAGGTGTCAGGCACTAAACCCGTTTAAGCTAGGGAAACCTGGCAGGTAGGGGCCTAATCGCCAGTCTAAAAAAAAAAAAAAAACGATATAGCCAAAACAAAAAATGTTTTTCAAAAACATGATACAAAAAAATTTTTGTATCATGTTCTAACACTTAACAGAAACAATGTTTTCAATTTATATTTTTTTGTACATCCTTTTGAATTTTTAAAAAAAAAATTTTTTTTTAACTTACCGCCATTTTGAAATAAGATGGCGGATGAAGCTGGTCAAAGAACTTGGTCAAGACCTTGGTATGTACTATACACATACTCAGTCACATCCAAATCGGTTCATAAATAAGAGTATATATATATATATATATATATCAAAATTTGAACGGAGGGTGGTTTGGGGGTCTTGGGGTCACGATCGATGAAAATATACCAACATTTTTTTGGAATTGCTTTCCTCCGAACGGCTGTAATAGGTAGCTTTTTGTAATGAAAGCTACCTAAAAGATCAAAGCTTTTTGGACAACCCCATATTTTTCACAAATCATTGCCAGAATTCAGTTTTGAATTGATATTGGCAGAGTACAATAACTTCAAAACGATATTAAAACTTAGATAAACGTTAAACTTACCAGCAATCAACTAATCACAGGTATATCACATTTATAAAATTAAAGAAACAATTCAATTGTTTGGAATTAAACTTAAAATACCTGAAATTTTTATGAACATAGAGTTTCTTTCGAGATTGTTGTATAAAATGTACTGATAAACCTGTTTTTGAGGGTATATGACATTCATAAAATTAAAAAAACAATCCAGTTGTTTGGAATTCATCTGAAAATTTCTGAAAATTTCATTCATATAGAGGAATATTTTGAGATTGTGCAATAAAATGTACGGATAATTATGTTAACGAGGAAAAGAAGATAAAATAATTGTGGCTAAAATTGTGTCGAAAAGCAAAAAAGATATGATAAAGAATCTGACCTTATAAACTTTCCGTTATAGATCTCTATGTTCGTAATTATTTTAGCTAATAGCATATTTGAAAATTATCTGAATTCTTAGCGTTTCTCGAGAGCTTTAACTTCGATTAACCTAAATTAGTTTCCTTGAAAGATTTGGTTATGAGCTCCTATTTACTATCGAAATTGGAAAGCTTTATGACCTTCAGCTTTTCATTAGAGAACTTTGCTTAAGTAATAAAATAAACTAATAAATCAGCTACTGATGTTGAATAAAAAAAAAATCCTTTTGATTTCCTTTTATTTGTCATCTAATCAGGTTAATGAAAACTGATATAATCTCTTTATAAATTTCTTTGATTGTTAAAACTTTAATATTAAATGAAAAAAGTAGCTGATACTAAATCATATAGAATTATAAACTGAATCATCTTTCTGCATGCGTGATTTCTATCTACAGTTGTCCTTTATATGTTTTTTTCTCAGATTGTGTATTGATCATCATTACTTATCTTGCGGCCTTTTGGGTCAAGATCAATTAATTGACGACTAGTTACTGAATTATACCATCGGCTAGTAAGAAAAAAAAAAACTGGAAATAAGAAAAGAGAAGAGTAATTTTGGAATATTAAAATAGCAATTTAGAATAGAAAAAAAAAGCACAGCTTTGGCTTAGGATAATTTGCTTAGGATGCGAATAATGATATGCATAATCTGTTTAATCTGTTTATGAGTTAACGAAAAGTACTGATAATAGTATGAAAACAAATTAATGCAAATTGTTGAAAACAATCGAAAATTATACGCTTATTTTTATTATTAGTGAAGAAAAGAATGACCAACCTTGCATGCAAAAGATTGATGTACGGCATAATCTGATAAATATGATTTACGAGACACACTAATGTTCGTACAATTTTGCAGGTGAATTTTGAAATGAATAATATTGTTTTTTATATTAAAATACAGATGACAATATGAGTTCTTGGAACTATTCTACGAAAATATGGGTTAACATTCTTACGGTTATTTTAAATTGATTTAAAATATCATGTTTTGGAACAATGGAATTCAGATATCACCCACTGTGCAATTAGTTTTAAAGCTAGTTTCATAAAGGATATTTGAGCACATGTCATCATATCGTATGAAGTGAATGGTCTATGGTGAATAATACGGTAATATGGTAAAGTCACGAGAGATTTCTACAGTATTTTAATATCTATGCCCCAAAAAATCTTTGTACTTTACTATTTTGTATATGTAAAATTTTCGATTTTTTTTCACAAATGTTCATTGATTTTATTTGTTTAGATTACTGATGCAAGTAAATTTAACGTCTCTTTATACATTCAAGAAAACTTTCATTATTGAAATAGGAACATAATATTGGATTTCCTGGAAAGTTTCGAGCGTTTTTTTGCAGATGTAAATTTCAGCTGCGTAAGGGTCTTTTTATTATATCAAAATAGTTATTTTTGAGCAGAATAGAAAGGAAGGAGGTCTGCGAAAATGTGTAACTTAGCATTCATAGAAACCGGCTTAGGTAGATTATATTTACAGGGTGTTTCATGTGGATTATGAAAAACTGCATTTTATTAATTTACAATTATTGTTTTAAAAAAGGGGACATAATGCGCTTTGAAATTTTTAGAAACATTTGTATACTCTACGAAGATCATGTTTTATGTGTTTCAACAGTTGGTTGTGATTTGGAAGGATTTAAATTGATATTTCAATCGAAAACACCAGAGTTGCCAATAGGGTGGTTCTTTTTAATTAAAAAATCTACCACTAATCCCGAATAGCAGCATCTGCCTTATTTAATCTGTCATTAGATTTTTGAATAAAAAACCCTCCCAATTGTCAACATTGGTGTGGCCGACTTATTGCAACAGATAAAGATGATAAAGAAAAAAAAATGAAACAATCCCCAAAATTTATCTTTCAAGACCTAGCAGAGTTTATGAAAATGCTTACAAGTTTAGACCACAAACATTTGTCAAACCTGGACATTTTTTTTTGCCATTATGATGTTTGGATATCACGCAATCTGCTGATGAAAAACTACATGATCTATATTCAGTGTGCAATATGCCTTCAATTCAACATTTTAAATAAAAACTGTCATTGGAAATAAAAAAAAATGGATTATGATACAAAAGAAAACATGAAATGAACTCTCTATGAGTCACCTAAATAAGTCCGATATCCACGAATTGTGTATATAAAAAAATTATGTATTGTGCGCAAAAAAAAAAAAAAAAAAAAAAAAAAAAAAAAAAGCATAAAGAAGAAATTATGTATTGCTTCTGATGGAGTTATAATGCTTTTTGTTGCTATGGATTTCATTGATTATATCAGAAGATAAACTTTCACGTCTACTGTTCATACCTAAAGAAACCGAAACAAAATGCGCCATAGATTGACATTTTGTTGCTTCACGTAACTTTGATCACCCGAAAAAAAAAAAAATACATGAGTTAAATTGGGATCGAACATATTCGCCAGACATTGATGCTGTATTCGACTTTCATTTGTTCAGCTCTCATAAAATTCCGTTTGTAGAAAATCATTTGCCGATGAAGTTGCTCTAAAAGCAAATCCCTCCCCTTCAGACCAACTCAATTCTACATTGACAGAATTTTTAATTAAAGCTGGAGAAAGAGACAGGCTGTATCTTTAAATAAAAAAAGCCTAATTTTTTTTTGTTTGCTCGAAATTTTAAGGAAAATCACACAGAATTTTCAGGACAAGCCACTACTTAAAAAAAAAAACATGCATGCTTGACAGACAGGTTTTATAAACTTCCATAAAATCTCATGCTGTCTTTTAAAGTATTTAGGATAGTTTTGTTTATGATAAAACCAAAGAAAATAAGTTATTGTCTCAAACATACAGTTGACAAAATGAATATTTATGCACTCCCCGATTTTTTCCATTTTTATCAAAATAAAGTAAGGAAGTTAAATTTAAGGAATTGTAGTAAATAATTTTAATGTATTTTCATTACACAAATACCAAAATAAAATTCAATAGATAATTTTTGGCATTTTAAAAGGCAAAAAAAAAAAGAGTATTGTACACTTTCAGAATATGCAATTATTTACAGAAATTTAATTGTAATAAAACAAGTTAATATTTCGTTTGATGTCCTTTAGCTTTAATAACTGCTTCTAGGTGTTGTTGAACACCTAGAAGTATTTTTAACACTTTGTAACCTAGATGAAAAGTGTTTATGACTTCGATTTGTTTATCCATCTGTCCGAGCTCTAACTCTCGTAAATATACCCAGATTGCCCTGTAATTTCTATATGTTATTGACGTTTACTATAGTACGATAGCTATTGAAAATGAAGTGTGTAGAATTAATACTTCGTTTACAGTGACAGTCAAAATTTGTCTGTTACATTACATTTCAATGGGAAAAATCGTTTCAAATGCCTTTTAATAATGTTACATCATTTCAAACATAATGAAATGGATATGCATTTATGAAAGCACTAAAACATGCATTCTGTAGAATATGGGGGGCGAAGCATTTATTATTCATTTACAGGACCACAAAAAATAATTCCATTACACAATGATCTACGGCGAAAAACTGTTTGCAACGTGTTTTAATTACGTTACACTTTTTCAAATATAATGAAATTGATATACAGTACTGAGGTTTACTACCAGATATTCGGTGTATAATATGATGTTCATAGCATTTATTGATCATTTACAGGGATACACAAAATATTTCGAATACAGTACTGTATCCGAAGTACTGTCTATTAGCGATAATTGCTGGTAGTGCGTTTTCAGTTATGGTATGCATTTTTAAGTTTAATAAAAAAATTTCATACTACGTGGTGGTGTATAAATGCTATAGGTTATATAAAGAGCTACACAAAAGAATTCGTAAGTATTATTGAGTGTGAGCATAAATTGCCTAAATGTAGTTTTTAATTGAGTTATGCATTTTGAAGGTGAATTATATTTAAAACCTACCTATTAATACCTACCTATACAAAGAGTTGTTTGTAGAATATAAATAAATGAGAATTTCTGGAAATGTGATTTCAGGAGTTTTAATCGTGTTTGAGCCTGAATTAAATTTTACTTTAATATGTGGCGTGTATACAAATCTGTAGGTAATATGCAGGGCTGTGCAAAGGAATTAAAGTATGTTTCCTTTTATTGGTAGAAATTGCTGAAGGTGGATTTTCAAAATATTATGCGTTTTATTTCTAAACTATATTTTAGCGTACTATGTATATTACTGAAATTTGGTTTATGAGTTTTCTAAAATGTTTTACTTAGTTATCTTATTTACCTCATTAAATAGCGAAGTTTTGTTGAAGTATTCTGGAAGTGTTGGAAAGTGTTTCATAATCTGTGCTTGATGCAGGATTTTTCTTTCTTGTTCCTTTATGATGCCGTGTCTGCCGTTTCCCATGCTTTCACGAGAGATGCTTTTAAATTACTATTTTGACTAGTGATTTTTTTTTAAAATTTCAGTGTCCAATAGAATGAACGGCAATTTTTTTGAGTGAGCTCTGTAGATTGTGGTACAGTTGCAAGTCACCTTGGAGAATTGTAAAGCAGCCATGTCTTTGTGACTACAGAATTAAATTTAGTATCTTTTCCTGCTCTAAGTGGAAAGTTTTCTCAAGGCCTAATTTCCTAGCACGGCTGAATAATTTATGGCGTGACATATCAATATATCCGGAAGCTGTGGTTGTAGTACCAGTAAATTTTAGATTTCAACTGTATTAGAAGCTATATACATCCAAATCATAACATTTCCACTACCATGTTTTAGAGATGGAAGCACATGGTTAGGATCTAGAAAAGTTTTATTTATTTTTTTGCCATATTTCCGACTACTTTGTGAGAAGAAATTTTCAATCTTACTCTTATAAAAAAAAAATTAAAAAAAATCCTGTAGTTTATCTCTTAAGGCCAAGGAAAACCCCAAGGAATTTTCCTAATTTTCTTCAATGATGAGGGTATGTTCTCTTGCATTTATTTCTTTTCTGCTTGCACTATGAAAAACATTTCTTATTATTTGAGATGTCACCTTGATACTAGAAGATGTTGGAAGGTCTTCTGTAAGTTTTTGAGTTGAACATAGTGGTTTTTCTAAAGTTGCTTTATAAACATATCTTTGTGCATCTAATGTTCTGAAATCATCAAATCCAGGTTTATTTTTAACGCATCCATAACTTTTTTATAGTTCCTGACTTTGTAACTGTAGCAGTTGTATATGATAATTTAACTTATTTCAAAGTTTCTCATTAGAATTTCCGTTTTTGTGTACGTAGTAATGTCATTTCTCTTATCCAATCATACCTCTTTACATTTAGGTTCCGTTCTCGATGACACCGCAAAAAATTAGATGATGTTTCATGTTTTAAAAAAATATATGAAACCAACAATTATTTACAACCACTCTTTAAAAAATAATTTGAATCATTAATACTATACAATAATAAGTATCATGAGTATGTAAAGTGTACAAATACTCTTTTTGCATAGAATTTTCAAACTTTTGGAGTTAATTATTTAACAGCTTCAAGATTTTGTTTTGTATTTAACAAAAAACATACGAAAAGTAATTCATTAAAACTTTTCTATCAAAATATCTATTTATACTTTGTTAAAATTTATAAATATTAAAGTGTACAAATAATCATTTTGCCGACTGTATATCTATGTTTACGTGAAAAAATCCATTTAAAGACTTTTCATTAAGAAACTATTGTATTGATTCGTATTTAAATGTGTAAAATTGAATTAATATAATATATGAAACCGAATTCTTTCCTGTAATGCACGACATCTTAACACATTTTTTACTATCTGCATTATTATTGAAACAATAACATTAAAAATATCATTTATGCTATTCTGTTAAAAAATATATTAAAAATGGTCCAACAAAAATCCAGATTTTAATCTATTATATTAAAATCTGACTGCATCTGGTGTTTCACATCTATTCCTTCTAGAATACGGAACGTTGCGTGATGTAACTATGGTCAGTTAGTCGAATGGATCCTAGGATGTCATAATAACACTTAATATTTCGAATTTTAAATTTTAAATTAGTTTCGGCGATATATATATATTTTTTAATTTTTAATCTCATTTCTGTAATAATGACAATAATGTTATTCCATCGGTGTGACTAAAGAGAAAGTCAAAGGAAAATGATTGAATATTATCTGGTATCCCAAATGGTGATCAAATATCTTTGTTTTGTTTGTATCAATCGGTTTAATGATTTTTAGTTTACATTCCTTTAAACCCTTCAGGCGCAAATAATTGTTTTGCTATAATGTTCAAAACTTACCAGAATTTACGAGCAATTTTATCTGAAAATAAATAAATACAATTACATTTTTACCCACATAAATTACAAAAGCAAAATTTTATTAAAAAATTCTGGTACAAATTTTGAATAAAATTAAGGGGTTAGATAATAACTACCGCCCATCAAATAGTTAAAAATGATAAGGTAAAGAAATATTCTCATGACTTACTTCCAAGCTTATTATCATTATAACCAAAAATCTGATAGATTTAAATATTATTGATTCATATGAAATACCTTTTTTCGAGTCTGTTTAAAATGTAGATAAAGGGCATCAGAACGTAAGCATATGCTCCGATTGGTTGTTTTGTCAAACCATACCATCCCACACTATAGAACTTTGCGATACTTACCAGGACCAGTTAACTTCGATAAGTTAGACAAGTGCACAAAAATTAACTTGACGATGATGTTAAGCTAGCCATTTTTTTTAAAATCAAAAATCATCTCGACCAATCAAATTTAATTGTCCATAAGACATTCTACTATAATTGCATCAAAATCCCACAATTTGCAATATGTAATTTTCGTAATTGTTCAGCTAATTTACATTGTGAATGTAATTCCTTACTTATAATAAGAAATTTAATAAAATTAAAAACTAGTCGTTGGGAGCCACCGTAATACTTACCCATCATGGATATGCATAATATAAAATATGAAAATAAAACATGTGTAAACTATTTATAAAACGCACTGCAATTCGAAAAACTTTAAATGCTCTATTACTGAATTACGTAAAAGAAACATCCTTATAACTCTAAAATTGATAATCATATTCACTAACGGTTTACTGCGTCGATTAAATGTCTCATTTCCAATTAAAATCTATTTTTGAATTGAAATTTGAATGAAATACAGGGTCATGAAAAATCGAAGAGTGTGGAAAATATGATTACAAATATCTCGGCAACTAATTATCCGATCGATTTCATTTTTCATGCGAAATTTATGTTTTTTAATTGTCTTTTATATTAATTCCTTAAAATAAACAATTTTGAAAATTTGTATATACCTTTTATCAGAACGAATATTTCGAGAGTCCGAAAAAAATAGTTCCGGATAATCGAGGTTACTGAAATTCAATAAGCTTTTTCCCATTATTGCATACTAAGTACATACCAAATTTCAAGTCTCTATCTCAATTTGTTCGGGGGATAGAGCGTTTACAGACACACAGACAGACGGACGGCAAATTTTTTTTCTCTAAAAATTAATTAAAACTCGAATTACAGCCATCGTTCGGATTTTTATTTATTTTTTTAATTTTTTAGGGGAGGGGGGGGTGGCAGTAGGGGTACTGTAGATGTTTGAAGTTAAATGATGTGAATACAATAATTTTCAGAGTTTTAAATTTTGTACTATTTACATTACTTCTATAGATGGTGAATTTTTACAGTCGAACAATATAACTATATTTTTAGTACGGAACATATTATAGACCGGCATTAATGACCGGCAACTTTCAATTTTGGACATTTTGTCGAATATTTAAAAATATACTTGTCAGATTCTTCTGGAATTTTAGGATTAAAAAGAACAGGTTTGTCTTCATATTTATCAACGTCGATTTGATAAGGAGAACAATTAGGGGGCTAAAAAAATATTAAATAAAAAGAAGAATACTTTGGTTCACCCTGTAAAATAAAATGCACGAAATGATCTATCGCTACAGAATATACATAGGCAGACATTGTACAATATATGTATTCATTTGTGTAAGAATAGCATGTATATTAATAGAATTATAGCGATTTCTTTAAAAATTAAAAAAAAAATCTTGCATGTTTTTTGCTTATAACATACAGGGTTTTTAACCAAATTTAACGCCAGTTTCAGAAAAATTGACAAAATGTAGTAGAAACAATATAGTGCAATTGGAATATAAATAGATTAAATATTTAAGGAAATATGGGCAGTTGTATAAAATAATTTTTATCTGCACATGCGCGAACGATAACAAGGATTTTTTTGCATAATTTGATAGTCAACTCTATCAAGCAACTTATTAAAAAAAATCAGTCAAATATCGTAAAAATTTAGAGAGATATCGGCGTTAGAGTGAGCTGTGTTTTAGCTTCTCACTAAAACTCGCTGAATGATAAGGGATTTTCAACAAATTGTCATTTTTTATTTTCATACTATTTTCCAATTTTTAATGATACTTTAGTTCTCTTTGAAAAATTACCCTAACGAGCTTATTCGAACTAAAAAAGAATAATCAAAATCAAAGGATCCGTTCCAAAATATATTATAACCTGGTGAAATGATGTTTTCCAAGGCAAACTAAAGTATCAATAAAAAATGAAATATAGTATAAAAATTAAACACGACAATTTGTGAACAATCCCTTATCATTCAACAAGTTTTAGTGAGAAGGTAAAAAACAGCTCACTCTAACGCCGATATCTCTCAAAATATTTACGATATTTGACTGATTTTTTTAATAAGTTGCTCGATAGACTTGACTATTAAATTATGCAAAAAAATCCTTGTTATCGTTCGAGCATGCGCAGATAAAAATTATTTTATACAACTACCCATATTTCCTTAAATATTTAATATATTTATATTCCAATTGCACTATGTTACTTCTACTACATTTTGTCAATTTTTCTGAAACTAGTGTTAAATTTGGTTAAAAACCCTGTATGCTATAAGCAAAAAACATGCAAGAATTTTTTTTAATTTGTAAAAAAATTGCTATATCTCTATTAATATACATGCTATTCTTACACAAATGAATACACTTATTGTACAATGTCTGCCTATGTATATTCTGTAGCGATAAATCATTTCGTGCGTTTTATTTTACAGGGTGAACCAAAGTATTCTTTTTTTTCGTTAATAATTTTTTAGCCTCCTAATTGTCCTCCTTATCAAATCGACATTGATAAATATGAAGTCAAACCTGTTCTGTTTAATCCTAACATTCCAGAAGAATCTGACAAGTATATTTTTAAATATTCGACAAAATGTCTAAAATTGAAAGTTGCCGATCATTAATGGCCATATAGTGTATATAGATACAGGGTGGACATAAATTCGTTGACCAAAAAAACAAAAAATGGTTTATTATGCATAGTTATACAGTCAAACATGAAAGTAAGCATTATAATAAGTTTACCTTTTATACAAATATTCGATTCTTTTGTTATTTTGAAAATATCCCGCCTGTAAATCAGTTCTTGTCATATATTTGCGAGTATGTTCATGCTGATAAAACCAAATACAGTACTGATTTCAATGCAAGAATGGTTTTCGGAAACGGCGTACTGTAAACATGATCTTTAATAAAAATACGAGGGCATTTCGAAAAGTAAAGATACAATGGCTCGCATTCTTTAAAAAAAAAACATTTATTTAGAAAACGTAAGTTACATCTTATTAACTGGATTATTTATTATTTTTCGACATAATCACCCCCGTTATCCAAACATTTGTTGTAAAAACCCCCTTTCTGTTGTTTTGATTGGCGAGATTAGGCGTCGCCAATAATAATTATTGTAACCCTTTATTTTGCTGTTTTTCACTTTTTAATTCTGATTTAGATGTGATGTAATTATTGAACCGAGTGGCTGGTGGTATAATCAGCTTTTATCTGAACCAGGCTTTTGCTTGGTAATAAAAATTTGTTAATTTTAATTTATCTGAACTTTTATTGAAGTGTAAAATCAACGAGAATTTATTATTAAAAAATAAGTGATAGTGAAAATTTAATATGAAGAAGATCCTGATTCGAAGAAGAATAAATAATTTCGATTTGCAATTCTTTATTTTTGGCGTCCCGCGTCTTGATGTCTGATGTCTGGATTGGATTTATGATTTTGTTTTTAATAAATGGTTCTCTGAAGACTTGAGGTAAGCTCAGTCTAATTTATATTTTTGTTGAACTGTAAAAATTTTTTGAAATGACCACTATTGATACGTTAAAAAAGAAACGTGCTGGTTTGCGAACGCAAACCCCTAAGTTGTGTACTAAAATATGTACAATTCTTGAAGATGACTCTATGTCATTAGAAAATAAATTTGACTCATTAAACATTTGTAAAGATCAGTTAAATGAAAAATATGAAACATTAAAAAAACTAAATTCTGACATGCAAGACGAAATCGCTGATGCAGATTTCGAAAAAGAAATTGAAAGCTCAGAAAGCTATAGTGAAAAAATTATCGAATCGCGTTACAAAATAACGAAGTTCTTAAATGAACGCAACTCACAAAACCAAAATAACGCTTTTCAAAATTTTATGAAAAATGAATCCGGTTCTCAAAACGGAAATATAGAGAAATCTATGAAATTGCCGAAGCTGACAATAAACAAATTTTTTGGTGATAGCAATTCTTGGCTCGAATTTTGGGGACAATTTTCTAATGCTATTGAGAAGAATTCTAATTTAACCCAATTGATAAATTCGTATATTTAAAATCCCTGCTTGGAGGCAGTGCGTATAATGCTGTTGCAGGTTTTTCACTTTCCGAGGAAAATTTTAAAGCTGCTTTTGATTTGTTAAAAGATCGCTATGGTCGTAACGACCTAGTTATCAATGCTCATATGAGCAAATTGTTAAATTTAAAACAGGTAAAGAATGCTTCGAATGTTAAAGAATTACGAGAATTGTATGATAAATGCGAGATACAAATAAGAAATTTAAATTCTCTTGGTGTTACGTCAGGAAGTTATGGTCATCTTCTCTGCCCGATTTTAATGAAATTAATACCTTCTGAAATAGCACTAGATTTTAATCGTAAAAGAGCCAATACTGATAAAATGGAGATCGCAGAGCTTTTTTCCTTCATTAAAAACGAAGTGCAATCTCGAGAAGCTACGATGACACTGCAGAGCTCCGAAAATAGTTTTAGTGCTAAAAATACAAAGTATAATAACAATTATAAACAGTTGAATAATTATAAACCCGACATTCCTTCAGCCTCTGCATTGGCTACTAATGTAAAAAATGTTTGTATATTTTGTGAAAATGATCACGATTCTAAATCATGTAAAGATTGTTCTATTCATCAAAAACGTGATAAATTGCGCATCCATGGTCGTTGCTTTGTTTGTTTCAGAAAATTTCATGTGTCGGCCAAGTGTAAATTTAATTCTGAATAATGTAAATTTTGTAATAGCAATTTTCACCATTTTTCGGTTTGTTTAAATAGGAATTCTAATCAAACTGTCCCGAAAGAAATCAAATCAGCAGACTCTGTAATCACTTCTATTTCTCATTGTAAAGTCAATTCAAATGCAAATTCCTTTAAAGAGGTTATTTTACAAACAGCTTGCGCAAAAGTGGAATCTGGAATAAATTCGGAACTTTCCTTATGTTTATATGATTTAGGTAGTCAAAAATCTTTTGTGACAAAACGATTAGTTTCAAAATTAAATCCACGAATTATTCGTAGAGGAAAACTTCAGATTTTTTCCTTTGCAGCTACTAAGCCACAAATAAAAACTTATGATGTTGTGCAATTAAAATTATCTCATGATGAAGACAAATCGCGTTTCATTTTTATTGAGGCTTTGGTTACAGACGTAATTTCTAATGCAACGATACATCCCCCACTTCTCAACAAACAGATAACAGACAAATTGGCGCCCTACAAGTTGTCGAATTTTGCTGCGCCATGCGATTCTTAAATAAATATATTAATTGGAGCGGATTATTTTTATCAAATCTGTCACGAGGGAGAGGTACAGAAAATAACTAAATCTCTATTTTTATGTGAAAGTTTATTCGGACACTCTTTATGTGGGTTCTATGAGGATGAAAAAAGGAATTTGAAATACGCATCTGTTTTAAATCTGTCTGTTGTAAATCTAGAGAGAGAGGATTTGAAATTTTTATGGGAAATTGAATCTTTGGGTATTACGCAATCAAATGAAAATATTTCAGATATGGATAAGGAAATTGTTAATAAATTTGAGAATAATTTAAAATTTGTAAATAATAGGTACGAAACGGGTTTATTGTGGAAGGATGAGAAAACTAGAGTAGATAATAATTTTATAATAGCAAGGAATCGTTTTAACGAATTAAATCTTAAACTCGCAAAGGATAAGGACTTATGTAAAAAATATAAGGCTATTGTATTGGAACAAAAAACTACCGGAATTGTAGAAGACTGCCCTGATAGAATAATTGAGAATGGGTATTTTATGCCTCATAGACCAGTTTTAAGAGAGGATAAATTAACTACCAAAGTGAGGATGGTTTTCGATGCTTCTTCTAAAGAAAAGCATTTAAATTCTTTAAATGACTGTTTATACCCAGGTCCTAATCTCAATCCGAACATACTTGATGTTATAATGAATTTTAGAAAATATAATGTTGCATTTTGCGCTGACTTAGAAAAAGCTTTTTTGCAAATTGGGATATCAGAAGAGGATCGGGATTATTTAAAATTTTTGTGGTTTGGTGACGAAAATGATAACTTAACTTTTTTGAGATTTACTAGAGCTGCTTTTGGGGTAACTTGCAGTCCCTTTATTTTGGCTGCAACGATTAGATATCATATTCGGAAATATATTGATCATCCTGAAGTTGTTAAGATCTTGAATTCATCTTTATACGTAGATGATTTAATAACGGGGTCAAAATCTGATGAAGACGCTTTTTATCTATCATCAACCGCTTCGGATATTTTTAGGGAAGTTGGTATGAATTTGCGAAAATTCAATACTAATTCTGTTAAATTTAGAAAAATATGGGATGAAAATAAATTATGTGATTCAGAAGAAAATTCGAATAATTCTTTAAAGATTTTGGGATTATTATGGGATATTCAGAAATCGAACATTTAGATAAATTTGAGGTTCCCCGCAAATATTTTCCGCAGGGCCTAGAATTTTCAGACCCAATTGAAATTCATATTTTTTCCGATGCCAGCCCTAAGGCTTATGGGGCTGTAGCTTATTTTCGATATATCACAAGTAATAATGAAATTATGACCAGTCTTATTTGGACAAAATGTAGAGTTTCCCCGATTAAGTGTTTGACAATTCCTCGTCTTGAATTAATGGGGGCATTAATAGCTGCTAGGATGTCTAAATATTTAAAAAATGTATTTAATTTCCAAAATTTGGAAATGCATATCTGGTCAGATTCCACTATTACGTTATACTGGATAAAAGGATCAGCCAATAATTGGAAGCCCTTTGTGGCTAACAGGGTTGTAGAAATACAGTCTTTGACTGATCCGAAATTGTGGAAGTATATCCCGGGTAAGGATAACCCGAGTGATCTTCTTACTAGAGGCGAGAATTTACATAACCTCACTAAAAATAAATTATGGTACTATGGTCCTGAATGGTTATCATTACCAAAGGACAGTTGGCCAAAACCTGAAAAGGTACCATTTACCGTACACATTCTAAATCAAAGCACTTTGAATGAAAGAAAATCATCGAAGTTGAGTTCTGACCAAATATCTTGTACAGTAGGTGTTGTACCTCCAGAATCATTGTTAAAATTAGAAAATTTTAGTAATATTTCCAAATTACTAAACATCACAGCATGGATTTTAAGATTTTTAAATAATATCAACAAAATTAAAACTAAAATTTCAGGTGAGCTGACAGCTCCAGAAATTGAAAAAGCAGAAATTTATTGGATAAAACAAACTCAGTTATCTGTCTTTGATCGTGAAATTGATTTTTTGAAAAAGGGAAAGCCCATCGATAAAGATTCAGCATTGTATAATCTGAATCCAAAATTAGATGGGAATGATTTACTGATTGTATCTGGCAGATTACAATTTTCAGAATTTCCTCAAAGGGAAAAACATCCTTTTATACTTCCGAATGGCAGTACTTTCACAAAATTGTTGATTCAGAATGCCCATGAAAAGGTTTTCTATTATGGAATGGCAACTACATTAGCTCATCTACGAGAAAAATATTTTATAATCAGAGCACGAAAATTGATAAAATCCGTACTGAAAAAATGCCTCATATGTACAAAATTTAAAGCTTCTCCTGGAAAGTAGGAAATTGCACCTTTACCAAAAGATCGTGTAATAGAATCCTCCCCTTCCAGACCTGTGCTGTGGATTTTGCAGGTCCTATTTATGTCAAAGCAAAAACTGGCCAAGAAAAGGCTTACATCGTTCTTTTCACGTGCGAAGTCACTAGAGCCGTACATCTCGAATTATGTACGAATTTATCTACTGAAACCTTCCTTTTACCATTTAAACGATTTATATCACGAAGAGGAATTTGTAAAACTATGTATAGTGACAATGCGAAAACTTTTATCAAAACAGATAATTTACTTAGAGAAGTTTGGAGCCGAATATCTAAAGCTGAAGTTTTACGATATTTTAATAAAAATAATATCGTTTGGAAATTTATTGTTCCAAGAGCCAGTTGGTGGGGGGGGGGGGTGGATTTTGGGAACGAATGGTTCGTTCGGTAAAAACTCCGTTGAAGAAAGTTCTCGGTAGATCTTGTCTCTCATTTGAAGAAATTCAAACCACTTTAACCGAAATCGAGGCTGTGATTAATGGTCGCCCATTGACGTATGTCAATGAAGAAAACAGTGAACCACTTCCACTTACACCTTCTCATTTTTTGATCGGCAAGCGAATAAATTCTCTACCAGATCTTCATTGTGTTTCAGAAACTAAATCGAATAAAATAACACTGACAAAAATTTTGAGATACCGAGATCAAGTTTTAAATCATTTTTGGAAACGTTGGAGACAGGAATATTTGCTAGAACTTCGTTCTGCCAATTTTACAGCTCCAGTCAAAACTGCAACTGAATTCGAAATTGGAGATGTTGTGTTGATTAATGAGGATAAAACTCCAAAGCACATGTGGAAATGTGGACGAATAACAGAACTATTTTTAGGAAGAGATTCGAAAATTAGATCCTGTGCCATTCAGAATGTTTCCGGTGTGATAAAAAGACCAGTCCAATTGATTTATAAACTGGAACTGGATATTATGAACTAATGAACATTATAATGAACATTTTTATTACATTTTCTTACTATTAACGTTTTCTAATCCTATTATTTTGTTTATTTTAGTTTCAGTATTAACTCCTGTGAGTATTATTCCTTATTGTAAGTATGTTCTATTTTTATCTTATCAATGTAGTTTAAAATTTTTTAGAAATTTAATTTGAATTATGAACAATAGTAATTGTTCATCCGGGGGCAGTGTGTAAAACCCCCTTTCTGTTGTTTTGATTGGCGAGATTATGCGTCGCCAATAATAATTATTGTAACCCTTTATTTTGCTGTTTTTCACTTTTTAATTCCGATTTAGATGTGATGTAATTCTTGAACCGAGTGGCTGGCGGTATAACCAGCTTTTATCTGAACCAGGCTTTTGCTTGGTAATAAAAATTTGTTAATTTTAATTTATCTGAACTTTTATTGAAGTGTAAAATCAACGAGAATTTATTATTAAAAAATAAGTGACAGTGAAAATTTAGTATGAAGAAGATCCTGATTCGAAGAAGAATAAATAATTTCGATTTACAATTCTTTATTTGTTAAGTCGGGGCACAAGCTTTTGTATCCCACAGTTATAGAAGGTTTCCGCCTGTTGTCGAAACCATATTTCAACTTCATCTTTGATCTCATCATCGTCGTGGAATTGTCATTGACACGTCCGGTATGATCTGATGCAATTCTTTCAATTTGAGACGTCTATTCGCACGAATTGCTTCCTCCGTTCTCTGAAGAAGGGCATCAGAGATCACAGATGGCCGATCTATTCTTTGTTCGTCATGAACATCGGTCCTACCTTCAGAGAAATGACGACACCATTTCGTTACATTTTGTCGATTCATAATGTTCCCATAAGCAGAAACAATTTCTTTGTGAATATCCGCTGGTCGCTGACCTCTTGCATGAAGAAAACGTATGACGGAGCGCACTTCGCATTTGGCGGGATTCTGAATCGGCGGAGCCATTTTAAACACGACCTACTCCAACCAGAATCAACGTTGAAATGCCGAACGACCGGGAGGAGAAAGCTAAGGGTTCAAGGTTAACACCTGTGTTGCCAACTTGCTTGCCAAAACTTTTCTTTTCCTCCGGCGTACGGTGTATCTTTACTTTTCGAAATGCCCTCGTATATACTGAAATCTAAAAAAAAGACTGATGGTCGTGGTGGCCATGGAATAACATCTCCGTGACCAATCCAAACTGAAATTTTAGTGCTGAGGTAAGAAATATGCCCACAAACTTATGGTGCCTTACAATGGACATTTCACAAATTATTCAGTTAAGGGGACTCCGTACCCTTTGAAACATTTTTTTAACCTATATCTGTTTTGTACCTTCTTTAGCTATCGTAAAATGAAATCGTTAAACAAAATGATTTTCACGACGAAAAATATAATATCATGGCTAAATTTTGAAAAAAAAGAAATTAATAATAAAAAAATTAAATTAAATTTAAAATCGTTTTTGCATTATTTAATTATTTTGCACAATTTCATTTTCATCCATATTCATAGGAGTATTTTTCATAACTTTAGGGATTAATATTTCTATAAACCCATTAGTTTATGAGAAAAAAAATTAAGCGTCCTTATATGTGCTAAACATGAGTGAAAAACACGAATTTCTACATATTTACATTTAAAATAAATTTATTCATTCGATTGCAAAATCCATCCTCAAATCAATCGAATATACCTTCTCAAATCTGTTGAAGTTTAAGCATTTTAAATGTAGCAAAATGTACAAAAAAAAAAAAAAAAAAAAAAAAAAAAAAAAAAAAAAAAAATCAAGCACTCCGGGAGTGCCGACAGAAGTGAAAACATGAATTTCAATATATATATATATATAATAAAATACCACTGTTTAATTTACATAAAAATAATATATAAATATATATTAAATATAATATATAAATACTGTTCATAAAAAACAATAGCCCACAGGCAAGCATGCGGCGCGCGACGCGCCCGCCCCGCTCTACCTCATACCGAACTATACACAATACATGTACATACTTATATACAGAGGTGTTGGTTACAGTGACAGTGTCGGGAGTTTAATGGTTTTTTCCCATCTCAAAAAATGTCCAACGCGCCTAAAAAAATTTTACCTTCAAATATACAGAGGTGTCGGTTACAGTAACAGTGTCGCGAGTTCAATGGTTTTTTTCCCCATCTCAAAAAATGCCCAACGCGCCTAAATAAGTTTTCACTTCAATAAATTCTCCATCATTGCAACTGCATGTACTTTCCCTGCAGGAAAGCACTGCATCCCTGCAACTGCATGTACATCAATACCCCTCTTTAGGTCTGTTGCATATCCATTATAATTAAACATAACACGGCCTAAAGGCTTATCATATTTAAATGCCTTAATTATTTTTACTTTACTCACTGGTAGTAGATCATTGTACTTGTTTAAATATTTACCAAAATTAACTCCTTTATAGTAATTCCCCACATAATCCAATATAAAATAGATCTTTTCTTCCGTACTTTTCTGACAGTTCTTTAAATTACAATATCTCTGTAGATCATGCTTCTTGATTCTATACCGCAATAAATCCAAGCCCAAATCGTTATTAACATTTCTTGTGCTAGATTGTAAAGTTGTTAAAGTCTCCGGTATCAATTTCATTTTTATATTAAGTATAATTCCCTTAATGTCATTTTCCCTTCGAATACTATCACAATTAAATATTGATTTTTCTATTTCTTTACAAATATTTAGATTTTTCGAAGTATTCAAATCGATATTATGTCTAATATCACTATGATAAGCTCTTTCCTTATATCATGTTTTATTTTGTCATAAATGGATTTTGTCATCATCTTTATTTATCCAGATTCCTACTTCTAAAATTCTGTAGGACATTCTTCTTGCAATATATATATATATACTAAAATACAATTATAAATTTACACTAACTACACTATCTAATCAAAAACAAATAACATTATATCAACTGAACACTAAATTTTAACCAATTAAAACTATAATACAATTATAACCAAACACAAAATACTAACGAAAAACCAATACCAGGAAAATTAAACCTGAAGGCAGGAGGGCATGGCTAACGACATGCACTGCAGGGTTAAAACTGGTTTCCATGCAAGCAACGTCCCCCTTCTCCTGCCGAGACCAAATTAATTCAAACTATCAACCAAAACACTAAGCTACACACAGCAGTAACCAACCCTATCTGAACTCATCGAACAACTGATCTAGATCACACTTAGCATTCAAAAATGAATTCAGTTCACATCTATATTTACTTCTACCTATAAAATTAATCATATTTCTCCGTACAAAGTTCACAGAGGGTAACTGTGCATCAATGCCATGTTAATCTACTTCATGAATTCGTCAACTGCATTGCCAAATCTTGAACATAATCTCTCAATACGAACTAAACCGTTTGTAAACACATTTCTAAATGCTGAAATATGCACGTTCGATTCAAAATTTAAGATCTTTAAAGTTTTAAAATTGAAATCATTTCTCTTCTCATAAACCCTTGTTATCAAATTGTCATTCTCCAACTCTAAATTCACATCCAGATAATTTATGTTTTTAATATTCTGGGAGGAGAGTTCTAGTTTTAAAATATTTGGATAATATTTAAAATCTAGGTTTACATTTTTCCTTATTTAATCCAACTATTAAAACATCATC
The DNA here is from genome assembly GCA_963931845.1 of Maratus michaelseni. NCBI lineage: Eukaryota > Metazoa > Arthropoda > Arachnida > Araneae > Salticidae > Maratus > Maratus michaelseni. The sequence goes on from OZ007586.1 coordinate 377,325,921, forward strand.
AATATACCTATAACTCAATATTTCTCTATTTAAAATATTGTTATTCTCATATATATGTAAGTACATGTCAGCTCAAATTGAACTGCAACTCCCCGCATTGGGATTCCACAAATCGGTTTAAATACTCTACTCCCCTCATACCAGTAATTCTCTTGCACTACCAACTGAAACAAGTTAATAAACCAATCTTTATCGCTATCTATATTGCTGTTTTTGTTATAAAAATCTATAACCTTGTCCTTTAAATCCAGTAAGTTAATGGTACTGTATAGGTCTGCAAAATCATATACAAACAAATTCTTTATGTTTTGATGTTTTTTCAATTTATCTAATAAAATGTAACTGTTCTTTATAATAAATGTGGACTCCGTACTCACCACTCTATCAAACACACTACTCAAAACTCCCAACAATTTCTTATTGGCAGACTCTAGGTATGAACCATACCCACAAGTTACAATTCTAAATTTCACTGTTTTTTTGTGAAACTTTGGCACTACAACAAGATAGGGGAAACGTTGACTTTTCTGCTTCAACTTAACTTTTCTATATAGTGCCTTAACCCTGTTTTCCATCACTGAAACTTTCAATTTCAATAGCTTATAGTTATCGCTGTTATTATAACTTTAATTTAATATTTCACCATAATTTTTTTTTACAGATTAATGCATAACGTGTGTTAGCTTTATCGACATATGTAATTATAAATTTACTCTGAAGCTCTTTAATAGATTTAGTTAACCTAGTATAATCCTCTTGAGACACCGTCACAATCTCTAACATATATAGATATATATATATATATACACATATTATATATTACATATATATATATATTATATATATACATATATATATATTACATATATATTATATATATACATATATATATATATTATATATATATAACACATATATATATATATATATATATTACATACATATAAACTTATTGCAAAAATTAACCATTGAAACAGAAGCAACTGACCATATGAAACGAAATTATTACCCCATGTAGCACTGTCAAATTACACATTATAAAACATAGTCCTAACAAATGAAGTATTATTTATTCAAAAGGTGAAACAAAAGTATATATATATATATATATATATACAATTTTATAAATATTTAATTATATAATATAATATAATATAATATAATACTACTGTTTAATTTACATAAAAATAATATATAAATGTATATTAAATATAATATATAAATAATTTTCATAAAAAACAATAGCGCACAGGCAAGCATGGGGCGCGCGACGCGCCCGCCCCGTCCTACCTGATACCGAACTATACACAATACATTTACATACTTACAGTAACAGTGTTACAGTAACAGTGTCGCGAGTTCAATGGTTTTTTCCCATCTCAAAAAATACCCAATGCGCCTAAAGAAGTTTTCAGTTCAAATATACAGAGGTGTCGGTAACAGTGTCGGTTACAGTAACAGTGTCGCGAGTTCAATGATCCTTTCCCATCTCAAAAAATGCCCAACGCGCCTAAAGAAGTTTTCACTTCAAATATACAGAGGTGTCGGTAACAGTGTCGCGAGTTCAATGAATTTTTCCCATCTCAAAAAATGCCCAACGCGCCTAAAGAAGTTTTCACTTCAAAAAAAAAATAAAAAAATAAAAAAAAAAATAAAAAATAAAAAACGAAAAAAAAAAACGCGAATTGAGAACAATGAATTAAAAGATTGTAACTCTGATGCATTTAAACGGAAATATATTGATGCACTAAAAAGTCCTTTACACATAATCATCGGATCTTTACATAACTTCGTCAGAATATACTAGGGATGTCTAAATACATTTTAGGCAAAAAAAAAAAAAGAAAATTGAAATTTGAATCATTCTTCGCAAAGTGAAGTGTACCGAGTCTCCTTAAGAAATTGCCCAACTAATTAGTATCCCCCTCTATATAATAACCTCACACTATTTCGGGTATTCTAGAAGTGAATGTATCACATTATTCAGCATATATATATATATATATATATTAACAAGATAATTAAATATATTCATTCCCTGATCTTAATCCATGGTTTTCTTCGTCTTATAATTTTTTTAGCTAGGCGTTTCTGTCTCGTCCATTTTTACCCCTATAAAAAGTTGATAGGCATTTAAGGTCAGATGATCGTAAGAAAGATCGCACCCAAGATGACTTTTAAATGGTCCATTTAAGTTCAAGGACTTGGCAAACAGTGCACGTTTTTTACTAGGATAGATTAACGTGCAAATAGTTTCTTTGTTTCATTAGGTGAAAGGAAGAAAAAAAAATTGCGTCAAGAAGCCTTCATCAGTTATCCAAAAGTTTTAAAGGTTAGTAGGATTTTGAAAAGCTTTTCTTTTTACTATCACCAAATTATTGTCAGTCATTACATACACAAAAGTGACATGCGTGTGGTCTATCGATTAATAGCTATTTTCAAAAACTATATTTACAAAAAGTAATTGAACCAGAAAATAAATGAGAAAATAATGCTTAGGAAAGTTTAATTACAGTTTTACTTATTAAAAAGAAGTTTAAAATGTTCTCAGCATTTAAATTACAGGGGTCGCAGAGTTATTTTTTTTTAATTGAAGGAGTTTTTTTTAATAACTGTTTCACAATTAAGTTATATTTTACTATGAGATATAACATTCTTGATAGAAGGGTTTTGATTCATGTTACATATTTATTAAAGTAAAATACATTTAATTTTACTTGTCCTTAGCTTAAAGGTAGAAAATATTTTTATTGAGTTGTGAGGAAACCATAATTCAAGTATAATTGAAATAATTATTAAAAAAATTCTACAGTTTCAAATACTCTAGAACTGCGGTGATACAGCCTATCTCAAAAATTTAGGCACAACCACAGAAAATGTCGTTTATCAAATAACAATACATAATTAAACAAAATCTGTAAAATTATTAAAATAAATCATATAAAAATGAATAAATGGGTACATAACTTTAATAAAAACTTATACAAATCTGTAACTATACAGTGTCACAAAAGTTTAGGCACAGTTGAAAAAAAAACACGCCACTCGACATTTTAAAATGATGCTATTTATTAACATGAATTCCTTTTTTTGGGTTAACTTCAAAGTCTAGTCGATTAAGTAAAAACAGGAAAATTTGAAGTATTATTGGTGGCAGAGAATACCACGCTTTTTCAATGATCAGGTTTAGTTCTTTTAGTAGAGTCATATTGAATTCTATGCTTGTATACTTCACGGGTTAAGATAGCCCAAATGTTCTCAATTGACTTTATGTCTGAGCTTAAACCCGACCAATCTAAAACATCAGCATTGTGCGCAGAAAGTCATTATTTTGTACTATTTGAGTTGTGGATTAAACCATTTTCGTGCAGAAATCTCCATTCAGGGCCCTAATATGTCATCAAGTGGAAGTAGACGTTGCTGTAATATCTCCTGATTATTTTTGAATTTTCCTTCCTGGAGACCGGTCAGGGCGGCTTGGTCATTAAAAGCAATCTCTCCCCAAACCATCCGAGACTTACCGCCTTGTCGTCTGCTGCAGAAAATATGCAGCTATTTCCCCAGGACATGCCAGTAGCAATTCCAGCCATCAAGGTTCTTCATATTTCAATTCTTTTCGTCGCTGATTACTATGGTGATCCACATATCGTCGTACGATACCTCTTTTCGAGCCCGATCCTTTCTGGCCTATATCTGGTGTGATTTAAGACGTGGTTTACAAGATAATTTTTGTAAGTTATTGCATTCTTTTAAGCGTCTATATATATTGCATAGTTGTCAACCTCCCGATTTTTTTCATACCAATATTTTTATGTGAAAATATTTGTTTTATGTAATCGTATAATTACTGCAAATTAATAATAAAGCGAAAATTTTTGTAAGACTTTACTGGTATTCAAAAAATCGGGAGGTTGGCAACTATGGATTGCGTTCTTTGAGACTTTGACACCGAGATTATTTTTAATTTGTCTTATGGACATATTTTGTTTTGACAATAATCTTAATTTTTCGATCAGTCTTAATACTTGTTCAACGAGGACACCCGCTCTTGATTTTCAGTCGAAATTGTTATTTCTACGCTCGGCTCAGGAATGGTGAACGGGCGCGGGCGAAGGAGATGTCCTTATGGAGTAGGTCTTTTCCGAGCAAGGAATTTTGTAATAATTTAATTATTTCATGCTTTTCTGGTTCAGAACAGGTAAAAACAATGATTACATATCCTTATCTTTCCAAAACAATGGCTCTCGTAATAGGAATACATACCTATGTTTACTCAGACAAAATCCAAAACATTGATGAAAGTATCACGTGATCTGATTTAGTTCAATCAGCGTTTATAACTGTCATGTTTCTGACTTTAGCAAAACTCATATTGTATTGTGGCGACTCATCCGTGCAGTGCTCTCTAGCTGTTTCCACTGTGGACAAACTCTAGAATCTAACTACCCTAGATTCGAGCAACTCATTCATGCAGTCACTCCAGTTGTTTCGACAGTGGACAAATTTCACCAGCGAGACCTACTGGTACTGAGATATGGAAGTACTCGACTTCTCGACACCCACTTCGATGGCTCGGCTTTCCGATACGAATTATCTGATGACAGAATCGGACGGGTTGATAAGATGCAAAATCTCTCAAACAGGACTGTATTCATTAATTCTTTTCACAATGGCAACAGGCGAATGCTCTTGTATTTAAACTGGAAGTTATTGACAAGAAGCGAGTCTAATGAAGTCGGGAGAGCATGACAGTGCCTTCTAAGCAAGCTGGCTATTATAGCCTTATGTGTGTCTTTAGCAGTGCAAAAAGCACGTTACTTTAATTTATAAATTTCTTAACTTATGTTTGTTAGGTTAATAAAAGAATTGGTCAACCTTCATTGTTCTAGCTATTCGTCTACATACTTTCACACGCAAAAATATTAAGCTGTCGGTGACATTGTAGGGCTAAGTTCATGTTCCAGGTATACTTACCCGTCTCGCCAGCCTCTACAGATCTGGTGACCCGAGTGAGAAGTTTTCTTGACGTCTGACCGCTCTGGACTAACTGAAACATATCTGTTTTCATGTGAGTATGTTCCAATTCACATTATTTATTGTACCATATGCTGTCGCTATGCCTGACGACGAAGTTTCTCGTATCGCATTTCGTGCACCCCCCGTTTGGAAATCTGATATAGACTTGTGGTTTCTTCAAGTAGAATCTGGATTTGTTACGGCAGGAATTACTAACGACGATACAAAGTTTCATTGCGTTGTGGCTGCATTAGACACAGAGATTTTGTCTTATGTACGTGATCTAATCCGTACACCCCCCGCCACAAATGCGTATGAAACGCTAAAATCTCGCATTACGGAACAATTTTCTCAATCTGAGAGTGTTCGTTTGAGAACGCTTTTACAAGATTTGCAATTAGGCGATAAACGCCCCTCTCAGCTGTTACATGAAATGAAAACTCTCGCTACTGATAAAATATCAGAAGATGTTCTGCGTACACTTTGGCTTCAGCGTTTGCCAGTATCCGTTCAGCAAATTTTGTCTATAAGTAAAGATAATCTAACCGATTTGGCTACAATAGCTGATAAAATTTGTGACATTCCTGGTTTGGCACCAACATTATCTGAAGTGAAAACATCTGGTATTTCCTCAGAACTTGATGGATTAAAACGTCAAATTGACATACTCCATAAACGTTTGGATGACTTAACTCGGTCTACTACACGGACACGTAGTTTGAGTAAGAACAAACCTCTTACACGTAATCGTTCCAGAAGTGGTTCTCGTGAAGCCAGGAACCAGAAATTATGTTGGTACCATTTTCGATTTGGAAATAAAGCTCAAAAATGTACAGGATTGTGTAACTTTGCTGAGGAATTAGATACCACTTCGTGTTTTTTCGAAAATAATGGCAACTGTGCAACTCGTCTGTTTTTGTCAGATAGGAAATCAGGGTTCCGCTACTTGGTGGATACCGGCGCAGCTTGTACACTGTTAAAAATTTGCAGCAAACTGTCCAGTCATTTGACCGTTTTTGTAGAAAACGGTTACATAACCGTAATTTAACTATATTCTGACCATAAAATGAGCAATAATACTGTCAGAGTATAGTTAAATTACGGTTATGTAACAGTTTTCTACAAAAACGGTCAAATGACTGGACAGTTTGCTGCAAATTTTTAACAGTGTAGCACTTTTCCCCGAGACCCTTCAGTGCATAAAACACCTGACACACATTTATCCTTATACGCTGTTAATGGATCAAAAATCTTAACTTATGGTACATGTCAGTTAACACTTGATCTTGGGTTACACAAACCACTAAAATGGACTTTTCTAATAGCAGAAGTGGATCGCCCTATCTTAGGTGCAGATTTTTTACAACATTTTGGGTTAATAGTGGATAGGAAAAACCGGAGAATCATTGATAGCATATCTAAAAAATCCTCGAAAGGTGTTTTTACGTCTGGAAATGCCCTCGGATTAAAAACAGTTTCCGGCATTACGGTTTATCATAAGCTATTGCAGAAATACCCCAGCATTACTAACCCGGCTATGCTTCATGTCACTCGCAAACCTCATTCTGTTACGCACACAATTTTGACAAAAGGTCCCCCTATTTTTTCGAGACCCAGAAGATTATCTTATGAAAAGCTGCAAGCCGCTAAGAAAGAGTTTAAATCCTTAATGGATCAAGGTTTAATTAGACCATCAAAAAGTCCATGGGCGAGTTCAATCCATATGATACCTAAAAAGAATGGGGAATGGAGAATTTGTGGCGATTTTTGCCGCTTAAACTCTGTCACTGTTCCTGACCGTTATCCCCTCCCCCACATTCATGATTTCTCTTACGGCTTAACTGGAAAAAGTGTTTTTTCTAAATTGGATCTTATGAAAGCCTACCACCAGATTCCTTTAGACGAAGCGTCCATCTAAAAGAGTGCCGTTACTACCCCTTTTGGACTATTCGAATATTTATTCATGTGTTTTGGTTTATCGAATGCAGCGCAAAGTTTCCAGCGCTTTATGAACGAAGTATTAAGAGGTCTTAATTGTTTCGTTTATCTAGATGATGTCTTAGTAGCCTCGGAAAACGAGGAAACACATTTAAAAGATCTTGAAAAGATATTTGAACGTTTGCATTCTTATGGTTTAGTGCTTAACGTCGATAAGTGCATCTTTGGCGTAAAGGAGTTACCATACTTAGGATTTTTAGTCAACAGTAAAGGAATAGCTCCCTTGCCAGAAAAAGTCGATAAATTACTTAATTTTCCACTACCTAAAACTGTTAACGAGTTACGCAGATTTTTAGCTATGATAAATTTTTATCATAAACATTTAAAAAGAACGGCATCTATTCAGGCTCCATTATACGAATTGTGTAAAGGAAAGAGAAAAAATAACAATACTCCCATTCATTGGACTGATGCAACTACGCAGTCTTTTGAGCAATGTAAGAAAAGTATTGCAGACTCAACTTTGCTATTTCACTATGTGCCTGGGGCACAAGTTTCGTTACATGTTGATGCTTCGGATATCGGTATCGGTTCAGGCCCGTAGCTAGGTGGGGGCCAGGTCGGGCAAAGCCCGACCTGCAAAACATTTTGCCCGACCTAGCGTGAAACTTTACATCCCGATTTAAACAACATTAAATTTCTATTATTTTTTTTAATAAATTTTTGTCTAATCTAGTGTGAGACTGGACATTCCGATCACTTTATCAGCCACTATTTCACTTTAAATTTCCAATTTTTTCCATCTTCTTGCCAGATCTAAGCAAAGAGCCCCCCCCCCCTCCTCCCAATTTCGTTTTTAAAATGGAAACAAATCCAGAAAAAATTTCATCTATAAACCTTCTTTTTTCTCTCTTTTTTTAACAGACAACAGACCTGTCCGGTATTGTCACGTAGGACATTCCCCTCTTTGTTGCTTTGTAGAAATTACACCGTACCGCAGGATATTCCTGCCCGTACCGACCCAGCAACAATTCTGTATTGACTGATATTCATAAAGCTTACTTTCTTTGTAGAATTGTCACCATGTGGGTTGAAACCATTGACTAGAGTCAATGGTTGAAACCAGAGGCTTCTGAATCTGAAAATAAAGCGAAACAGCCTAAAATAATGTTTTTGAATTTGTTGTACATGACAAAAGTTTGCAGCTTCTTTCATGGAACTTGTTCCAATTCCATGAAACGGATTGTTATGTTTACTTGTTTGCTTTGGGAAGAGGGGACTAATGTCTTTCATTCTTCTGATCTTTCGTTACATATTATTGAATGATAAAAATTTGTGAAACTTTTGTCACAATAAAAAAATTATAGGAGGAGTTTTTCAGCGTACAGAAGAAATGGGATTGCAATGAAAATATCATCTTTAACCAATAGAATATAAAATGTGTTTTAATTAAATGATATAAATTTAATTTATAAATAAGAAATTTACAGAATTATCTGTGAATTGTTTTTAATATACATGTCTTAAGTTATATATATATATATTTTTTTTTTCCCACGGGTTTTACAAGTAGTGGTAAGTAGATGAAAGTATTACCGCGTTACACGTTTGTATGTATTTCACTTTAAATAACTTTCATGTAAATAACATAAATAACTTTTCATCTTAAAGTACAAAATCTTCAAGATACGAAATAATATCAATCAATAATAAATCAAGGAACAAAAAGAAAAATGTAACGATATGATATTGTTAAGTTGTTAAGTATACTTAGATTTTATAAAATGTTTTATTTCGCGTAAAATATATTCTTTAAAGGAATTTATTTGCAGATATCGAAATAATATGATAAAAGTAGCTTAAAAAAGTTCATACCTTTGCTTACGGCTTGAAAATATTTATAATAATGAACAAGATAACAAATTAAATCCATCATAGGCGCCGACTACAAGGCCGTAGAAATTCTCTGGAAATTTTCACAGGGCTATCACCTCCCCCCCTCCTCTGGAAATAAAAATTAATAGAAGGTCTGTCCCTTTATCTGTTCAATCTACTCTTCCATGACCCTCCCCCCCCCCACCCCCGAAATTTTTAAAAGTTGGCTCCTCTGAAATAAACCAATCAGTATTTCAAATTTAAAGAATAAAATACGATTTTATAAATCCAAATTAGTTATCTTCTGACAAATTCACAAAGTCATTCACTATTCTTAAATTAAAAAAATTTTCAGGTCCTCTTATTCAAAACAGAGAAATTAAATAGTGTTTTCCATTTTTTTGTAAAAGCAAATCAGTTTTCAGAAAATGACCGTCAAAGTTAAAGATATAAACCAGTTTTCTGGACATGACAGTCTGATAAAGTTCATAAGAGAGAAATCGATTAGAACTCAAAATTTAACGTATGTATAGAAAAGTGAAAAACGTTATTCGATTCTAAATCACTTTAGTAGTTAAAACTTGTAAATTTCATGCTTTTATGTATAAAAATGACAGTGCGAATATAGCAAAAAAGTTCCGTGTTGTTCAGCCGGAAAAAATTGTATATATATATATATATATACACACCACAATTAATATACATATATATATATATATATATATATATATATATATATATATATATATATATATATATATATATATATATATATATATATATATATATATAATTTTTTTTTTTTTTTTTTTGGAACCTCATGGAGGATATCTGAAATGGTATTTAATTACGGGTGAATGTGACCTTAATGTCATAACAGTCTTAAGCATAAACAATATGTATAGCTCTTTTCAAAAAATATACGGCGATTGAAGAAATAGCGATGCTTTATAGGAAATGGACAGTGAAATAAATAAATTAAAAAATATTTTATATTTGCACAGACTCTTCGACACTAAACATTCTGCATAAATAGTGTTTATTATTTTTTTTAATGTATCACGGAACAAACAAACAAGTTGGAAATGTACGTTAAACGTGACGAATGAGGTGCGACCGTACTATAACTAGTTTTACAATGTAAAAAAATCATCTTTATTATTTCCGTGAAATGAATTATACCGTCTGTTACGAGCGAAATGAGCATGCCTTTTTTTATTATTATTAGTGATGCCACATTTACAGATGCGAATTTTTTTTCGACACCTGACAGCGCTGTAAAATTCAACATGAGATATTGCTTTACCAATGATTACCTTCATGGTTTAATATTTCTATGACTCATGATGAACGAATCTCTTGTGTTTATTTACTTTAATGGATTGAGATATTCGGCTATTAACCTAATTTCTACTGAAGTTATCTCAGAATCTATACATTTTTTAATGTAACTCATCTCTCAAGCAAACCTTTTTTTTGAATGATCTTTCTAAAAATGTAACTTTTATGCAATTTTATTCGAAGAAATAATGTTGAGTAAAAATGACCGCTTGGCATATGAAAAAAGAAGTAGTTAGCAGGTTAGCCCGTATTTGTTTTCCTCAGTCACGTGACTTGCGCTTTTATTATATAGATTACGTATGATAGGATTTAATAGAATAAATAAAACTTTTTTAATATCTTTTTAAGTTGTGATTCAATTTTCACAAAATTTGAAATGACTCGTCAAAATTTTATAACGATTCTATATATTAATATTAAATTTCAAACCATTCGGTTGGGTAGTTTTTGTTTTTTGCGGACGGACCAGACGACGACTATAGTTGCTACGCATTTATATAATTACGAACGCACCTAAACTGGGATTGTTTTGTCTGAAACTGAGTCAGCACTGGGTTGTGCTAATTAGATCTTGAATAATCTATGTTTAATACTTTAAACATAAATGATTCCGTGTTATTGTAGCAAGGGGTGATGCAGTGTAATTTACCATACAGTATTAACAATATTTACATTAATTCTGTATTAATCTTATTATTCTCTCATAAAAATCCATTTAAAAAAATTATGAAAATATATTGTTTTTATGCTATTTTTTTCCATAATTTACGGCTTTTTCAGAGCTCAACACAGAATAACAAATAACAACACAAGCGTGAGAATTTTAAGACTTCATTTGTTTGAAAAACCAGAGCGTCTGTTTGCAATTTTGAATTTTCTGCCTCCTTTTATTATTATTATTTCTTCATTTTGTTTCATTTGTAATGCTTATAGTTAGGATTGCACGAAAAGTTTTTAACTTGGCTAGACTGCTATTAAATCCCCTGTCACAAACGCCGTCAAAGCAGCCGAATTGCTCAGCACCCTTTGGTACTTAAGTGTGCTATTCAGAGACTTTTTGACACATTACTGGACCACCTGTGGTGTGAAATTGTGTTACCCGTCCTCTGAAATATAAATAGGACTTGAGGATGTACATGGACTATTTTCTGAAAGAAAGATTTTGACAATTTTACAATGGGACGATATAGGTGCAATTTGTCGCTCCTGTGATTGTGCCGACAGCGGGCCTGTGTTTGTACAGGGCCACCCGGATGTTTTTGTGTCCCGTTCAACGATTTCGAGGAGTAGATTTAGTGACTCTTGAAAATCCGCTTGTGAAAATAATGCATTCTGCCTTACAGTTTTACTTTAACCGTTCTGGATTTCAGATGCTAATCAGTTTTTGGTGAGAGTGAAAAAAAAAAGGTTCTCGTTTTAAAAGTGGTATATATTATATTGGGATAAGTATATATCCGTGAACGGAACGGATTACTTTATCTGTGAATATAAATTATATTTTAAAATATGGATATCCGTTCATTTATGTATAAGAAGCGTCGACTAGAAGATAAAATAGAAAGTCCTGCTCCTGAATATTGTGCAAATAATAATGATAAAATTCCATTACCATTAACTGGACCTACTACAAGTAAACCAGATATTATCGATCTCGATTTGCCTAAAAGAGACGAGCCAATTCAACAAATTATTTTGAAGGAATTCCCACGAAAAAATCAACGTTCTTTTCGAGCTGCATGGTATAAACAGTTTGAATGGCTCGAATATTCTGTGGCAAAGGACGTAGCATTCTGTTATGCGTGTAGACATTTCAACCGGTTCGGATCCAAAGAAGCCGCATACACCGAACATGGTTTTAAAACTTGGAAAAATGCTTTAGACAATAATCGCGGTTTTCCAAAACACGAAAAATCAGAAGCTCACATCCAAGCCGTGGCAAAGTGGAAAGAAAAACAGATTCGAGTTAATTCCTCTACATCTGTATCGACTTTAATCAATGAAAATGTATTGGAAAAACATCGATACTACGTTAAATCTGTGATAGAAGTCATTCAGTTTTTAGCGGCCAATGAACTTGCTTTACGAGGTGATTATATAATTGAAGAGCATGCTGAAAGAGGCTTATTTGTCAAACTTTTTGAGTACACTCTGAAAAAGGATAAAACTCTTTCTGAATGCGCCGCTATCATTCCAAAAAACGCAACTTACCTCTCTCCAGCAATACAAAACGAGATAATTAGAACCATTACACTAGTTGTTCGGGAAAGTGTTGCTGGAGATATAAAGAATGCAGATATTCCGTGGTTTACGCTTCTTGAGGATGGAACTCGAGATAAAAACAATCGAGAAAATATTGCTATCGCTATCAGATATGTTAAGGATGGCCAAGTAAAAGAGTCTTTGCTTGACATAATAACAACGAAAGAGTTTGATGCAGAGACTTTCACGGAGGCTACTTTAAAAAATCTCGATGAGAATGGTATAGATAAATCTAAACTCCTCAGCCAATGTTTTGACGGTGCTAGTGTTATGAGTGGTAAGAAAGGAGGAGTAGCTGCACTAATACAGAAAAAGTTGGAGCGAAATATTCCGTATGTGCATTGTTTTAATCATAGACTGCATCTAGTACTTATAAAAACAATTTCTGAAACAGTTATCGTAAAGCATTTTTTTGAACAGTGTATCATGTTGCACAATTTCTTTCGTAATAGCAAAGTAGCAGCCTTGTATGAAGGGAAAACGATAGTCCGTCTTTTGGAGCAACGCTGGGCAGGACACTTTAAGATTACAAATGTAATCTCTTCAAATTATGCAGAAATTATAAAAGTTTTAAACGCCATACCCGAGGACAAAAGATTTGATGGCGAAGATATAGCAAAAAGCAAAGGTATCAAGGCAGTAATGCTATCATTAGAGTTTCGTTTTTGCCTTGTTACTTGCAAAAAAGTTTTAGGACTTTTACATCCAGCAGATGCGATATTACAAGACCCCAAATCTGGCTTAAAAGAAGGAATTGAAGTGATAAAGAACGTGATGAACGAAATTAGTTTAATGAGAAGTGAAGAAGAATATGAGCTTTTAGTTGATCAAGCTCAACAACTGATGCCTGAGTCAGAAAAAGCCGAGTATAACAAGCAAGTGTCAGGAAGAGGGAAAAGACAAGTAAAAAATAAAAAACTAACAGATTTTATTATTACTGAGAAAATTCCCAGAAACTCAAACTCACTTAGTGAAAATATAAAATCTTCAAATTTATTCAAGTGTGATTTTTTCGAAATTATAGATATGATCATCTCTGAACTAAACAAACGTTTCGATGAAAACGAAGAGTTGCTTGCTACCATATCCACCGTGGAGGAATTTGATGCATCAAAAATGCAGTGCTTGAGTAAATTAGGTAAGTAAAGGCTATTATTATTATAAACAGGAATGCAATTATATATTTTTAATAATGTTATTCCTCAAATCTATAAAAATGCATGTCATAATGATATTAAATTGCAAATTATAATCTGCAGATCGGCAAAAATAAGTTTTACATCCATGGAAACTGGAATTTTTCTTAGAAATGGCGAAATTGCTTTTCTCTCATCGTATCTTTTCATCTAGTAGATGTACCTAAGATTCCTAGCTCCCGTGATAAAAGAAAATAAAAGTATTTTGGTGCATTTTTCACCTATATGAATTATGTTGTCCTAATAGTTAAGACACAATAATTGAGTGAAAATAATTGTTTATCATTCAATTATTAAGTATCTAAAATTTATTTCTAAACTAAAATGGTTGTTGGCTGTTGTTGTAAATGTTTTAATTTTCGTAATTACATGCTCAGTGATTTTATGATGTAAATATTAAAATGCACAAAAGATTAAAGAAGTGATCTAAAATACATCCTGATCCTTCAAACTATCATATTAAAAAATATATAGTTTGAAAACCAAATTTAAATTCTTTCAACGAAAATTGTTGCATGCTGCATGAAATGTAAGTAAACGAATGATTGAATGTATTATCATAGGTTTTTGGCAAAATTGAGGGTTTTATAAATTTTAATAGTGTGGGGTGAATTTTCCTTTCCCTCTGAATTTGCACTAATGGCAAGCCCAGAATCCCCTCCCCCCTCCTCGTCGCACACACGGAAAAAGTGTTAATTTAGGTAGACAAAAATCAATTTTAAAACTTTTTCAATATCCAAGATAACTTGCATGAATCATCTTTAATAACGTCTGCAATTGCTCTGTGTAGAGGCTATATGTTTGTTAGCACATGTTTCAATTTATTTTTCTGTTGTAGAGTGATTTCTTAGAAGTACATTATTAATTTTACAATTTACATTTCTTTGTTTTGAAATTTTATTACTTTTGTAATTATTTAAAGAAAATAACTATATAATAATAGTTCCGCAGAGTATCGCTTTCTGCTTTTTGTTACAGGTTTCTTTTACAAGGTTCTCACAAAAAAATTACATATAACTTTTGAGTAAAACATTTTTTCTTAACCAGTTATAGTTTATTTGAGGCATTAAATCAGATAACAATACCGTTGACGTCCAAATACGAACCATTATTTTATTTTATAAGAAGGAAGCATTTTTAATTTCTGTCAGTTAAAGTGTGAAGAAAGATTTACAAATACATTTAACAAAATGAATATTCGAGATTGGTCGAAAGATGTTATTTTTGTGCATCTAAATTAGCATTTTGTACGTGTGTGCTGGACTAATCCCCTCAAATTACATTCCAGCAGAGAAAATGCAAAAGTGACTTTTAATAAAATTCCATCATGTAGAGGTTCTTCTTGAATTGTTTAATACAGTATTAATCAAGGATTTGCTTATACATATATAAAAAATTATATAGATTCAATCTATATATAATATATGGATTTCTCTTGCCTCCTGGGAAAAAAAAAAAAAAAAAAAAAAAAGAGAGCATATTTTTATCTTAAAATACGAAATAGGGACACATCTAGTTATACATTATTTTAATAGAAGACATCACAGAATTGTACTTCATATCGATTCTCAAATGTTTTGCTTCTGATGAAGCATAATGAATACAAGTGTAATTGCAATTGTATTTTCGGTGGCATTCAGTACAAAATATAAATAAGTGGTCTTAAAATATTTATTGCCTAATATTGCTAATATGATTTAAATATGTTTAGATATAATTAAATAATTCAAGTAATAATATATCATTTCCCAAATTTAATAATAACTTTGCTATATGATTTGCCAAAAACATTTTGTCTCTGAAATGTAAAATGTCAACACTTTTCCAGTATAATTTGATAATAATAATAACATAATATACACCCCCCCCCTTTTTTTTTTTTGTTAAAAAAATAAATAATTATAATAATAACAAATAGACATATATACGGAAATACTGAATTTGGTGGCATTTCCTTTCTAAATTTCACAATATTGAATCTGTATCCATGATATATGTATATCTGCGCTAAAAAATATAAGAAAATGAAAGAAGTGTCGCTCATTGTTAACTGATTATGATACACTTTCCAGATTTGTAACTGATGATGTAACAGGAAATCTTAAACTTTGTGATACATTTACGAACTCATTTTTGGCTGTAAATGCAGGAAATTGGGAGAAAATACTATTTAAGTGCAGAAGTATTGAATAGCGTTTTACATTTTCTATAAATACAAGGGTCGATGCAGGGTTTTTTTTTTGGGGGGGAGGAGGGGGGGGGGGGCATTTTGTGAAAAATAAAAAATAAAAGTTATTTTTGTGAAACTTAGCATACTTTTGTGAAATTTATTATATTTTTGTGAAAAATAATATTTGAAAGATGAAATCCAGCTACTCAAATTCAAACCAAGCGTTTAATAATAATAACTTCAGCTAAATTTTTCTTTTCTGGTGAACTTGTTTTCTTTGCAAATTACACATTTTAAAACCTAACAAAATAAAAATAATTAATGAAGAGTATGTTTTTATGGAATGGAATTTTGTGAAGGGGCCTATTTTATCAAGAGGAATTTGTGAAGAAGCCTGTTTTATTAAAAGAATTTTTGTGAAGGGAAACTAAATAGGCCCCAAAATTTTCCTAGATTTCCCTTTTCCTCCCTGGAATAGGTTACATCTTCATTCATAATCGATTGCTCCCTAATGACATAATGACAACCATTTCTGGATTGTTGAATCTTAAAAATCCACTTTTGTCAGTATTTTCTGAAAGAATATTTGTTTTTATAGGGAACTGGGAAATGCTTTTCAATTTCCTAGAACTTGAATAAGATTATAAGCGAATTTTAAGCATTTACGAATGAAAATACCTTTGTAAATATGTTTGAAAGTAGTCAATTTGTATTTGAGAATATGTATTTATTTATTTATTAAAACAGAGAAATATTGAATGTTTTAAACAATAATAGTAAAATATTGAGCATTACTAAAGTAATATGCAGAACTGATTGTATATATGCAAATAATTGTGTTCCTTTCTCACAATTTTGAACAAAATTAAAATTTATAAAATACATAAATATATCCACTATACTAATGTAAAATAACTATAAAAATTTATTCGTCAGAATTAACATATTTTTGACACGTAGGAACATTTTTTAAAGCAAATTTTCATTAACTTCTAAAAAAATTTAATTTTCAATAACAATTCAATCATTTCAAAGCAATCATTTCAAATTATGATATTAAGAAAACGAAACTATTCTTAATTTTTTAAAGTATTAATATATTTAATATAGTTAAAATATTGATGTATTTATAAATTTTCGTTCTTGAAAATATAAGGTATACTATATATATTGACAAACTGTTATTGGATAGTATTGTTTTGTTATACTGTGCGAAAAATTAGTTTTGTAATGAAACTAGTCCCTGAGTCTCGATTTGACTTAATCTATCCCCGAAAATATCAAAATTCAATATTATTTTTTTACCTAATTATTATTATCAGGGGTCTGTCCAGACTTTTTTCCCAGGGTCCTGTTTTTGTGAAATTATGAACAGCTTTTTATATTTGTGAAAATTATAATCATATTTTTGTGAATTTGAAATGATCGTTATATTCAGGTTCTTGTTTATACATTTTTAAGAAGATAAATGGATGTAAAATACATATATTTTCTTCATACATGTAAAAGTGACAGGTCAGATTTTACTTTTAAATGATTAATTTGTGAAATGTTCGGTTTAAAGATGGAAAAATTTTGTGAAAAACATATTTTTAAGACAAATAATTTTGTGAAGGGTCCTGTTTTAGAGAAAATAATTTTGTGAAGGGTTTTACATATATATCACCTATTTGTGGACACGGTAACTCCCATAATTCTGCAGAAATCTCTTCCAAACTGATACATAAAATCAAGGGGCATAAAATCTTGCTCAAGTTCGTTAATGAGCAAAATCGAACCAAGGAAGGGAGGGGGGGGGGTTGTGAAAACAGAAAAAACCTCATAATTTCTTAATTATAATACGTATCAAATCCGTTTAAAGTTATTATTACTTCTAGATAAAGGGCCGAAAATTTATGTATGACAGATTTTTGATATAATTAAAAATGGCCCCAAGGGGGAGGGAAGGGGGTTTTAGAAGAAAAAAATTCATAACTTCGTCCATTCAGAAGATATCAAATCCGCTTAAATTTATTATAATTCCTCTTAATATTATCTAAAACTTTTATATTGACAAGTTTTTTATAGGACAACCCTTATAGCAAAAAAATAAAATAAAATAAAAAAATCCCTGCCGGCTCCGCCTGCAAACAAGTTAGGTTTCGAAGTGGGCGTTTCCAAATGCCGTATCATGGCAAAAAGGTCATTTCTTCCGCAATTCCCAACAAACAGGAGCCCCACGGTCTGCGTCTTCGAAATCTACCTGTGCCTGTAGGCCGAACCGTCAGGGATTTTTTTTTTCTGTTTCCCCAAACCGTTTTAAAATTTGCAAACTGTATATCGTTAAAAATGCAATTACATCTATTTTCCTTTTGTTTGTAGGAATAAACATACCTTCAATTGAAGAGTTGACTGTTGTAAAAATTTTTTTTGTCAATCATGAAGATGCAGAAGACGTGCCACCTGAGTCAAATGCCTCTGTACTTAAAGATCAATTGAAATCGCAAAACAAAAAAAGCAAGCTACAAATTTTATTCAAGTACAAAGAAGCATTTAAGGACAGTTATGAACTTTTGGCTGCTGTAGCTACATTTGGTTGCAGCACTGCCACTTGTGAATCTTCTTTTTCAACATTGACGGCCATTAATCGGCCTCAAAGACTGTCCATGTCACATCAAAGAATGGCAGATCTAGTCTTCTTGGCATTCGAGAGAAAACGGACGGAAAACATAAATTTAGAAGAAGTACTAAAAAAATTAAATACAAGTAGAGACAGGAGGTTGCAATTATATTAGAGGGTTTTTATTCATGATTCCCATCAAAATTCGTTCAAATAAATTATTTTTACAACAAATAGAGGTAGTCAAATATGTAAAAGACTAAAACTAAATTTAAAAAACTAAAACAAAATAAAAGGCCTTATAATTAATTTGGTATTCTGTTTTTTTTTTTTTTTTTTTTTTTTTTTTTAATCATGAAAATTAAAAAAATATTTTTTCATTATCGGTAAAGACATCCTCGTTACTTGTTCTATTTATTTTATTCATTCTGTTTTTTCTTTTTCATATCTTTATTGCATGATGTAAACATAACGAAACATCATTTAATAAATTGTACTTGAATGCATTTATTAATATAAACGAACATAAAACCTACATAAATTTAAATTACTTAATTAAAAGGAAACAACTTATTTACGTTATGTAAATGTAAATATTTTATTTATGTGTCTTTGATATATACTTTTATTGTGTCTTGGAACAGACATTAAAAATTTCATTCTGCCTTTGGAGAGATCTTACGTTTTAAATGAGAAAAAAATTACACTAAAAGTACAGTACATATTTTTCAAGGTATAAGAGACGTGAAAAAAATTAAGAAATAATCTGCCCCCCCCTGGAAAAATATTTGCCCCACCTGGAAGTAACGTCTAGCTACGGGCCTGTATCGGTTCCGTATTACAACAAACTGTTAATGGTGATATTCAACCTCTCGCGTTTTTTCCCGTAAATTGACACCTACTGAACAAAAGTATAGTACCTATGATCGTGAATTGCTTGCAATTTATTGTTCTATTAAGCATTTTCGTCATATAATTGAAGGGTGTCAATTTACTGTATTTACCGATCATAAGCCACTAACTTTCGCATTTGTAAACCAGAGTGATAATAGTTCACCTCGACAACAGCGACATTTGGAATACATTTCCCAATTTACTACAGACATTCGCTACATCCCTGGAAAGGATAATATAGTGGCTGACGCCTTTTCCCGTATTTCGGAAATTAAGGTGCCTGAGAGTATTGATTATCTCGATCTTGCAAAGGCCCAATTTGACGATGCTGAATTGCGTTTACTTCGGGATTCTGACACCCTCAAAACGATTCCTCTTGAACTTTCTCCTTCCAAACTACAACTTTGGTGTGATATATCGACAGGAACTGTGAGACCTTACGTACCGCAAATTTTCGTTTACCCATTTTTTTGATGCTGCATAATATTTCGCATCCAGGTGTTAAAGGATCCGTCGACCTCATTCGAAAACGTTTTGTATGGAAAAATTTACGTAAGGATGTAACAGTGTATGCTCAAAAGTGCATCACCTGTCAGAAAAGTAAAATAATCGTCATGTAAAATCTGAAATAGGACATTACCCACTCCCTAAATGTAGATTTAGACATATTCATCTGGATATCGTGGGGCCACTACCACCATCGAATGGATTTCGATACTGCTTAATTTGCATCGATCGATATACCAGATGGCCAGAAGTTTTTCCCATGGCGTATATAACTGCAGATACGATAGCTCGAACATTTTATAACGGCTGGATTGTCCGATTCGGCGTCCCAGAATTTATAACTACGGACCAGGATCGACAGCTCGAAAGCGACATTTTTAAATCGCTTGCGAAATTTCTTAGCGCACAAAAAACTCGCACAACAGCATATAACCCTTCCTCCAATGGCGTGATTGAAATTTTTCATCGTCGCCTTAAGAGTGCTATTAAATGCCACGCTACAGACAAATGGACAGAAATTTTGCCTACGATACTTTTGGGATTGCGAAGTGCATTCAAACCTGATTTGCATTCCTCCCCGGCGGAGCTGGTTTACGGTTCCCCTCTTTGCCTTTCCTGTGAATTTTTTCGTTCCCAAACAACGAAACAGTCGGAACACCACGAATTCTTCATTTTACTCCGGGAGATGATGCACTGCCGCCGACCAGTTCCAACTTCGCATCATACCAAAATTAATGTTTTTGTCCATCCTGAGTTGATGACGTCATCCCATGTCTTTGTCCGAAAAGACTATGTTCGTAAACCTCTGGAACAATCCTACGATGGTCCTTATCCAGTTACGGAACGTAATGACAAGTATTTTTCGGTCAATATTAATGGACGTGACACTCATATTTCCATTAATCGACTCAAGCCTGCTTTTTTGTTCAATACCACCGATCTGGACAACGATCCTACCTCATACGTTACCCGCAGTGGGCGACATGTAAGATTTTTAATTCCTCCCACAGATCTTGTTTAATCTTTTTCTTTTCGTCTTTCAGACTGGAGGGGGAGTACCTGTGGCGACTCATCCGTGCAGTGCTCTCTAGCTGTTGCCGCTGTGGACAAACTCTAGAATCTAACTACCCTAGATTCGAGCAACTCATTCATGCAGTCACTCCAGTTGTTTCGACAGTGGACAAATTTCACCAGCGAGACCTACTGGTACTGAGATATGGAAGTACTCTACTTCTCGACACCCACTTCGATGGCTCGGCTTTCCGATACGAATTATCTGATGACAGAATCGGACGGGTTGATAAGATGCAAGATCTCTCAAACAGGACTGTATTCATTAATTCTTTTCACAATGGCAACAGGCGAATGCTCTTGTATTTAAACTGGAAGTTATTGACAAGAAGCGAGTCTAATGAAGTCGGGAGAGCATGACAGTGCCTTCTAAGCAAGCTGGCTATTATAGCTTTATGTGTGTCTTTAGCAGTGCAAAAAGCACGTTACTTTAATTTATAAATTTCTTAACTTATGTTTGTTAGGTTAATAAAAGAATTGGTTAACCTTCATTTTTCTAGCTATTCGTCTACATACTTTCACACGCAACATATTAAGCTGTCGGTGACATTGTAGGGCTAAGTTCATGTACCAGGTATACTTACCCGCCATCGCCTCTACAGTATATTTCTAATTAATTTAAGTAATTATATTTATTCATGATTATATTACTGTATTCCGATATATATTTTTCTTTTGCTGTAAAACTGCCGTATGTGATTGACAGTGGTATTTCCCCTGATCCTATTATCTATTTGGGAGACGTTCACGAGATCTTTGTAAAGTACTAATCCGGCTATGGAAAGAAATACAATGAGCACCACATTCCTAGCGAGCTGGATTTCAGAGAAGAATGCAAGGGGAGAATGATCGAGAAGAAGGCCGGGGGGGGGGGGAATGGTCTGGAAGAAACGCTCGCACGTGTATGGAAGCTCCGTGAATGAAGAATTACAGCCCTTTTGTTTTGTAGTGTGAGCGGGACAGCTAGAGACTCGTCACTCGTTGAAGTGCAGCTGAGGGGGTAGAGCGACACAGTCGCTGGTGTGCCGTGAAGAGCGGAGGAGGTGTCTCGTTGATGTGTAGCGGACAGCGTAGCACGCAGGGGTCGTCGGTGCAGAGCGTAGAATATATACATGTAGAGTTAAGAGCGTAGAAAAGTGTATTTAATTACAGAGAAAGTGTGCATTGGACAGTTTGGTCCAGAGTAAAATTAATTACTACTTAGACGGAATGATATGTACGAATAGTACATATGAGATATATTAAAACGTGCGATCAGGGAGATTGCCATATGACAGTCACATACGGCTAGTGACAATATAATAACTATCATTGTAACATTTTTCTTGCATATTAATTTAATCAATAAATTATTAATTGGTTATTTATATGAGAACTTCTTTCCCAATGTGTCCGGTATCACTTTAATACCGGTGGTGGCAGCAAAATACCATAAAACTCGGGTATCAATTCTAGGAGAATAATTACGATGACCAAACAAGGCGAAGTAACCATTACAATTTTGGCAGCGTCGGGATTGAACCACAAGATCCAGTAGCCAGGAAGACGCAGAAACAGCAACGGGAAAGGAGAAAGCGTCAATTAGTGCAATCTAAGGTATGTAACAAAGTGCGTCAATTAGTGAAATCAAAAGTGTGCGCCAATGAGCGTGAATTAGTGATATCAAACAAGACAGTGAATCATCAGTGTGTTCAAAAATATGTCTGTATCGGAAGCTAAGAAACCGAATGAATTCAAAAAGAGTCAAGGTAAAGTGTTTTGTTCATTTTTACTGACAAATCCATTACTGAACCGTAAGATAGCGGTTTAACGTAAAATATTTATTGTGAAATTATTTATATAAATATAATTGAAACATTCATGTATTGATATTTCTAATAAATAAATAAATAATTATAAATTAATAATTGTGTTGAAATACGTAATGATTATAGTTATGTTATGCATTATTTAAGAGAAAGTCATTTTGCTTTATTTGAGATTTTTTTTTTCTCGTTAATTCATGTGAGCAAAAATTTAACGGTGCACTTTTGAAAAAAAAATAAAGAGCATTAGCCAGACTCTCATTTTTAGGAGTAGCAATGTAGAAATTGTTTGCATTTTTATTTCGTATTATTAATATTAATATTCTAAATTAAACTATTGGACGTCTATGCTCTTATATTCAAATTCATTGTTGCATTAGTAATCTTATCAAAATAATCTTGAACTGATATTATATTTTACATTGTCTTACACTGTGTTATAAAAAGTGTTAATTCATTATTTCTATATAAATTAAAGAATAACATTGTTAAAGTAACTGTGTTTAGAGTAAATGTTCTGGGAAAGTTAAGTTAATGAAGTTAGAGTAACATTAGTTAACTAGCAGAAACTATAGCTTATTTACTCAAATTTAAAAAAGATTGATCTTCAGACAGTGGCCCAAGAAATGGGGGTGGAAGTTGTAGAAGTGGATACCAGGATAACTCTTAAGAACAAAATGATCGAAGTGATGGGTATGAGGAAGAAAGCGTTAAGGAGTTAGCTAACACTATTTTAGCTTAAAGGGAAGAAGCAGAAATGATTCAGTCGGAAGCTGAAAGGTTAAGGTTAGAAAAAGCAGAAAGGACGGAAGCCGAAAGGTTAAGGTTAGAAAACACAGAAAGGGCGGAATCTGAACAGCGGAAATGTGAGTTAGAAAAAGAAAAATTGAGAATGGACCATGAGTTAGAGATGGAACGATTAAGAATTCAGGGGTCCGGCAACCATAATAATGGGGAGAGGGATCATAACAATGGATCTAGCATAGAGAAACTGATTAGAAGTGTCAAAACTCTATCTATCAAGGTACCAGAAGGTACTGAGGGATGGAATTTATTTTTTAACAGTTTGGAACGGGCGTTTAAAACTAAAAATGTACCAGAAAACCAGCAGGCTGAAATTCTGTTAAATATGTGAGGAGATAAGGTGTGGAATTTGCTAAACTATATCACTAACGAACAAAGGGAAAGTTATACGGAGGTAAAAGAGTTAGTACTTAGAGAATACGAACCAACACTAAAAGCTTGTTTGGAGAATTTTAAGAAAGCTAGGAGGAATCAAAACGAGACTCACGTATTGTTTGTATCGCGATTGCTAGCAATGTGGGAAAATTATTGTAAGGTTCGGGGTGCTGACACATATGAAAAGGTGAATCAATTAATCATTACCGATAAATTAGTAAATTCATTAGATGATGAAACTTCTGCGCATGTCGGATTAACGCAACAAAGTAACTGGTTAGAAGCTTCGAAAATTTCTAAAGAATGTGATAATTTCTTCGATGCTAAACACAAATCTTATGCGGTAACTTATAAGGGTTATAGAGGTAAAGAAAGGTACGTATGAAATGATGAGAGTAATCGTTATGCCGTAGAAACGTGGCCGGTAAATTTACAAAGGCAGGAAAAGGGAAAACCGGAGGTAGAGAAAAGTAAGATTGATCAAGTTACGGAAAGTAGTTCAAATATATTTCAGAAATCCCAAATGGATTGTAAAGATTTAGAGAAAGCTTGGGAATTAGCTAAAAAGGATAGAGGGTCTTATTATATTGTGAATGGGTTATTGTATCATAAAGAGAAATTAGTAGGAGAAACGGTAGCTCAGTTAGCAATACTTAAAACCAGAAGAGAGGAAATTCTAAAATTAGCACATACTTCTTTATATGGAGAACATCACGAGGTTATCAAAATGTTACAAAGAATTATATATTCATTTTATTGGGAAGGTATAGCTAAGCTAAAACATTTTGTGAATCATGTTTAGAGTGTCAGTTAACAAGTGAAATTAATGTGAGTGATGGAGAGAAAGAGAAAACAGATCAACATTCATTTATAGTTGAGTTAGTGGGCGGGAGTAAGAGGCAAGTGCAACAAAAGGAAATGAGAGAATTTATCGCTAAAAATAAAGTAGTTGATATTGTCTTTGATAGTGACGGAGAGTTTGAAGTCCATGAAAAAACTATTTTGTTAGATAGAGAACAACCGGAAATTAAGGACGTGAAAGGGTTTGAGATAAAAGGGTTAACAAATACTCAAGTTGGAGATATAAAATCAATCTTAAGGAAAAATAAGGAATTATTTATGGGTCCTATACAACTGGTAGAAACGGAGAAACATAGGATTGATCGTAAACCGGAGAGGGTTAGGATAAAACAGAAACTGTATAATGTCGTTATCACGTAAAAAGAGAACTTGCGGCAGCATTCTCCCCTCATCGGAACGGAAGGCTTTCTCGTAATACGCCGACGAAGTGATAATTTCGCATTCTGCCCCTACCGTCTCGGAATTCGTTCCCGTATTTCGGGGCTGTTATGTGGTAATTTTTCCGACTGCTTTAGGCAGCCGGAAAGTGTTCCCTTTATCGTTTTAAGATGGCGCGCGTATATATGCAGCGCTCCGATATATATGGGGATAGTTATCCGTTAGTATATGAGGATACAGGGCAAAAAGACAGTGTTTTAGAATAGGTACATTTTCTAATGAATACAGTTTACACGAAATTTTTAAACATAAATTATTTTTCAGTTAAAATTTATTTTAATACTATTTTGAATTGTAAATAATAAAGTATTATAGACCCGTTAGGAAAAGAAAAAAATACGCCCTAATCCAATAGTACTAATAATTAGTTAAAAGTTCACTAGAGTGAAAAGATTTTTATTTGCTTACGAAATTATTTTTGCATGTTACAAGAAAACAGTTTTACACTACCGATAGAATTTATATACTAATGAAATTTACCGGAATATTTTTGCACTGTCTTGTATATGTATGAAATATAGTGTGAGTCATAATACATACATAAAGATTGAAACATATTTTCTATTGAAAACTAATAAGGGAAAGCATTACTACTTATTTCGTTTTGTTTCCAAAATGTAATTAACACATTTCGTTAAAAAGATAATTCGTAAAATAAATAAATAAATAAATAAAAATAACTTAATGAAAGATTTTGCCTACATTAAATATTTATTCAACACTAAAAAATTGTTTAGTTTAAATCATAATTCACAAACAACATTAAAAATGTATATAGTTTAATTAATATATTTCGCTAATAGCATTAAAATTTTCCAAAATCTCATAGCATACTTAGCATAATCAAAGGTCTGTCCAGACTTAACTCCCTGGGTCCTGTCCTTGTAAATTATGAACAGCTTTTTACATTTGTGAAAAATCTAGTCATAATTTTGTGAATTTGAAAGGATCGTCATATTCTGGTTATTGTTTATACATTTTTAAGAAGATATGTGTATGTAAAATATACAGTTTCTTTATGTAAAAGTGACAGTTAGATTTTACTTTTAAATAATTAAATTTGTAAAAGTTTTTTAAGACAAAGAATTTTGTGAAGAGTCCTTTTTTAAGACAAATAATTTTTTTAATGGCCCTGTTTTGAGATGAAAATTTTTGTCAAGGGTCCAGTTTTGAAATGGAAAATATTGTGAAGGGTCTTTAAAGGGACCCAATTTCTTCCTAAACAGATCCCTAATAATTTACTAATTAACATAATAAAAAAGGTGGGAGTGGGCGATATTTTAGTGCAACCGGTCCCTGTGTAAGAGATTAAAAACATATTAATCTATAATTAAAAGCCTCAACATTATTAATCACCCACTACGGGCGAAAAAAAAAAAACTCGCTTTGCGAACGTTTTTGCTACAAGTCATAAGATAATGTAATATATGTTTAAATAACTCTGTATATCTATAAAATTTAGATAAACACCTCATAAAAATCTTATTTAGTTTGAAATATACTTGCTGCATTCATAATTATGCGGAATGTAATTCAAATTGTGGAAAGGAAATACAATTTGCAATATACATAATTCAAGTTTTAAAATGAAATCTAAAAGGTATATTACACGAGATTAAAAAAAAAAAATCCCTGACGGCTCGACCTACAGGCACAGGTAGATTTCGAAGATGCAGACCGTGGGGCGCCTGTTTGTTGGGAATTACGGAAGAAATGACCTTTTTGCCATGATACGGCAGGATGGGAACCGCCCACTTCGAAACCTAACTTGTTTGCAGGCGGAGCCGGCAGGGATTTTTTTGTTTTTAATTTTTTTGTGCTATAAGGGTTGGTTTGATAAAAAATTTGTCAATATAAAAGTTGTAGATAATATTAAGAGGATTAATAATACATTTATACGTTATGATTTTTTTTCTTCTACCCCCCCCCCTTCCCTTCTCCCCCCTTAGGGCCATTTTTAATGATATCTAAAATCTGTCATACATAAATTTTCGGCCCTTTTCCTAGAAGTAATAATAACTTTACACGGATTCGATGCGTATCATAATTAAGTAATTATGGGTTTTTTTCTGTTTTTACCAAAAGCCCACCCCCCCCCATTTCCTCCCCCCCCCTGGTTCGATTTTGCCCATTAACGAACTTAAACGAGATTTTATGCCCCTTGTTTTTATGTATCTGTTTGGAAGAGATTTATGCAGAATTTTTCCAGTTATTGTGTCCATAAGAAAGTGACATAGATAGATAGATAGATAGATAAAGTTTTGAACTGGGAGTGTTTTTGGGTTCTGGGAGTCATGATCGGCGTAGATCTGCAAAATTTTTTCAAAAATTCCAACTTAGGTGAGAATGTAATAGGTAGTATTTCTTACGAAATCTACCTAAAAGGAGCGAGTGGGCGGAGGGAAGGTGTCATATGACTACGAATATTTAATTTATATAGAAAATATTTATTTAATTTTAAGTCTAATGAAAAAGGCATAAGAACAATTCATATTCACTGAAAAGTAGAAAAAAAAGGGGGGGGGGAGAAGGAAATGTCACATGACTACGAAGATTTAATTTCAAATTCAAGTTACAATAAAAAAATGCGTTACAACAATTCAGATTAACTGAACAGTAAAAAAAATAAATGTATAATTTACATTATTTACAAATTAGCAATAAAATCTTTGCTGTATGGTCATAAGAAAATGTAGTATATATTTAAACAACAATGTATATTTACAGAATTTAGATAAATACCTCATATATTTTTTTTTTATTAAATTTGGTGTATTCTCCTTTATTTCATCAAAATATTTAAATTCTAACCTAAAATCCATATCCCATCTAATCTCCCTAGTCTCATCATTAATTAATATTTTAAAATTATTTCTTAATTAATATTTATAAATAATATTTATCATTGACTTCTAAATTCCCGCAAACCTAACTTCGGAAAAAAAAAAAAAAATCAATCATTTGAAAAAAAAATTCAAAAAAGTCTGCATTTAAATAGGTATAAAACACACGTTCACATCTCGCGTAAATAAACAAACCACGCGTGACCTTGGAAATGATTGGTCGAAACTGGTAAGCTCAAAGCAGGGAGATTGAACGTCGGTCGAAAAATCAGAAAGCAGGGCAGAATTGCAAACTGTCAAATCTCGTTATGAATTACGGGATCGGTTGGTTCCGAGTCGGTTTGTTTCGTTAAGGGCAGAATACTGCCATTGGACAGGCAAGTACCTGAATGGTTAGAGGAAAATTTAATTAAGGCATCAGAGGCAGAAATTGGTCATCCGATAGGGTACATTGCGAAAAGGGATGTACCTATTAGGTTAACTAGGAAGGACTAGAAGGAAAAAGTAGTACAGCCTCCAGCAATATCAGTCTGAGGACTGTCATTGAAATAACATAATCCTAGTGTAACTTTATTTTTTTTTGCATATATATATATTTGTGTGTACTGTGTAACTGTTTTAGCAAATGTGTAATGTTTTGTAATAAGGATATAAATATGCATATGGTTCAATGGAAACATCAGTAGAGATGTTCAGACACCAGGAAATGAGTATGCAACAACCAGAGATAATCAATCAAATAAAAACTGTTTTATAAACTGATTAGACTCAATAGAATAGCATACTATATCTAAAGTCATCAAGTATTTGAGAAAAATTAGCCCTTAAGAGGTATATTTTTCGCTGAGGGGAGGGGGGGTGTCAGGTTTCTGACTTTAGCAAAACTCATATTGTATATTTCTAATTAATTTAAGTAAGTATATTTATTCATGATTATATTACTGTATTCCGATATATATATTTCTTTTGCTGTAAAACTACCGTATGTGATTGACAGTGGTATTTCACCTGATCCTATTATCTATTTGGGGAATGTTCACGAGATCTTTGTAAAGTACTAATCCGGCTTTGGAAAGAAATACAATGAGCACCACATTCTTAGCTAGCTGGATTTCAGAGAAGAATGAAAGGGGAGAATTTTCGAGAAGAAGGCCGGGTGGAATGGTCTAGAAGAAACGCTCGCACTTGTATGGAAGCTCCGTGAATGATGATCACAGCCCCGTCATTTTGTAGTGTGAGCGGGACAGCTAGAGACTCGTTACTCGTGGACTCGTTACTCGTGCTAGAGACTCGTTACTCGTGGCAGCTGAGGGGGTAGGACGTCACAGTCGCTGGTGTTCCGTGAAGAGTGGAGGAGGTGTCTCGTTGATGTGTAGCGGACAGCGTAGCAGGCAAGGGTCGTCGGTGCAGAGCGTAGAATATAGACGTGTAGAGTTAAGAGTGTAGAAAAGTGTATTGAATTACAGAGAAAGTGTGCATTGGACAGTTTGGTCCAGAGTAAAATTAATTACTACTTAGACGGAATGATAAGTACGAATAGTACATATGAGATATATTAAAACTAGCCGTATGTGACTGTCATATGGCAATCAGGGAGATTGCCATATGACAGTCACATACGGCTAGTGACAATAATAATAACTATCCCTGTAACATTTTCTTGCATATAAATTTAATCAATAAATTATTAATTGGTTATTTATATGAGAACTTCTTTGCCAACGTGTCCGGTATCACTTTAATACGGGTGGTGGCAGCAGAACACCATAAAACTCAGGTATGAATTCTAGGGGAATTATTACGATGACCGTACAAGGCGACGTAACCATTACAATAACCCGCAAAATGTTCGCCCGGTCTGCGCTCGCTCGACCCAGAAAAAAATCTATGCGTGGTTTGATCACGTGATTGGGCTTTTTGTGTTTATGTTTTACTTGGTTTGGAAGGTTGATTGATACAGCTGTAGCAGCTTGATCGGAGATTTAAAAAAAATTCAACATTTTAACATTCTAAAATGATTTTTTAAACCTTTATATTTTCTAATGATCCAACATAAAAATATAGAATACCGGAGTATGATGTGTATATATATATATATATATATATATATATATATATATATATACATCATTTATTTATATAACTGCTGTCAACTTATATGTCACTAAAACTAACATATCAGCTCTTTATCAGTGACATATAAGTTGACAGCAGTTATATAAATATATGTATTGTAAAAAACAATGCATATAATAAAATAAAGTTTAATTTTGTATAACCAATGCATCTTTAACTAACAAGGAGAGGACTTTCGGATCACCAATTTGCCTAACACAGTGTTGGTTTGAATAAAGATAGAAAATGGCCCTGAGTGTAAACTCTTAAAAAATAAAATAAAATAAAATAAAAATATTACAAATATTCTTACATACTTTACAGTCGTTTGGGTTGTACTACACAGACGAGCATGGGCGGTGTGGATACAAAGTCCATGCTCTTCTTTTATTTCAGATTTTTTTTCTATTTTTATTAATTTAAAAATAATTTATCAGTTGCTTTATATTTCTTAAGACAAATAGAATATTGTTAATAAATAAAAATCATGATATCAACATGTTATGCGATTTAATTATAATAGTAAAATAAAATCTTTGTTAAAACAAGAAAAAAAAAGCTTTTAAACATTTCATTAAAATATTTTTTTCGATAACAACATTAGAGAAACATTAATATATAATTAACAAAATTATTAATTTCTATAAATATAGTTTTCTTGAAACTAATTTTTTGATGTAAATTGCATTACTTATTAAATTTCAATAAACATCA
The DNA here is from genome assembly GCA_963931845.1 of Maratus michaelseni. Taxonomy (NCBI): domain Eukaryota; kingdom Metazoa; phylum Arthropoda; class Arachnida; order Araneae; family Salticidae; genus Maratus; species Maratus michaelseni. The sequence continues at coordinate 377,356,742 of OZ007586.1, forward strand.
TAAAACATGAGAAACAAATGTCATTTAATACTCAAAACCATGTTAGTATATGCAAAATACTTACATTCAGTAGTAAATTTATAAACATTCTAACTATATTTTATTCATTACGAAACTAGACGGTAAACTACAACTGTACCTCTTTAGAAAAATGTGTACTGATATTTCTAGTTTAAATAATGTATAGCTTTTACATTTTATTTTATTTTTTTTATTTTTACATTGATTTTTACACTGAAAATATGCTTTGCATTGTATTAGTAATAAAAATTCACTATTGAAATGCTCCTTATAAAAACCTGGAGAAATTAATCATACGTGCAAACGGATATTTTCGTTTTATTTTTTTCGTTACTCATTTTTCATTTGCTAAAAAAAAAAGTAATGTTTAAATATTAAAAGGCAGTGCAATGTAAAATTTTAATCGTGAAATAGCTCAATTTATTGTATTTAAATAAGTATTTTAGTCAGAGAAATACATCTGTAATTGTTATTAATATCAAAATTTACTTTTATGAACTATATTTCATTTATCATGAAAAATACAAAGCAACAGATAAAACATTTTAAAATAAAAAAGTAGAAAAATCAACCAGAAACCCATCGAACCCGTACCCTCCAGAGTCATGCTTAATGCGCTACCCTTTCGGCCACCGAGTTCACTTCTACACTCCAGAAAAATAGAATTAAAATACTCCCCATATTATAAATACTCAACATCAAATCAATGTTCCAAACGCAGGCTCTTGAAGTTCACTATGCATACATTCACAGTATAGAGCCACTCCATATTTTAGTCTCTCTCGCCCGCGCGCGACCTGATCACCGTTTGTGAACAGAGCTTTTAGTACGTACTTGGGATATTCCCCGTTTTTAATGATTTAAAATTCTAGAAATTTCAATAAAGGGATTATTTCTCGATTTCAGCTTTAAAATCCTGAAAAATTTCTCTTTTGTGAATTTTGCAGCTTTCGGCTCTTAAAAAACAAATGGAAATAGAATATACGCTGTTATTCAGCTCGGGAAAAACAGTTGGTTCATTGGAAGGGTTGGTTGGTTGAAACCAATCCAGCATTTGTTAACATTTGCATAATGTGCCTAAACTTTCGAGACAGTGTTTTTTAACAAAAATGAAAAACTGCGTCATTTTTAAATAAATAGTGCTGATGTAATGATTATGATATCCCTACTATTACATTGTGAGTATTTATCGTAAAATCATTCCATATAGTTCTCCTTCCAATTTTATTATCAAATTTTAGTGTGTGCCTAAACTTTTGAGACGGAATATACTAGCTGCAATACTATAACTCAAGTATTTTATGGGATTATCTAAAAGTAGCTTTGCGATGTTAAATTTGAAAAACAGTTTAAAGTTTCTTAGCGTTTACTTTGATCATTAGTTTTCGATGGCCATCGAGCACGCAAATTTCTATCCCGAAATTTACGGACAAAAAGGAGTGCTCCTTTACTACAACATCAAAATGCACATAATGCAGCACGCAAGAGGGCAAGATTTTATTTGCTGTGTGTGCTGCTACACTATCCTGTTGAAAAAAAAGTGTGAAACCTCGATACAAAAGAGATCATGAATGAAAAAATTTCATTCAGCAAAATTTAAGTAACTCCACATCGGTTTATACAGACAACACTTGACAGCATCATTTAACCCTCTAGCTCATCTGAACCTCATTTAAGGCTCCTAACTTAAATGATAAAAAGAAGTATTTAAAAATCGGTTTTTGTCTAATTTTTATTTTGAGTGATACTGTAAACATCTAAGACTCATATATGGCATGAATAATTTTTCCACACAATCTTGAACAGCATTATAATTATGCTAATTCAAAGAATGGTTTGTGAAAAAAAAAATATGAGCGAGAAAGTTAACACCGTTAGAAATTTTCTTTTGATGCTGTCTTTAAGAGCTATTTTAATTCCCATTGAAAAAGTAATAATTAAAATTTAAAACTCTAAGAGATTCGAAATACTTTTTTTCTATTCAAACTTAATGTTTTGGATAACCCTCGATGAGCAATCACTTTAGAAATGTAACATTTCACTCTACCTAGCTGTGATGGAGTTTTTCTGATTTTTTTTAAATTACAATGTATCAATTTTGAATTATCAATTTTGAATCAAGATCAGTATGTTTTAATATTAGATTATACCAAGATATAGCGATATTCTAACACACGTCTGTGAACTGGAATCTGTTTTATTACACTATATGGCCAATGATGACCGGTCACTTGCGATTTTAGACGTTTTGTTAAATATCTAGAAAAAATACATAAGGAATTATCCTGAAACTTCAGGAGTGTAAACAGCATAGTCGACGTCATATATTTCGGTGAAGATTTTTTCCCGAAACCCCATAGGGAGCCGTCAATAAGTTGAAGAAAAACGAATATCTTTTGGATAACCCTGTAAAAACCAATATCGCAAAAGCGTTGAAACGGTAGCACATGCTTAGGAGGCTTCTTTTAATAAACTATGTTAATTTTTATGAGAATAGCACGTATGCTCGTGGAGAAATTAAGTTTTTTATAAAAACAATTCCAAATTTCACCAAGTGGTTTGCTTATAATTTGTCAGAGTTCTTAATATAAAAGAATGTTCTTTTCCGGAACGATGACAAACAACATTATATGCAATACCCTGCAATCAGAATTAAAATATAATAAATATTGGATGAAAAATGAGCAGGTTCACTAAATATTGTTTCACTGCGCATGCGCGAATGCAATCAAAACATACTGTGCATAATATATTAGATAAATGTACAGAGCAACTTTTGTGAAAGTTTCAAAAACATAGCTTGAAAATTCTGAGAGTGATTTTCGATAGAATAAGCTTAAAATTCGCTGTTCCCAAAAGGAAGCAAAAAGATCAGGGGCGGTATCCAAATATACAATGAGAGACACTTCATTCTTATTATGTCAACTTTGATAAGCTAGTATATTTGGATACAACCCCTCATCTTTTTGCTTCCTTTTGGGAACAGCGAATTTCAAGCTTATTCTATCGACGATTACTATCAGAATTTTCAAACTATGCTTTTGAGATTTTATTAAAAGAAGCCTCCTAAGCATGTGCTACCGTTTTAACGCTTTTGCCATATTAGTTTTTACAGGGTTATCCAAAAGATATTCATTTTCCTTCAATTTGACGTTGACGGCCCTTTTGGGGTTTCGGGAAAACATCTTCGCCAAACTATATGACGTCTATCATGTTGTTTACACTCCTGAAGTTTCAAGATGATTCCTCATGTATCTTTCCAGATATTTAACAAAACGTCTAAACTCGCAAGTGACCGGTCATCATTGGCCATACAGTGTATATGTCGTGACGACATTGTAACTTAAAATATTACGAGGCTATAACACACAGTCTTGGAGACCACTGACCAGGCCCCTACCTACCGGGATTCGACCCAGTTTGACGGGTTTGAGTGCCTGGTCATTGGGGCGAAATTCGCCTGATCGCCCTATTGGGGCGGTCCACAAAGACAAGTACCCAGTTCGGCCAATCAACTGAGTCCGGATTTTTCTGTGTTGTTCACTCCTAAATTTAAATGTTCTGAGATCTGACGCCGCACACCACGTACTCGTCATGACAGTTGAAATGGGGCTGGACAATTTAGTGCCGAAACGTTGGTACTGAACTTAGCTTGAAAAAGGGGAGAGAATTTTGAGGGAAACTAAATAAAGAAATTAACTAGATAATGAAACCACTGAAATAAAAATATAATTAGCCAATAGCTAAGTCGTACCATCGGGGAAAATTTTTGGGCCGAGTTGCAAGGCAGACGAAAACGCTGCGGGGGCTGACGGGACTGCGCCTTTCTACCGTACCCCACCTGGTAAAAACTGGCTCCGTGGGCTGTCCCATTAGAGCGGGTCCGGTAGCTTTTGCGGACAATGTCCAATTGCACCTAATAAAGAGGCGAACAGTCAAAAATAAAATGAATAAAAAAACTGCTGCTAAAAAAAAAAAACCCTGTGCTACCAGTTGGGGCCGGCCATTGGCTCGTCCCAACCGGCAGCACGAGGAACTGCAAGGGGAACCTGGAAAAGAAGAATGTTACATTTTAAACTGAACTTATTCTGAATTACACTTTAACTACATTATTGAAATTAATTTACTTTTATTGTGCTAATTGACTTGGCTACCCGTCCATTGGGCCCATGAAAGGTTGTTAAATAATTAACAATTTGTAATTTAAAATATGTACTATTGCCGTTAACTGACTAAACCATAATGGGTTGTTGTTGTTGTTGTTGGTTTGGCCCAAGAGCCCGGTTTTGCAGCTTTTTATTTCTATATAGCTGACATGATCCATATAACTGTGAAACTAGTCTCCTAATTTTGAACCAATTCCAGATGAGAGACCTGCATCTGGATTGGCACCCCCAGAGGTAGCGCTTATATAGAACTTGGAGGACATTAGAGCCACGAACAGATTTAACGTGCACCAGCTCCCATTAACGTACACGGTATAACACACAGTCTTATAAATTTACTAACCATAAACTCAACATTATAGCTGTTAGTTATTATTATTATTATTATGATTATTAGTTTTCTTTGCTATCATTATAATAAAATTTTATCTTGACTACTTGACTTCCGCAATTTTGACAATTTGCCAATTTTATATATGAATTACGTACATGATATGTAGGAAAAATTGTTTTTCCTTTGTGTGAATGCGAAAGTATAACAGTATATTAAAATGAAATAAATTGGTCAGTGTGTAGGTTCAACAATTAATAGTCCAGACTGTTTTCAAAGTTAATTACGTTGAGATTTAATGTCTTGGTTAGAATATAACTATATAAAATATTTACAATAATAATTCAAACTGGTATATAACATTGCATATTGTCCGTCCGTCTGTCGGGTTTAAAAAATAGTTAATTGTGCGATCCACCGACCGGCATAAAAATTACAAAGAGAGGCAATTAGACCGGGAGGCGGCAGCACAGACAACTATCTCATCGAGTTCACGTCTGAAATTCCAGAATCAGTTAAAACTCGATTCGCATATTAAAACGCAATCGGTCTGCCAAGTGATATCTTGGTGGAAAACACCTTAAAACCCGATTTTAGCGGTTGACTCGTAGGTTTACCATTGTGTTTTCCTGCACCCAGTTCTCCATGTTTTCATACTTTTGGGTGCAGGAAAACACAATGGTAAACCTACGAGTCAACCGCTAAAATCGGGTTTTAAGATGTTTTCCACCAAGATATGACTTGGCAGACCGATTGCGTTTTAATATGCGAATCGAGTATTAACTAATTCTGGAATTTCAGCCGTGAACTCGATGAGGTGATTGTCTGTGCTGCCGCCTCCCGGTCTAAATCTCTCGATCCGTCTGACCGGAACGAAAGCTCTCGCTCATCTTCTATTGTTTTGCTTGTATGTTTCTTGTGTGTATTTGATAATCTTAGATTTTAGTCAACTGGTTCCAGATCTAGCAAAATTTGTAGATGATGACTCTAAGGACACAGCACAGTCAGGATGGCCGAAACTGCGGTCGCAATAGTTCTTCATCTGAACTTCGAACTGCAAGGCACGATTGCGTTTTAATATGCGAATCGAGTATTAACTAATTCTGGAATTTCAGCCGTGAACTCGATGAGGTGATTGTCTGTGCTGCCGCCTCCCGGTCTAAATCTCTCGATCCGTCTGACCGGAACGAAAGCTCTCGCTCATCTTCTAACTTTTCACGATGAAAATGCATATCTCATCAAATTTCTATTGTGCGGGAATCATCGAACTTAGATCCCAAATCCCAAGCCTCAGTTAAATATGTGCCGTGCCTTGCAGTTCGAAGTTCAGATGAAGAACTATTGCGACCGCAGTTTCGGCCATCCTGACTGTGCTGTGTCCTTAGAGTCATCATCTACAAATTTTGCTAGATCTGGAACCAGTTGACTAAAATCTAAGATTATCAAATACACACAAGAAACATACAAGCAAAACAATAAACAATAGTAAATATCGAAACATACAGTGTTTCCTAGACTATAAAATATGAAAATAATACAACAAAAAACTTGTTTTAAACCATAATGTCGAAAATTGTTCAAAAGTTTCAGAGTTCAAATTATAAAAAAAAATCTTACAGAAAAAAAAATTCACAGTTTGAAAAATCAATTTGTACATGGTTTCATAAGATCAGCAGCAATTTCCTCGTAGTCAGACAACACAAGAAGTGGGTGATCCCCCCACCAAGATTCGGCTTTGTCCACAGCGACCTGAGGGGTCGCCTTCGGACTTAAGCCCCACTTGGTTTTGGGCACCTCTTGCGCTACCCAACCATTGAGATCGGCACACAACTGCTTCAGCTGCAGCGGATGACATGGTGGTTGCGGGCCAAGCGTGTACGCCCACATGCCGGTAACTATTCCACCTCTGCCGTTGATACGGTGCAGATAGTTGCTGCATGTCGTATCTCCCACCGCCCAGCTTCACTACAGAGTCACCACGCATCGTGCTCTACGAAGCTCGATCTCGCCGCCGCTGTCAATTCCTAGGATAAGCTTTTGGAGAAGGTCCAGCTACTGTTTGCTTGCCTTTGCCCAGTGTCACCTACCACGGCGCAAGGGAAGTGGGTTCCCCCTAGGGTGTCCTCTTGCCCGAGCAACTGGGATCGGCCCACAGGACGTTCTTCCACCACCTACGGAGGAGGATCCGAGCATTGGCCGAGTCCTCGCGCCGCAGAGAACCCGCGCTTACGAGGGGGGGACCCAGACCCGTCTGTCCTCCGGGACATCACGGCCCCGCGTCGGGTCTTTGGTATCCCCGGCTTTTTCGGACGTCTCTTTTCCGCCTACGGACCACGATGGCGTAGTAGTCCGTCCGTCTCCTGTCCCCGTCGTGTAGACGACCATCTCCTGTGTCGAGAGTCCGGTCCTCTTCCCCACTTAAGTGGCCGAGTCGGAACAACCCAACGGAGAATCGCTCAATGGTTGGCTCTAGGTCATCTTCCCTACTTAAGGGGCCGAGTCAGGATCACCAAGGGGGATACCGCCGGGAAGAAATTGAGATGTCGCTTGCAACGGAATTTACTCTTATAGGGACATTATACGTACACTGATTAGCTTTGTGGCCAACGGCTTTGCATTTAAAATAAATTGGTCTTTATCTTTTACGTGGGTAGTTAATCGACTTGTGTGAAAAATCATTACAGTTGAAACAGCGGATTTTTGCATTTGCATTATTTTCTTGGGCACTTGCGTAATTTTTTTCATATGGCACGCGACTCATATCATTTCGATGGAATGTCCCTACTATTTTCAGTCGGCGGTTTTCTAAATTCCGTATTCGGGTGCCTATAATCATTTTTTCTAATATGGTTTCTTGCCGAATCATAATCGACTAGTTTAACAATTAATTCTTCTAAATTTGTTACTTTTGGCAATTCATCACAAAAATGTTCGCGAGTGTTTGGAGGTAATTTTTTCCGAATCTCATCTACAACTATCAGGTCTTGAAACTCTGAGAATGTCCGGAACTGTAGTCCTTCCAGCCATTCATGCAAAAATGTGTTTATCTCAAAAGCGTAATTACGACAAGGAGATGACGTGTCTTTACGATGATTATTGATTTTTTGTCTGAACTGTTCAGGTGACAAGCGGTACCGTTTAAGCAACAATTTTTTCACGAAATCATAATCTGAGGCATTTGGGTCTGGTTCACGAGCAACGAATTGAACTATGTCGAGAGGCAACAAGCCTAACAAATGAGACACCCACTCATTGTTCTCTAATCCGATTCTAGTTATTTGCCTTTCAAAAAGGTTAAGGTATACTCCGATATCACCTGGTAACTCAAATATTCCCATAATTTTTAACAAATTATTTTTATTTGTCGGAAAGGGAGGGGCATTAGCACTAATTCTTAATTGTATTTCCAATTTACGAAGTTCAAATTCTCTGTTTGGTTATTCCTCGGCTAACTGTTTTTAACTCATTTCTTTTTCTTCTCTGTCTGACGTAATACGTATTAAAATATTTTTCTTGTATTCCTCATCGTAAGTATCGGATTTAATTATTAAGTCCGTAAGTATAGAACACTTTGTATTTTCTGGCAATACCAGATTTAAATCTTCAACTAATGTGATTAGATCACATTTTTTAACTTTAGCTAGAGATGCCATTCTCTACTAAATTCAAAATCAACTATTTAATCACAATAAACAATGCATATAATTTTTTTTCACTTACTTTTAAATGCGTTATCCAATTTAGATATATAAAAAATAAAAAAAAAAACACTATGGGAATCTAAGCTCCCTTTATATTTTTTTATATGACAAAGGTACAACGACCTTGTTTTTTTAAATATTACCTGAAAAAAATAAATCACTACAGATATTAATTTTCCTTTTTCACTTTCTTATGAGACGATTTTAACTCATTCATCATTGAATGCAGGAAAAAGCACACCCTGCACTCTTTATTTATCCTTGTAAAAATAAAATAAATAAAAATATATACTTATTCACCGCGATATATTTTCTCTTTTCACACGCGAACAAAAAAATAGCACTTCGCATTTATTCGTTGAACAAAAAAGAAAAAGAAAAGTGCACATGAAATAAAACACACACCACGTATTTTTCTTAATTATCACAAACACACAAACACTTCGATGTATCAAATCTTTCTTGCACTAATGACGAGAATGGATCAAATAATACAGTCAAAATATTGAGTATCTGGAGTATTGTTTATTTCTCTTCCTTTCCAAGCAATCAAACGTCGAAAGTTTATAAGCAAGCAAACGGCGAAAATATATCATAAGTGGATCCAATATCGGGGTCAAAACAACGATTTTTTGTCCTTCTTTTTTTTCTAGCTCCAATGGAAAACTGATTCATGTCTCTCAGGAACACACATGCGGCATATGATTTTTTTTTCAGTCTGTCTATAGAACCTTCCTCCAGGAACACTTCGTTTGTCCACCAGAAAGAAAAGAGTTGTTTTCAGTAATCGGCTTCAAAAGTATCGTCTCGATAGCTTATAATATACAGTCCTGAAGCTCCAGTAATCTATCTAAAGTCCTCTGACGTTCAGAATCTCGAATGGGCCTCCAATTTTGTAGGAAAAGTTGTTGTCTTTCCTTCGTGTGAATGCGAAATTATAACAGTATTTTAAGATGAAATAAATTGGTTAGTGTGTAGGTTCAACAATTCATAGTCCAGACTGTTTTCAAAGTTAATTACGTTGAGATTTAATGTCTTGGTTAGAATATAACTATATAAAATATTTACAATAATAATTCAAACTGGTATAACATTGCACATTGTCCGACTGTCTGTCGGGTTTAAAAAATAGTTAATTGCGTGATCCACCAACCGGCATAAAAATTACAAAGAGAGGCAATATCTCGATCCGTCTGACCGGGATTAAAGCTCTCGCTCATCTGCTATCTTTTTACGATGAAAATGCATATCTTATCAAATTTCTATTGTGCGGGAATCATCGAAGTTAGATCCCAAACCACAAGCCTCAGTTAAATATGTACTGTGTCTTGCAGTTCGAAGTTCAGATGAAGAACTATTGCGGTCACATGATATGGTGGTAAAACGAATGAAGAAAATCATAGAATGTGAAACTGTAAGTGCTGTATGAAGACAAAAGTGAATTATTAAAAATAGGGATGTCAAAGAAATATCAACGTATCTGAAAAAAAAAATCGCATTTCTTATATATCAATTTAGAGGCATAATAACTTATTCTCAATACTTATCTATTGGTCAAGTTTTTCAAACATTTTTTTAACATTTCTTGAAATTAACATTTTCTAAGGAATGAATTTTAATGTTTTTTCTCAGGTAAGTTTTTGAATTTGCCTGACTGAAGATTATTTTTTATACAGAGTGTATAAACTATCTTGTCTATGCACTCTGTACATAATAGATAACATTTATTTGTATTTTGTTAAAGATTTTATGTTAAATATTGCATTTTCCTTGCAACATTTTTCTAAAAATTAAAAAAGTACTGATTTTTGTCCGCAAACGCAAATTAGTTTCTTTTTTCAAAAGAATTCTGTCAGTTTTGGATACTTAACATAAGTATAGTACTATATTTTTTTTTCATTTCAACATATCCCATTTAAACTTTAAAAATTATTATTTAACATGTCAGCATTTTTATTGTAGTTTTATTTTATGGATTTATTAATGTCTGCAAAAGTAATTGCAGCTTTGTGTCCAATAGAATAATTTAGTAATTCAAAGATAATATTTTATCAACTTGTTCTGTTTCAGAAATTGAAGCTCAGTGATTGATTATTTGTGCGTGTAAGCAATCCTCTTAAAGTATTTGCAGTAGGTTTTTTTTGTCAGTTTACGCATTATGGAATACCTACCATCAATTTTTTAAAACTTTTGCTCTTAATTACTTGGAACCACTACTACTTACGTTTTAAGTATATTACTGACCTTTCAAAGTTTTAAAAACTAACTAGAAATTATTACAGTTTAGACTTTAATATGTGTTGAATTCTTAAAGGTTTTCCCAAGTGGTTTTGTTTTCACTTCTCGAAACGCGAATCTTTGTGACATATTTACAAAATAATTTTTATTTCTATATATGAATGAAAATGTTTATTATTAACTGTCAAAAATTGCCAACAAGTTCCCTGATATAGAAGAAACTTTTCTGAAAATTTCGCGTAAACTCATACATACGCTTCTGTAAACCTTTTTCTTATCTTCAGAAATCTTTACGAGAAGAACCAATTAGAAAAACAATTTATCCAATTTATTCACAAAATCTATAGATTTTTTAAATCAACAGAAGCGTCTTTTCCGAAGTTTGCGGGTAGCAAAAGGTCCGTTTTATTTCAGAAACGTCTCCGGACACCTTGCAAACTTATTGCTTTCAGTTGTTTGGCTGGTCCTTCTCCAAAATGTTTCTTGAATCATGGGTAAGTATGGAGAAAGACTAAATTTTTGTAATAATGTTTGCTACATCAAGAAAATGCAATGTGGTTATTCAGGTTCGAAATAGTCTAGCGTTGAAATAAATAAGTAAATAAATAAATATGATACACCTTCCATTATAGCCGACCACTACTTGATGAACGATTTTTCGTGATAGTTATGTACGGTTTAAAATGCCAACTCTGGAAGCATTTCTTAACTAAAAAAAATAATAACATTCTTTTATTCTCTTAAATAAAGAAATAGTTGCAGTTTTTATGGGTTTACGAACGTAAAAAATTTTGCAATTGTGTCAAAAATAGCAAGTTTGGATTTTAGAACAAACATTAGATAATATTTTTTAACAAAACTTACTTGCATATAACAATGTTATAGCAAGGCAACATTAGATACCGGGATTGCTCATTCATTCTGATGTCAAAAATAGTGGCTGGCCGCGACTAGCGATTGGTACAAAGCAACGCGCCCATCATTTTGTGCCAATCGCTGTATGTCTTTCGTCGCGGCCAGCCACCATTTGTGACGTCATGATAATGAATGAGCAAGCCCGGTGTCTAGTGTAGCCCTGGTTATAGTCGTTTTGAGGGCAAGTTACTTTCTGAACTGTGATTGGTTAATAGCGTATTGACGTCATTGATTAGCGTATGATGTATGAGATTTGCGATATGACTCATTGTAAGGCTACTTTTATATTACTGGCTCAATCATCAAGCATTTTGTTGCCCACTTAGATCAATCAGCAATTGTTGCCCAAGTGGCATGGCCAATCATTCTTCTCCTACGGGCAATTAAATCGAGGTCCGGATTGAGTCAGTCCGGATTGTAGGATCCTTAACTCAGTGTTTTTCAAGCTGAATTCGTAGCAGTTATAATTTCGCCAAGTGAATGAATCATTGAACAAATCAATTACCGGTTTGTTTGCAGGGTTGATGCGGTCAGCCGAATTTCAACTGAAGATATCTCGAATATAAAAGTTATTTGAATATAACTCAATAGCAAAAAGTTTTTGTTTTATCACAATCTTTTCAAATAATGCAAATTTTATGCAATTTTATTCGAAAAAATAATTTTGTGAAAAAATGGCCGACTGGTCGACTCTTGAGAATAGACGTGGATATCACTCGATTAACAAATAGAGATAGATCGATAGTATTATTTTATGGATTTATAATTGGCTGTAAAGGATACTTATTCTCGTTCCATCCACGTCTATTGAAAAAGTTGCACGGGACGGAATTTCCCGACCCGGCCCGGTGTAAAAACTAGAAGTTCGACCCGGGCCCCGCCCGGCTCTTTTATGATTTTGCAGTTTACGGCCCGGCCCGTTGAAATATTAGTGAAAGCAGGCCCGGTCCATGAAAAAAATCAATGAAATCAGTCCCGGCTCAACTCAATTTCTACAAAAATTGCTATTTTTTTAACATACAGTAAAAATTTTTTTAATAAATACTGCATACATATTTATGGGAAAATTTTACTGTATAACCATACTTATAAAAGAGTAGCTTGATTTTCTCAAAATCAACGCCGAGCCTCAACCGCTTGTCCTAGAGCAATGAAATTTGGAAGACATGTTTTTTACACAATGTAGGCACCCACTAAGAAAGGATTTTTAAAAATTCACACCCTAAGGTGTTAAATAGGGAGTCGAAAGTTTAAGATAATTTTGTGTTTTCGGCTTATCTCCGCAGGAGTTTTAGTAGGAGCGTGAAATTCGGGATAACAATTCCACCAAAGAATAGTTAAGCATGTATTTCAGGCAATTTTAGAAATTCAACTACTAAGTGGGTTAAATGGGGGGTCAAAAAATTTCGGTGATTTCACATTTTCACACTATCTCATCAGCAGTTTTAGGTAAGAGCGTGAAATTCAAGACAAAAAATCTACTAAAAAATGATTAAACAGAGGTTAAATGGGGGGGGGGGGGGTCTAAAGTTTTAGGTCATTTTGCCTTTTCGCCATAGCTCAACAACAGTTTTAGTTAAAAGAGCGAAATTCAGGATAACAAATGTACTAAAAGTTAGTTAAACAAGTATTTCAGTGATTTTAAAAATTGAACCACTAAGGGGGTTAAATGAAGGGGGGGGGGGGGTAGAACATTTTTAGTTATTTCGCGTTTTCGCCATATCTCAGCAGCAGTTTCAGGTAGGAACGTGAAAATCAGGATAACATATCTACTAAAAAAATAATTAAACACATATTTCAGTGATTTTAGAAATTCATCTATTAAGGGGGGTTAAATGGTGGGTCGAAAGTTTTAGGTCATTTTGCCTGTTCGCCATATCTCAGCAACATTTTTAGTTAGGAGCTCGGAATTCGGGATAACAAATTTACAAAAAATATAGACAAACATGTAATTCAGCCATTTTAGAAATTCAGAAACTAAGGTGGGTTAAATAGGAGGTCAAATATTTTAGATCATTTTACCATATCTCAGTAGAAATTATAGGTAGAATCATGAAACTCAGAATAAAAAAATAGTTAAACACATATTTCAGCGATTTTAGAAATTCAGACACTAAGGGGGGTTAAATGGGTGTCGAATGTTTTACGCCATTTTGCCATATCTCAGTAGAAGTTATAGTTAGGAGCGTAAAATTCGGGATAACAAATCTACTGAAGAATAGTTAAACATTCATTTCAGGCGATTTTAGAAATTCAACTACAAAGGGGGTTAAATGAAGGGTCGAAAATTTTCGGTGATTTCACCTTTTCACCATATTTAATCAGCAGTTTTAGAAAAAAGAATGAAATTCAGGATAACAAATCTCCTTAAAAAATAGTTAAACAAGTATTTCAGTGATTTTAGAAATTCGACAACTAAGGGGGGTTAAATAGTGGGTCGAAAGTTTTATGTTATTTTGCCATTTCTCAATAAGAAGTTATAGGTAGGAGCGTGAATTTCGGGATAACAAATCTACTAAAGAATAGTTAAACATGTAGTTTAGGCGATTTTAGAAATTCAACTACTAAGGGGGTTAAATGGGGGGGGTCGATAATTTTTGATGATTTCACCTTTTCACCATATCTCATCAGTAGTTTTGGATAAGAGCGTGAAATTCAGGATAATAAATCTGCTATAAAAATAATTTAACACATATTTCAGCGATTTTAGATATTCTAAATGGGGGTCGAAAACTTTGGGTAATTTTGAATGTTCGCCATATCTCAGCAGCATTTTTAGTTAGGAGCTTGAAATCACAGATTCAGGATAACAAATCTACTAAAAAATAGTTAAACATGTATTTCCGCGATTTTAGAAATTCAGCCACTAAGTGGGGTTAAATGGGGGTCGAATTTTTTATGTCATTTCCATATCTTAAGAAAAGGTAGGAACGTGAAATTTAGGATAACAAATGTACTAAAAAAATAGTTAAATATGTATTTCAGCAATTTTAGATAATAATCTATGAAGGGGGTCACACTGCGAGTCGAAAAGTTTAGGTAATTGTGCCATATCTCAGCAGCAGTTTTAAGTAAGAATGTGAAACTCCACTTTACAAGTCTACAAAAAAAGTAGTTAATCATGTATTTCAGCGATTTTAGAGCTAGCGAGTTTGTGGGCAACATCGGCTGTGAACCCGATTGCGGAAGATTAGACGAGAAAGAGAACTATTGCTGATTTTTTATTATATATTTTGTGTAACATTTTTTTCCAGGGAATCTATTTTTTAATTTCTCATTTTATATATATTTTTTCGATTTTCGTCTTTTATCGATTGGATTTAAAATTTTAAACAAAATATTACACTTCCACCTTTTTTCAAAATACATTTTTTGAAAGTAAAAAATTGCTATTTAAATACTGATTGCCATATTTATGGGCTAGTGTATGCACAAGGATGCCTTTTGGTGATTACCGCATAGTTAGATTACAAGCGTGCAACCGAAAGCGTCCTGTTAAAATTATTTCAATTTAATGATTTATATTATGTACGCAAAATAACGGAACCACGTTGTAGTGATCGCTGCATTAACGATGTATGGCTGAGAAATACACAGGGCCCCGTTATTTTGATCACCTCAATAATAATTTATGGGCGTGACAGTACCCATTTACAATGATCGCCATTTATCTTAGGAAATCCCATTTTTATTTATTATATATATTTTTATTTATATTTTCATCTGAAAGCTCTCCGTTCATCGTAAATAAATACGCACAGGGCCAGTAGTATTTTGTCAGAGGGATTATGGAAAAAATATTATTATTGTCACGAAATATTTATTTACGTGCTTTTATATATATGTATTATTTAGTTATTTTCGTATAGTTTAAAATAAAGTATTTTATTTAAGTTTCTCTGTTTGCATGTAAAATGCAATTTCTGGGACCTAAGGGAAGTCAAGACGGTACGCTGCAGAATGTATTTGGGACTCACTCAGAAGCGACCGGCTAGAAGGGCGAAGACCGGCTAGTTTTACATAATCACATAATAAGATCACTAATTATAATTAAAATATAGATAAAATGATGAAGTGCTATAAAAAGAAACACAAAAATGCTTATAAAAACCTTTTAATATAAAGATCGACATATGATTCACGCTCAAACGGCGTCATTATCAAGATATACAACGATAAACAAAATATTTTCGCAAATTTTGAAAACAAACTTGAAAGCCATAAATTACGAGATCATATTTATGTATATATTAGATTACTATATGTTCACAAGCCATAGAATACAGAATAGCAACATTAATGAACACTTAGACTCTTAGTAGACTATTACATTAAAATAAAGACAATAAAAAAAGTAGTTTAGAATAAAAGAAAAAAGATGGTTATACATCATAACTTTTGTTGTTGTATAATAAAAAATTAGATTTTTGTAAATGTTTCTCTATAATTTATAAAAGTGTATTTCCAAAGATTCCGTTAACAGAAGTTCAATATCGCAATTACTATTTTCACAAAGCAAATTGCTTGCTCGACACGTCCTGGGAACAATTAAGTCCAGTTCCGAAAGTTCCGAGTATGTAAAATAATGTGTAATCTTGATCCCGGGCTTAGACACGATGTAACTGTCCGATGCCGATTTCTACGCTGGACATGTTATATATCTGTATTGATGTTGTTAAGTCAGCATCGGCTCGCGCAACACATTTATACTTATTTTCGTTCCAGCCCCGTCTATTGAAAATCGTTCCTTTTTTATCAGCTTAGTTTGAATCTTTTAAATATGTTATAACAGGCCGGTTGGCCCACTTCATTTTTTTTATCAGCCTGGCTGGTCCATTTAATTTTTTTATCGGCCCGGACCGCGGGCCGGTCCGGGCCGTGCAGACCTCTAGTCGACTCTCGGGTCATTTTACTGCTTGATTGTCCCGTAATGAGTACTTTCAGACAGACATGGGGTTTTATTATAATGATTAACGTTTGTGCTTTCTTTGTAATGAAACATCTAATATTTGGTGAAACAATTGTTAAAAATCAATCTTTAAAAATCTCCAAAGCGTTTCATGCTGCTGTTGTTATCAGTTTCTGATGACGAGCTGTTTGCATGTTTGTTGGTCATTGTTCTAATTTCCAATTGCCAATAATGACACGTTTTGTTCATCAAAGAATGGTATGATTCTATCATCAAATATTTTCGGCAGTAATTGCAGTTTTGCCCCCCCCCCCAAAAAAAAAGCGCGAAATTTAAATGTTTTATTTGGAATATCTATTACATTAAGTTTCTTTTTAAAAATATTCACAATAATCTTGATATTTTTTATTAGGTCAAATATATGTGAAATGTTACCGGCTATAAGCTATTATTGTTTGAATGATATTTTCACATAGTGAATGGCAGTCTTTGTTGCCCAAGACATTGTTCTGTTGAAGATTGTAACTTGGTGGGATGCATATTGTTTCCATTGTGCACTGTCTCACTGTCCAAAAAAAGTCTTGTCAACGACCTGTATGGGGAATTTGTGAATAGGACGATCAATTAGACTGTCTTCGTTAATCTTATTTTTTTTAAAACTACTTTTCTAGTACAAACCAATATTGGTTATATTGGGCCAATATTGCATCCATTAGAAATACTTCTAATAAAATACAATATTATTTAACAATATGGGTTATATTGACTTTAAATTGGTAATAATTGCGAGGAAATACCATTATTACAGAAAAAATGGCTTTACATTGGAAATATTTGGAATGAAACCCCAGGATTGCAGAAATATTGACAATGAAATGTTGAAATATTTCTTGCCAATATGGCCGGAGCATTAGCGAAATGTAAACACCTCATTATTTGAGCAATATGTCTTGATAAAATTGCAAATATTGGTCAAGATATCAGTCCAATATTGTTTTCTTATTAAGGTTGGGTTCGTTAGAAACTTGATTAAAAAACTACTTTTCCATGGTCACATCAAAATTATATCGAAAAACAATTTTTCTTACATCGGAAAGGTTACAAAATAAGAAACTCGACATTTAAAACCGAGATCGTTAAATTTCAGCTTGTATGTGTTAGGTAATTCGGCAAAATTGAAATAATGTGTATCACACTAGAGATTATTAGGTGCATAGATGATTTAAGTGAAATTTTAAAATTGTCTAAACTAAAAAAAAATACCTACAGATTAGAAAGGCAAAATTCACATTAAACGTCAGTAGTGGGAAAACGACAGTTCAAGCTCAGGAGGAGGAGGGTGAGGAGGGATGAGGTGGAGGGATGAGGCGGAGGGATGAGGTGGAGGGATGAGGGGGAGGGATGAGGTGGAGGGATGAGGCACCGACCCTCCAATCGCCCCCGCAACGCACCCTAGCGGGAAAAATGGAAATTGTGAAAAAAAGGGTTAATTTTCTACTGTAACACGAGGAGTGAAAATAAGAACTCTAAGAAAAGGTTAAATGGACAAGATTATCATACTATAAGATGAATATTGATTTTATATACTAATTTTGAATGACAAACACCTTAATGAGTATCACTAATTAAGCGAAACAATGGAAAAATATCAACCTTAACGAAAAAAGCAGATTTCTTTAGAATTTTTCAACTATAAGATGACGATATCAACTTATATGAAGAAATTTAAACTTACATTTTAGTTTTGCACAATGGACACCTTAACGAGAATAATAATTAAGCAAAATAAAATAACAATTTTAACGAAACTGCTGATTTCTTATGAATTTTTCAACTATAACATGAGAATATCAAACTATAAGATGGATTTTAAACTTATATTATAGTTTCTGAACAATAGACACCTTAATGAGTATAATAATTAAGCAAAAGAAAATATTACTTTTAACGAAAATGATGATTTCCTATGAATTTTTTCAACTATAAGATGTGGATATCAAATCATAAGCCGTAGAATAAACATATATAATTATTTTAAATGACGAACATTTTAATGAGTATTACTAATTAGACGAAACAATTGAAAAATATCAATTGTAAGGTATAAAGCTGATTTTTTAAGAATTTTTCAAGTATAAGATGAGAATATCAACTTATAAGAGGAAATTACACTTTTTTAGTTTTTCAACCGTAATACACAGAAAATATTCAAAATTTGAATGAATTTTATACCTAATCAATTGATTTTCCGCACAATAATAGGAGTTTTAGCAACCATTATCTAATTTTACTGTGTATACTTGATTTAATTCTGTTTAGACGTACGTAATATAATCTTTTTATATCATTTAGACTTGAAATAAGAACCATATTTAAATAAAAACCAGTTGTTTATTTATTCTTAATACGCAAACTTTTTTTCTTTCCTAAAATGTAGCATTTCTGAGGAGGGATAATAATTCCACCCCACATTCTAAGGAAAAGGGGAGTCTAACAATGACCGTCTAGGTCACAACTTTTACTATAATATAAATATTATTCGCTATCAATATGTTTACAAAAAATCCATGTTGGGAGATAGATATGAGTTATATTTTAATAAAGTTTACCCTCCTCCATCTTCTACACGATGCTAACAATTATACAAAACAAAAGAAATACCGATTTTTAACGAAAAAGGGTGAATTTTAATGAATTTTTACACAAGTTTTCGGTATTATTGTACACTAACAGGTATGATATTATTTCTTAGGTGATTACAATACAGAGAAAATTATTCACCTTTAGATTACTTTTCGTGAAATATTTAACAGTAATTATATAAACTCCTGTTTACATCACTAATTTACATTTGAAAATAAGGATTTATAGGATAAAATAAATAATCTTAACTTATACTTAGTAAATTTTACACAATTCCAATTATTTTATACCGTGTTTTTCACGAGTTTTATATTAATTAGTAATTTTATATTAATTAACTTTGAATATTTTCTATGATATGGTTAATCCATTTTTATCACAGAAATACCAGTACCTAAAATTTCACTTAAACTCATATTCTAAGTATTAATATTCACTTATAACTTTACTTTTAGTTATACTTTTACTTGAAACCACGTGAACTTGTAGAACCCTGCTTACGCATATGGAGTTTAGTACATCACACTGTTATCTAAATGAATATGAATACCTTATTGTTTTAAATTTTCCAATTTTAACAGAATATGCACGAATATAAACTTTAATTTTATCTAAACATTTTATTTCAAATACCCTAGTTTATGAAAACGATACATATTACCAAATATTAGACAACATTTTAACATGAACTTAGATACTGATCACATACCTATTTTAGCATAATTTATTAGCATACATAGCATTTCTTCCATTTCTTTCAGAAATATACATATAAAATTATGGATTTACCGAGTATATATCCAATTTTAGCTTTCACTTACCAATTTTTACACCATTTCAATGATTTCAATGATTTCAAGCTATTTTATATTACAGAAACGAAAAAATAATTGAATACAGACGCGAGTAAATAATATTTGTATTGCATTTTCCATTCAAAGATTTGAAACTCAAGTTAAAATTTATGTTATAAGTATTGATATCCACTTTTAGTTATACTTTTACTTGAAACCATATGAACTTGTAGAACCTTGCTTACGCATATGAGTTTAGTACACACTGTTATCTAAATGAATATGAATACCTTATTGTTTTAAATTTTCCAATTTTAACAGAATATGCACGAATATAACCTTTAAGTTTATCTAAACATTTTATTTCAAATACCCTAGTTTATGAAAACGATACATATTACCAAATATTAGACATTTTAACATAAACTTAGATACTGATCACATACCTATTTTAGCATAACTTATTAACATGCAATAGCATTTTATCCATTCCTTTCAGAAATATACATATAAATATATGGATTTAACGAGTAAATATCCAATTTTAGCTTGCATTTAGTGATTTTTTACACCAATCCAATGATTTCGAGCTATTTTATATCACAGAAACGAAAACATATTTGAACATAAACGCCTGTAAAATAATATTTGAACTGTGTTTCCTATTCAAAAATTCAAATCTCAAATTAAAATTTATGTTCTATCACTTATCAACTATTTATCCCACATAACTTTTACCATAAAAACATCGTAGAAATTAAATATACGTTAAATGAAAATAATAAATTGTAAGTACCTAAAAATATCAAACACAAAATCTATTAATCAAAACTTAAAAAAATAAAAAAAAAATTAAAAGTTCTTACGAAGTTAAAAAAAAAAAATTTACAAATGAAAAAAAAAAAATTTACAAATGAAAAAAAAAATTACAAATGAAAAAAAAAATTTACAAATGAAAAAAAAAAATTTACAAATGAAAAAAAAAATTTACAAATGAAAAAAAAATTTTACAAATGAAAAAAAAAATTACAAATGAAAAAAAAAAAATTACAAAATTAAAAAAAAAAGTTTTTACAAAAAAAGTTAAAAAAAAAAGTATTTTACAAAATTAAAAAAAAAAGTTTTTTACATAAAAAAAGGAAAAAAATTACGAGGGTTTAATATATTACAAAAAGTACCCATTTTTTACAAATTTTTTTAAAAATTAGAAGTTTAATTGCTATTATTACCACTATCACTTCTCAGAATTTAGCAGCCTAGACTTTTGTACACTATATATTTTTAATACTATAAAGAAAATTTCAACTGCAATTGTACCAACACTATTATTAAGTTCGCATAAACCAAATTTCATACTGTATTTAGCAAATTTCCAATTAACATCTTCCGTGTAGAGTAACCTTTTCCTCTAACATTTGAAATCGTGTATATCTGCTACTTTCATATTTATAATTAATATTTCAGAATTAAGACCATACTAACCATTTTAATATAAGACCATATTTAAGCAAGATTCCATGATAAAGCTTATTATACTGATTATTTTTATTTAGTACGCATGCGCAGTTTTGTCACATGATCACTTTAACTGATGATAATATAAAATTTTGAAAAGTGATGCAGAGGTTCTCATTTCCCAAGTCAAATTCTTGCAGATGACTGTATAATGTATAGCTCCAGTAAATTTCCTGATTTTAACCCAGTTGGGGAAACAATTTATCTGTTAACGAATAAAGTAAGTTGTACTATATCATTGTAAAACATCAATAAATGATTATTTATCTATTAAATTTTTTCTAAGTATATAATTATATTTCTTTTATTGTATAGATGTTACACCAAGATGAATCAAAACAGCAGAAACTCTCTTTACCAGAAATGGATACCCCGGATGATTCATCGTCAACACATATAGAGTTAAAGAATAATATACATGTGAGTACTTATATGTGATATATTAGAATACATATATTAAACATAATTAGAGTGAATTTACAATAAAATATTGTACCAGATGTTCTATAAAATGTGATGTTTTTTCGTCTATAGTGTTAGAAGGAATTCTAAATATATGCATTTATTTCTCTTGCAGATGTGTTTCACCTGTAACAAATACTTTTCAAGTAAATGGAATTTAAAAGAACATATACAAATCCATACTAGTGAAAAACCATATACTTGTAATCATCGTCAAAAATCATCTACAAGAAAGCGTGAATTATCTTTTACTAGAAAATACAGACCATCAGTTCATATGAAAACACATCCTGTTAAAAAATTGTTTCAGTGTGAAAAGTGTGAGAAAATATTCGTTATTCGTAATAAACTGAATAGACATATGACTGTTATGTTGAACTTGTCGAAGACAGTATCCCAAATCATATTGAAGATGGATATTCAAAAATTAACCAGTAGTTTGAAGAATTTAACAGTCAAAGATCAGATTGGATACTTCGAAAAATTGACTGTATAGAACATAAACCAACATAACATTTACCCAAACTACTCATGCAGCATTATTGATTTGACATATGATATCCAAAAAGTGAAATTTGTAAAGAAAAATCCAAAGTGTTGTAAAGAATTTTATTGATATAATTGATAAAATGTATTGAAGAGAAAATGATATAAATGTAGACAATATTCACAATGTATTGTTTAAATACCCATAATAATAAAAAATGTATCTATACACATCTGTGTTTATTTTTATAAAACATATTTCATTGTTAAAATATATTGTATGATTTTTAACATGAAATTTCTACATGACAGTAAATAACTAATTTTGCTTTACGTAAGACTTGAGATTTATCATAACTTGTTCAACGAAACAACATTTTTCCCCAATGAATATCCAGTTTACACACATACATATGAAAATCAACTTTTGATAATACTATACATCAGATTAATGAAAAATATATAAAATTCATTAAAAAAATGTTTTTACAAATAAAAAATTAAAAATTTTTTACAAATTTTAAAAAAAAAGTTTCTTTACAATTAAAAAAAGTTTTTACAAATTAAAAAAAAAAGTTTTTACGTATATAAAAAATGTTTCTACAAAGTTAAAAAAAAAGTTATAAAAAAAGTTTACAAAACTAAAAAAAAAAATAAAAATTTAACAAAAAATAAATAAATATTTCAAGTTTTTCTAAAAATATTTACATATTAACAAAAATTTACTCAAAAGTCAGAACCAGACCTATGTCTAACATAGCATTTTTTCGACTTCAGTTGTTAAAATCATAGTGTTAGCGCTGTGAAAATACAAAATAATACCTTCAAATGGTAATCTATCTTGGATCCAATATATGGTATATTAAGAATCATTTGTGATTTCAACAAATTAAATATGCATGAGAAAACCATTAATGTATCAGCAACTGATGGGACTCATTTTGCTGATGTTATATCAATCTATAAATCTGGAAGTTACCGACAGTAACAGTAACCAAAGACTAACAGATAGAGATGCTTTAAGGGTGTTGACATTACAGACAGATACAAGAAACAATTTATATCAGTCTTAATCAAATAAAAAATCTTCAGAGTTTCCTTTAGATTTACCTATTGAAGTGTAGATAACTGAAAACATATCTATCGGTCCAGAAGTGACTAATATAACAGCAAAGCATACAGATAATGGGTATCGCGGACTTTTAGTTTATGTTATCACTTCAAGTGATAAATACTGCTGATTTCGGATAGATATGCATACAAGTAAATTATATGATGAGTCGAAAATGAACTGAGAATTCATATCGGAGTATAACTTAAACATGTGTACCTGCTTATGACTTGAAAAATTCACGACATTCTACAACGACTGATTTCAAATTACACAACCAATAAAATATTTACCTTCAAGGAAAGAAAATGAAACCCCATTCAACTGTTTCAGATATCCAAATTGATCACGTGATCGATGTTGAACAGCAGGATCAGGCCTAAATCTAACATCCCATTTTTTCTCGATTTCGGTTGTTTAAAGTTCTTATTTTAAAGAAATGTACAATGGTTAGGAAACCATTATACTACTCTTTAAAATAACACTTTAAACAATCGAAATCGAGAAAAAATGGGATGTTAGATTTAGGCCTGATCCTGCTGTTCAACATCGATCACGTGATCAATTTGGATATCTGAAACAGTTGAATGGGGTTTCATTTTCTTTCCTTGAAGGTAAATATTTTATTGGTTGTGTAATTTGAAATCAGTCGTTGTAGAATGTCGTGAATTTTTCAAGTCATAAGCAGGTACACATGTTTAAGTTATACTCCGATATGAATTCTCAGTTCATTTTCGACTCATCATATAATTTACTTGTATGCATATCTATCCGAAATCAGCAGTATTTATCACTTGAAGTGATAACATAAACTAAAAGTCCGCGATACCCATTATCTGTATGCTTTGCTGTTATATTAGTCACTTCTGGACCGATAGATATGTTTTCAGTTATCTACACTTCAATAGGTAAATCTAAAGGAAACTCTGAAGATTTTTTATTTGATTAAGACTGATATAAATTGTTTCTTGTATCTGTCTGTAATGTCAACACCCTTAAAGCATCTCTATCTGTTAGTCTTTGGTTACTGTTACTGTCGGTAACTTCCAGATTTATAGATTGATATAACATCAGCAAAATGAGTCCCATCAGTTGCTGATACATTAATGGTTTTCTCATGCATATTTAATTTGTTGAAATCACAAATGATTCTTAATATACCATATATTGGATCCAAGATAGATTACCATTTGAAGGTATTATTTTGTATTTTCACAGCGCTAACACTATGATTTTAACAACTGAAGTCGAAAAAATGCTATGTTAGACATAGGTCTGGTTCTGACTTTTGAGTAAATTTTTGTTAATATGTAAATATTTTTAGAAAAACTTGAAATATTTATTTATTTTTTGTTAAATTTTTATTTTTTTTTTTAGTTTTGTAAACTTTTTTTATAACTTTTTTTTTAACTTTGTAGAAACATTTTTTATATACGTAAAAACTTTTTTTTTTAATTTGTAAAAACTTTTTTTAATTGTAAAGAAACTTTTTTTTTAAAATTTGTAAAAAATTTTTAATTTTTTATTTGTAAAAACATTTTTTTAATGAATTTTATATATTTTTCATTAATCTGATGTATAGTATTATCAAAAGTTGATTTTCATATGTATGTGTGTAAACTGGATATTCATTGGGGAAAAATGTTGTTTCGTTGAACAAGTTATGATAAATCTCAAGTCTTACGTAAAGCAAAATTAGTTATTTACTGTCATGTAGAAATTTCATGTTAAAAATCATACAATATATTTTAACAATGAAATATGTTTTATAAAAATAAACACAGATGTGTATAGATACATTTTTTATTATTATGGGTATTTAAACAATACATTGTGAATATTGTCTACATTTATATCATTTTCTCTTCAATACATTTTATCAATTATATCAATAAAATTCTTTACAACACTTTGGATTTTTCTTTACAAATTTCACTTTTTGGATATCATATGTCAAATCAATAATGCTGCATGAGTAGTTTGGGTAAATGTTATGTTGGTTTATGTTCTATACAGTCAATTTTTCGAAGTATCCAATCTGATCTTTGACTGTTAAATTCTTCAAACTACTGGTTAATTTTTGAATATCCATCTTCAATATGATTTGGGATACTGTCTTCGACAAGTTCAACATAACAGTCATATGTCTATTCAGTTTATTACGAATAACGAATATTTTCTCACACTTTTCACACTGAAACAATTTTTTAACAGGATGTGTTTTCATATGAACTGATGGTCTGTATTTTCTAGTAAAAGATAATTCACGCTTTCTTGTAGATGATTTTTGACGATGATTACAAGTATATGGTTTTTCACTAGTATGGATTTGTATATGTTCTTTTAAATTCCATTTACTTGAAAAGTATTTGTTACAGGTGAAACACATCTGCAAGAGAAATAAATGCATATATTTAGAATTCCTTCTAACACTATAGACGAAAAAACATCACATTTTATAGAACATCTGGTACAATATTTTATTGTAAATTCACTCTAATTATGTTTAATATATGTATTCTAATATATCACATATAAGTACTCACATGTATATTATTCTTTAACTCTATATGTGTTGACGATGAATCATCCGGGGTATCCATTTCTGGTAAAGAGAGTTTCTGCTGTTTTGATTCATCTTGGTGTAACATCTATACAATAAAAGAAATATAATTATATACTTAGAAAAAATTTAATAGATAAATAATCATTTATTGATGTTTTACAATGATATAGTACAACTTACTTTATTCGTTAACAGATAAATTGTTTCCCCAACTGGGTTAAAATCAGGAAATTTACTGGAGCTATACATTATACAGTCATCTGCAAGAATTTGACTTGGGAAATGAGAACCTCTGCATCACTTTTCAAAATTTTATATTATCATCAGTTAAAGTGATCATGTGACAAAACTGCGCATGCGTACTAAATAAAAATAATCAGTATAATAAGCTTTATCATGGAATCTTGCTTAAATATGGTCTTATATTAAAATGGTTAGTATGGTCTTAATTCTGAAATATTAATTATAAATATGAAAGTAGCAGATATACACGATTTCAAATGTTAGAGGAAAAGGTTACTCTACACGGAAGATGTTAATTGGAAATTTGCTAAATACAGTATGAAATTTGGTTTATGCGAACTTAATAATAGTGTTGGTACAATTGCAGTTGAAATTTTCTTTATAGTATTAAAAATATATAGTGTACAAAAGTCTAGGCTGCTAAATTCTGAGAAGTGATAGTGGTAATAATAGCAATTAAACTTCTAATTTTTAAAAAAATTTGTAAAAAATGGGTACTTTTTGTAATATATTAAACCCTCGTAATTTTTTTCCTTTTTTTATGTAAAAAACTTTTTTTTTTAATTTTGTAAAATACTTTTTTTTTTAACTTTTTTTGTAAAAACTTTTTTTTTTAATTTTGTAATTTTTTTTTTTTCATTTGTAATTTTTTTTTTCATTTGTAAAATTTTTTTTTCATTTGTAAATTTTTTTTTTCATTTGTAAATTTTTTTTTTTCATTTGTAAATTTTTTTTTTCATTTGTAATTTTTTTTTTCATTTGTAAATTTTTTTTTTTTCATTTGTAAATTTTTTTTTTTTAACTTCGTAAGAACTTTTAATTTTTTTTTTATTTTTTTAAGTTTTGATTAATAGATTTTGTGTTTGATATTTTTAGGTACTTACAATTTATTATTTTCATTTAACGTATATTTAATTTCTACGATGTTTTTATGGTAAAAGTTATGTGGGATAAATAGTTGATAAGTGATAGAACATAAATTTTAATTTGAGATTTGAATTTTTGAATAGGAAACACAGTTCAAATATTATTTTACAGGCGTTTATGTTCAAATATGTTTTCGTTTCTGTGATATAAAATAGCTCGAAATCATTGGATTGGTGTAAAAAATCACTAAATGCAAGCTAAAATTGGATATTTACTCGTTAAATCCATATATTTATATGTATATTTCTGAAAGGAATGGATAAAATGCTATTGCATGTTAATAAGTTATGCTAAAATAGGTATGTGATCAGTATCTAAGTTTATGTTAAAATGTCTAATATTTGGTAATATGTATCGTTTTCATAAACTAGGGTATTTGAAATAAAATGTTTAGATAAACTTAAAGGTTATATTCGTGCATATTCTGTTAAAATTGGAAAATTTAAAACAATAAGGTATTCATATTCATTTAGATAACAGTGTGTACTAAACTCATATGCGTAAGCAAGGTTCTACAAGTTCATATGGTTTCAAGTAAAAGTATAACTAAAAGTGGATATCAATACTTATAACATAAATTTTAACTTGAGTTTCAAATCTTTGAATGGAAAATGCAATACAAATATTATTTACTCGCGTCTGTATTCAATTATTTTTTCGTTTCTGTAATATAAAATAGCTTGAAATCATTGAAATCATTGAAATGGTGTAAAAATTGGTAAGTGAAAGCTAAAATTGGATATATACTCGGTAAATCCATAATTTTATATGTATATTTCTGAAAGAAATGGAAGAAATGCTATGTATGCTAATAAATTATGCTAAAATAGGTATGTGATCAGTATCTAAGTTCATGTTAAAATGTTGTCTAATATTTGGTAATATGTATCGTTTTCATAAACTAGGGTATTTGAAATAAAATGTTTAGATAAAATTAAAGTTTATATTCGTGCATATTCTGTTAAAATTGGAAAATTTAAAACAATAAGGTATTCATATTCATTTAGATAACAGTGTGATGTACTAAACTCCATATGCGTAAGCAGGGTTCTACAAGTTCACGTGGTTTCAAGTAAAAGTATAACTAAAAGTAAAGTTATAAGTGAATATTAATACTTAGAATATGAGTTTAAGTGAAATTTTAGGTACTGGTATTTCTGTGATAAAAATGGATTAACCATATCATAGAAAATATTCAAAGTTAATTAATATAAAATTACTAATTAATATAAAACTCGTGAAAAACACGGTATAAAATAATTGGAATTGTGTAAAATTTACTAAGTATAAGTTAAGATTATTTATTTTATCCTATAAATCCTTATTTTCAAATGTAAATTAGTGATGTAAACAGGAGTTTATATAATTACTGTTAAATATTTCACGAAAAGTAATCTAAAGGTGAATAATTTTCTCTGTATTGTAATCACCTAAGAAATAATATCATACCTGTTAGTGTACAATAATACCGAAAACTTGTGTAAAAATTCATTAAAATTCACCCTTTTTCGTTAAAAATCGGTATTTCTTTTGTTTTGTATAATTGTTAGCATCGTGTAGAAGATGGAGGAGGGTAAACTTTATTAAAATATAACTCATATCTATCTCCCAACATGGATTTTTTGTAAACATATTGATAGCGAATAATATTTATATTATAGTAAAAGTTGTGACCTAGACGGTCATTGTTAGACTCCCCTTTTCCTTAGAATGTGGGGTGGAATTATTATCCCTCCTCAGAAATGCTACATTTTAGGAAAGAAAAAAAGTTTGCGTATTAAGAATAAATAAACAACTGGTTTTTATTTAAATATGGTTCTTATTTCAAGTCTAAATGATATAAAAAGATTATATTACGTACGTCTAAACAGAATTAAATCAAGTATACACAGTAAAATTAGATAATGGTTGCTAAAACTCCTATTATTGTGCGGAAAATCAATTGATTAGGTATAAAATTCATTCAAATTTTGAATATTTTCTGTGTATTACGGTTGAAAAACTAAAAAAGTGTAATTTCCTCTTATAAGTTGATATTCTCATCTTATACTTGAAAAATTCTTAAAAAATCAGCTTTATACCTTACAATTGATATTTTTCAATTGTTTCGTCTAATTAGTAATACTCATTAAAATGTTCGTCATTTAAAATAATTATATATGTTTATTCTACGGCTTATGATTTGATATCCACATCTTATAGTTGAAAAAATTCATAGGAAATCATCATTTTCGTTAAAAGTAATATTTTCTTTTGCTTAATTATTATACTCATTAAGGTGTCTATTGTTCAGAAACTATAATATAAGTTTAAAATCCATCTTATAGTTTGATATTCTCATGTTATAGTTGAAAAATTCATAAGAAATCAGCAGTTTCGTTAAAATTGTTATTTTATTTTGCTTAATTATTATTCTCGTTAAGGTGTCCATTGTGCAAAACTAAAATGTAAGTTTAAATTTCTTCATATAAGTTGATATCGTCATCTTATAGTTGAAAAATTCTAAAGAAATCTGCTTTTTTCGTTAAGGTTGATATTTTTCCATTGTTTCGCTTAATTAGTGATACTCATTAAGGTGTTTGTCATTCAAAATTAGTATATAAAATCAATATTCATCTTATAGTATGATAATCTTGTCCATTTAACCTTTTCTTAGAGTTCTTATTTTCACTCCTCGTGTTACAGTAGAAAATTAACCCTTTTTTTCACAATTTCCATTTTTCCCGCTAGGGTGCGTTGCGGGGGCGATTGGAGGGTCGGTGCCTCATCCCTCCACCTCATCCCTCCCCCTCATCCCTCCACCTCATCCCTCCGCCTCATCCCTCCACCTCATCCCTCCTCACCCTCCTCCTCCTGAGCTTGAACTGTCGTTTTCCCACTACTAACGTCTAAATCTTTTCTAGATCAAGTGTGGATAAACAGATTTTTTCATCTATGTAGGAATGCGTAAAGAAAAATATCGTGTTAAATTCATTACGTGATATGCATATAATTCTGCCTTTAACAAGTAACTTATGAAGCCAAATATGCATTAGAGATATATCTTTTTCTTTTCTTCTACATCTGAATATTCATTAGTCATTTAAAAAATTGCGTTACGAAAAATTAGCTATTTTTTTTCGTGTAACCAAGGGAACATGTTTTGTATATCAATAATCCTGATTCATTAAAATAACTTCGTAGGTGTTTTTAAAAATCATTTTAACGCCTTTATACTTTTGTGTTATATTAAAGAATGAATGCATTTTTATGTCTTTTTTAAGTGATTTCCCCCTATAATTAATGCTACAAACAAATATTTTTACTTTAATATTCAATTTTTTTATTAACTTATAAATCGCCAATTCTTCCTTTTGGGAACCTTTAATTATAATTTTTCTTATTGTGTTATTAAGATATATACATATCTTTTTTAAAAATTTGTATATTAAAGGTACAAAGTATACTGTGAATTTTATTCAGAAGGACAATTTTAAAATTTCTTTATTTTACAGTCGTGTGAATGTGCAAAATTGTCAAATTGACAAATTCGACTTACATTCGTAAAAAAAATCAGAAAAAATATATTTATGTGTGTGACATGCTTTTTACTAAAAATGAGCAGCAATAACACTGTAAATGTTTTATTTCAAGCATAAATCAAATGTAATATTTTAACACTGATTTCTGAGCATTTATTTTGAAAGGTACCAAAATGGGATACTTGGCGGCTTCGGAGAAGAGAGTAAGATTCTTCTTATTGGGGATTTATATTGGGGCAATTCTGAAAGCTGCAGTCTTCTTTACATATAGAATTAAATAAGAAAACAGCAATTCACAGACATAAAAATGTTTCTTTATTTGTGTGAGCACAATTCAATCGATAAATTGAATAAATCAAATTGAATAAATAAAAAATCATCGGTTTTCATCGAGCTTTTTTGTTTAAAACAGCAACAATCCGGAACATTTTCAGAGTGCTTAGGTATTGATGAAGAATTAAATCCTTACACAGGCAGACATTCTGAGAAAATATATATATGAGGAAAACCTGTAAAATTTTATTATAAATTATGTGTCCTTGCTTCTTCATAAGGATATTCACGCAATTTGCCAGTTTATGCAAGATAAGAAGAAAAACTCTGAAAATAATATGTCCCTTGGAACAAGAGTTATTATTGATTTGATTGAATGCGTTGAAAATCCTAGAAAACGCAAAGTGTATGTTGACAACTTTATAACTCAATAATAAGAGAAATAAAAGAGAAATGTCCCAGTTAAAATTTTTACGTCATATTGTTATTGCGTTGATAAAACAGAAAAGCCTGAATCCAGACTATTTATTTAGAGCCACGAGCACCAATGAATGCAGATATTCGTTTTGATCTCGTGAATTATTTTAATTTACAACCGGGAAAATAATCAAATTGCAAAATCTGTAAAAATAATATTTGTCTATGTTGCGAAAAATGTACAATCGGGGAAAAAAAAGTGACCCTCCCTCCCACTAACTTTGCAACAAATCATCGTAGAAGAAAGTTACTGGTGCCAAACGATTGGGGGGGAGGGATAAAGCCTAATTTTATACAATGTATACAAAATTTCCTTAGAGGGGAATCTACATATCAAAACCAGCCAAAACTTTGTTTTTTCAACGGCAACACACAATTTTCACACAATATTTTAAATCTTCGGTTCAAACTATGCCTTAGATACCAACTTTCAACTATACTTTATAACTTTATAACTTAGATACCAAATTTCAAGTCATTTGGATGATAAGTTTTTCAATTATAAACATTAAAAATTTAGAGCTACTATTGTTAAATTACATTTTCATATTTTTATTAATATCTCCTGAAATTATAATCCTAATGTGCTAATTTTTTCCTTGGTTATAATACTAAAAAACCTAAATATAAATACGTTGAATTTGTAATTTTTATAATTTTATAATGTGAATTATGAATCATGAAATTCATATTCGAAAAAATTATGAATTGCAACCTACAATTTAATTGATGGATTTATATTTATTTGTCCTACTTTATGCGCATTCAAAATTTCAAAATTTTCTTCCAAGTAGCTTTCAAATTATGCTTAAAAAATGGCAAGATGTTGGTTTAAGGGGTCGTCTATGATGTGCAGAAAAACATAATTTGAAAAAATATTTTACTCACTTTATTGTTGATTAGAATAAGATTTTTCTTTTACTTTTTCTGTGTCTGATTTGAAATGTTTTATTAAAATTACGTTAGTCGTATTTGCATGCGATATAATTTTACGTGAGTTATGTAAATTAGTTTCGCTTTTATTTTTAAATTAACAAAGCTCATTTTTAAAAAAAGGACAGTCCTACCTTAGAAAAAAAAAATGTACTCATTATTTCAGTTACCTTTAATCGATTTTATCTCTTCTTCTCCAGTCTAATAAATCTATTTTATTTTTTCTGCGGTATATATGTTTGAAGTAAAGTTTCTTATAAACTGCAGATGTGTTGTGTAAATACAGTTCTAAAAATATGCCATTAGCAATCGAGTTAAGATTTACACTATATGGCCATTAATGACCGACAACTTTCAATTTTAGACATTTTGTCGAATATTTAAAAATATGCTTGTCAGATTCTTCTGGAATTTTAGGATTAAAAAGAAAAGGTTTGACTTCATATTTATCAACGTCGATTTGATAAGGAGGACAATTAGGGGGCCAACAAAAAATTATAGAAAAAGAATAATACTTGGGATCACCCTGTAAAATAAAATGCACGAAATGATCTATCGCTACAGAATATACATAGGCAGACATTGTACAATATGTGTATTCATTTGTGTAAGAATAGCATGTATATTAATAGAGATATAGCAATTTTTTTACAAATTGTATAAAATAATTTTTATCTGCACATGCGCGAACGATAACAAGGATTTTTTTGCATAATTTGATAGTCAACTCTATCAAGCAACTTATTAAAAAAAATCAGTCAAATATCGTAAAAATTCAGAGAGATATCGGCGTTAGAATGAGCTGTTTTTTAGTTTCTCACTAAAACTCGCTGAATAATAAGGGATTTTCCACAAATTGGCATTTTTTATTTTATACTATTTTCCAATTTTTAATGATACTTTAGTTCTCTTTGAAAAACTACCCTAACGAGCTTATTCGAACAAAAAAAGAATTATCAAAATCAAAGGATCCGTTCCAAAAGTATTATAACCTGGTGGAATAAAGTTTTCCAAGGCGAACTAAAGTATCAATAAATAAAAGAAAACTGCCCAGTTAAACTGACGGCATTGAGCTCACAGGCTATTCACACTAACTGTAAATTATATTCTTATTTCAAAGAATTTGAAATAAGCCCTCGAAAAATGAAGAAATCGACAATATATTAAGAGGAGGGAACCATCCCCCGTTTCTCCTTCTTATAATTAACCAATGAACCCATAAAACTAATCAGAGAAGCGCCTTACCACAATGAACCTATATACAAAATTTGAAAAAATCGGATAATTCTGCATGAAAAATCCATTTATCTAAATTAAGGGGGGGTTAGCCCCCCGTCCCCCCTTTATACTTAACCAAAGAACCCCCAAAACTAATCAGAGAAGCGCCTTATCACAATGAACACATATATAAAATTTGAAGAAAATCGGATAATTCTGCTTAAAAACCCCATTTATCTATATCAAGGGGGTTATTCCCCCCCGTTCCCCCCTTTATACTTTAGCAGTGAACCCCCAAAACTAATCGGGGAAGTGCCTTACCACAATGAGCCTATATACAAAATTTGGAGTAAATTGGATAATTCTGCATGAAAACCCATTTATCAAAATTAAGGGGGGGGGTAGCCCCCGTTTCCTTCCTTTTACACTTCACCAATGAACCCCCAAAACTAATCAGGGAAGCCCCTTACCACAATGAGCCCATATAGAAAGTTTGAAGAAAATCGAATAACTCTGCATGAAAAAAATCATTTATCTAAAATAAGGGGGGGAGGATTAACCCCCCCTTTACCCCCTTTATACTTAACCTATGAACCCCCAAAACTAATCAGGAAAGAACCTTATCACAATGAACCTATGTACAAAATTTGAAGAAAATTGGATAATTCTGCATGAAAAAACCATTTATCCAAATTAAGGGGGGTTAGCCCCCCGTCCCCCCTCTTTATAGTTAACCAATCAATCCCCAAAACTAATCAGGGAAGCGCCTTATCACAAGGAACCTTTAAACAAAATTGGAAGAAAATCGGATAACTCTGCATGAAAAATTCATTTATCTAAATTAAGGGGGAGGATTCCCCCCGTTAGCCCCTTTATACTTAACCTATAAACCCCCAAAACTAATCAGGAAAGAACCTTATCACAATGAACCTATATACAAAATTTGAAGAAAATTGGACAATTCTGCATGAAAAAACCATTTATCTTAATTAAGGGGGGTTAGCCCCCCGTTCCCCCCTTTATAGTTAAACAATCAATCCCCAAAACTAATCAGGGAAGCGCCTTATCACAAGGAACCTATAAACAAAATTGGAAGCAAAACGGTTATTTCTGTGAAGAGTTATCGCGTTACGTACGTACATACGTACATACATACATACATACAGAACGGGCGGGCACATAAGCTCTCAGGCTTTGATAGCCTGTGAGCTAAAAATGAAATCTATCTATATTAATATTATAAAGGAGTAAAGATTGTTTGTTTGTTTGTTTGTAAGGGGTAATCTCTGGAACTACCGAACCGATTTCAAAAGTGATGGTGGCAAATTGATGGTGACAACCCCTGCTCCAACATAGGCTATATTTTATGTCGGTGCCACTAACCCCAGGGAGTGCAGGAGCAAAAAACGTTCTAAAATTGCGATTTTTTAGCTATCAAACTGGCTATCAAAGCCCTGAGAGCTTGCCAGCCGGTTCTGTATGTATGTATGTACGTACGTAATGCGATAACTCTTCATAGAAATATCCGTTTTCCTTCAAATTTTGTTTATAGGTTCACTGTGTTAAGGCGCTTCCCTGATTAGTTTTCGGGATTGATTAGTTAAGTATAAAGGGGGGGGGGCAAGGGGCTAATTCCCCTCCCCCTTAATTTATATAAATGGGTTTTTCATGCAGAATTATTCCGTTTTCCTTCAAATTTTGTTTATAGGTTCACTGAGTTAAGGCGCTTCCCTGATTAGTTTTCGGTATTGATTAGTTAAGTATAAAGGGGGGGGGGATCGGGGGCTAATCCCCCACCTTAATTTATATAAATGGGTTTTTCATGCAGAATTATTCCGTTTTCCTTCAAATTTTGTTTATAGGTTCATTGGGTTAAGACGCTTCCCTGATTACTTTCCGGGATTGATTGGTTAAGTATAAAGGGGGGAACGGGGGGGCTAATCCCTTCTTAATTTATATAAATGGGTTTTTCATGCAGAATTATCCCATTTCCTTCAAATTTTGTTTATAGGTTCACTGTGTTAAGGCGCTACCCTGATTAGTTTTCGGGATTGATTGGTTAAGTATAAAGGGGGGGAACGGGGGGATAATCCCCCTTAATTTATATAAATGGGTTTTTCATGCAGAATTATTCCGTTTTCTTTCAAATTTTGTTTATAGGTTCACTGTGTTAAGGCGCTTCCCTGATTAGTTTTCGGGATTGATTGGTTAAGTATAAAGGGGGGGAACGGGGGAGATAATCCCCCCTTAATTTATATAAATGGGTTTTTCATGCAGAATTATTCTATTTGCTTCAAAATTTGTTTATAGGTTCATTGGGTTAAGACGCTTCCCTGATTAGTTTTCGGGATTGATTGATTAAGTATAAAGGGGGGGGGGACGGGGGGCTAATACCCCCTTAATTTATATAAATGGGTTTTTCATGCAGAATTATTCCGTTTTCCTTCTAATTTTGTTTATAGGTTCACTGTGTTAAGGCGAATCCCTGATTAGTTTTTCGGGATTGATTGGTTAAGTATAAAGGGGGGGAGGGAACAGGGGGATAATCCCCCCTTAATTTATATAAATGGGTTTTTCATGCAGAATTATTCTATTTGCTTCAAAATTTGTTTATAGGTTCATTGGGTTAAGACGCTTCCCTGATTAGTTTTCGGGATTGATTGGTTAAGTATAAAGGGGGGGGGAACGGAGGGGGCTAATCCCGCCTTAATTTATATAAATGTGTTTTTCATGCAGAATTATCAGATTTTCTTCAAATTTTGTATATATATTCATTGTAATTAGAGATTTACCTGATTAGTTTAAGGGGTTCATTAGTTAACTATGAGGGGGGTAACGGGGGGATGACCCCCCCCCCTTAATATATTGTTTATTTCTTTATTTTTCGATGGGCTTATTTCAAATTCTTTGAAATAAGAGTATAATATACAATTAGTGTGAATAGCCTGTGAACTCAATGCCCTCAGTTTAACTGGGCAGTTTTATTTTTATTTTTTATACTGAAGGAGCTAGAAATTTGAAATTTGTCATTTTAGTTACTTATAAGATGTAAATGCTCTCTAAGAACAGAATAAAAAAGAAATTGAAATTTAAAAGGGTTAAATCAGCGAAAAGCGTTCTAAAAACAGTCTAAATTACAATGTCTATGAAATCTCTGGAACTACAGAACCGATTTCAAAAGTAATGGTGGCAAATTGATGGGGACAATCCCTACTCCAACATAGGCTATATTTTATGTCGGTGCCACTAACATCAATGGGGTGCAGGATCGAAAAATGTTCGAAAATTGCGACTTTTTTATACTGACGGGGCAAGAAATTTGAAATTTAGCATTGTAGTTACTTATAAGATGTAAATGCTCTCTAAGAATAAATTAAAAAAAAAAATCGAAATTTAAATGGGTGAAATGAGCGAAAAGCGTTCTGAAGTCATTCTAAATTACAATTTCTATGGAATCTCTGGAACTACGGAACCGATTTCAAAAGTGATGGTGGCAAATTGGTGGTGACAATCCCTGCTCCAACAGCCTCTTTAATAAAAAACTATGCGTTGCTGACGACTGGGTTTTTCGCTAATTGTTGCAACAGATTAATCTCGGAAAATGAAACATTTGAAGTTACTGAAAAAAATGATAGCTCAAAAATTATTTGTCAGAAAATTGTTAGACAAACTGCGTTTGAAAGGTAAAAAATTGTATTTTTCTTGATATAAATTTCAAATCTAATGATTATGCCGTTTTTCAAATATTGAATTTCAAAAATTACCAAATTTTCCAATGGAGTACCATAGCAAAACCTTCATGCGTAAAAAGATAATGATAAGGGCGACGTGTCCTGACGTGTATATTGGCTATAGCACGAGTCACAAATTATAGTAGCCTTATTATTCTGTTAAAATATAAAAGTTATGTATGAAATGTCAATATTTTGTTTGATTAAAGGTTCGTTAAAAGAAATTGACCAGCGTAGCGGGCGTAGCTGGCTAGTATAGTATAAAAATTAAACATGATCCCTTATCGTTCAGCGAGTTTTAGTGAGAAACTAAAAAACAGCTCACTCTAACGCCGATATCTCCCTCAATTTTTACGATATTTGACTGATTTTTTTAAAATAAATTGCTCCGTAGAGTTGACTATTAAATTATGCAAAAAGTTCCTTGTTATCGTTCACGCATGCGCAGATAAAAAATATTTTATACAACTGCCCATATTTCCTTAAATATTTAATATATTTACATTCCAATTGCACTATATTGTTTCTACTATATTTTGTCAATTTTTCTGAAACTGGCGTTAAATTTGGTTAAAAACCCTGTATGTTATAAGCAAAAAACATGCAAGAATTTTTTTAATAAAAAAAAAATCGCTATATCTCTTTTAATACACATGCTATTCTTACACAAATGAATACACATATTGTACAATGTCTGCCTGTGTATATTCTGCAGCGATAGATCATTTCGCGCATTTTATTTTACAGCGTGATCCCAAGTATTATTTTTTTTTCTATAATTATTTTTTGGCCCCCTAATTGTCCCCCTTATCAAATCGACGTTGATAAATATGAAGTCAAACTTGTTCTTTTTAATCTTAAAATTCCAGAAGAATCTGACAAGTACATTTTTAACTATTCCACAAAATGTCTAAAATTGAAAGTTGCCGGTTATTAATGGCCATATAGTGTATATTCAGACTGAAAAGTAATTTGTTTGGGTTTTCTCTGCATCGTTTCCTTATACTGCTTCATACTCTTTTTTTTTATTCTAAATTTTGTATTCGCCAATATTCTTCACATATAAATTTAGAAAAAAGAGAGTAAAATAAATTCAAAATCTGCGAAAAAGCATTATAAAAACACTTATAAAATTTGAATCACATTGACATATTCGAAAATTATTTTAATCACAGATAACCATAAATTTTTTAATCGGATAATTCAACTCTTGTAAACATTATAAAATGAATATTGTAAAGGATTTTACCCTATATAGCAAAAGCCGAAATATATTAAGTGAGTAAAATGGTTATTATTGGCAAGAACTAATGCATTAATAGAAATGATTTAATCATTCCGTAGCATTTCAACAATCGAGTATCGAACTTCAATTTGGATACAGTCCCTAAAATGCGCTAATTTTAAAATTATTAATTTCTATTAAACTAATCGTAGGAATTAAATGAAATTTGGTATCTAGGCATATTTTTAACTGAAGATTTAAAATATCTTGTCAAAATTGGGTCTTCCTTTTGAAAAAAAGAAAAAATTGGGTTTGTTTTGATATGTCGATGCACCCCTAAAAAATTTTATATACATAATTTAAAAGTAGACTTTATTTCCAATCGTTTGGTACCAGTAACTTTCTTCTACAATAATTTGATGCATAGTTAGTAGGGGTGTTCACGTTTATTTTTCCACGACTGTACACTAATGCTACATAAAAAGTACTCTTCTGTTTTTTCTAAAAGATTGTAAAATAGACTCAATAAAAATATGGATTAAAACATGTAAATAAATTTTATTTGTTAAGTTATTAACAAAATAGCTCCATTTTCTGTGTAATGTATATTTAAAAAATATTTTATACATGATTAAAAATTACAATGATACTTAAAAAATGTATATTTAATTCCATAAATAATATGGAATACTCGTTTCAGGCGGTTTCAACTACTTACTTTCTTGAATTCAGCGTAACATAAGGCTTGGATGTTCATACGTAGAAGAAACAAGCGTTACCCCCATTAGGTGCCAAGCCTATCATTTTGTAACTCTATCGTAAACTCTATACGAATGCATATTTAAAAAAAAATTAAACTACTTTTAGTCATCAATTGAGACAAGTAATGTGTGTAAAGAAATCTGTTAGATTGTATTGAGATTATGCGGTTCAAGCGACTCAACCCTCTGAAAGTCTGTGGGCTTTCCTGCATTTTCATAAAAATATTTGTCAAACTTAAAATAATTTAAATTTTCTTTCCCCGTTTGTTTCTAAAATACACTTCAT
Source organism: Maratus michaelseni (assembly GCA_963931845.1). Taxonomy (NCBI): domain Eukaryota; kingdom Metazoa; phylum Arthropoda; class Arachnida; order Araneae; family Salticidae; genus Maratus; species Maratus michaelseni. Next base: position 377,396,195 of record OZ007586.1, read on the forward strand.
ATCTCTTTATTTTACATATATCTTAAAATACTATTTTGTTAAAAATATTTTTGTCTAGAGACGATTTAAGTTGTTTTTGGGAAACGGAAAAATACGGGAAAACGCTTAGAAGGAATGGGTTTTAACTATATGAGTTGTGCTTCAAACTGAGTGAAAAAGTGTCCAGGTCAGGAGAAGTTGGGAAGCTGGGAGAAAAGTGAAAGTAAAGTTGAAAATTCGAAGGTGAAAGATGTCATACGATAAGTCATTTATTCGTCATTCATTCGTTACGAATTTCACCAAGGAAAAAAATGCTGCAAAAGCATATCAATCAATCTGTTCTTTTCTAGAACCAGGGAACTTTTGTGTTAAGCTTCTAATGCTCTGCCAACTAATCAAGGGTTTTAACTATGCCTGTCTTCTTTATTGTATTATTTTGACGAGAATGTGAATATGTTGCACTTTAACGATTAAGGTAAGCAACAAAATAACATTATCAAAACATTTATTTTGTGATTTTTTATGGAAAAAAATCTTAAGTTATTTATCTTTAAAATGATGTAATACTTTTGTTTATAAGTGGCTAGGACCAACCCGTGTATACACACCGCCGGCCTTGTAGCCCAACATGGGAGACTGTTGGGTAAGTAGCTCGACTATGGAAGAGCTCACCGGAACATTTTAAATTTAAAATTCAACCCGAAAGACGTCCAAGAGCGGCGAGTTTGGGAGTGCTGGGGCGCGCGTTTCATACATTGACGATCAAAGTGGCTTCGAGTTCACTCATTGCTATAGTTGCACTAATTCCTTTCTTTGCAGTTCGATTTTATAAAGGTACAATCTTCATCACAAAATGTACATTTTCATAAAAATTATCGTATGTAATTATTTGAAAACTTTATCAGCTAATCCTAGGGCACTGAGACACATTCTAGCAAGAACTTATCTCAATATTTACAGTAATATGTTAAAAAATATATTAAATTTTCTTTTTTAAAAGTATTTTTTAGTACATCAAAATTTTTTCTTACCTCATGAAAATAAAATAAAAAGGCGAACGACTAAATATCTGGCTAATGTAATTATACGTGTCTCAAGAAACTATGGGAAAAAATTACGTGTCAAGATCTGTTAGATTTCACAAAAAGGTAAGGGAGGCCGGGGCTTGATGAACCATTTTTAGGGTCCCGTACTTAAAAAGTAAAAACGGAACCATTATAAGATCACTCCTGTGTCTGTCTGAACCCCTTTTCTCGTAAACTATGAAACGTGGAAAGTTCAAATTTGGAAAAGTTATAAAACCTTTTTACCCACATATTTTCAGATTATTAGCCCTTCACAAATATGTTTAGGAAAAATATAGGGGGCTAATTAAGTCACTTGAAAAAAAAGTTTTCCTTTTGTATATCGTGTGGGGTATTGAGTGAAAGATCTCGTAATACCGAACTCAAAAATATATTAGTTTTAGGTATTATATTTTTAGAGATATCGTCGAAAATGCACTGCAAAAATATGCCCCCCCCCGCCCCTCTATTTCCGAATATCTGAAAGTAAAATGATGAAAAAATTAGGGGTAGTCGGAGTTTTTTTAAACTTTGCGTGAAAACTATAGAAATTGTCCTAGGTCACATTGATTTTGAGAAAAACGCATTTTTCCGTTATACACAAACGTTACTTTTCGGGCAGTCAGCGGTGGAATTGACAGGCGCTCGAGGTATCTATCGACGCAGAATCATCCAAGGATATTTGATAATGATTTTTGAAAATTATTATCGGTAATTAACCGAGATATTAATTAAGTTACTAAAAAAATTCTTTTTATATATCGTGTAGGGTATTGTTCGAAAGATCTCGTAACATCGAACTGAAAAATATGTTTGTTTTAAATTTAGGTATTACAATTTCAGAGATATCGTCAAAAGTACACTGTTAAAATATGTCCCCCCACCACCCTATTCCGAATCTACCGAAACTAAAATTATGAAAAAAATAGGGGTAGTATGAGTTTATTAATTAATAAATAGTAATTAATAAATTCAATGTACGGAACTTTTTGAGCGCGAGTTATACTGGCTCTTGACCGATTTATTTCTTCAATATTTTTTAATTATTTTATTTTATTAAAATTATTATTATTATTATTATTTTAGTTTGGACAATCAGCGTACCTCAAAGCATAACCACGTATGAAAAAATTTGGAAAATATTAATTAATAGTTTCTATATGAAGCTCAGAAGGAAAAATATGTCCCCCCCCCCCCTATTCCGAATCTACTGATACTAAAATTATGAAAAAAAATTAGGGGTAGTATGAGTTTATTAATTAATAAATAGTAATTAATAAATTCAATGTACGGAACCTTTTGAGCGCGAGTTATACTCGCACTTGATCGATTTATTTCTTCAATATTTTTTAATTATTTTATTAAAATTATTATTATTATTATTATTATTTTAGTTTGGACAATCAGCATACCTCAAAGCATAACCACGTATGAAAAAATTTGAAAAATATTAATTAATAGTTTCTATATGAAGCTCAAAAGGACATCAAGTCACTGGGCCAACCTGCCCCGTCGAACGGGTTAGGTTGGCCTACTAAATAAATTTTATTTTCGGATTGCTGACCGAAGTGAAAAAAACACATAATATATCAAATGTAATTTTAATTTGATATATAAAAGATACAAAGAATAAGAAAATATACTTTGTTTAACTTAACTGCTGCCTTCCTCGAAAATTTTCTCATCATCACAATGAATACAAACATAAAGTATCATGTCCCCAGTGACATAGGATTCGTGTGCCCAATATTTGCACCTGGTACATTGAATCCACTTTTCTCCTGATTTACTATTTTTGAATGATTTAAAACAGCGAAGACATAGGGATTTTTGTCTCCGCTGTCTGGGATAGGATTTTTGTCTTTTTGTTCTTCTTCACTGGATGGATCTACTGTTTCTTTGATTGATCTCTTGTTCAACTTCATTTTGAGAACAGCCACTTCCATTGTCTCTTCTGGAACCTTTCCTCTGTCTGATTTTTTAACATAATTACGAACCATCTTGTCATCTAGAGATGAGGCAGTAGCTCTAGCTGGCTCTAGAAAAAAAATTAAATTTGAACCCATATTAATACAAGTTGTTTTTAAAGAAATCTTAAATAATGTCACTTACAGTTTTTATTAATAGAGAATACAATAAACTAATATATAGTAAGAAGTTGTAAAGCAACTTTTGTCTGACGTTTACTGCGGAATAGCACACCAATCAGTAGACCGCGTTTGTGTCATGTGATAAGAACCAGTTCAGCGTTTTCAAATCGACGCAGAAGCTGGGAGAAAAGTGAAAGTAAAGTTGAAAATTCGAAGGTGAAAGATGTCATACGATAAGTCATTTATTCGTCATTCATTCGTTACGAATTTCACCAAGGAAAAAAATGCTGCAAAAGCATATCAATCAATCTGTTCTTTTCTTGGAGAGGAAATCGTATCGAAAAGCACATGTGAATTTTAGTGTGAATCGACGTGTTAAAGATGACGATTTTGATGTTAGCGATCGGGAACGTAGCGGCGCTCCACTGAGGGCTAGTCATGAGGATTTGCAAGCAATGCTTGATGAAGGTACATCTCAAACGCAAAAAAAAAAAAAAAAAAAAAAAAAAAAATGCCGAACAATTAGGAGTATCACAAAAAACGATTTGTAATCCTTTACACGCAATGAGAAAGATTCAGAAGGCAGAAAGGTGGGTGCCAAATATAAAAATGCATTGAGGCAGAGGAACAAGGATGAGCGTGTCCTGAAGTGCACGAATATTAAACAGGCAACAGAAAAAATCTTTCTTGTGGAAAATCGTGACGGGAGATGAAAAATGGATATGTTATGACAATCCGAAAAGCAAAAAAACATTGGTCGAATCCCGGCGGAGCAAAAACATCAACGCGAAACGAGCCATTCACTGCAAAAAAGTCCTCCTCTGCATCTGGTAGGATATGAAGTGTGTGCTCTATTACGAACTGTTGGAGCCTGGTGTAAGTGTAACTGCTGAACGCTACAAGCAACAATTGCTTCAATTGAACCAAGAAATCGGTCAAAAACGTCCATTTACTGACAAAGGTTTGCGCCCCGTGAAATTGCTCCATGACAACGCAAGACCTCATGTTGGAAAACCAGTCACGTTAGTAACTCTTGGCTGGGAAGTTCTGAAAAACCCGGTGTATAGTCCCGACATAGCCCTTTGGACTATCATTTGTTTCGGTCGATGCAGAATGCCTTGTATTCTGTACACTTCCGGAGAGTGGACGAAGTGCGTAACTGGGTTGACGACTTCATCGCGCCAAAAGACGAATCGTTCTACACTGCTGGCATCCATAAACTGCCCGACCGATGGCGGAAGGTGTTAGATAATGATGGAGATTATTTTGATGAATAAAGGTATTATTCTCAGCTCTTAATTGCATATTAATTTCTGGAAAACGCTTTAAACCTTTTTACTATACACAAAACAATAATTTTATTCTAAATAAACTTTCTGAAATTTCCTAGCTTTCAAGAAACAACTAGTCCTCGAGTCTCTTTTACATTACACCATTTTTTCGTCAGCTATTTAAGCAATAAAAGAAAAAAATATTTTGTGAATGAGGAATTTTCACGTTTTCTAATTTTATTTTTATATAATAGAAAACAGAAAGATAAGAAGAACAGTATGTTTTTTTTTTAATTTTGAGTTGTAATTGTTGACTTCTGACAGTTTTTATAGCGCACTATTTACCGTGTTCCGAAAACGACACTTTTTACTACGCCAGTCTTGTGACGTCATAGTTCATGACAAGGAGATAAACGCAGCATTTGTTTACGCTTTGGATAGCGCGTTTGAGGGTTTTCTTTTCTTCTTGTAATAAAATTCGTGGGTATTACATTATCAAAAGTAATAGAATCTTTAAGAAAATATAAATGTACTAAAGATCTAAACAACTCGCAAACTACAAAAAAGTTATCCTTAATTTTTTAAGACCTTTTAAAAAAATAGTATAATACAAAAACAGTTAAAGTAAGTTTGATTTTCTCCATTGGCATTTAAATTTTGAAAGAAAAAAAAAAAGATTCCAATATAAAATATTTATACCAGTTATAAGTTACACGATAATGTGTGTTAGAATAATTATTTTTTATTAGAAAAAAAAATGATTTTTATAAATCATTCAATATACTACAGATGCAAAAGCATTACTGGTAATGTGTGACAGATATTTGAGAATTTGAGGGTAATCTGCTAACGTTACAATGATTTTACAAAACTCATTGATTCATTTATATACATTATTAAAATATAAAGTAAGGAAATGATTGTTTTGATTAATTTAATTCATAAAATTAATATCTTTTGAATGAAAATATAAATTAATTGGAATTTAACTCAAAACAATAATTTGTTGATAAATGTTATCACCAAACATGATGGTTTCTTTTAATTTATAACTTAGATGTATTAATTCTAGTTTTTTTTAAATATAACATTACAAACCCTAATGTTAAAGTACCTTTCATATTTTTGTTTGTTTAACCAGGTGGAAATAATTTCAGAAGTATAAATACTTTTTTATCACTTTTTATTTAAACATAATTATAATAATATCCGTTTACACATACATAGAGCAGTGATACAACAACCTATATATATAATATATATACAAATTTGATATGATGTGTCCAAACAGTCAGATACCAGTATATAATTAATGTTTTTTGCATAAAAGAGAGACTGAAATTTATAATTAACCTGAAAAAAAAATGTATTTCTGTGACGCGTCAGTATTTTTTAGCAGAAATCAAAATATAAGCTTTGATAAGGAAAATAATAAGATATTTATGCATTTTAACTAGATATAAATAAACACACACACACATCTATATATATATATATATATATATATATATATATATATATATATATATACATATATATGCCCTCCTAACAGTTATGCTCGACAACTCCCCTCCAGACCCCCACAGGCTTTAAAAATACGCTAATTTTCTTCGTTTAAAAAACTTTATCTGATTATGGAAGGTTAAATGATATTATTACAAGAAGTGGCGATGTCCTGTAATCAGGTTGCCCTTTATTTTCCATCGAGTGGGGGGGGTTTCGGCGCCCCAGACCGCATCCACTGTTGTCGCAAAAGCTGACGTCTTTTTTCGTGATTAGTTAAGAAAGATCAATTAAAGATTTGAAAATCAGCTGTTATAAAATGGTTAAGGTGATTCTAAAATGGCCTTCTCAACAACGCGATTCATTTTTAAACGCAAAAGCTTGAAATTGGCAGGCATAACTATTCAAACTATTTGAAATCGAAATGAGTTTTCCATTTTTAATAAATAAATTACTTATCAAGTTATAACCAATTTGTTTCACGTGACATACGTTTTTCCCTTTTCTCGTGCTGCCGTGTCGAGAATTCAGTTCAAAACGCCGACTTTGACAGCATTTTCTGAAAGATCTTCTGCCTTTCCCGAAAAAGAGAAAACGTCTTTGATTACATAGTTTCTGAACAAGATCACCTGCCTATTTCATGCGTTTCCTAACAAAAATGAATTCAGAAATGTGTCAGAAAGTATCTCTTTTGGATTTAACAGTCTTAAGTTAAAACTGTCGCTGCTTCCCGAAGTTTTATAATGCTTAGAAAAAAGTTTTATTTTACATGCTATAAGAAAATAGTTTATATAATGTAAATATGACGAATTAAATATATATCGTTTTAATTAGGAGTGATTTTTAACATTCATTGCTTTTCGCAAGTAATAATTTAATTATTTTAAAGATGCTTTATTTTTTTACAATCGGGTGTAAATAAATGTTTCGAATGAAAAGTTTTGTAAATGTTATTACATATTTAGGCTATTTTAAAACGGGTAACAATGGGAAATAAAATGTTATTTCAAACTATGAATTAAATCTTTATTTAGATAATGAAATTTTGAATGAAAAATTTGAAAAATACTATAAAATTTAACAAATTAAAAAAATGTTTGCATATTGCACACCACAATCTAGTCAAGTATGCCTACGAAAGATTATTAATGCATAGTTATATGCATAGTTTTTGATCCTATAAAAGTTTTTAAATGAGCTATTTTGACCAATTTTAACATTAAATAGCTAATAAAATGATTCTTCGATTTAAAAACTGCTTGCTTCAGCGTATTTATTATACATTTCTCTACAAAGCTACATATTTTCATGTTGTTATATGCAATAATTACTGTATTATAAGCCGAGAAAGTCAAAATGTCACAATAAATTCAATTACGTCAGCGGCATCAGCATTAGTTAAGTACTTTTTTTTAGAATAGTGAGATACTACGAAAATGAGAGACTGATAAAAATATCGTACAGACCAAAGTAGAGATAAATTTCGAGATAAAAAAATTCAAAATGCTTGCAAAACCCGAGCAGAGAACCAAAACGCCGCTTGCAAACAAAATGTAAACATTGGCACATCGCGAACAGTGACGTCATAGCCAATCACCCAGCGTTTTCAAGTCGCGTGGTTTTCTCGTAACTTTAAACCTAATTTAACAATTATTGAACGATTTTTTTACATTTTTGAGAACATTTTGAAATTTAGAAATTTATGAGCCTAAATTTATGAGCTGAAATTTATGAGCCTGGAATTATCAGAAAAATATAAAATTTGCCGATTACATCATGTGTGCAAATTCCTCATTCAGATAAGTCATAAATTTTAGATTATATAAAAATGAGAATTTTATGGCATTTTAATATTAGTTTTATTATTATTATTTTCTGTTTATAAAGCCGAACTCCTACGATTTACGAGCTTAGACATTTGTCTTATTTGCCTATTAGTTAATACCGCCCTGCCCAGTAACACAATTAAGGAATATTTATTGACTTTTACAGGCTTATGAATGTAGAAAACACGCATAGGCTGCGGGACATATTGGCCCACTGGGCCCATATCGCCATTTTGGTTTTTGATCGTCGTATCAAAATATTCTGTTAATATTTTTAAAAATCAGTAGGTAGAAAATAAGCTTTTAGACTGAAATTCACCAAAGTAAAACTTTAATTTAGAAAAAAAATCAGAAACGATCAGAAACGATAAGTGAAAAGAAAAAAGAAACTTACCTGAGTGATAAAAATTTGAAGTGGCTTTCATTTGATTGCTTCTTCACTGTTGAAGCTGTTGTGGGTGAAAGAACACGCGATAAGAAACATGTCACTTTCAAGGGCGGCGCCAAGATTTGCCCGAAGATTTTGCCCGGCGCCAAGATTTGCCAAATTGGTAATATATACAGGGTGTATCTGAAATGCTTCAACAAACTTAGAAGCATGATAGTACTCATGAAGACGAACAAAAAATGCAATGGTACATGGGGTCGCAAATGACGTTTAAAGGATGAAAATCGAGAAAATGCATCTGGAAATGGACAAATTGAGACAAGAAAGAAACACTCCAGAAAATTATTTATTGCAAAGAATAGGTACAACACAGCTCGTGATGTCTAGAGAAAACAAATATTTTACAACAATTGTTCAAAGTGTCGACCGCGGACATTATTACACAGAGTGCATCTACGGAGGAACGACTGGCGGACACGCTCGAAGATTCCGGGAGTTTTCTGGATTTCTCCTGCAGCGGTCACAATACGTGCTACTACTTCTTCTGGCATTTCTACTGGCGTCTCATAAATGAGGGATTTCCTCAGTCCCCAGAAGAAGAAATTCAAAGGGTTAAGGTCTGGCGTGGTGGCCCAGTTGCTTGGCTTCCACACTCGCCAGATATTAACCCCTTCGATTTCTTCTTCTGGGGCAGATGAAATCCCTCATTTATGAGACGGCAGTAGAAATGCCAGAAGAAGCAGTAGCACGTATTGTGACCGATGCAGGAGAAATCCAGGAAACTCCCGGAATCTTCGAGCATGTCCGCCAGTCGTTCCTCCGTAGATGTACTCTGTGTAATAATGTCTGTGGTTGACACTTTGAGCAATTGTTGTAAAATATTAGTTTTCTCTGGACATCACGAGCTGTGTTGTACCTATTCTGTGCAATAAACAATTTTCTGGAGTGTTTCTTTCTTGTCTCAGTTTGTCCATTTACAGACGCATTTTCTCTATTTTCATCCTGTAAACGTCATTTGCGACCCCATGTTCCATTGCATTTTTTGCTCGTCTTCATGAATACTATCATCCCTCTAAGTTTGTTGAAGCATTTCAGATACACCCTGTATATATATAATATATATATACAGGGTTATTATAAAAAAACTATCCCGATATATGAGTCCTTAACTATCACACCGTTCACAGAAACTGACTGAAATTTTGGTTTTAAGTATTTTGAGGTATGCGCTCAAGAATCGTATGAAAAACAGCAGTTAAACTCTAACAGTTACGGTCACAGTGACAAAATTTTGAAAATTTCAAATGGAAACACCTATTTTTTTATTGGAATGTGATTTTCATAGTGAAAAACCATAAAAAGCGTTGAAACGGTACCTGTAACACGAAAATTGCCGGCGCTAGAGAGACTAAGAAGAAAAGAGGTTGAAGTATTTCAGATACACCCTGTATATATATAATATATATATACAGGGTTATTATAAAAAAACTATCCCGATATATGAGTCCTTAACTATCACACCGTTCACAGAAACTGACTAAAATTTTGGTTTTAAGTATTTTGAGGTATGCGCTCAAGAATCGTATGAAAAACAGCAGTTAAACTCTAACAGTTACGATCACAGTGACAAAATTTTGAAAATTTCAAATGGGAACACCTATTTTTTTTATTGGAATGTGATTTTCATAGTGAAAAACCATAAAAAGCGTTGAAACGGTACCTGTAACACGAAAATTGCCGGCGCTAGAGAGACTAAGAAGAAAAGTGAAAACAATCAATAAAGGACAGAGAAGCAACAGAAAGTAAAACATTTTATTATTCAGTGCTATCCACCATCTGCCGCATGCAACGTGTCTTCGAGTGTGACGTGGAAAATTTGTGAAACACAATAAAATGTTTTGTTTTCTGTTGATTCTCTGTCCTAATTCGTTGTTTTCACTTTTCTTCTTCGTCTGTCTATAGCGCCGGCAATTTTCGTGCTACAGGTACCGTTCCAACGCTTTTTATGGTTTTTCCCTATGAAGATCACATTCCAATAAAAAAAATAGCTGTTGCCATTTGAAATTTTCAAAATTTTGTCACTGTAACCGTAACTGTTAGAGTTTAACTGTTGTTTTTCATACGATTCTTGAGCGCATACCTCAAAATACTTAAAACCAAAATTTTAGTCAGTTTCTGGGAACGGTGTGATAGTTAAGGACTCATATATCGGGATAGTTTTTTTATAATCTCCCTGTATATATGTGTGTGTGTGTATGGATTAGAGTCCTGCTCGGATCGTATTATACACGATAATTATAATTGAACCCGACCCGAACCCCACAAAAGCAATCGACCTGAACCTGAAATGATAGAAAATTAATCCATATTTTAATATAATTATGGAAAAGTAATCTACAATTATATCTCTAGTTTAAATTTTAGTTATTTAAGTATAAAAATGAGCATACATACACTCAGTAATATTCAAATAAATAGTTATTCTTCTGAAAAGATATTTTAAACTTTTTTTGAAAAATTTGGTCAACCGGAATTCGAGCCGTAAGTGTCAAAACCCAACCCGAAACAATTAAAGTCAACCCACTTCACAATGACAAAAATTAGCGCCAAGCCCAGGTCGGGAAAAACAAAACAAAACGAAACAAATGAAAACATTAAATTAATTTCCGGCAAACTTTAAAAAAAATCTCTTTCTTGTACAGTATCTTAGGTCTATCTTTATACAAAATAACTCTGCATGTCAACCCGAAACTCGAAATAATTGAACTCCAACCCGAAATATTCAAACCTGAACCCAAAGCGAAAGAAATTAATAAATATCTTAAAGCTGTTCTCAAATACAAAGGGGCTACTTTCACACACACATTTTAATTCATTTTTATTCAGAAACGCATGGAATTGGCAGGCGTTGTTATTCAAAAACTTTGTAATCGAAACACGTTTTCCATTTTCAGGTAAAGACAGAACATCTTTCAGAAAACACTGTCAAAGTCGACGCTTTGATCCGAATTCTTCATGCTTCAGCGCCAGAAAGGAGAAAAACGTATTGTCACGTGACACGAATCGCTTATAACTCGACAAGTAATTTATTTATCAAAAACTGGAAAACTCATTTCGATTCCAAATCGCTTCAATAGTCAGGCGTGTCAATTTTATCGAAATTGTGTCAGAAAGTTTTTAGTTGTGCAGCAGAACATTTGATACAATTACTGAAATACAAATACTGAAATACTATTACTGAAATGCAGTCTACAATTATGTCTCTAAAATAATTTTTTTTTCTTGTTTAACCCCTTAACTGTGGAAGGTTTTTTGACACCATAATCTAAAAATAGGCACAATACACCACTTTTTCCGTGCTAAAATATTTGCTTTATGTAATCGAAAATGTCCGCCGATTAATAAAGCGAAGATTGCGTTAAAAAAATTACTGGTGCATGTGCAAAAGCTTTTAGTAGCAAAACAAGCAAACTCTTCTTGCTCGAACTGAGTTCGGGATACACAGTTAAGGGGTTAAAAATTAACACATTTACATTCATTCAAATGTATAGTTTTTTTCATTTGCAAAATATTCACGCCTTTCTTTTGAAAAACCCTAACCCGATCTGAAAGAGACCCAACCCAAAACAAACCCGAACCCAAAACGTTTAAAGTTGATTCGACCTGCAACGAATAAAATTAACTTCAACCCCACCCGATACGAACAGCGGGTTGGTCGGGTTTGGGTAAAATCGTGTTACATGGCACAATGCAGGACTCAAATCTGAAACAATAGTCTGGACACTTTTTTGAAAAAATCAGGAAACTCAAACACGACGTGGAAGAATCAAAATTCAACTCGAAACCGAAACAATTGCAATCAACTCGACATGCTAAGAAAAAAAAATCAGCGCCAACCTAAACCACGGGTCGTTTATTTTAAATTAATTGTTCTGCCTTTTTATCCTCCTTTATGTTTCAAATTAGCTAAAGTTTTAAAACGCTTCAACTGTAGTGTTGTCTTTAATCCTGTCAATAAATTTAAATTCCCCTCCACTAACTATCCCGTTCCTCATCTTCGAAAATGGGGTATCTATAATGTTCCTTGCAATGGTTGTCATTTTTCTTATATATGTCAAACTAAAAGCCCGCTTAAAAGAACATTCCTGTTATGTCACTTAACCAAGAAATTTCTAAATCTTCTATTGCCAAGCATTCTCGGGATTCCGGCCACAGTTTTGATTTTCTAACTGCTAAAATTATTTTTAATGTCAATAGCCCCTCTGAATTGGACTTTTTTGAAAATTTAGCTATTTATCTTAGCTATTTATCGCGAGGTTATAATTAATGAAAAATCTGATTCCACCATGCTCTCTGCAGCTTGGAAAAACTTGTTCAGCTCAACCATATAATAATAATAATAATAATAATTTTTGTTTTCATTTTGGTATTAACGTTTATGTTTTTTTTATATTTTGCATATTCAATACCCATTTTACTTTCATTTTTTATGCATTTTAATTAATTTTTTTTTTCAATTTTTTTCATAATTTTCCTTATATTCTGCATTCTAGGCAATGCTCTGCTGTGATTGTCTGATGCCCTCTGCTTCCATATTAGCTGCTCCCTTAACTTGTCCCTCTTTCTCCCCCATTTCCTTTCAGTCTTGCTCCTGCCTTCAAAGTGGTTGCAAGTCTTCTTTGCGCCTGACGAAGAAAGACAAAGTTCTTTCAAAAGGCCTAGCGCATTCCTTATTTTTATGGTGTTATCAAGAAGTTTTTTTTATGCTTTTATAGTATCACACCAGTCTATTCAATACTTTAAAGCAAATATTGGTATATTTTTGAATAATGTCGTTCATTTATAATCCTCAAAATCCCGAGATTCAGTAATCTTAGGATTTTAGGACTAGAAATTAATCGGGATTCGGAATACGCGGACTTTATTCCGTAATTACGTCTATTTTAAAGACTGCAGAATAGAATATAAAAGTAGCACTTGTTATAATAAAATGAAAAATATATTTACTAACATTTTTTAAATGATTTCACTATTTCCTTAAAAAATATTCATAAAGAAATAAAGTAGTATTAATTTAAATGCAATAAAGATATAGTTTCATTCGGAGCTATTGCTGAATATTTAGTAGAGAATGCAAAGAATACTGAACATTTCCTCAAATATGTAGAAAACTTTAAAGAACGAAGAATTAATAGGAAAATTATAGGCAAAATACTCCTTTATTGAACAGCAGTTACATTCACTGTGCCGGCAAAACTTCCATAATGTGCTAACTTCTAAAATTTGAGAGAACTACTTTTAATGTCTTCCAAATCTGCAAAAAATATTCACAAATTATATTTGTTAACGCATAAACTCAATACCGGCCATAAGGATGGTTCAGAAGATGTAATGGACACACGCCTTGGACTTATACCGGACTAATAAATAAATATATAATAAATAACAAATAAATATAGTATATAAATGATAATTTATATATTATATTTATTTGTTAAATTATCAAAGCGAAAATTTAGGGCCACTACAAGTTTTGCACCTGAGCCTCACGATTATAAGGGCCTCCAAAAAGACAAAAAAATCCTTTATTTTTCTTTAATCTTTATAATATTTGGTGTATTATTGACCTTCTCCAAACGTTTTCTTACACCTGGGCTTCTTTAAAGGAAAAAACCTGCTTCGCAAGAAAAATACTACACCAGTATTCATTATAACGTAATTTATCTTTCGCAAATTCTTATATACGAGAGATAATCAATTTATATTTCTGTAAGAATAAAAACTGATTGAACTCAATTGTCTCAATCGGCTAGTTAGAATTTAAAACAAAAAGAGTAATTTTAAACAAAACAAAACAAGAAAAAAAACCACACATTCATTCACATTTTGCGAGGCAATTGAATGCCACACTCTATCGGAACATATTTCTGCCAAATATTTGTAAGGGGATTACCGTCGTTCATCGGGTCGAAAAGTTAGGTAACTTCAGGATTATTATTTTTTTAATAGGAAGACTAAAGTAACACAAAAACTGAATTTACGTACTTATTCATAGTTTTTACTATAAAAAATAATTTTATTATACAATAATTCTTAAAATTGATGGAGCTATTGTCAGTTGCATATGGATACACTGTGCGCGCATTATCCTATGCCGTGTAGTGTACATCTTGTGAAAGTCATGTGAAAGAAACAAAAGAAAAATTTTCAGAAACAAATATTGAATTTGGGGGGAGGGGAGGGCATGAACCTAGTTTTAGTGGAATTGGACGAAATTTGATAAAATCATTCACCTTTTATTCTCTAACTTCAACATGGCTTAAAAAAATGTTATTATTATTATTTTATTTTATATATGAAAGGTTCATAGCCACATAAAATAAATAATATTTAATTTCCGAAAAGGAAAAAGTTTATTGTTTGATTCATTTAAACCCGACTACACACCGCGTGCTGAAAAATGTCGTTTCAAAAATAACGCGATTAAGGTTTTACTAACGAAAAATAGTATAACAATATTCAGTTAATCATTATTTTTGCAACTTACAGATAGTCCACGATTTCTGAATTTATACCTACGAAGCAAAGCATTCAGCACGCCTCGCCCGTATACCTGTTTTTTAGTTGGTCTCGCTTTCAATTAATTGTAACGTCTTAAATATTTCGAATTTCACCTAACTGTTCTAGGGGTTTATTATACGCACTATAAGGATTCAAAAAATGTAATAAAATTAAAAAAAAAATGTTTTTTTTTTTCTTTTTCATGAATGGTAACTTTCCCTTTATATAGAAATTCGTCCCAGAACTACTTGGAGAACATTGATCAAAAACGAATGTTGACTAATTCGCAAACTTAATGCCTGATTAATGGATTGCACTCACTCTGATGAGCGCTGTATAGTTTATATTATTTTCAAGTATTTTATGTAACGCAAAAAAGTAAGAATTATACTGAGAAATTAAAATTAGCTACTCGTCTGTTTCATTTATCATATACAAATGCTTATAGTACAAATTTTCCAAATAAATACTTCTTTAGCAGACAACTTAACGAGACACACCAAGAAATAAAGAGGTGCATTCTAATATAAATAAAATTCTTTTAGATTTAGCTCGATAATATTAATATAATACAAAGTAAAAAATAATGCTTCAAACAATGAATTATAAAATTAGTCTGCGTAACGCCCGAAAAAGAACATTTGGAATAACGTGCAAATTTCAAACTCTGAATAATTAATTTTAGATGAAACAAACGGTTCACTATCTCAAAATAACACAAGGTTCAGATTAATTCCTTAGATAACGTATTCATTGAGTTTAATTTGTTTTTCCTAGGAGAATGTTAAGTTTACTCATTTAATTAGTCCATATATATGCAGAATACAGAAGCAAGATTAGAAAATGAAAAAAAAATGAGCTTACATTTTACATTTCGCTTCCCGTGTAATGTTAATTTAATAAGTCATTTTGAGGACAAGGTTATATTCCTTAGAGACTGATTGTTGACGATGATAAAACAAAATGACTTTTGTTTGCCAGAAAATATTTTTTATATAATTACAAAGATAATCCACTTTTGCGAAAAACATATTCTAGTTGACGTAAAATTACTATAAATCTATAGTAAACATGAAAGTATAGCTATGAAAGTGTTTATTGCAAAATATCGTAGGCTAACATAGCCAAAAAAAACCTGTAATAGAATTTTTTGTGTGGATTTTTCACCAGGGTAAGGTCTGATATCTGATCAAAGAAGAAATATACTACTGTTTAAAAATTCCAAGAACGTACCTGAGAAATAATGGGCAGCTAGTTGCTCAAAAATTTTCAAAGAACGTTTTTTGATAATATCAGAAACTTCTAGGAAGCTCGATTCCCATACTATTGGCGTCTTAACTTTGATCAGGAATGTTTCAGAATAGAAAAACAGAATCTTCAAGAATTTGTTTATGTGCAACCAGCTGTCTATTATTTCTTAGGAAA
This sequence comes from Maratus michaelseni, assembly GCA_963931845.1. NCBI lineage: Eukaryota > Metazoa > Arthropoda > Arachnida > Araneae > Salticidae > Maratus > Maratus michaelseni. Next base: position 377,412,302 of record OZ007586.1, read on the forward strand.
CTTTCTGGATTTTTGCCGAAACGTCAGTGAAGGCTTACTGTGGAGACCCGAAAAGTTTTTGGTTTCTGTCTGTCTGTCTGTCTGTCTGTTCCGAGATAACTGCCGTAAAAATGATCCGATTAGTTTGATTTTTGGTAGGTATGTTGGTAAGATACCCGGAATTAGCTGTATAGTTTTTAGTTACATTTGGTTCATTCGTTCGGAAAATATAGAACATTTCTTTTTTTATCATAATGCTTTCCTATGGGAATTCAGACGATTTTGAAATTTTTCAGTCGTTGAAAATAAAATGTCGCATTTGATTTATGTATTTAAACGGTAAGTTATGAAGGCTAAAATTTATCAAGTCAGGTGTTAAATTATTTAAATTAATTTGAAATTTTGTTTATACATTCGTCAGATTTTTTAAATTAGGTGTATAATTTTTGGTGCAATTTTATACATGTGTTCTAATAATATAATACATTTATTTTATCACTTTTTGCAAATATTAAAATGCATTCATTTTTATTTTCCTTTTCAATTTAACAGTAACCTAGCAACCATATTTCAAAGAATATCAAAATGATAAAATTCAAGTAACAGACGATTTTGCTACAATATTTTATTCGCAAAATAAAATATTATTGGAGGATTTTAATATTTTATTGAAATAAATGAGAATTTATTTTGTACAAGTTACCTTTTAACTACTATAGAATGATAGCCGAAACATTTTTATATGAGATTATTAATTTTCTGGAAGAGATGTAGATTTTTCGTGGTTGAAAATTAGTATTATTTTAAAAATAGAATGTAATATCTCGTACAACGAGATAGTTAATCTAAAGAAATTAGCGTAGTAAAACGCATCCATACAGCCTGAAATAGCACAATTACTGGAAACTGAGATCATAAAATGCTATCACAAAAAATACATTATAGCGCCAAATCAAGGTTGCTATTTAGTGAATTGGCAGTGGGCACGATTATGAATGATTACACAATAGGTTTAAAAGTTTCCAAATAAGCCTATTTTGGGGAGATTTTAGTATGCTATTGCCATCGAATTAGATCAGGATGTACTTAGGTCAAATAAATATTGTACAATGACCATCAAATCTGTTTTTCCGAAACAAAAATTGTAATAATACTAGATTTCTGAAATAGATAAGTGAAATATATAGTAGATTCAGTTTGCATTTCCATAAGTTACTTTTGTACACGAGATATAATTCAACGTATCAATCAGATACGAGTGTTTCGTGATTGGTAAATATTGCTATTTAGGTATTAGGATAACATGAAATTATTTTCAAAATTTTTGCTTATCGTAATAAAACCACTGTGCAGAACGAAATGGAAGATATACTAGAATCATTCACACAAATAATAGGAAATCACGAATAAAAATTTAATAAGATTACGGAGGGTTCAGTGGGGTTGAGCCTCCCCCCCCCCCCCCCACCCCCTGAAGAAATGTATTTTTTTTAATCTAAAAAATAGAATAAGAAATTCATAAGAATGTCAGAATATTATTGCATAAACCGTGTTTAATTTAACGTTTAAGTTCTGAAACCTTCGAATTATTTTATATGCATATAAATATATATGTAGTAATTTAAATAATTTAATTTGCGGATTGTAAGATATTAAATATTATGAAAAGTGAGTTTAAAAAACATTGACTTTCAGAGCTGACGTTGAGGCTCCTGATCTGTAGATTTACTAGTTGCCGAAACGTCAGTGAAGGCTCAATGTTGAGACGCGAAAAGTTTTTGGTTTCTGTCTGTTTGTTTGTCTGTCTGTTTGTCTGCCTGTCTGTCTGTTCCGCGATAACTGCCGCAAAAATGATCCGATTAGTTTGATTTTTGGCAGGTATGTTGGTGAGGTAACCGGAATTAGCTGTATAGTTTTTTGTTACATTTGGTTTATTCGTTCGGAAAATATAGAACATTTCTTTTTAGGTCATAATGTTTTCCAATGGAATTCAGACGATTTTGAAATTTTTCATTCGTTGAAAATAAAATGGCGCATTTGATTAATGTATTTAAACGGTTAGTTATGAAGGCTAAAATGTATCAAGTCAGGTCTTAAATTATTCAAATTAATTTGAAATTTTGTTAATACATTCGTAAGATTTTTTAAATTAGGTGTATCATTTTTGGTGCAATTTTATACATCTCTTCTAATAATATAATACATTTTATTTTATAATTTTTTGCAAAATTTAAAATGCATTTATTTTTATTTTCCTCTTTAATTTAACCGTAACCTAGCAACGATATTTCAAAGAATATCAAAATAATAGAAATTGGAGTAACTCAGACTATTTTGCTACAATATTTTATTCGCAAAATAAAATATTTTTGGGTGTTTTTAATATTTTATTGAAATAAATGAGAATTTATTTTGATACAAGTTACCTTTTAACTACTACAGAATGTTAACGGAAATATTTTTACATGAGATATTATTCATTTTCTGGAAGAGATGTGAATTTTTCGTGGTTGAAAATTTGTATTATTTTTAAAATAGGATATAATATCTCGTACAACGAGATGGTAATGGGAATCTAAAGAAATTGGTTTAGCAAAATGCATCCATAAAGCCTGAAATAGCACAATTACTGGAAACTGAGATCATAAAAAGTTATCACAAAAAATACTTTATAGCAACAAATCACGGTTGCTATTTAGTGAATTGGCAGTGGGCACGATTATGAATGATTACCCAATAGGTTTAAAAGTTTCCAAATAAGCCTATTCTGCGGAAATTTTAGTCTGCTATTGAGATAGAGTTAGATCAGGATGTACTTAGGTAAAATAAATATTATAGAATGACCATCAAAACTGTTTTTCGACGCAAAAATTGTAATAACACTAGATTTCTGAAATAGATATAAGTGAAATATAGTAGATTCAGTTTACATTTCCATATGTTGCTTTTGTACACGAAATATTATTCAACTTATCTATCAGAGTCGAGTGTTTCGTGGTTGGCAGGTAATTAAAGATTGCTATTTAGATATTAGGATAACATGAAATTATTTTCGAAATTTTTGTTTAGCCCAATAAAACCACTGTGTAGAATGAAATCCCAGATATACTAGAATCATTCACATAAACAATAGGAAGTCACGAATATAAATTTAATAAAATTACGGGGGGTTCAGGGGGGCAGAGCCCCCTGAAGAAATGAATTTTTTTAATCTAAAAAATAGAATAAGGAATTCATAAGAATGTCAGAATATTATTGCATAAACCGTGTTTAATTTAACGTTTCTAATTTCTGAAACCTTCGAATTATTTTATATGTGTATAAATATATATGTAGTAATTTAAAAAAATTAATTTTCGGATTGTAAGATGTTAAATATAATGAAAAGTGAGATTAAAAAACATTGACTTTCAGAGCTGACGTTGAGGCTCCTGATCTGTAGATTTACTAGTTTTACAGTATAAGAGAGAGAATCCACATTATTAAAGTTCGAATATGAGATGAAACAGAGACTACTAATGATTTAATATATTCGGAAGAACGAAAATATATTTACTTTTATATAAATTCAGACAAATAAATGTGATTCCCATTTTCGTTAAAACATTGAAGATTTTCTATTAAAAATACTTAATTCAACAGCTAAAAATTATATTGCAGTAGAAAAAAAAATATTTTATGCGTTTTATATTTAAAGTATTTTATTTACCTTTTGCTACAATGACAACCACACTCTTTCAGGAAGGCTATGTGACAATACTTCCACAAGTTTTACAACTGAAATATTATTTCATACTTATATCAGAGATGTTGGTAATTCTTCTAGAAATATGACCTTTAGATTCAGGTTCGCAGTTGTCGACGCGTCATTTTCTTGTAGATATGGTTAGCATGGCTGCATTGGCTATAGTCCAATTACTGAACATTCATTTCCTGCAACTGCACACAGCAACTACAAAAATGTTGTCATTATTGCGCTAAAAGTTTAGAAACAGGTATTCTCCAAATTTATACCACAATATGAGAAAGGTAGATTTGTTCTAGATGTCAAAATATAATTTCTTGCTGAAATAGCATTCACACGAACGTAGGTATAAAAAGATCAACAATCCTTAATTCAATCCATTCAATGCTAGGAAAGTTCGCATTCTCTTGTTTATATTAACAAGGAGACCGCCAAACATGATGCGCACAGATTTTGATAATTTTAAAGTATGTTGTAAGGGATCATACCCCTAACTATTCAGGTCAAAGGTTTCCTTCAAATAGGCTTTAGTTTTCGAGAAATTTCGGGTTAAAGTTCAGCATGCATTTCAAATGCCATTACTTCGCGATCCTGGGCATGGTCTCCGTGGTGCCGTGGTAGCGTTCGCGATTTGAGAGCAGCAGATGGGTGTTCTGTCCTCTCCTGTGACTTCTACCTTTTTTTTTAAACAAATTTTATATATTTGTCGCGTTATAAGTTGTATGCAGAATTATGAATTCTGCATTTTTGAACTTTTTGATATTTTCCTAATAAATTCCATTTACATTTTCGAATATTGCGTGAAAATTTATAGTTTTTGCGCAATTTTTATTCGAATATTTCTGCTGACGAAAATCCAAACTAATTTATGTCTTGATATCTCGTCTTTTTAAAATGATTATTGTTTACATTTATGTATGTTTACTTATTTATTTATTGTATTTATGAAATAATACATTTTTTTTAAATTTACATTTTCTATTTAAAAAAAATAAATGATTAAGAAAAAATTAACAAAATAATATATCCTTTTAATATTTGATTTGTTCTAAATATATTAAAATATGTTAAATGCTGAAATACTAAAATATTTATCATCACCGACATCGACATTTTTAGTTTATTAAATATGGAACTAATTGTGTTATACTTATCGAAAAATATTCTAAACAAATTTCGCATTAAAAATCGCCTTTAAATAACTGTTTTAACAATATTGGAAGAATGTATAAATTAGCATATTATATATTCTTTAAATACTTAAATTTTGATAAATATATTAAAAAATGCATTAAATTTGAAAAAGAAATTATTTCAAACGTGGTATTTGTCTGCAAAGGAAGCGAAACGAAATTGATAAAAAGAAAATTTTACTTATTCTGATATTACCGTAAAAGTAGTTGCAGACGATTTTTTTTTCAGATATTTTTTATATGTATTGTAATTTACAAACGATTTTTCATTTTTAGTTGAATTTTTCTGTATGGCATCGACTTGTTAGACTGAAAAAAAAATAATTGTAATACATTATTTTTTATTTGTGCAAATCAAAAATGACGGTGAGTTTGAACTTTACAGTTAAATGTATTTAAATAACATAAAAAAAATATATATATAACTGGCTAAAACTTGGATATAATCGGTATTGCTTTAATATTTTATTACCCCTTTCAAGATATGTTTTTGGAATTAGTTAGTTTGGAATTTCGTCAATAGAAATATTAATTTCAAAACTGCACAAGGAAAAAAAAAAAAAAAAAAACGTAAATTTTTACGAAATATTCAAAAATGTAAATGGAATTTATTAGGAAAATATCAAAAAGTTCAAAGATGCAGAATTCATAATTCTGCATACAACTTATAACGCGACAAATATATAAAATTTGTTAAAAAAAGGTAAACGTCACAGGAGAGGACAGAACACCCATCTGCGGCTCTCAAATCGCGAACGCTACCACGGAACCACTGAGACCTTGTCCAGGTTCGCGAAGTAATGGCATTTGAAATGCATGCTTAACTTTAAAACGAAATTTCGCGAAAACTAAAGCCCATTTGAAGGAAACCTTTGACCTGAATAGTTAGGGGTATGATCCCTACAACATACTTTAAAATCATTAAAATCTGTGCGCATCATGTTTGGCGGTCTCCTTGTACGTTGTTAAGAACAGCATTAAAAAAAAAGACTTATTACCTCTGCATAGAGTTATCCTATGTAGAGTGGATACTTACAGTTGTGTAGATAATAAAATAGGCCATAAAGTCCTTTATGTCAGATTTTTTTTTGAGGGCCGGGAATGTTTTTTTTCTTTTAATCCTTAGACTACCGATAATGCACATGTGTACCAACCGGTGTAGAAAAATGGTATTCTGAGGGTTAAATAGATAAATATATTTATCTAAAAGATAAAAATCAAATTTAACAGAAATCTCATGAACAGATTGGAAGTTTCCGAATGTATTGTTATGGACAACTTGCTTTAACACCATTTGCGTCAGTACTTAGTTTTTTTTTTTTTTTTGCATCGCATAATTAGACCGGTTTGTTAAATTACCGGAAATGATTAAAATTCTTATTATGTTATTGTAATTGAATCTTAATTCAAAAATAGACAATCTTACCACTATGCTTTGCGAATTACAGCTAATTTTTGAAATTACGAATAAAATAAAATGTTTATAGCACTTTACTTATGGTGCACATTTTGATATAGTATTTATAATATACCCACACATATATTTTAAATTGCTCTGTAATGAGCAGTTATTTTTAGGTGATATATTTGTAGACAGCGACATTTGCTAAATAAAAATATTATATCCATGTTTTTTAATGTATGTTGCTTTAACCAGGTCATAAATTTCGGAAAATTAATGACCTGGGCAGAATCCTCCTTTGATTTTCTTCTTTATCTGCCTAGACATTTTGGCGACACGAAAAAATATTCATTAATGTTTTTTGAAGAAAAGACATCTTTTGAAAATGTTCTGCATGTTACAAAGACTGCTGACGGTTCTACCTATTAATTGACTCAAGCAAACAAAGCATAAGTCCAGATCAATCGTTTAATGAAATACAGTAAAAATCAAGTGAAGCTTATCATATCAACTTTAGTAAAATTTCGTTTATAAATATCATTTGCAAACTGATTAAATGATCAATGCAGATTACTTATTAAGAAAATTTAAAAAATTATATTTAAGATATTATTTCTGGAAAATTCAATAGAAAATAAGAAGAGCAAGTATTGGGTTCTTAATTGGCTGAACTGCTTAATTGGCTGTTCTTAATGCTGAGGCTGTTCGCATATCAATACTGACCACTTTTTACTATATACTTGGTGTCATATTCATTTATAAATGCATAAAATTTGCAGCTCATTTTATTCAGTTGTCAAGAAATCTAATATCGTTTTCCATTTTCTTATAAAGGCAAACGATATTTCAGAAAATGCTGTCAAATTTGGCATCACAAACCGATTTTTTGTGGACACCCCAGTCAAAGAAAGCTTTTTACCAGACTTGTCAATCGATTGCAATTCAAGCTGCATGCCTCTTACAGAAATATAAAAAACGCTATTCGATTTATATTTACTTTAACTAGTAAAATATGCATATTTTAAGCATTAACTTGCAAAAAGGAGTTCGTGAAAGTGACAGAAATTTTCACATTTTTGAGCGGGAAAAATTAAATATTGAGAGTACCTAAACCCATTCACATTATTTAAAGGGCAGTACCCGTATGCAATAAGGAAAAAGAAAAATTGAAATCGGCGGAAAACTTAAGAAAACGGGTTAAAACTAACAACTGTGTATAACAGTGCAATCGGAAACATCGAATCTGTGCACGAGATTTCTGTAAAATCTGATTTTTAGGGTTCCGTACTTAAAAAGTAAAAACGGAACCATTATAAGATCACTCCTGTGTCTGTCTGTCCGTCTGTCAGAGCCCTTTTTCTCGTAAACTATGAGACGTGGAAAGTTCAAACTTTAGAACCTTATAAAGCCTTTTAACCCGCATATTTTTCAGATTATTAGCCCTTCACAAATATGTTTAGGAAAAAATTAGGGAGCTAATTAAGTTACTTGAAAAAAAAAACCAGTTTTCCTTTTGTTTATCGTGTGGGGTACTGTGTGAAAGATCTCGTAATACAGAACTCAAAAATATATTTGTTGTAATTTTAGGTATTAAGAACTGTTTCTTAGAAATCTGCACAGACTTTGCAGATATGCAAAATAGCAAAGGAATACGAATGAGGCAAAATTTGCGCATGAAGTGTTGCATTATCGTATATAAAAGAGTACGCCTGTTAGCCGAGAGCTCATTAAGGAGTCTGTGTTTTCATAGAATGGAGTCGAAAGAGGAGTATCTGCGTACGCGAGAGTACAAGTTTTACGAAAAACAATATTCATCATGGGAAGAAGTTCACCGTGAACAATGTTTTCGCCGAAAATATCACGATATACAATATTCTATAACGTTACGAGAACGGACTCTCGGCCGAAAGACAACCAGGATCTGGTCGGAAGGCCGAAAAATTCACCAATCCAAAGTTACAGCAGTTGAAACGACAGTTTGACAAGAACGATCAAGTAACAATCCGTCCAATGGCTGCCAAATTCAGTGTTTCACCCGGCTACCTACATAAGACAATCACCAAGAAGCTTAACATCAAATATCACGAGAAAAGGGTCTTACCAAACGAAGAGAAAAGTAGATGGTTGCCACGAAAACGAAGTGTGGTCGCTTGTTCAGAAAATTCTCTGCTCAAGCATTCATCTTGGATGACGAGTCATACTTTACGCTCACTCACTCCACTATTAACGATAATGGTGGCTGCTACACATCTGACGTCTCCAGGACACAACCTATCATCAAATTCGCTACTAAATTGAAATTCGAAGACAAGACCCTCGTTTGGATTGCGATGGGTCCGAAAGTTTTAGTCGTCCGTTCATCCAAAAGTCTGGGTTCGCTGTCAATGGGCAACAATATTTGAACGAGTGCATTCGCCGTCGTCTCACTCCCTACATCCGTGCCAATTACAACGACGATGGTTACGTCTTCTGGCCAGATTTGGCAAACAGTCATTACTGCAAAATCGTTCTCAACCATTTGCGTCAGCAAAACATCACTTTCTTAGAGAAGTCTGACAACTCGACTAACGTTTCCGAAATTCGACCAATTGAGCTGTTCTGGGCGTATCTTATTAAAGTATATCGAAGTCTAAAATGTATGCTACAGGCTGGAAAGCAGATCCCATCCAGAAATTGATCAATCGAATCAAGTACTGTCTAAAAATTATGGACCTAGATTTCTACAACGTCTAGCAGATACCACCAAATGTAAAATCAATAATGTCCGATGAAACGGTTTAATTGAAACCTGATAACTGTTTTACAAAGTAATGTGGTTATTAAAGTATTGGTACTTATATTGCCGTTTGTGTTCTTTGTCCTGCTTTTTAATAGCTTTCCCGACAAGAAATGTTTGTGAGGATTTTTAGGAAACAGTCCTTATATTTTCAGAGATATCGTCGAAAATGAACTGCAAAAATATATCCTCACCCTCTCTATTTAAGAATCTACTGAAAGTAAAATTATGAAAAAATTAGGGGTAGTAGGAGTTTATTCAAAACTTGCAGGGAAACTATAGAAATTTTCCTAGGTCACATTGTTTTTGAGATAAACGCATATTTCCGTTATGCACGAATTTTACTTTTCGGGCAGTCAGCGGAGGAATTGACGGGCGCTCGAGGTATCTATCGACGCAGAATCATCCAAGGATATTTAATAATGATTTTCGAATATAATTGTCGGAAATTAACCGAGATATTAATTAATTTACTTGAAAAAAAATTCTTTTTATATATCGTGTAGGGTATCGTTCGAAAGATCTTGTAACATCGAACTCAAAAATATGGTTGTTTTAATTTTAGGTATTGTATTTTCAGAGATATCGTAGAAAGTACACTGGAAAAATATGCCGCCCCCCCCTCCTATTTTCGGATCTACTGAAACTAAATTATGAAAATAATTAGGGTTAGTATGAGTTTATTAATTAATAAATAGTAATTAATCAATTTAATGTACGGAACCTTTTGAGCGCGAGTTAAACTCGCACTTGACCGATTTATTACTCTTTAGACAGTCCTCCTCCACTTGCAAACCTTAAAGAAATCCTATGCCCCCCCCCCCATGCCCAAAAAAAGTTTTAAAGTATTATTTACTGAATTTTAACATACATAAATCTTTTTGTTTCTTGATTTCTTTCTAAATTCCGATTTTTTTTAAAGTTGAAATGCTGTTGTATATTGATTGAGAAAAATGATTGGAAACGTTGCATGCATTTTACAAAAGTCCATAAACGTTCCTGGGAAATAATAGGCGGCAGTTTTTCCAAAATCAATTTCCTGTAAATTTCTGGTTTTCTACTCTGAAGCATTCCTGATAATAGTTGACAAGAATATGTGGATTGAGCTTCCCAGAAATTTCTGTTATATTACCAAGAAATGTTCCTAGAAAAATTCGGGCAACTATCTGCACATTATTTCCAAAGAACGTTCCTATTGCTTTTTTTCTTGGAGTATAGTCAATGCACTATAAAATATTTTTCCGTTAAAATACGGAAATAGTACTGTCACGATTTTTGTTTCTAAATTTCAGGAAATTTTCCACGATTTCTGAAATATCCTTATTTGAATCTTCAGTATTTTTTTAGGAATATTCATTTCGTCAAAATGATTTTTATACGGCAAATAAATAAATAAATAAATAAATAAATAAAAAATAAATAAACATTCAAGGGCAACTTTATATTACATGGAGAGACACTCTTTATTTGAGTCAGTTTTCAGTAAAAAGCACAACATTTACCGTATGATACTCGAACCAGTGACCTTCGGATTTTCAGCTTCTTGGCATGACCACCGAGCTATGAATGCAAATGCTATGAATGCCGTTAAATATTGTTACTTATTTTAGATACCTTTTATGAAAAAAAGCAACGTGTGAAAAATATACACAATTTCTTCGTTAGATGCATTTCTTCAAATGAGTATAATTCTGAATATTTTACATATTTTATTTTTATAATTTTAAATATTTAGCTTTTTTATTTGATGCTTTGTAAAATATAATTTTAACTTGTTGTGCAAAAAATTGTATATTCTTTTGCTGATAAAAGATTTTTATTCTATTGTACCAACTTTTTTTTCTTCAAATATGTACTTTAAAAAATTATTTGAGATCGTAATTAATTTAAGTAGAAATTTTTACTACGTGCTCTTTTAAAAAATTGCTTATTATAACTTAGATTAGATAAAGGTCAACAATAATTTTAGGATAAATTATTATATTTGAGATATGCTGAAAGTTTTTATGTGCGGTACTGTTAAACTGAATAATTAAAAAAATAATAAAATGAAAAATAGACTTTTAGAGACAATTTTAAAGATTAATTATCTTATGGTAGATATAAGTCAAACATTAGTTTAAACTAATAATAAACAAAGAAGCTGTAATTTTTACTTTTCAATTGCCTCCTACTTAAGAATAAATTATATATATATATATATATATATATGTCGTGAAAATATGTTCACTTTTAATTTAAAAAAAGAGAGAAAGAAAAGAAAAAGCTGACTGAATAGTTTTAATGTCATTCTTATACACATAGATGGCGATGTAAATTTTATTGGTTTTATTGGCAGATTTCTCATTTAAAACAAAGATTTAGTCAATATTGGGCTGTTTGGAAAGTTGGTTTGTACCGGAAAATTCTATCATTAAATTATTAGACGTTAATTCCGATATCTAATGTCTAATAACTGACGGGCAGAATTTTCCGGTACGAATTGGCTTTCCCAAACGGAAGGAACTTTCCGAAAACCCCAATATTACGAATGTAGACGGCAATATTGGCGTTTCACTTGAAAAATGTCCAATTTAAAGCCAATATTTCTGTAATTTTCATTAAAAATATTTGTCATGGAAAATAATATTTGACAATATCGGCGTTATAATGGCAATATTTAAAATGTAAAAAAGTATATACAATGATCAATTATTTCGCATTCCAAACACAGCAACTTCTGTACGCAAATCTGTAAACGTCATGTACGGAAATTCTATATTTTTAAAAAGCAATATAGAAATATTCCATAAAATTTACGGAAAAAGCCCTGCATTTTTTACGGATTTGTAATTACGAAATTGTACTGTTTTATAGAAAAGTAAAACTATTCCTTAAAATTTTATAGAAAATTCCCTGTATATTTACGAAATTTTTCCCATGTGTGTGTGTGTGGGAGGGCGGGGGGAAGGAAAACATATATGATTCTACAACAACTGTACAATTAACTTCTGCTCCTATTTTCAAAATTCATCAACAATTGTTTTTGTGAATCTATTGACAATTATTTTTCTGAGTCTCAATGGGTAAAAAATTGCACTAAATCTAAAGCAAATCAATCATTGCTTTCCTTTTGCCTATTCAGAAAAAAATGAAAAATTCTAAACTTGTTCTAAAAAGCGAACATTTATAAATTTCGCATACATATGTTTGATATGTGATAAATTATTTTCTTTGAAAGGTACAAATGATTATTTCACATACATTATACAGAGATTAATCTGATGTTTACCACGAAGAAAACATACTAATAATGCGGAATCAGTTCAGAAAATGTAATATAGGTCAAGAATATATCATGCAAAATTTCGATGGACCAGACATAAAGCTGATTCTTCTCGGATTTGTGTTTTCAAGACATTTGTCCTTGTTACAGACGCAAAACATTATGAGAACATCACTTTTTTCTTCCTTTAAGTATAATGAATTGGACAACGCACTTTTGCAAGACTTCGTTGATTTGTCACGACGTGAATGCTTAAACTAAAAGTTAAAAAGAATACGAAAGGAATTTTCATATAATTGAAGAAACCGTAATGCTGTTCTTATTATTTTTTTTTCTCCGCTCAGAAACACAAAACTCTATATCATATATGCATGAACTGATTATTGCACGTGAATGTATGAAACTTGCAGACTCTTTAAGTGCTTAAGAATCGAATAACATTTTTCATTTCCACGTAAATAGTATATATGAGGAAGTATAATCCTTTGCACTCTAATGACCGTTTTTTCCTGAGTGTCGAATCCCAAAAATTGGCCAAATTTGACAGCATTTTCTGAGACAACTCTTGCCTTTATTGGAAAAAGAGAAACGCTGTTCGATTTCTTGATATCTCTATATAAAGTAGCTGCAAATTTTATGCATTTAAAAATAAAAATGACACCGTAAATATGTCTGAAAGTAGCCAGTTTTGATTTGAAAACAGCGTTAATACCCTGCAACAGTAATCATTGCAATCTTGTCAAAATACAATTTAGTAAATATATATATATATATACTTATAAAGGAGTAGCTTGATTTTCTCATAATCAACGCCGAGCCTCAACCGTTTGTCCTAGGACAATGAAATTTGGAAGACATGTTCTTTACACAATGTAGGCGCGTACTAAGAAAGGATTTTTGAAAATTCACAGCATAAGGGGGTCAGATGGGGGAAATAATTGGATATATATATATATATATATATATATATATATATATATATATATATATATATATATTAATATATATATATTAATATATATATTAATAAATTAAATTTTAAATTAGCTCTCCTTGAATTAGTAAATATTTTAATATTATACAGGGTGATCTTTTTTAAAGTGACAGTGTTTGGAAGGCCCTGTAGCGCGATCTAATAGCCGAAATGGCACCAAACTTGGTATTTAGACTAATCAAGACATGGGAAAAAAGATTCCGTGAAAAAAATTAGTTCCAAAAATCGCCGCTAGGGAATTTTGTGGCGCTGCTGTAGCTTACAATAACGAGAATTAGCATAAAACACGGGTATCAAAGAAAAATGCAAATGTTGTGCGATGACAGTGCCAGTAACAGGGGCTATAAAAGCAAGTAGTAGACAGCTCCGACAAATAATCTCAGCTGAAGTAAACGAGCTCCAGTGGACATGCCTCTCACATTACCGGAACGTGCGTTACTGGTGAAGCTGTATTATATGAATCAATGTAATGCATCCGCAGCTCTTCGGGAATTTCGAACCAGAAAAAAATTACGAAAGGGGCCTTTATCGCTGAATGGTCTTAAGAAAATGATTAAGAAGTTCGTGGAAACGGGGTCACTTACCATTCGCGCTGGGAGAGGACGTAAACAAGTATCAGAAGATGTAATAACTGATGTGGCAACTGCAATTGTCGAAGGATCGCAGGGAACCATTGCTGGTACTAGCAGCGCCCGGGGTGTAGCTCGACGGACATGAATTATTCCACGGTATGGAGAGTTTTGCGGCGCGTTATTGGGTTTTACCCTTACAAAATCAGCCTCTTGCACGAACTGAAACCAAGTGATTATGATAAGCGAGTGACATTCGCTCTATCGTTTTTTGCCAGGGTAGAAATTGATTATGCTTTCCCATGGCACATTCTGTGGGGAGATGAGTGCCATTTTTATCTCAATGGGTCCGTAAACACACAAAATAGCCGAATTTAGGCTTCTGAGCATCCCCACACCGTGCATGAAATCCCATTAAATTCCCCAAAAGTCACTGTTTGGTGTGGTTTCACAGCCGAATTCGTAATTGGGCCATTCTTTTTTGAGACCATCACTCCGACAGGACCCGAAACGTGCACCATAAATGCAGAAAGGTACCACGAAATGCTGCAAACGTTTGTTATTCCACAACTTCAGCAAAGAAACCGTCTCCAGCAGACAATCTTTATGCAGGGTGGTGCTCCGCCACACATTGGTAATAAGGTAAAGCAGCTGTTGCGCCAAACCTTCACTGATGATATAGTCATAAGTCGGAGTTTTCCAGTTGCATGGCCGCCTCGTTCCCCTGACCTCACGCCATGCGATTTTTGGCTCTGGGGTTATTTGAAATCTCAAGTTTATGTTGGTGGAGTATCAAATTTTTCTATTCTAAAGGACAACATAACAAAAACAGTGCGGAATATTCCTCGTGATATGTTACGTACGGCTGTGGAGAACGTTGTGCACAGAGTGCACGGTGTTATTTCTGAGAACGGTGCTCACATTGAAGGTGGTCTAATTCCTCACTGGGGAAGTTAATGTAGTAAATAAACATTAATAATTTAACTGTACGATTGTATGTGTTAGTATTTTTCTTTTCTCGTATTTTATACATTGCAAAGCGCCACAAAATGCCCTAGCGGCGATTTTTGGAACTAAATTTTTTTCACGGAATCCTTTTTCTCATGATTAGTCTAAATACCAAGTTTGGTGCCATTTCGGCTATTAGATCGCGCTACAGGGCGCTCCAAACAGTGTCACTTTAAAAAAGATCACCCTGTATATTAAAAATGTGTTTGCATTTCACAAGTACTCCTAGAATACGTAAAATTTCAAGCTAAAACGTTCGAACTCAGCCAAACGTAGCGCAGTATTATTTCAGTGATCGCTTTTTGAGTATTTCTTAGGGAAATTAAGATATAAATTTTAAAATTACTTTTATAGCAACAACAGTGATAGAATGAGGCAATCATTTGTACAAGTAATAAAATTTTAATCAGTTTATAAATGCGTAATATAATTATTTTAAGTAATAACAGACCATAATGTGTTCGAAATAATCTTGACAGCCGTCTACCGCGACTATAAATTAAATAACATACAAAATTAAGTTTAACTGGAAAGCGCATAATGCAGCGGGTTGCAAGATGATAGGATCGACACAACACACAAAGACAACTAAACCAGTTTGTGCTTGCTTTGCAGATGCGCAGATTGTTTGTTAAAATTAAGCACATGGTAATCCAATTAATATTAAAGCAACAGTTTTCAAAAAATGTATATGTATATCTATATATAATACCTTTGAATTCAAAAGACAGCAAACAAGTTCTAGCAACAAATCTAACCGAATCTCCAATTTAGATATATGTAAAGTATAAAGTGTATACAGAATAGTATTAAGTTAATAAATTATTAACAAATTCAAACTTCAAATTACCGAAGCTTTAATTCAGAGACGGCACGCAACCAAACATACATTATAGTTTTAAAGAAAAAAATAGAAAACTAATATATAAAATGATAAAAGATGCCATATAAATAAGAATGTAACCCAATTACATAAGAACAAAAAATGGAATTTGGATATCAAATGATAGTAAAATGGAATTCGACAAAAAGAGACATGTGCAATGTATAATCTTCAGTTTGGCAGTGTGCTGCACATGTAAAAAAGTATTGCAATATTTCATAAAATATACTGGAAAATTTGCTAAAAACAGTATATTTCTATCAAAAATATTGCATCAATAGAAGTAGACGAATGAAAATAACTAAAGAAAAATAGATAATAAAACAAAATTACTCACAAACCATGCATTGCATATCACACGATGCACCTAGCATTCCAACATCATTTGAATTGAGTACGTGATATTGCAAAAATTTATGACCACTGTTACAGTTAATTTAAATCGAGACATTCATAGATTAAAGAAAGCCATAACAAATATTTTAGGCAAAAATTATTAGAAGTAAACACACAGTAAACTATAATAAAACCATTTTTTATTTTGAAAAAAAAAAAAAAAATTATTTGAAAGAATTGTTTAAATATTATCTAGCAAAAAATAGAACAGAACTTTTCCGCCCTCTGCAGACCAATAAAATATCATTAGCTAAAATGATTTGTTATTCACAGTGCTGCTTCCATATTTTTACAAATATAGAATGCTGCAAACTAGATATTTTATCTAAAATAAATAAATAAATAAATAAATATATATATTATTAAAATTAACAAAGAAAATATATTAATTCAATTTATTTTACCGCATACAAAAATAATAATTATGTAATTTTATATCCATGGTTGCAGTAAATTGAATTGTGACAAAATTAGATGTAAGGAAATTCATAAAATATTACACTAAATTATTAGAAGTCACATCGCTGCCATATGTATCTTATAGTTATGATAAATCTACTTATAATAAAATCCGAAGGCAAGAAAGTGTCTGTAACCATTCCGGGCGCGACCACTCTGGTCTGCGAATCGACCGTAGTTAAACGCCATGTTAGGCTTAATGAAAAACCTATGCTAACATATTACAACTAAATGATAATATCTTCTACTTGAAATCATGTCTGTTCAGCATATTTTTCCTATAAAACATGTATATTATATCCTATTATAATGTTATAAGTTCTTAATTAAAAATCCAGATAAAACATCAGAATCCCAGATATAAACAAACGAACCATGTTGCCATTCAGAATTTCCGAATCTTGAAACAAATGAATGAATCTTTGAAAGCTTCATTAACAAAATACAGGTTAATTATCTGATTCTGTTCTTAAAATATTTGTAAAAGCATATTAAAGTCTTTAAATATTTTAATTTTGTTTAAAACCTTCAAAAACTATTTTTGTAGCCATCTTTCGTCAATTAATATAAACAATCGAACTGTGTTAAAAATACAAGTTAATATTTGCATATAATTAGCATATTAAAATTTAATGTGAAATCATTATTATTATTATTGTTGCAAAAAAAAAAAAATGGTGAGTCATTAATTTTTGTGATATCATTCATCAAAATTATTTGTAGGGCAATTCCATGCTCATAGGGAAAATTTTGAAAAAAAAAATTAGTAATAAAACTGTTTCAGATATTTTTGGGTTAAAAAAAGTACAGTTCTTTAGCAACAATATATAATTTTTTTTAGAATTTAGTTTTTCAGAAGTGGCAACATTCTAAAGTATGCTTCAGTTTGTTCTATTTTGGAGTACACACGTTGTTGGATTTTGAAGGCGATTTAATTTTGTTTTTATGCTTTATAGATTCATAAACAAGGTTATTTTTACTTAATAGTGACTTAAATAATAGCAAAACAGTTTAAATAAGTATTTCAGTTGTAAATTACTGCAGTTTCAAAGGGATTTTTAATGGTTTTCTACATGTAACGTAAGTTACCAAAAACAAACAATTGTTTTTGGCAAAAAAGATAAAAGATAAATTTAATCTTTAAAGCATGTTTTTCTCTTTCTACCAGCTATGTACTAAGCAAAAATCAATACTTTGCATTTATATATACCTTCTTTTCTGTAATTAGCAATAGTTAAAATTCGTAACGTAAGTTACCAATATGATGAAATGTAAATTTCCATACACATTTCCTATTCTATATAGATGTGAATCTTGTTTACTTACTAATATCTGAGATAAATAATTAAAAAGGAGACTTTTCTTTGTTCCTTTGTATTTGTTCTTACAAATAAATATGTATATAATAGTATATTTGATAGTGTATATCGGGTGTCCGAAAAAGGTTGGACGGATTTGAAAGAATTATAACTCTAAAAGTAATTGAGTAAACCCAATTATTTTCTTTCCAAAGTACTCGGCAATTATCCAAGATTTGTTAGATGTAGCTGTTTTAAAGTCATGACATTCAGACGATGCGTAGAATCGATGATCTGAAAAATGCAAATCACACCACACATTCGCAATTTTCTTCGATGATTCTGGAATGGAAAGCGTGCAAGTCTAAAACTAATCAAGGTATGGGAAAAAAGTCAATTAGAAAGTTCTTCAGAATCGTCGATTTAGTAGGAAAGGATCCCCTATGTAGACGAATAGCCCAAGCAAAAAGTGAAAATTTCGAATGTGTGGTGTGATTTGCATTTTTCAGATCATCGATTTTGCACATCGTCTGAATATCACGACTTTAAAATAGCTATATCTAACAAATCTTGGATAATTGCCGAGTACTTTGGAAAGAAAATAATTTCGTTTACTCAATTATTTTTAGAGTTATGATTCTTTCAAATCCGTCGAACCTTTTTCGGTCACCCTGTATAATATATTTGATCCAGAAAATAAAACCACCAGTAGTGGTTAATGCCAGAGGACATTTCAAATTAGAAAACTAAAAAAGCTCATATTTTATAATATTTTTGTTATATTATGTAACTTATACCTACAATATCAATTAATTTTATACTATTTCATTATATTTTATGAAGTTTCATTATTATGTTTAATTATTCAGTGTATTTTAATAAATATGATGCAAGAGAAAACACTTTTGTAAAAATGAAATGTGTAACGTAAGTTACTTTAAAAAAATTATAATAAATTAAATTGTTGATCTAAAGTTTTAAAATTTCATAAATTACATTGCGAAAATCTTAAAGAATGGAATGTATATACTTTTTAAGCCATGTCATCTTCAATAGAACAGAATTTTATCCGAACGTCAATAGCAATATAACACTGTTCGCTTTTTCAGTAACGTAAGTTACCACAATAAATATAATTGACAAAGTTCAAGCAATAGCACTAAATTTAAGTAATTTTCATCCAAATTAAGCTTTGAGTAGTTCTTATTAACAAATCACATCAACTTTACATTTTTAATATTTTTTTGGTGTTATATTAAGAAAATTACTGAAGCAAATTGTTCTAAATGTAAGTTACCATGGAATGACTCTGTACTGTACTGATTGCCAATTGGCAACGTGTGTTTTACTGTTTTAACATATTTGTTGATCTTTCTAAATGCTGTTTTGAACACGCGGTGGATTTGAATCTGTTCAATCAAATCAGTTTTTATTGTTGTTTTATATAGTTGAAGGATCGTTTTAGTGATGCCTGATGAAAATGATGAAACGCCGACTGAACGTAGACGGCGATTAATTAGAGAAAGACAGTCGAGGTGGCTTGCTCAGAAATCACAAGCAACATTGGGCAGTAGTGATGGGTTAAATACTGTTTTGACTTCATCTCTGGCTTTAAAATGTACTTTTCTACAATACAAACCTTTTAATAATAAAATCTTCATTCTGTTTGTTCGTATGAAGTCTTATGAAAATGGAACGCAGATTAACAATCCGTGATTTTTGACGGGGGTTTTCACACATGGATTATTTTTTTAAATATTTAATTTGAATGTTTTGTCCATTCGTTGAACTATTTCAAAAATTGAAGACGGGTGGGGAGTGGGGGGTGGGGGGGTATATACTAGTAAGTATATAAAGTGCCACAAACAGGTCTTTATTTTAAACAGATAAATACATAACTAAACATAATTAATATTAATTTAAAATAAATAAAATACATTAATTAAATTTTACTACAACTAAAAATAATAATTTTATAATTAATATTAATACAATTATTAAACAAGTTAAACAAAAAAGACATTATTTATCATTAGTTACCTTATATACCTGTAAAATATTATGTTCATAAATAATAAGTAATTTCAACATTTATTTATAACCATTATTTCTATACCCAAAACAATTTAATCTAAATTTAATTAAATTACCCAATTCCCATGTAACATCTAAGTATTCTAAATGATTATAATAATAAGAAAGTGTAAATTATTTAAGTTTTGGAATTATAAAATTCTCAATTTATTATAATTGACCATTCATAAAACAATAACTTTAACACTGGAAATAGAGGCGTCTTAAATTCGGACACATATGTGTCTGAAAAAGCAATTCAGACACTGAAGTTTCTGAATGTGAAATTTCAGACATCATAGTTATCTGAATTTAAGACACATAAATGTCTTACTATGATCAGGGTTCAAAATAACTGAGAAAAATGTCTGAAAAATGCTGATATGTCTGAAAATAAGACATATAAAAATTCAGACATTTAAGTGTCTGAATTTAATATAATTGTGTGATATGCGCGGTGACTTGTGATACAGTCGCGTGCCACTGTAAATGCCACCAATATCAGAGAATGTTTCTGAACAGATGAATGTTATTTAAAATACTTTTCCATCCACTAAATTTTGATTAGACCCAGGGTCGCATTAATGTCGCGCGGTGCCCTGGCAAATCCCTTAGCGGGGCCCAACGTCTCTGACTGCAATATTCAACTAATAAATTTTCTCTTTAAAATTTGTATATATCATAGAATAATGTTTAATATAGAGAATGAAGTGTGTGAAAAAAGCATGCAATTTCTTTCACATGTAATATAATTATTTTTTATTTCTAAAAATCTTCTTCTTTTAGAGTATTTTAAATATTTATTTTTAGCGTTTAAGGTTACTTTCAGAATCCTGACATATCTATACATCCTCTTACAATTTATCAACTTTGGCTGCAAGAAATATTTTTTTTCCGCTAAAACACATTTAAAGACAAATTGATATTATTTTACACAAGGTAACGTTATTTTGAATTGTATAGAGAGGCTGGATGCCCTTTAACAAGATTCAACTGGCACGATTCAACTGCCCTGGGCAGCCGCCCCGTTTGCCCGATGGTTGCGCCGGCCCTGATTAGATCATGGATTGAGTGTCAAAATTGCGCATTAAGGTTGTTCTCAAATGACCTGCTCAATAACGCGAAATTTTCTGACTCATTTTTTAACACAAAGTCATAAAATTGGCTGGCCTGACTATTGAAGCGATTTGGAATTGAAATGAGTTTTCCATTTTTTAAATAAATAAATTACTTATCGAGTGATAAGCGAGTCGTGTCACGTAAAGACACGATTTTTCCATTTCTCGCTCTTGTGTGTTGGGAATTCGGTTCAAAACGCTGACTTTGACAGTATTTTTTGAAAGATCTCTCGCCTTTATTAAAAAACCGAAAACTCATTTCGATGACGCAGTTTCCGAATAAGAACACTTGCCAATTTCATGTGTTTCCGCAGAAAAATTAATTAAAAAATGTGTCAAAAAATAGCTCTTTTGAATATGAAAGCAGTATTTAAAAAACACTTAATTTCAAAATTTGTTAACAGACGGCAACATTGCAAAGAGAGAGAGAGAGAGAGAGAGAGAGAGAGAGAAGCATCGAGCAAATAATTATAAAAAAGGCTGTTTGTTCTCAAATCAAGGGAAGTTAATACTTTCTGACAAAATTTTTAATTCATTTCTGTATAGAAAAACATGAAAAGGGCATATTTTCTTATTCATAAACTATGTAATCAATTGGAGTCTCCCATTTTTTGGTAAAGGCAGAAGATCTTTCAGAAAACAATATCAAAGTTGGCGTTTTGAACCGAATTTCTGGAGCGAGATGAGATAAAAAATTGGTCGTCACGTAGCAACTTTTCGCTTATAATTCGATAAGTAATTTATTTATCAAAAAATGGTAAACTCTTTTCGATCCTAAATCGCTTCAATACTCAACCCTGCCAATCTTATTCCTTTGCATTTAAAAATGAGTCAGAAATTGTGTCAGAAAGTTTCACGTTGTTGAGCAGGGAATTTCAGAACCGCCTTAACTAGCTTATTTTTGGTGTAGCAAGTAAGAAAACAATTGATTTTCAGAAAAATATAAAGTCCTTGAAAAAAATTCTTGCACTCATAGACGTAGGCAGAAAAAACAGGCCTCCGCTACATTTTTAATTACATTTAAATTTCAAAACACGGTTTTGGAGGGAGGGGAAGGGGGGGGGGGGGAGTAAATGTCGTCTACGGGTCGCCTGAATTTAAAACTGCCTTGAAGCACCCGTTTGAGATACATTTTAAACACATATACATAAAAAAAACAGAACTAACGAAATTAATTTCCATGGTGGATTTACGGATGTAAAATATGTCTAATTAATATCTCCTCCCCTCACTTTAATAATAAAGTTGTATAATCTTAGTCACAATTTCAAATTAACCAAATCTCTCCAAAATTTCCAATTTTCTCAGCATCAAATGAATCAATCCTATAAAAATATCAACACACACCTGACTGATTCCATTAGTTCTATTTAAAAGTACTTATCACATGTCTTCATAGCTCAGTTGGCAAGGCTTCGGACTTAAGTCCATGAGGTTCCAGGGTCAAACCCGGCGTGGGGAGAAAGAAAATCATAGACTGTCCTCCTGTAATTGAAAATACAGATAGTTCAACAGATGGCAGCACTCCACGTTTTTGCAATTTTTTCCGAGCTGTTGTTTGCCCTTCGTGAAAAAAATGGCGATATTTAAGACATTTCCAGTGTCTTAAAAATTAAGACACTTTAATGTGTCTTAAAAAATAACACACTTTAATGTGCCTGTTTTTTGAACCATCCGTTTCAGACACTTATGTGTCTGAATTTCAGACATTTCAGTTTGCAGTGAAAATAATAAAATATTATATAGCAATGGCTACAGTGTATGTTTTATGTTTTTTTAATATATATATATATATATATATATATATATATATATATGCCAACAACCTCGATCCCACCTTCTCTAATCTTTATATATATTTTTAATATAAACACCAAAGAATTTTTTAAAAGAATTGATGATTGATTTTACCATGTAATTAGGATATCCATTTAGTTTTGCCTGAATAGATATAAATTATTTTTGTTTTTATTCATGTCTGAGCATAAATATTTTATTCTGTGTAGATAATTGAGTATTATATTTTTATAAACTGATTTTTATGTAAGCATGAAGTATAATTCGTAAAAATATTTACATTAAATGGAAATATATATATACACTACATTGCCAAAGGTGATTGGTCACTTGCGATTTTAGACGTTTTGTTAACTATCTAGAAAAATACATGAGGAATTAACCTGAAACTGCAGGAGTGTAAACAGTATAGTATAGGTTATATATTTCCGCGAAGATTTTTTCACGAAACCCCATAGGGGACTGTCAACAAATTGAAAAAGAACGAATATCTTTTGGATAATATCGCATCCCTGTAAAAACTAATGTAGCAAAGGCGTTCAAACTCGAGATTATTAATAAGTGGCTTATTGTAATATACTATGTTCATTTGTATGAGGATAACATGTATACTCGTAGAGAAATTAAGGTTTTTATAAAAACAGTCCCAAATTTCGTCTAGTTTTATGCTTATAATTTGCAGAGTTCTTAACATGAAAATAAGTTATTTTCAGAAAATATGACAAATAATATTGTACATATAACTCTGCAATCAGAATTAAAAAATAATAAAAATTAGATGAAAAATGAGCAGGTTTACTAAAAAATGTTTCACTGCGCATGCGCGAATGCAATCAAAATATAATATACTTAATGTATTAGCTAAGTATATAGAGCAACTTTTGTGCAAGTCTCAAAATCATAGCTTGAAAATTCTGAAAATTATCGTCGATAGAATAAGCTCGAAATCCGTTGTTCCCAAAAAAAGCAAAAAGATGAGGGGTTGTATCAAATATCTGTTGATTAGTGCCAAGATAGCGTACACAATATTTCACGTACTACTATATTTGGATACAACCCCTCATATTTTTGCTTCCTTTTGGGGACAACGGATTTCGAGCTTATTCAATCGAAAATCACTCTCAGAATTTTCAAGCTATGATTTTGAGACTTTCACAAAAGTTGCTCTATATACTTAGCTATTACATTATGCATATTATATTTTGATTGCATTCGCGCATGCGCAGTGAAACATTTTTTAGTAAATCTGCTCATTTTTTATCCAATTTTTATTATTTTTTAATTCTGATTGCACAGTATTGTGTACAATGTTGTTTGTCATATTTTATGAAAAGAACTTTGTTTTATATTAAGAACTCTGCAAATTATGAGCAAAAAACTAAGCGAAATTTGGGACTGTTTTTATAAAAACCTTAATTTCTCTACAAGTTTCCATGCTATCGTAATAAAAATGAACACAGTATATTACAATAAGCCACTTATTAATAATCTCGAGTTTGAACGCCTTTGCTACATTAGTTTTTACAGGGTTATCCAAAAGATATTCGTTCTTTTTCAATTTGTTGACAGTCCCCTATGGGGTTTCGTGAAAAAATCTTCGCGGAAATATATAACCTATACTATACTGTTTACACGCCTGCAGTTTCAGGTTAATTCCTCATGTATTTTTCTAGATAGTTAACAAAACGTCTAAAATCGCAAGTGACCAATCACCTTTGGCAATATAGTGTATTACAAACCAAATATTTTGAAACCACGGCTCGTGATTGGTGGATATTATCCCATATCATTTAGCAAAGCTCTTAAAAGAGATTCCGATTGCATTCATTCAGTTCGCAAAAAGTTTTGGACGTTGGGGAAATGGAAAATATTTTCTGACTTCGAAAGAGGCCTAAATTCTGGCTAATGATATCATCTGATGGTTCCTTCAAAGAATTGCTGATAAACGTTTAAAGAGTGAAAATTTTAATTTCTTGCAGAATACGACTACCTGTGGTACTGCACTGAAAATAAAGGAGTCTTAAAATTAAAAGAAAGAAAGAAAGAAAGAAAGAAAGAAAAAAAACAGACTGAAAAAGCATTTAA
Organism: Maratus michaelseni; assembly: GCA_963931845.1. NCBI lineage: Eukaryota > Metazoa > Arthropoda > Arachnida > Araneae > Salticidae > Maratus > Maratus michaelseni. Next base: position 377,437,342 of record OZ007586.1, read on the forward strand.
GACACGTAAATGTCTTAATATAGAGCTTAGACGTAATATATACCTTAATTTAAGACACTTGTGTGTCTTAATGGACTGGTGGTAAGAAATGAACTAATATAAAGTGTCTTAATATGGCAAATTGTATTAAATTAAGACATTACATCACGGCGTAATGCATTCACAAATATAATAAATACAAGAGCTCCTTGGATTATAAAAGAAAATATTTTAAAGAATAAAAGTAAGTTTTATCTTTACGTTTTCTTATATCTTTGTTTTAATAACGTCACATAATTTCTATTATATATTTGTAAGATATGAATTTAGTTTTTAAGCCACGTGTATATTTAAATAATAGCTTTCAAGTCACTTGCCTAGAATAAGTATTTTATCTTAAATCATTAAAAAATAGATGATTTTGGTCGGGTTATGTGGTTGTATTGTAGTTTACTTTAACTATTACGTGTATTTTATCACAGGACTTTTTATTATTTACTTATGACATGTGTCTAAGTATAGAAGGTTGATGCAGATATTTTTTTTTTTTTTTTTTTTTTTTTTTTTTTTTTTTTTTTTTAATTTCGATGGCCAGTGACTTATTTTCGAATTTCTTATATGTAACTTACAATTAATTTATTATGATTAATGCGATATCACCATTTTATCAATTCCTAACATATTCAAATAGCTTGTTTACTAGTAGCGCAGTATCAATTAGCAGCAACTCGTACGTATTGCTTTTGTTCATAATATTTATCTCGCCTTCTTTAAGGTTTTTATGACAACAGATGTTTTTTTAATATTCTCCTTAATTATAATTAAGAGATTTGTAACAGTTTCTTTACCTCGTATTTTCTTTTCTCTCTTGAGTTCATTTCTTAATAGAATCTGACGATATTTGTAGAATTAAGTGTTGATTTATAAAGTTTTTTTAGCATAAAAAAGTTTCTTATCAATAAAGTTTCTGTATTAGAAAGTGTCGTAAAATAAGGTATTGTTATTAATTATTTATGTTTGATAGTTTAAATACCAGAAAGTTTTCTAGATCTGTAGGAATGGGGGGGGGGGGGCATAATGATTACATTTAATAAACAAAAATCTTTAAATAGATGCAGAAAATATAACTAAAATTGTTGGAAAAAATTTCCATATATATATATTCATGATTTAAATTAGTAGGTATTTTCAAATACCGATAAAAGTCCTAAGTTCTGTAAGATAAAAGTCCTGTAAGGAAATACTGAATAATAAATTAAATTGATTAAAGGGTAGATAAACAAATAAAATCTACCTTTGTTATAATTTAAAAAAAAATATTTTTTCTCTAGGCAAATGATTAAAATTTTTGTCCGGTTTTACAACATGACCGAAAAAGGAAATTTGTACCTAACATATGTATGACAGAATTGATTGTATAATAATGATATTAAAACACTGATATAAGTCAACAAAAAGATAATACTTAGTGCCCAAAGTCTTTAAAATATGTCCCAGGTTAAATAAGAAAAAAAAAATAAGATAAACAATACATGGGGAAGGGGGAGGGCGTAGGAAAAAATATATATCAACAACAAATTTGAAAAGTTTTACGAGTTTTTACAGGATATGAATATCCTGGCAGATATGGTCCTTTCAAAAGAATAATGTGCTGCTACAGATATGTAAGAATCAAAATAGATTCATTTAAAATTGTAATTTTGAAAAAAATTCTATGCTTAACGTTCTCATCATTAAAAATTATTATAAAAGGTTAACAGTATTTTAAAAATATACTTGGCAACATTGCACATGACTTGCTGCAATACAAAATAAATTATGACAGTATAACGCAGACTGTTGTAGTAGTCTTCCATAATTGGCAACCATTTATTTTGCTTTGTAGCTTGACTGTAAGTCTAAGATTTAGCCTGCTGTCAATCAGCCAAGTGTAAATAAGAGAAAAAAATCATATAAGATGTTTCGGCTGTCTTAAAAATGGCAGTATTTTAGATGTTTTAAATGTCTAAAAAATGGCGGCTTTTTAAGACGTTTCAAGTGTTTTAAAAATGACAGCATTTTAGATGTTTTGAATGTAAAAAAAATGGCGGATTTTTAAGACATTTCAAGTGTTTTAAAAATGGCCTATTTTTAAGACATTTAAAGTGTTTTAAAAATGGCGTCTTTTTAAGACATTTTAAGTGTTTTAAAAATGGCGGCGTTTTAAGACGTTTCCAATATGTCTTAACTTCAGATGAAAAAAGGCGTCTTAAAAAGTAAGACACTTTTTTTTTCACTTAAAATGTGACCATCCATTTAAGACACTTTTTTAACTGAATTTCAGACGTTTGTGTTAACAGTGTAGTGTTAATTATGGATAATTGCGTATTATAAATAATTAAACAGTAAATATTTATCGAAAAAAAATATACTAAACACAAAAGAATGTACATCATTAATCAAACTGAAAACATGTGAAAACAAATTTAAAATTACAAAAATTAAGATGGAGTATAAAGAAAAGCTTTTCACTATCTCAATAATTAGCATGGCAAGAAGCGTTCCTTTATGAGTAAAACACAGTTTTGCTCGAAATTGCTCAACACATTGCTGACAGCTGACGCAAATTTGTGCCTTTTTGATATGTGTAACTCCACCCGCGGACGGTACTTTTGCATTTTATATGTTACATTATTTCTTAAAAATATACAAAATATTCGCATTTATACAATTAGTGTATTATGCATGTAAATAGTACCATTAGAAACAGTACCATTATTGTACACATTCATTTGTAATATAATTACGACCGCAGAAAATATTTTCATTAAAAAACGCAACATGTAAGAATATCGATCATATACCGGGCTTCCTGCTTAAAAGACAAAAACTTGCCGTCAGTAGAAAAAAAAGCCCTTCCGGCCTATACCGGGAGGAAAAGGTAGCTTTCCTGTATCTTCATTTCAAAATTTTAGCTAATGTTACTCGAAACAGCAAGCTATGCAAAGAACACGATTACAGAAGATTCGTTAATACTTAATTTGAATAAGAAATTTGCCAAATTAGTCAACTATAGCCAAGCTGGCTTCATTTATGAAGACTTATTTTGGCCGCCAAATTTGCCGATATTTCGCCAAGTGTCGCCAAGTTCGGCGAGAATTTGGTGCTAAAGGATATGATTATATAGTTTTATGCGTATGATTGGGAAAATGATTACAAAAAGGAAAGATAATAATCTGCGAGAAATCGCATTCACTAAAACTCATAAATTAATCGTTGTTTTTTTGCAATGTGCTGTCTTGTTTCAAACTGTCAGCCACCCTAGAATTTCAAACTGCTCTATCTCAGCCATTTTTTAAGATAGAGGTAAAACAAAAATGCTCCGGAATCCTTGTATCAAGGCCTAACAATTAAGCAATAATTTGAATTTTTAACTTTTTTGTATATTTACTTTTATTTTAAATCTTTCAGTGGCCTCCATTTTGAGACAAGATGGCGGACCAAGCTGGCCAACGAGCTCGGTTGAAACAATGGTGAGCTTAATAGACACAATTAGTTTCATCCAAATTGGTTTATAAATACGCGTGTTATCGTATGACATATATCAGATATATATATATCAACATTTGAACGGAGGGTGGTTTTGGGGTGTGGGGATTATTATCAGTGAAAATATACCGAAATTTTCCGGAATTGCATTCCTCCTTAGTTTTATGCGTATGATTGGGAAAATGATTACAAAAATGAAAGATAATAATCTGCGAGAAATCGCATTCACTAAAATTCATAAATTAATCGTTGTTTTTTTTGCAATGTGCTGTCTTGTTTCAAACTGTTAGCCACTCTAGAATTTCAAACTGCTCTATCTCAGCCAATTTTTAAGATAGAGGTGAAACAAAAAATGCTCCGGAATCCTTGTATCAAGGCCTAACAATTAAGTAATAATTTGAATTTTTAACTTTTTTGTATATTTACTTTTATTTTAAATCTTTCAGTGGCCGCCATTTTGAAACAAGATGGCGAACCAAGCTGGCCAACGAACTCGGTCGAGACATTGGTGAGCTTAATAGACACAATTAGTTTCATCCAAATTGGTTTATAAATACGAGTGTTATCGTATGACATATATCATATATATAAATCAACATTTGAACAGAGGGAGGTTTTAGGGTGCGGGAGTCATTATCAGTGAAAATATACCGAAATTTTCCGGAATTGCTTTCCTCCGAACGGCTGCAATAGGTATAGCTTTATACTTTTTTGTATGGAAAGCTACTTAAAACTAAAGGTAAAATATTAATTATCATTTGAAGTCCTTTTATTTTCTTAAACTAGGAAAAAAAATAGTTGCTATCAATTTTTCAAGTTAAATCACAAATTTTCTGTCACAACTTTAATGAAAGAAATAAAAAGATGCATTTTAAGAAAAAATAAAATACTAGAAAAATAATGAAAATCATTTACTTAAAAGATAATCCTTCATGCATATTTTTTGCAGTAAAATTTGTAAAAACGGAACCTATCTCAACGGAATTCTGCCTTATGGAAAAGTCTTATGATATCGTGACGGCAAGAATACCATACAAATCTACCTGCTAAGACGAAAACCTGATTAAACGAAATTTTCCAGTCCTTTGCGATTTTGTTTTCACAGGTTATACTGCACTGTGAACACCTTCGCGATAATCGTCACGTATATTTGACGCATAAAGTGCTCGGAATCATTATTATTCCTATCAGTTAATTACAATTGAAAATTTTACCGTATTTAATATATTTCTGTGATTCAATTAGGCAAAAATTTCTAATTTTAAAAACCCATGATTAAAGGTTAAAAATTCTGTAAAGGACGCTCCTCGCGAAGGGTTCATAATAAGAATAACAAGAACGAAACATCATGTGTCAAGCATAGATTGTAAACACTTTCCAACATATTCAGAATACTATAAAAACTTCCCCATTTAATAAGGTGAAAGAGGATATCGAAGTAAACAATTTGGAAAACGCATTATACATTTGAAAACACAATATGTCAGGAATTACTGCCAATAGTCGGAAAAGCATCCGAATTCTTTTGTGCAGTCCTGTGTAGGATCTATAGATTAGTATATATACTACATAGTATTCTACAATTTACTTCAGTTAGGAAACGCATAGCACAGTTAAAAATTCCAATAAAAATTCCAATAAATCCGCCAATAAACGGAAATGTACTCGAGATTTTTGTGAAGTCCTGTATAGGATCTTTAGAATTTATACGCACCCAGTCATTTGCAAAAAAATTAGTTAAATTCAAAAACGGGTACCACAACGGAAAATGCACTTCCAGTAATTAATTTTGTTAATAGACCGAATTTTTTGTGTGTCCCTGTAAATGAACGATGAATGCTATGCACACCATATTACACAGTATCTTGTAGTGCACATCAGTGATATATATCAATTTCCATATGTTTGAAATAGTGTAACATTATCAAAGTGTATCGCAAACCATTTTTTCCCATAGACCCTAATGTAACGGTATTACTTTGAGTGTCCATGTAAATATACGATGAAATCTGTGCGCACCATATTCTATTCTAAACATCTTGTAGTGCGCCTCAGTGATATATATCACTTTGAATTTGTTTGAGATAGTCTAACATCATTAAAATACGCTGCAAACGATTTTTTCCATAGACCGTAATGTAACGGAATTCTTTTGAGCGTCCCTGTAAATGAACTATATCGTATGGTGTTTACGATCCACTTTTTATCAACCCATGCAATGATATGGCACGCCATATAAAAAGTTTAATTAGATGGAGAATTTAAATTACAGTGAGTGTAGGCCTTTCTCTGTCCTAGGCCTAGTAACTTTCTTAACAGGAAACAAACTTAAACTCTTCACTCACTAATATCATCCGCGTATAAACATTTGCTTACTATGAAAATCACGGTGTGCACCACGTTTGACTTATCTTGCGCATATTTAGCACCATATATAAGACTTTTTTTCAAACATTATCTTCTGGAAGATCCTGTATATTTAAAATTAAGAAGTGAAAGCCCGTCAAGAATAATGGGTGAAAAAATATTTAAAAACAAATCGCACAAATTATGTTGAATGTATCAAGTATATAGGATGAAAATATTGCAAATGAAAAAAAAATCATAATTAGGTTTCAAATAGCATTTGTTTTTACTGAAAAAAAAATGTGCTTTGATTATAGATAATTCCGATCTCTATTTAGATTATACGACAACGTTAAACATTTTTTTATTAATAGGAAAGTATCAGATTCATATAATTCAGTGTGATGTATAATTGTGTTAAGTTTGATTATTTGTAAAAATGTAATTTATTATTTTGTATACTTTAAAAAGTATGAGTTTAACATGCAGACAAAAAAAAAAAAAGAGTTTTTTTTGTTTTTGAACAATTTAAGTAGTTTCAATGGTTAAAAGTACGTTTGAACGGAGAATATTATCTTAAAATAGTAGTTTAAAATAATAATCAGTGTAGATATGTTCCAAACAATTCATAACACGATGCATTATGTTAAATAAAAAATTAAAAAGTGGGAAAAAAAGGAAAATAGTGGATTAAAAATACGAATTCCTTAAAATATTTTCACTGACAAAAAAGCTGAAGTCATAAACTCTTTTCAATTATGTTAGAAATTGTTAATAAATAAGTAATTACTCTTGATTTGACTATCTTTTGTATATATGTGAAAATGTTTTTAATAAAAATTTAACGACCTGTTTTGCTGTACTGAACAACTAAAATTAGTACTTATCTAAAATGTTTTCTCCTGATAATTATGTGAGAAAATTTCCAATTAATTAGATACAAGCTAAGAGTGTTCATACTACAATCCTTCCATTCTTTGTCTTATATTTTCATCATTAATCCTTTATGAAATGTGACCTTAACTTGTTTCTTAGTTCATTGACATATTTTAAAGAAATGTTTCTAAGCAAACTTTTGGCCTTAATTAGTGTATCCAAGTTTAAAAATGACACCACCTTTCTTTAGGCCTAGCATATAGAAATGTTAATATCGTTGAAAAAGAATAGATTTTTAGAAAATTTTAATCATCAATAAGATTCTGTGCTGTTAAATAAATAATTTAAAAATCAAGATCATTGAAACAAATACAGCGATATAATTATAAAAACTCGAGAAAGTTTCTCGCCAAGCACAAGAAACCAGAACACAATGAGTAACAAAAGAAATGAATTTCCTCCAATTATTTTCAAATGATTTTTCAAGATTAAATACTACTCTGTCTAGTTTATATTTGGCGGACTGAATAAAATGGGGTTTTGCCACCTCTATAGCTCACGTTCTATTTATCATAGAAACGAATTTCTTGTTTCTATGGAATGGGGCATATAAAGTGACTAAGTAACTAAATTTAATTTGGAATCCGACGAATGTGATTTTTGTAAATACGATTTTAAGAGAGTACACCTTTTCACCTATTAAAAATTCATGCTCTGCCCAAAACTTTTAATTATGTAATTATCGGATTTTTACGTATTTTGCTGCATTGTATTTGCTTTATGAGTAGTTCAAAATTTTAAAGTTTCATGTAAAAGTATTAATTAGTTTTCTATTTATATCAGTTTACAGTATTTAATTTCTCTACTCACTATAGAAAAAAAAAAAAACTAAATGGCCTAATTTTTAACATTCAGAAAAGGAATTCTGTTTCAAACTTTTTGCCTAATATAATAAATTTTGTCTTCCACGATTTTTGAAATTCTAGCGATTTTCAATGCTTTTTTTAGCGTTTCGTACCGATTTTTAGACATTCGTGAACGAATTCCGGTTACAGTGTTTTAGCCCACTATAGTAATTTTGTTTTCTGTCACTTTTATTTAAATTTTAGCGATTTTTATTTTTTATTATCTTCTCGAGTTATCAATTTTTAACGTTTTTTCGCGTCCCACGGCGATTTTTTGACATTCGTGAAAACAATTTGATTTCAAACAGTTAGTCTAATATAGTAAAATTTGTCATCCACGATTTTTCAATTTTTAGCGATTTTTAATGTGATTTTCTATGCCATTTTTAGAGTTTTTACTCATTTCGCGGTGATTTTTCAACGTTAGTAAACCTGAATTCGGTTTCAAACTTTTAGCCAAATATAGTAAATTTTGTTCCCCGAAAAATTTGAAGATTTTGCAATTTTTAATTTGATTTTTAGCGGTTTTTTTTTTGCGATTTTTGACATTCATGAAAAAATTTCAGTTACAATGTTTAAGCCTACTGTAGTAAATGTTTTTCTCTGCGAGTTTTTATGCGATTCTTAGAGTTTTCTCTTTTGTGTTTCACAGCGATTTCCCCCCATTAGTAAAATAAATCCGGTTTTAATCATTTAGCCAAATACCGTAAACTTTATCCTCGTACATAACGATTTTTGAATTTTTCGGGAATATCTTTTTCGCGTTCTGCGGCGAATTTTTGACATTCGTAAAAAATAATCCTGTTTTAACCTTTTAGCCCAATATTGTAAATTTTATCCTCTGTGATTTTTTAAAATTAAGCAATTTTTTATGCGTCTTTTAGATTTTTTTTTTCGCGATTCGCTGCGATTTTTTCACATTAGTAAAAGGAATCCGGTTTCAATCTTCTAGACTGATATAGTACATTTTGTTATCTTTTAAATAATGTTTATTCGGAATTCGTGCAGCGATTTTTTTTCTTTTTGAGTTTCGTGCGAATTTTTGATGGACCGGGAAACGCCGTGCGGGTTAGCTTGTAAGGTAATAAAAGAAACTTAATAGAGGAAAGTAAGTAATATTATTAGAAAGATAAAGATGTATTATGATGAATTTAGAAATTAAATAAATATAAAATATAAATTTAAAAATAATGATAGAGATGAATATGTAGATGTTAAATTAATACTAAATAAGTATTTGTATATTAATTTAAAGGGTAGAAGTATAGTCCAGTATGTAGAATAACGTATAATAAATGATTGTGTATAAGTGCTTAAACACCCCTTTGTAATAAATGTTTAAACTTTTTTTAGCAGTCCTGACTTCAACCCTCCATAGTGGAATTGTGATTTTTTAAATTTGTTTGTGGGAATTTTATTAAATAAAATAATTGGATTTATATACAACTAGCTGACCCGCCCGGCGTTGCCCGAGCCCTTGTAATAAACTTAAATCTCTTAAAAAACGGAACTCTGGCCACGATCTACGATAGCTTCGGAACCGTATACCCGGCATGCTCGTACGCTCTAGAAAATCTTTTATTTCCCCCTACCACCGCCAGGGGAGCATTCTGTTCTAAACAAACCTCTTTCCGAACGAACTTCTGAGACAGGTCCCCGCTGCCTACGTTACTGTATAGTAGGCGCACTGTAAAATTGAGCTGGTTTCGAGAATATTGGAACATTATTAGCCCAGTTATTGCAATAAGGCACAGTTAGAGAAAATAACCTTGAGTGAGGTGCCGAAGGGAGGAGATGTTCGAGTGTCCTTCAGAAAATGACTAATTAGGAGGCCCACTATGCATGCATAAATATTCGTTCGTTTTGTTAAGCTTGGAACTTAATTACAAAGTTGGCTTAAACTCTTATTTGTAAATAGTGGTAACTGCTACTCATAAATTTAATTTAATGTTATAAAGGGTGACTATTAAGTTAAATATAATGTTTGGAATCACTTGCGTTGAAATCGGAAAGATAGTTGCTGATATATAGAAACGGGGCATAGTTAGAGAAAAACCTTGAATGAGGGGCCGGGGGGGGGAGGGTTGTTCAAGTACCCTTCAGCAAATGACTAATTAAGAGGAGCACTATGCATCTTTCGAAATTCGTTCGTTTGCTTAAGCTAGGAACTTAATTACAAATTTGGCTTACCCAATTATTCGGAAATAGTGGTAACAGCTACTCATAAATTTAGTTTAATGTTATAAAGAGTGACATTTAAGTTAATTATAATGTTTGGAATCACTTGTGTTGAAATCGGAAAAATAGTTGCTGAGATATGAAAACTGAGCATAGTTAGAGAAAAAAACCTTGAAAGGAGTGCCGGGAGGGGTTGTTCAAGTGCGTGACTTCCTTTTTCCCCAAAAAATTTCAACCCGAAAAAAAAGAGGGGACTTTAGGGATCTTTTAAAAATCAAAATACGGATCCGAGATAAGGAGTGTCACATCCATTCATGCGTGCATCACCCTATTCGCGGGTTCAGGGGGTCAAAAAGGTTAGGAAGTCTTGTAGCAATTAAGGTTCCAAATGTATGAGATTTATTATAGTCCTTTTTTGACCATTGTCCAAAAAATGAGTATAGAAACACAGAACTTCAGAAACAAAAATGTGTTTATTTTACTTTTGTTTGTCGCAAAATATACCTAACATCCAAAGAAATGTATTGTTTCAAATAAAGATATGATTGGATGTTAATAAAGCTGGGAATAAGTAAGCTGTGTGTGCGTGCGTGGTCAATTAATGGCGATATCTCATTTTACAACAAATACTGTAAATATAAATATTGTAGAAAATAAAATAAGAAAAGGTTTCCGAATTAGTAATCTTCTTAAATTTATTAATATTTATGGAAATTTACAGAAAATATCTCAATTTTCTCTGTATACTAAAAAAAAAAGCAGCTGAGGCTAATGTCGCCTTAATTAAATATTTTGTGATTGGAGGTGGCTTATATTAGGAAAACTATTGCATATACAGGTTTAGTAGTTTGCTAAATGAAAATTGGTAGTTTTATAGAAATAAAAATGTTGAAGCAGGCATTTTTTAAATCGAAGAATTCTTTTAAGCGCAATGTTGAAGTCGATCAAAATAATTCCTGTAAAAAAGTTTTATAGAATCAGAAACTATGCATAGACTTTTAACCACCTTTCATAGGCACACACTTGATTATTTTGTAGTGTGCAAAGTGCAATCATTTTTTAATTTTGTCTATTATTATTATTATTATTATTATTGTTATTATTATTTTTTTTTTCAAAATTTCGGCATCTCAATAGCGATTTATTTCATATTTGGAAAAAGTCATATTTTACCTATTTTTGCCAAATTTTAAAAAAGCGCAAATAGTAATGTTTCCGAACATTTTACAATTGAAAAAATATATTTACATGTGAATATTAAAAAAATAAAGAATATTTTAAAATAAATAAATTATTACACACGAAAAGTATTAGATCGGGAAATTTCGTTATATTTAACCCAATATATTTAAAACGATTTTCTTATAGCTTCTAAAAGAAAAATTTTCATTTCAATAATTAGAGAGATAAGAGGAAAAATATGCCTGAAGATGAAAATAAATACATATTTGTTTATGAATGACTAAATATTCAATTTACGGCATGAGGTATAAAATACCAAACAAACCAGAAATAGTATGATATATATAATAATAAGGCTACAAATAAACATATGAAGTTTTGCTCCTGCGTTCAAAATATGACTTTTTACGCTGATGAAGAATGGCTATACGTTTTGTCGAAACGCGTTCTGCTTTTTTATAATAATTTTAAGATGCTCGGTGCTTTGTATTGAGTTTTAAAAACTTTTTCTATAATTAACATTTTAATTTTAGTCGTATATATTAGTAGATACTTTTTAATTATTAAAAAAATATATAATATCTATAATATATATATCTATTACATATTACAATTTTAAACGACAGATTAAGTGGAACTCCTGAAATATTAGTGTAATGCTACTAATTTATTTAATTATGGAAAAGGTTTTCTTTAATTATATTTAAACGAACTATTAATTTTATTTCATTTCGGGTGTCGGGTCGAATTTAAGTTGTAGTATGTTCAAAATTTCATTATCTCAATATCGATTTATTTCATATTTAGAAAAAAAATTATAATTTACATATTGTAGCCAAATTTTAAAAAAGTGAAAATAATGATGTTTTCAAAAATTTTACAATTGAAAAATATATTTACATCTAAATATTAAAAAAAGAAACAAAAATTTAAAATTATTAAATTATTATACGCTAAACATCTAAATCGGGAAATTATGTTCGATTTAAAACAATGCATTTAAAACGATTTTCTTATAGCGTTAAAAATAATTTTTTTTTTATTTCAGTATTTAAAGCGATAACATGAAAAATATGCATGAAGTTGAATTAAAAGAGAGAAAAGAATTCATGCATAACCCATACATGTTCCTGAAAATATCTAAAACTCGATAAAAAAATATAAAATATGAGTAAATTTTCTAAACTCAGCGTGGTTGAATGCCGTGGTTCTGAATGTTATTCCCAAGCAGATGAATTTCTCTTGCCTCGAAACCAAATTAAGAATATTATCTGTAGTGTCATTCAAAAAATCCGGGAAGCAACAACATTTTTAATTAGACATTTTATACAAACTGATTTTCAAATGTGCAGTTGACGCGTTGAATGTGAAAACAACCGTCAACTGTCGCAACGATGGATGCGACTTCGGGAACCGACGAATTCCCCAGTCAAAAGGATATAAATTGCATCCTGATTACGAAATCATTTAATCTTCCGTAATCGGGCAAAATACAGTAAACAATTTGGAAAACGCATAACATATTTAAAAACATAATTTCAGGAATTTCCAATGTATACAGTATTCGAAAAAATATCCGAATACTATTATTCAGCCCTGTACAGGATCTATATATTTGTATATATACTACACAGGATGATAAATTTTAGTTCAGTTAGGAAACTCGTAGCACAGTTAAAAATTCTCCGTCTGGAGTTTCAGTCAATAAACGGAAATGTGTTCGCGAACTTTTGTGCTTCCCTGTATAGGATCTACAGAATTTATACACACCACGTAATAGGCAAAAAGCGAGTTAAAATTAAAAACGCGTTCAGTAACTTAAAACGCACTTCCAGGAATTATTGTTAACAGACAGTAGAGAATTCTTTTGTGTGTCCCTGTAAATGAACGATGAGTGCTATACACACACTATTCTGTAGTAAGCCTCTTGTAATGCACCTTAGTGATATATATAAATTTCAATGCGTTTAAAATAGTGAAACATTATTTAAATAAACCGCAAACGATTTTTCCTCCATAGACGTAATGTAACGGAATTCTTTTGACTGTCCCTGTAAAGTAACTATAAGTGCTACGCACACCCTATTCCATATTAAGCTTCTTCTAATGCACCTTAGTGATATATATAAATTCCAATGCGTTTAAAATAGTGAAACGTTATTTAAATAAACCGCAAATGATTTTTCCCCATAGACCGCAATATAACGGAATTCTTTTGAGTGTCCCTGTAAAAAAAATTAAGTGCTACACACTTCCGTTGAAATAGGGAATATGCTATAGATAACGACAATAACATATAAAAATTGCAGAGCAATCCGAGCATATTTACGGGAGTTAGAGCACGGACAGACGGCCATACGGCAGACAAACCGAAGTCATAAGCACTTTTCAACTAGGTTGGAAAGTGTTAAAAACGATATTGTACTGTTATTTTCCTATTTCAACTTTATTAATATTTAAATTTTATTTACATGCTTTAGTTTTCATCACATTCTAAATTTTATTTACATTAATTACTACTTTGTTTAAAATATCTTTCTTTTAATTCCACCTTCTACTCATTCCTAATAGAAGGCAGTACCAGATTTATGATTTAATTAGTCTGTAATTTCAGTTTTTCCTTTTAATTTTATGAGATAGATGGCAGCACCAAACAATTTTATTTTCCTTTCATCATTTCTTTCAAGGAAATGACTTAGTGTTTTAGCAACCATTTTGAGTTTACTGGTGATATGATCTTTGTAAAACACTTTTCACCTAGTTCAATCTTTATCAAGATTAGTGTTTTTGTGACTTTTGTACATTGCTTTATAATCTAATTTCTATTTATATTGAATAATAGTTTATTTATTTACTTCTTTTGTTATTTGAACCCTTGTATGTTTTTATTATTATTTTGTTTCTTATATATGTTACTAGAGCCTTAATATCGTCGATTTTAGACATAATGCTGACAATATTTGATGAAATAAGATATATTTACTATGAATATTCTTATGAAGCTCCTCTGACGATTCCATAAAATACTCATAATTTTCCATTTTTGATTTTTAGTTTTATTAAGTTTAATTCCTGCAGTATCATTTCCACTGCTTTTTATAATATATCATTCTTTGTTTTTTATACATGTGTTATCATTTTTAAATATATATATAAATAGATGGCAGCACCATAGTATATACATATAGTTAAAAATATTTAATTGGTATATAGATGGCAGTAATATGTCATTTTATTTTCTTTATGATTTATAATAATTAGAAAATTATTTCAAATATTTGCTATTCACAATTTTAAATAGGTTTTTATATTTAATATTATTATATATATATTTTTAATGTTTTCAGTGTGTTTTAAATTTAATGGTTTTGTCTGGTAATATTTTGGGTTTCCTTCATCTGTGGATGTCTCAAATTAACTGTTAGTTTGGTGACGGATTTTTGTTTTTGCATGCGCTTGGTTCAAGTAATGTTGGTTGAAGCAAATGTTTGAACTGTGCTGTATGGATTACTTTGTTTGTGAGTAATTTTTTTATTTTTACTGTAAAAGTTTTTTATTTTCCTCTCCATTCGTTTATTTGGATTAATGCAATATTTCTGGCAGATAGCATACTTGCCAGTATATTCTATGAAATATTACATTATTTTTTAGACATGTGTAGGATTCTGTTAGACTGGAGATTAAGCTCTCACATGTTTTTTTTTTTTTCATTTCGAATTCCATTTTAATTTCATTTTATATCCAAATTCCAATTTTCTTACATTATATGGCATATTATATCATTATATATATGTATTTATTTCTAAATTTTAAAACTTTCAGTATTTTTGGCTGCGTGCCATCATTGAAATGGGACATCGGTAATTTGATGTTTGCAGTTGTTAATTCTTTGAATTCTGTATACAGTTTATGCTTACCTATCTTTAAATAGGAGATTAGGTTAGATTTGATTCAAGAACTTGTTTAATGCATTTTGAAAGTCAAAGGTTTTACAATTATATATATATATATATATATATATATATATATAAAACTTTAAGTAAAATTTAACCATTGAAACATAAGAAACTGACCACATACACTGAAATCCCGATACCAAAGAGCCCTGTCAATTTACAAATTAAAATTGTAGTCCTAATAAATGTAACATTATTAATTCAAATTAAGAAGAAAAAAAAATTAAATAAATAGAAAATAAGGAATGAAATATAAACCACACGAGTATATACACAAATAAAAGCTTATAAAGTAATTTACTTTTTCAAGGGCAAGAAAATCACATTTATAAGCAAAGAACGATTGTTTCCTGTATATGACACCAGCTTTTGCTAAATATAGTGCCATATCTCGCCCGAACAAACGCTGAAACAATATTGAATAACAAGACCTTTACAATGGAATATTATAAATTATACATACAATTTGAAAAGGAGTGTGAAAAAGAATAAAAAAAAAATAAAAAAATATATATATTACTTATATTAATAATATCCCAAGATATTTAGTATATTGTGAGCACATGTACAAAGTTGTATCCAAAAGAAGAGGTTAAATTCACAGTTAAATAGAGAATCCTTCAGATCATAAATTGTATCCTACAGTTACAGTTATTTTTATTTAACTAAATAGATTACAACATTTTAAAAAATGTAGAAAAAAAATTATGATATACATATAAATAAAAACCATTAATTATTTTATTTTAATTTTAATTTAATAAATTAAAATATATAATATTACTTGATAATTTGAAAGTATTTCATAGATATTATTACCTCCATACTAAATTTCCAAGTTTTAATATTTTAAATAAGCTATACTACTGCCATCTATTGTAAAAATATTAGACTATTTTAGCATACTATCAAATACATTATATAATTTACTTTTGCTGCTGACATCTGGTGTACAGATATTCTACTAAAACTTTAATATTGTATGTATAATTACTTATATGCAGCTGTAATGTAGTGTAAATATATTAATTTTACTAGTTAATATTAATGATATATATAGAGAATAAGAGTTACTAGTATAATATAATTTCTATTTTAACTAACCCATTTAAAATATATCTTAATTTAACCCAAACATTAATGTAGAATCCATATGATGCTTTCATTTTATAAATTAGTATTATACTTAGAAATAACATAGCTTATTCAATATGGCAATGCACTTATTATAATTTAAATCCAGCTATTTAAATAATATCTGCCATGAAAAAAAAATATATAAAAAACATAAATATTAATTAAATTAAATGATCTAATAATAAAATAAAATAAATAATATAAAACTAAGAGATATGTTTATTAGTGTACTATATTTAATAAATATTTAATATTTGCTAAAATTAAATATGTTTAACATATTAATATTATATTGTATTGATTAACCCATTGAAACATCCTTGATAATTTTAACTTTTGTTACAACCCCAATAATATTAACTCCATATAATCATAACAACAATTATAGAATTCGCCCACATGTAAATTTTAATTTATGAATGACTTTTAACTAAGATGATCCTATGCAGCACATGCTCTTAATATGAGTTATAATTTAGCGAAATATATCAACAGTCAAAAGTTGAAAATTAACGTTAAATTTTAAAATATGAATGACATTAAACTAGGATAATCCTATGCAGCAACGCACACAGTAGGATTCATAGTTTAGCCAAATATATCAACAATCAAAAGTTGATTATCATTTTTATCAAGGAGATTTTAACAAAAAAAAAAAAAAAATACAGACATTTAACCCAAATTAAATCTATATTTATATGTGTAAAATTGATTTAACTAAATAGTAAGGATATCCATAAACTTGTGCAATTTGAAGAATATGTTTTAAATTTTGATTTTTAAAGTTATTTGAACAAAGATTATTAATTCTATGTGCGAAATTTAGTAAAATATTTACAAATACTGATTTATGTATACATGACAAATAGTTAGTAAATAAGTTAACCTTAAAAGTAAAATCATTTCGCTTGTCATAAATGTCAAACAAAAGTTTATTATCTTTAAGAATTATCTTAAGATCAAGAAAATTAATTTCATTATTTGCCATAACATTGAAACTATAAGTTAAATTTTTATGATATTTTATAGGTAATAAATAATTTGAATTACTATTAAAATAGAAGACAATAATGTCATCTATATAACGGTACATTTTACAATTAGCAATATTAGAGTTACGTTCATAATAATATAAATACAATTCTGCAAGAATTGAAGAAACAATGCCACCTCGAGGGAGTCCACAGCTTTGTATATATATAGTATCATTAAAAACAATATAATTATAATGGAGAATAAATTTAGTTAATGTTTTAAAGTAATTTAACGAAATTTTATTTTTTAATTTAATAGAATCCTTGTATTCCTTATACAATAAATTTACTATCTTGAACATATCGTTAATATCAATGTTATTAAATAAGTCATTAAAATCAAACGTCTTCATGTATTTTATGTTATTTAAATTTTTAATATTATTGACAAGTTGAAAACTATTTTTTATGCTATACAAATTATCTTTTTGTTTTGTAAGTTCAAACAATTTAGTGAGAATACTTAATAAAAATTTGCTTGCATTATTGTTATAAGTATTACAACCGATTGTTACAGTTCTAAATTTTAAAGGAGTTTTGTGGAATTTAGGTATAACAACAATGTATGGATAATTAAAGTTATAGTTTTTAATTTTTAGTAATTTATAAAATTGAAATATATGTCGATTATTAATGATTTTATCTAGATTAGTTATTTTAAAATTTAAATTTGTATTTATAGCTTTAGTTATTAACTGCGAATAATAATATTTGCAGATGAAAGCATAATTGTTTGGTGATTTATCAACATATGTAATAATAAATTTGTTTTGTAAATTCGTTATTTCACTATTTAGTTGTTTAAAATTAAAATTATATATGTCCAAATTCCTATGAAGTTCAGCATTTAAATTACTTAAAACATTTAATTTCCATTCATTAAAAAATTCAAGAGGTTTATTATAATCTATTGATATTTTATATATAAAAAGGTCAAGATCCAGATTAAATTGTTTTAAAATAGAAAAAATTGTATAACATGAAGGTAATCGAAATTTAGTCCCATTAGTCTAACATTACGCAAGTAATCATTCTCTACAATATTAATATCCCCTGTAATAATGTGACCATGTACCTTATCTACATAATTGCTATAATTAGGATTATTACATAAGCAAGGAGGTTTATCATTTGATGTTAGAAATTTTGCAAATTTATTGTAATTGAAAATCCTACGTCCTAATGTAACGTTGTATTTGTATGATTTATGTATTGTAAAATTTTTTATGGGGAATTTGTTCTCAATGTTATTAATTACATTGTGTATATTTATTTTATTAAGTACAATATTGGAAAAAGTAATTATAAGTAGAGTGTTGTTAGTTTTTTTGTAAGTGTTTTTTGAAATTTTTACATTAAGTTGATTAATTCTAAATAATAAAAGATCAAAATAAACATCACTAAAATGTGGCGATAGATTTAATGATAAAAAAACTTTATAATACTTGTTAAGATTTTTCTTTTTGATCCAAAAAATATTTTTCCTAATATCAAGCCATTTGTAAGAATTATTGAATTCATATTCCAAATTAGATAATTGCCGTTCAATATCATTACTAGAGATATATTGTGAACTATTACAATTTTTACCCCTTTTTGTACGTGTAGTTTTTGTATTTGCTGTATGATTTAATATAGCATAAGTGCTACTGTAATGTTCATGTTTAGTAGTATTAGTATAAACAAGGTTTGTACGATTAAATAATTTAGAATTAAGACCATAAGGATATAATGAGTTACGAGATTTGATAAAAATTGATTCATAAAGTAGTCTATCAGTGAAATTTCTGTGCATACTTAAGATTTTTATTGTAATATCTTTAAAGTCATGTTGTCTAAAGTGCATGTGCTCAACATTTATAGAATTATTTTTAATAATATCCTGTCTATGTTGATTGATTCTGTAGTGCAATGGATTACATTATATATATATATATATAACCATTAAATGAACTTTACAACCACCAACAAAAAGTGTGAAATTATGAATAAAAGTAAAATAACTAATTGACAACAATACACATCCCCCATCAAACTGAACAAAGATACCAAAAACATAGTATTTAAAAAAAAAAGGCAGAAATTGAATAATGGCAACTTGTGGAATTTAGACAGAATCTTTAGGTCCCAAATGACTAAATTTCCACGAATAAAATGTGTGGTTTCATCTTCATATTAGCCATAAAATAGCTAAAGAATATGATTTTGGGATAACCACACCAAGAATGTAGAGAAATACACATACACAATGAAACAACAATTAAGTTAAAAATAAAACATGATTAAAAAGGATTGAGCGAAAAAAATATATAAACATGATATATATATATTATATGTGTGTGTGTATACGAATAGATACATTTGTATGTGGGTATATGTATGTATGTGTAATATGTTTGTATTATTTATAAGTTTAAAGCAATTACTAGTTTAAAAATACGTTTTGAAAAAATTTCAAGTTAACAAAATATGTTAAAAAAAAGATTGGAAGAGACAGAGAAAAATGGAAAAGATCGCTCAAAAATATTTTAATGGGTCAAGGAAACCCACTGTTTAGTGGAAATTCCTGAAGAAGAAGAAAAAAAGATTTGAATAAATTTCAAACTAATAAAAAAAAGTTAAACATTTGAAAACTTTTCAAGTTAATTAAAATTTTTAAAAAAATGTTTCAAATTAATTAAAAATGTATAAATTGAAAAATTTAAACATTTGAAACATTTTTAAGTTAATAATTTTTTTTTTTGTGTCAAGTTAATAGAAAAGTTTTAAAAATTTATATATTAATAAAATAAAGTTTTAAAAATTTATATATTAATAAAATAAAGTTTTAAAAATTTCACAAAAAAAAAGTTTTTTAATTATTTGCAACTAAACAAAATAAATAAATGATTTGCAACTTAACAAAAATATATTTATATGTTTATGTAAGCGAATATATATTTATTTGTATGCACATGCATGTATGTATATACATGTATGGTATTTAAAACTTTAAAAATATTGCCAAGTCGATAAAAATTTATAAGTTTTAAAAATTCACAAGTTAGCAAAAGAGGTTAAAAAAGAGGTTTTAAATTATTTACAACATATCAAAAAGATATATATGTTTATGCATACATGTGAATATATATTTGTGTATATGTGTGTGTATGCGAATATATACGTATTATTCATAAGTTAGCAAAAAATTAAAAAAATATTTTTTAAAAATATCTCCAAGAAAGTCAGAATGGTTTTAAAAATTATTAGCATATATATATTATATATTCATTTATTTTAAATAATAGATATAGAAGGCCGCACTGTGATTCACAAAACTTATTTTCTAGTATAATTTCAATACACTATAGAAATTGTGGTAATGTTCTTACATATACTGTTTTATTTACTGAAGGATAATCAATATATAATTTTTTCAAATAATTCTGTATCTCAAAAATATGCATGGTTTTATTATTAATTACTGAGTTTTTACTTGTAATTATTGTTTAATATATTTTAAGGATTTTCTATAAACTTTAAAGGTCTCAATTTTAAATTACTGTAACCGTGGATGTTCATCCATCTTGCGATATATTTGTTCACGTGCGCCTATTTCAAATGCTGTTAGGCCGCGTGGTTGAATCTCGTGTAATGCAACATGGTATGTGCGTAAATTTTGTTTTTTATCCATTTTTCATCTGCTTTTTTATAGTTTTCTTTTTTTAGGGTTTCGTTTATCTCACGAAACCCTATTACTCCCGCTTGGTTGTCTGTCTGTCACAGAGCCGGTTCTCAGAAACTATATAACTTACAGGCATAAAATTTTGTGTATATATAGCTGAATACCTACTATGAAGCTCAAAATCATAAAATTTTAATAAATCGTATTATTTTAATATAAAGAGATAAAAAAAAACATAAATCTAAAAGCTTTTTCCTATTATATTTAAACATTTTTCGTTATAGCAGTAGCCAACAATTAAAAATCCACAATAAAATTCTTTCAGTTTCTTAAAAAAGTTTCACCCATTGAAAAAAATATTAATATGACGTCATATTGGTAATAGAACGAATATTTTCAAACATTTCTCAATAATACAAGGAATATGAGTATGTGTAAATACAGAAAGCAGCTTAATATCACGTCATTAGAGAATTAAAAAGAAAATTAATCTGACGTCATATTTGAAGTTTCAAATGTCTGAGAATAATACAAAGAGAGTATCAATATGAGTAATAGAGAATAATAAATATATGAGTTTAAAAACGTATTGATTCATGATAAAAACCTGATTATGGAAATATTGGCATATTTTAACATTTTGAAGGTCTTTATACAACATGCTTAATTTTGAAATAGATTTTTTTTTAAATATCCCTACTTCCAGATACAGTTATTGGAATGCCGTAAAAAGAGCACTGGAAAATATGGCACAGTAAAAAACGGCTTCCGAAAAAAAGTAGCACTTCTATTGACTTCGAAGCAAAATTGAACTAGACATTCCATTTTTTCAAAAACAGCTGAAAATATTATACTGTGTTACAAACCAAAATTCAGTCACTTCCTATAATGTCATCGCATTTCAAACAAAACAAAGATAACATGATGAAAATCTCACTAAAAGATCGTCATCATTCTTAAAAGTTTACACAAAAATTCGGGTTCAGCTCGTAGTTAGTGGGGCACCCTGTAATTTTTAATGAATACTGTACAAAAAAATGTTTGTCTTGACCGCATTACATCTCCTCAAAGTTTGTTCCAAAATTTTAGGAAGAACCTGTATGTTCCCAAAATAACCGATCACTCCAGACACCACTATCAAACGAAAATATATTGTGCTGTCCTTTTAAAAAACCCCACTTTTTGAAATTTTCTCTGTATAAAGTCTAATAAAAATGCACAAAAATAAAACATGGGTAAATTTTTACAGCTGGTTCTGACTAAGATTTTATTGTTGAGCATATTTTCATTTTACCACTGTATTATAAAATGACAGCCAATTAATCAGGAATTTGAAAAAAAAAAACACTTTTGAAAAAATAACCCGTTACCTAAAAATAAATAAATAAATAAATAAAAACTCACACCTGACATTATCATTTGAAAATTTAACCTATTAATGGTTTGAAATAAAAAAAGATACAATAAAATATGCATTAAAATATGTTACATCATTCTAAAATTGTATTACAACAATATATATATATATATATATATATATATATATATATATATGAATTATATAACCATTAATGAAACACCAACAGAAACGTGAAATTATGATTTAGTAAGTAATAATTTATTGACAACGAAATTGTAACCCCAACACAATGAATATAGATATGAAATACTTATTTAAAAAGAAGAAATTAAATTAAAAGTCCCAAATGCATAAATTCCACAAATAAAATGAGTGGTTTCATCATCATATTAGCCTTAAAATTGCTAAAGAATGTGATTTTGGGACGACCACTCATAGACAAAGAATTAACATGTGAAAAAATCTTAAAGTTCAAAAAATAAATACAATATTAATACAATATTAAAAAGGATAGAAACCTTACCCAAAATTATGAGAAAAAAACATGATAATAGATCTTTAAGTAATAAAATCAATGAGATGAAAATGGATGTTGGTGCAGAACATTGACCAGATATGTGAAATAACTATACAAAGGCAATGAATTGCAAAAAAAAAAATTCCAAATGTTGCCAATAACATTTTTGGAAGATTAAAAACTTGTTGCCAAAATAATTATTAGAAAATGAATTACTTGGATATATGGAATAGTTTAAAGCAACACAAACCATGGTGCTGCCATCCATGATATGAATATGCAATGGAAAAATTAATATTAAAAATGAAACCATTCTCTAAAGTGATAATAATTAGTTAAAAAACATAAAATATAAATGAAATTAAAAATAAATAATATATCCAATTACATTAAAGTAAAAAATGGATATAGTAATGATTAATTCTATGTTAAAAAATAAGATGTAAAGTGGTAAAATTAAGAATTAATGATTAATACTACATAAAAATACATGTACCAAGAAATGACATAGCCATTATTAAATAGCTTTGCCATAAAAGCAACATCATAAAAATTAAATTAAAGTCAAATTAAAATACTAAATTATTTGAATTAAGATGCTATGGAAT
The DNA here is from genome assembly GCA_963931845.1 of Maratus michaelseni. Classification (NCBI taxonomy): domain Eukaryota; kingdom Metazoa; phylum Arthropoda; class Arachnida; order Araneae; family Salticidae; genus Maratus; species Maratus michaelseni. Next base: position 377,460,612 of record OZ007586.1, read on the forward strand.
TAAAATTAATATTATTATTAATTAAATAATGAAATTAATAGTTACATATTATGTTTTTGCAAACAAAGTTAAAAATTAAATACACATGATACAAGTGGTTACGGAAGAACATTAATTAAAATTAATTCATATAATATATTAGCGTTTAAGGAAGTATTACATTATATTAGAATTTAATATGATATTGTCCACCGTGGGCATAAAAGTAAATATAATTAATCAAAAAACATTCTTAATAGTAATGAATAATACATTTAAAATAATTAATGAAGATTTAAATATAACTACATCAATTCACATATAAAAGTACTACATCAAAGTCCATTATAAAATGTGAATTAGCAAACGTATGTGTAAAACAAAATGCCCCCACTTTTTTTTTTTTTTTTTTTTTTGTAAATATAAATTAACCATGCGTTTTTTCCATACACATATATATACATATATGCATATATATGTGTATGTAGATATGTGTATACATGTGTGTGTGTGTTTTTATATATACATATATGTATATAACTGGCGTCCGGCTAACCGAAAAGTACCGGCATTCATAAAAACAAAGTTTCTTTTGCTGCCACTGATTTTCGGAAACATTTCCGAGTAGTTTTTATAGTGTAGTATCAGTTTCCACAAACCTCAATATAGGTTTTTCGAATGCCATCCATTCTCAGGTAAACATTTGCATCTTCAACAAACGTGTTTTACAAACAAACATAATAAATTAACAGCATTAATATTAACATCACAATTAATAGTATTTTGTTACTCATGCATGTTTAAATTCAATTATGCAGTTGAAAATATTTAATTGAGAATAAATAGCATCCTAAAAACTGATATTACAAAAACAGATTAATACACTATAAGAAAACTGATTAATACACTATAAAAACTACTCGAAAACGTTTCCGAAAATCAGTGTCAGCAAAAGAAACTTTGTTTTTATAAATTATTTTTTAAATCGGAAAATATGTTTTCAAAAGATAAAGAACGCTTTTCAGAATCGTGGGTGGAAAGAGGTTATTGTATGTTTTAGTTCATGGTTAAATTGTATTTTCGTAGATTAACAAACATTTATCTGTTTTTACATCTTGTTGCATTTAAAAAATTTTTTTGCTAAATCAAAAGGAGCAGAGAAAAATTATTCTTGCGGAATTGCCATGTATATATAATATATAGATTAATATTTAAGTCCTTTTCTAAAAAACAAACACTATATGACTGTAAAATTTTCCTTCTAATAGTTCTTTCACAATTTCCCTTCTGTTTTAAAATATCCATGTTAAAAAAAAAAAATTATTTATTCATGTTAATTCACTGAACAAGAATATATAGTTTATTAATTAAAAAGGTTTTTATATTATCCTTAAAAAAAGAAAAAAGAAAAGAAAAAAAATCTTAGTTCACATAATTTATTTTAGTGTAAAGTTTATTGTGAAGAGGTTGTTCATGAAAATGGAAGCATTTGTGTTTTATATGATGTAAAATTGTTTATTTTAAAATGTAACTTTTTAATACTTTTAAACCGTGAAATATAGGAGTATTCGACTAGCCGAATATTCATTATTCGGTTCGTTATTCGGCAAAACTCAATATTCTGTGCATCCGTATAATTGAGATAGTAAGTGTATCTGACTTTGCTGTGTTTTTACAGGTTCGTAATATTTGAAATAAACTTTATTTCTTTAATATGTTTTGTAATACGTGTTTAGAAACACACAGAGTTTGACCCAAGAAAATTATGATTTTGACGACCAGTTTTTCTTTGATTTCGGCCCCGAGTATAAAATGTTAAATTTGTCATAAAATTTATTAAAATGTATCAAAAACTATTAGTTTATCAAAATATTATTATGTTTTTAATTATTTCTCTTTACATTCATAATTTTTTTTAAAGGGACGCGTAGCTTTCACACATTTAATGACTTTTAAAGAAATTTTTATGATGCTTTTGAATTATTAAATTAGATATATTTTATTCTCTTTTTGTTTCTTAATATATTTTTCCTATAAATTAAAAAACTAAATGTTAAACGTTTTGAACCTATCTATATGCAATGAACATTGATCTCTATTGTTAATTTATTTTTGTTATAAATAACTACACAGTTAATAATGAATAAATATATGTGTTTAGCCATTGAAAAACAATAAAATATATAGTGGTTGAATAATGTTTTGATTTTGTTTCAAACAAAAAGATGTATATTCACTTGTAAGCATAAAAATATGTCTTTATGAAGTGGTATGTACTTATGAATAAAGGCATTAATAATTTATTTTTATATATGCACTGACAGAGCGAAGGAAGGGTGGGGGGATTAAAACATTTCTCGTGTAATTTAAAATGTATAAGATAAATATAAAAACTTCTGTGTTGCGAAGAATAACTGATTTGTAAAAATAAACAACCAAAATAAAAGTAAAAAATATTATTTTTGAAATAGCATTAAACTGTTTAATGTATGAATTGCTTAAAAAAAGGGCACCGCAGGCTTAAACTAGTGTTTATATATATTAACAGTTTCCTAGAGTCAAAAATTTGGACAATAATCTAGAATATTACGTTAGAAAAAATATATAAATATCATTTATATTACAAAATATAATTTCTAAAAGTGTATGGGATACAGGTCCTTTTTTAATTTCTTTAAGCATCTAATTTTTTATAAATCTCAAAATTTTATTATTCGAATAAATATTTCAAATGATACATTTCATGTGAAATTTCCTTTCATTTTCTTTCTTGTTGTCATATCTAAAAAAAGCTAAGTAAAAATAAATATGTTTTGATGAAAGTATATTAATTCGGAATTTTTAATATATGTTTTTTACATACAAAAGTGGTATGATATTCATCCGAGAATATGCATATTTTCTTTTTTAATCCTTAATTGCATGATTTTTTCTTTTACAACTGTGTTTTTTTATACATATAATAAATATTAGACACCAGAAATTTTAAGATAGATTTTTAACTTTGTTCAGCAACATAGTTCATGGGAAATTTACTGGATTAATATTTCTATATAAATATAGTGGTGGCGAAGAAGTTGATTTATTTATTAAAAGTTAAATAAAAAGTGATGGAAATTTACATCATTATGCATTTAAGGGTTAAGCATGAATTTTGAACACAAGCAAAATTTTATACAATCATATTTTTTCACATAAATTGAAACATATATATGCATTTGGATAATGTAAATACAGGTAGTACATTGTCAATAGATTAAATGTAATATACACAGGAAGCTTTTGCTTGTGAAAGTAACACATCACTTTAAAATGAAACGGTCATAAAAATTTATAAAACTAAATATTTCAGCATGATTGTGTTATTAGTGACAATTTTCTCTAATTTTTCATGTTAACTGTATATTTAAAAATCTATTTTTTTCTTCTGAAAATACGTTTTTATTATTATGCATATTGTCATAAAATTAAAACAGCAGTAATTTAATTTTAAGAACATAAAAAAAGAAAAATGTTTAAAAACAAATTTATTCAATACAATTCATTAAATTAATTATAAGTTTAAGAATGAAAATCCATATTTTCCTTTAAACATGATGTCATTTTTACCATCCGATATTTTTCCACCATAATGAACATTCCACCTTAATAAAACATTATTCTTTTATTTTTCATGTGAAAATTAGCAAACAAGAATTAAAAAGAAGGAAACATTATAATATAGTAATAGTTACAAATAAAGTAAGAGTACAGTTTTTTTAAAAAAAATTATTAGAAAGAGCTACAGCGCCCAAAAATTTTGTGTAACACATAGACAGACTTCAGAAAAACAGATAGCCTTTTTCCAAAAATAGTCACATTGCATTCAGGACGTCCAAAAAAATTTAATAATTTGTATGTTTTGCTTTAAGCGAGTTATTTCACTTCATATATTGAGGAAAAAGGAAAAAAAGAAAAGGAAAGAAAACTGCATACTCACATGAAAACCAAATAGTTCATTAATTATACCATTCTAAACCTTTCCCAAACGTAAAATTTGCTGCGTCACTGATATTATATGTAAAAATTAATAGCTTAAATTTATCTCATGAGAGGGATTCGGTTTCGTTTAAAACCGAAACACGAAATATAGCGTAAATTCGGTTTCAACCTACAACATACACTAATTATGAATTTGTCAATTAATTACTAAATTAAATGAATGCATGAAAATTAAGAATTCAGAAAAAATCCGCACAAATTAACAATTCCACACATATTTGAATCAATAGACAATTTACTGATCATTGATTATAAAGTTAAATTCTGTTTCATTTCTTGGGGAGAGGGGGAGAGCAAAAAGTGTTTAAGAAATAACAGTAAATTAATAAACTTTTCGCAAGCTCAAGAACAAATAAGTTTTGATTTCTTCATACGATAAAGCAGTGTATTTTTCATTTACATATAAACAAAGATAACTTAATAATTTATAAGTTTTGTTTGATTTAAATTCCTTGCATTTACTGGACTCCACTGTGATTTATGAGATTTTCTTTAACTAAATATTATTAAAGATTATTTAAAAATACATATTGTTCACTTACTTGTATATTCTTGTAACCGGTATTGCAGGATTCGACTTTATTTTTTCTATCCTACTACTTTTAAACTCAAGTGCGGCTATTTCATTTGAGCTTGACTCATGATTATGTGTAAATTTTCCGAATTTGAAAAATTCGTTGTTGTTTAAGATGAGTCTAGCTTTGCAGGTTGTATAGCGAGAGCATCGCCAATACGTTTTATTCCCATATTTGTTATCTTTTTGGAATAAATAATCTTTATATATCGCATTTTTTTTATTTTTTAGCGAATTTATAAAGCGCACTACCATTGTGGCTGTGACACAAAGCTGAACTGTGGCAAAAATCAAACCTTGTAAGAATCCTACAAAGAAAATAAGAAAGAAAGAAAGAAAATCCGTGGGAAGATACTTTTCACAGAATTTTCTAGTTGTTTTTGCCTTAATACCATTTTATTGGTCAGTGGACATGAAACATCAAATAATACTAAACCTTGCTTAGAAAAGCAATAAAACGATAAATTTTACTCCAACAAGTTCGCCGACAGCTCTCGCCGCAGGCTTCTTTTGCGTCCCTTCTAAACCCCTCTTTCTAAACCCCTTCCATAGCAATAAACCTGTGAGGGTGGGGTTAGTATTTGTCCAATTTAGACCTGGTAGATGACAGTATGAGAGTCCTACACAACCCCCTATATTTCCCCGTCTTTATTGCTTTCCACTGGTAAGGAATTTGACTAGAATGGAACAAACCGTTCAAGTGTCCTTCAGCAAATGACTAATTAGGAGGACCACTATGCATCTTACAAAAATCGTTCGTTTGCTTAAGCTTTGAACTTAATTGCAAATTTGGCTTAAACTATTTTTCGTAAATAGTGGTAACCGCTACTCATAATTTTAGTTTAATGTTATAAAGAGTGACAATTAAGTTAATTATAATGTTTGGAACCACTTGCTTTGAAATCGGAAAAATAGTTGCTGAGATATGGAAACGGAGCATAGTTAGAGAAAAAACCTTGAAGGACGGGCCGGGAGGGGTGGGGTGGGGGTTGTTCAATTGGCCTTCAGCAAATAACTAATTAGGAGGACCACTATGCATCTTTCAAAATTCGTTCGTTTCCTTAAGCTTTGAATTTAATTACAAATTTGGCTTAAACTGTTATTCGTAAATAGTGGTAACCGCTACTCATAAGTTTAGTTTAATGTTATAAAGGGTGACTATTAAGTTAATTATAATGTTTGAAATCACTTGCGTTGAAATCGGAAAGATAGTTGCTGAGATATGGAAACGGAGCAGAGTTAGAGAAAAAACCTTGGAAGACGGGCCGGGAGGGGTGGGGTGGGGTGGGTTGTTCAAGTGGCCTTTAGCAAATAACTAATTAGGAGGATCACAATACATCTTTAATGATTGATTCATTTGGTTAAGCTAGGAATTTAATTTGAAATTTGGCCGACACTATTATTCGGAAATTATGGTAACTGCTTTCTATAAATACACCTTGAAGTTTAAATGTAATTAGACCCTTGCCCCTCTTCATTCCCGCAAATATAAAAAACAGTCTGTTAAATAAAGTTTTAATCTCCATCATGATAATAAATGTCATGTAAAAAAGAAAAAAAAAAACTTAAACCCGACTAATTGTCATGAAGAAAAATATGCCTGCAAAATATTTCAATCAGTGGGACGTATGTGTAATTTGTCATGCACAGGTGACGCGACAATCGCATGGCTCCTCTACGTTGATAACTTCAATCCATGTTCACACTATTTAGTTAGAAATCCTTATTTTTGCATCGCTACTCTGGTTTATTTAATTACTTCTGTGAAGAATCGATGCAACCAACCAGTGAACCAACCAACCCAAGATAATAAAAGCGTATTTTTAATGAGAGTTCTTTGTGCATTTTAATTAATATTTCAGAAAGTAATTAAAATATTAAAATTCTGAAGTAATGTTGCAACAGGAGAGGGTTTGGACTACCTAAATCTAAATTTCCAGCCTTCTAGGTGGGCCAGATTTTTCTAGCCATCGCCAACAGACACACACACACACACAGACACCCAGACACACAGAGCGAAACTTTCTTTTATTAGTTTAGATAATTGCTTGTACTACCTATTTCAAACAGGCGTTATATTATTTTTAAAAACACACTAAAAAACAGTGCACACGTCCAAAAGTTCTAAAATGTACCTCCAAACCAATCTCAAATTTAGTCTCTCTCTCTATACACACACACACACACACACACACATATATATATATATATATATTGTGATTTTTTTAATATATCTTTTAATATTTTTCCAGCATTTCGCGCCTACTCTCCTTAGTATTTTCTTTCCCATTTTGTAATTTCTATACATTATAGCAGCGCTGTTTGTTTTCAGTTTATTAAATTTGGTCCTATAATGCATTTAATAGGATTACAGTGATTTAGAAGAATATTTCTGTAAATAGAAATATGTAGATAAGATTTAAAATTAGTAAAATTAATTACATTAAATCAAAAATCATTTCTTTTATCATAAGGATTGAATATTAACGTTTTATTAGGTAGAATAGTAATGTTAACATCCTTAAAATTAATAATAGAATTATTTAAATTGGTAGTACTTAGTTCTAGATTAGGTGGATAAGCTACAGGAAGAACTATAGATTTATTATCATTGAGAGAAAAAAATAATTATGTCATCTATATATCTACTAGTGTAAATGCCTGTCCTAGGACGGTGGGTAAAAATTCTGTTTTTCACTTAAAATTTGAAAAAAACTGATATAAATAATTGACAATATGGAAGCGCTTACATGAGCAAAGTTCGGCTACTTTATGTTATCATAAATACACTTCCTTTCAAGAGGTGTCTCAACATCTGCCATATATTAATAAAACAATTTATGCAAAAAGCATTTTTTCTCTGTACGCTATAAACAACAAATTTTAGCTAAAGCATATGAAATATCGAAAAATATTTCAAAACAAACTAATCTATAATTGTTGCAGTTGCCAGATCATTTCAAATAAACTTTCGATGAATTTAAAAAAATGAATGACTTACCATACCACATAGCTTATTGTTTGTTCACAGAAAATTTAACCACGATGATTTGATATGAACTATTAAAAATCACAAAATGTAAATATCGACTTTTTTTTAATGCAAGCTTTGACTTTTACCGTAGTTGATTTGCGCCGCGAGAAAGAAACTTTCGTTTTTTTTTTTTCAATGAATCACAGAAGTGAATGACTCGCTACCACAGTTTCTTTTTTACTTTGTTGTTTACACTTTACGCTGCGTTTGTTTTCAACTCGATTTCTGAAATGGTTTTTGACTACGCAAATCATTGAAATTTTGTTAGTTTTGAACAAAATTATGTTCAACAGAAAGTAGTTTAGGTAGAAAAGATTTGTATTTAAGCAGATACGTTTTCTCATACATGTCTCAAATCGAAATTAAGCCTAACGTGGCTCCATCTTATCGAGATTGGTAAGATTTATGGGTTCGCCCCGGAATCGTTACACTGTGTTTTATTATATAGAGATAGAGTAAAATAGTATTGTTAATAAAATTTCTTTCATTTAAATAAAGATATGTCTGATAACACGCTAAAAGTGGCTGTGCTTTAAGGAATGCTTTGATGCTGAATAAAATTTGCATTATTTTGGAATATATAGTTATGAAATAATAAAAAAAAATAGTTAAAGATTTGAAGTTATCAACATCCATATTATAAGGTAATTGTAATGTTGGGAAATAGTCTATAAATTATGCATTAATAGTAGAATGTAAATATGATAAAATAATATTATTGAATAGTCCTTCAAGTAAAATGTAATAATATTGTTCACGTTTATTAATGCCTGTATTTTATCTACTAATACAAAATTCTTTTTATACAATGAGTGTTGTATTTTTTAATAGTTAAATCATAAATTTGGTTAAGAATATTTAAATATAGCGTATTAGCACGTGTATTATAAGTATTCCATCCTACAATGACAGTGTGGAGTTTTAAAGGAGTTCTGTGAAACATAGGAATCAAAACAATGTATGGATAATTCAAGTTTTTCATTTTAAGCCCTTAAGAGCCTACACTAGTCACGCGACGAAACGCTCAAGCTAATGTTAAGTCTATGGGAAGGTTCTTGGCAGATTTCTCACTCGCATTTTAATATTTTTAAATGATTTTTTTTGCATAGGATAGCTGAGGTCGATATCTAACGTTGTTAGTTTTTACTTTTTTGATTTTGGTTACAGTTTTTTTTTTATAAGCGGACATTTTCAATTTTGGAACCGGTTGGAACCGGTTCTGAAAGTAAAAGTACCCTTATATAAAAAAAAAACTGGAACCTAAATCGAAAAAGTAAAAACTAACAACGTTAGAGGTCGAAGTCAGCTATCCTATGCAAAAAAACATCATTTAAAAATATTAAAATGCGAGCGAGAAATCGTGCAAGAATCTTCCCATAGACTTAACATTAGCTTGCGCGTTTTTTCGCATGACTGATGTAGGCTCTTAACAGTTTTGCCCGAGCGCCGCTCGAGCAAGAACAGTTTGCTTGCTACATTACTCAAAGCTTTTGGAAACCACTAATTTTTAACTGTAATCTTCGCTTTATTAATTAGCAGAAAATTTTAGACTATATCAGACAAATATTTTGATACGGAAAAAGTGATGTTTTGTGCATATTTTTTGTATATTGTGTCAGAAAAAACGAAACTGTTAAGGCGAGTAGCGTATGATAACTTAAGAAGTGTCTATTGCTGTCTCCTAATGAGACATTATAAAGTGTGAAAATATTATACGATGTGATTGCATTTGTTAAAAGGCAACGATAGTAATATTTTCAGATGATAGCATAATTATTAGCAACTTTATAAACACTTAGGGCATCCAACCCGGGCTTCCCGGGATAGAGAATAAATCTGAAAACCATTTTTTTTTTTTTTTTTTTTTTTTTTTACTGAAAACTCTAATAGATTTTTTACATTTAATAATTTTTCTTAGATTGTCCCTTAACAACGCCAAAGAGCATTTTTATATGAAATATGTCAATTATATATTCAAATAAAATATTGAATTTTATTAAAAGCAGTAATTTCGCATTTGCCTCACGCCAGAAGTTAATAGCCGAAGATATCGCTAAAAATTTCGTTATCTACAGCAGTTTTTTTTATTATGATAATTTCAGCGGTTTCAAGCGGTTTTTTCAATTACATGTCTGTTAAATTTGTATTTTATTTATACTATTTGAATCATTGCTTAGTAAAGTTTTAATTTCGTTATTGAATATTAGCTGGAAACAAATGCTGAACTTTTTGTAATGTTTAAAGTATACAAACGGATTAATATTTTGTAATCGTCTGCAAGCGATAGAGATAGATTTTAAAAAAATCATGTGTGAAATTTAATTTAAATGTTATAAAAAATTAGTAAATTGCGATACAGTTTTCAAACAAATTGCATTTGAAAGTAGATTTTTTTCCCTATATAACGGTGTAAAATTTTTTAATGTGCGATGTTCAGAAATTATAAAATTGCAGTAGTAAAATTCGCAAAACGAAATTTCATCGTCAACTGTTGCCATTCGCAAAATGACGTCAGCGTTACGCACGGACACGTTTGTCCTTTATAATATAGATATGTAATGATGAAATAGTTTTGAAGTTTAAGAATATGCTGTTTAAGTGTAGAAAAAGAAATTGAATTTTTAGCTATATGTGATTTCTGTAAATACTTTTGTAAAAGAATAATGACATTATGCTTCCAATCTGAAAAGTACTCTATGGGTTTATTATAACTGATAGCGTCTTTGTAAATAATTAAATACAGATCATATATGTGTTGTTGAATAATGGACTGTGGATGTGACTATGAAGGTATGCAATAGTTAGTGCTAAAGCGTATTAAAGATCTTAAATGAGAATGACTGAGTATGTCCCTAGACTAATAGGGTATTTTAATGTACTTTTAAGATTGACACTATGAAGTAGAAATTTGCTATGTTCATTGTTTAAAATATGATTAAGTTATACTTTTTTTTAAATACCGGGTTGGTAAAGGTAATAATTAATTGTGAATTACTTTTATTTAAGTTAACATTGAGGATACTAAGCCAAAAGTGGAGAAAATCAAAAAATGTATCACTAAAGTGGGTAATGAATGTGTTAGAAGTGAAATCCTTCAGATCCTGACTGATGTGTAACATTGGAATAGCAAAGATAAATTTGCGAAAAGTAATCCAGTTATAGCTACTGCATAAAGATGATTGTATTGTTTTAAACAATTTTTTGATGTGAGTATTAGTAAACTTTTGATAATTAAATGAGTAACCTCTTTTAGTACGTGTAGCTTGTTTGTTTAAGTTAAGATTAAGTAAAGGGTAGAGTGAATTGTAATTGAGTGTATGTGGTCATGTGGCATGTACAAGGTGAAGTTTAAGATTTGGTTTAGTCCATATGGATAGAGTGAGTTGTAGTATTTAATGAATGTGGACTCTTAAAAAAGACGTTTCATGGTATTTGTTGTGGATGTTAAAGATAGTAACAGTCATATTATTGAATCTGTGCAACTTTAAGTGCTTGTACTTAACATCTTAGTTATTTGCTGAGCGAGGGCTTTTATAGTTTTTGATTGCAGAACGATGCAGATTAATATGTTTATGAAGTGGTTGACCAGTTTGACCTATGTATTGCATATTGCAAGAATTACATTTAATACTGTAAATTATATTCTAAGTTTTACGAATATTAATTTGGGAATAATTATTAACAATTTGTGATTGTTCCTGCATGAGAGCAAGTCAAACAACGTGAAGAGGGGCAATTGCTAAAGATGTGGTGAGGGAGAGGAAAATATGTATAGTGGGATGACGATCCATGACCAACCCTATAATTAACCATGTTTCTGAGCATTACGCTAAGATTTAACACAGCCTAAATTGCCAGTCGCTAATAATTTTCTAAGAACTGCCATAATGAATAATAAAAATTATAAACATAATAAAAACACATATAGTGAGTAGATTATATAAATGGAGAACAAATAATAGAGTAAAATGAGAATATATTATAGCTAACTGAGATAGAGATAAAAATATAAGTTTAAAACTACATTATATAAAGATTTTTTAACCTTTTTTGAATATATATATACAGGTGGTTATCAAAATAATGGAAACACTTGTGAATGAAAGGGACATTTAAGAATTCCCTTCGTAAGCATTAAAATATAATCTTAGCTACCAGATTTTTTTTAATATAAAAAGTACATGTATTAGGTAGTATGAGAGAGCTCTAGAAGAGTTGTCTAAGTTTCGATTTTTTTTGTCAGAAGCGTAAAATGTCAGACCTCACAGATTTTCAAAGAGGCCAAATTGTAGGAGCCCGACTAGCTGGAGCAACAGTGACCGAAACATCCCAGCTTATAGGCGTTTCTAGAGGTACGGTGTCTAAAGTCATGACAGCATACACACAGCGCGGAAAGACAAGCTCAGCAAAGCAAAATAGTGGACGGAAGGAGAAGCTGAGTGAAAGAGACCGACGGGTATTGAAGCGGATTGTAATGTCTAAAAAGAAAACAACTGCAGCCAAAGTGACCGCAGAGCTCAATGAGCATCTGGATTCTCCAGTGTCAACAATTACAGTTCGGAGATACCTTCATAAAGAGAACATTTACGGCAGAACAGCAATTCCCAAGCCACTTGTCACAGATGCTAATGCCAAACGTCGTGTAGAGTGGTGCCACAACCACAAAACCTGGTCGATTGATAAGTGGAAGACTGTTATATGGTCAGATGAATCATCTTTCACACTTTTCCCCACAACAGGACGGGTACATGTCTGGAGAACACCTGCACAAGCGTATGATCCTGATTGCCTCCGTCCAACTGTCAAGCATGGAGGTGGATCGGTCATGGTATGGGCAGCCGTGTCATGGTTTTCTGCTGGTCCAATCGTAACCCTGAAAGGAAGGATCACTGGGGAGAAGTATAGAGAAGTTTTAGCTGACCAGGTCCATCCCATGATGCAAATTTTGTTTCCTGCAGGAGATGGAATTTTCCAGGATGATAATGCCCCTATTCATGCAGCCAGAGTTGTCCAATCATGGTTTAATGAACATGAGGATGAGGTGGAACATCTACCTTGGCCCGCACAGTCCCCAGACCTCAACATAATCGAACCATTGTGGTCTATTTTAGAGCTGCAATCCGGAATCGATATCCTCCACCGGCATCTCTCACGGAACTTTCACGATATCTCCATGAAGAATGGTACAATATTCCTCTGAACACTATTCAGAATTTGTATGATTCGATTCCCAGGCGAATCCAAGCTGTATTACATGCCAAAGGCGGTCCTACGCCATATTAATAAAGAATTCCTTCAAAATCTAGGGTGTTTCCATTATTTTGATAACCACCTGTATATATATATATATATATATATATATATATATATATATATATATATATATATATATATATATATATATATATATATATTACTTTGGGCTGTTTAATAGCCTCTGCTTGTTAACTAGGAGAAGACCCTTTAAATGCCTCAGAGGAGGACTTAAAGGAATCGACTGGGAGCAGAGACTTAATGTCCAATCCGCACCTTCCATCGGTGCAGCCTGTTAGTACTCTTGCCTAGTGCATGGGGAACGAACGCGGATGGGCTTCCTCCAACCCGCTTGGCCAGCGTGGAGGAATTTGGCCACCTCCCCCCTTATTTTACCATGAATTCACAAAACAAATCACGGCCCTCAATTCCCGGCAGTCTGCATGTTCCTGATTACGGCAGCGATCAGAAAAACATGAAGACAGAGGGTGCTAAGAATCACCGGGCTCGGCTTGGCTGCCATAAGTTGATGACCTTGGCTACGTATAATGGACGATCCTTATCTTCTGAAAGTCGTTTACAGGAACTTGAAGAAGAATTAGAAAGAATCAACTGGGACATTCTAGGATTATGCGAAGTAAGAAGAAAAGGTGAAGAGAAGATTGATCTTGCCAGTGGACATGTATTGTACTACAGAGGTACAGAAGATGGAAAAACAAGTGGTGTAGGATTTCTGATTCATAAAAGGTGGAAGAATCAAATCGTAGAATATGATAGTGCATCAGATAGAGTTGCAAGGTTAGTTATACAAGTGTCAAAAAGATACAAGCTGCAAATTACCCAAGTTTATGCACCAACAATTAGCTATACTGATGAAGAAATTGAGGATTTCTATGAAGAAGTAGCTTCAATGCATCAAAAAGGAAAATGCTACATAAAATTAATAATGGGAGACTGGAATGCTAGAATTGGGGAAAAAAAGAAAGGTGAATTCTCAGTAGGAAATCATGGATATGGGGTGCGTAATGAAAGAGGAAACAGATTGATTGAATTTGCAGAATGTGAACAGATGTATATCATGAATTCATTTTTCAAGAAAAAGCCACAAAGAAAATGGACATGGCGTAGTGCAAATGGCTCAACAAGTGAAATCGACTACATCTTGACAAACAAAAAGCATCTTATTCAGGATTGCAGCGTTCTCAATAACTTCAATACAGGAAGCGATCACAGGTTAGTTAGATGCAAACTGCTTTTAAATACTAAAGTGGAAAGAATGAAGCTTTTGCAATGCTCAAAGAAATCAGTCGATATTATAAATCTCCAGAAACATAAAGAAGAATTTAATTTAGAACTTAAAAATCGTTTTCAAGTACTTCAATCAATCTTAGAAGAAGAACAAGATGTTACAGTAATGAACAAGAAAATAACAAATACTCTACAAGAAATTGCAAGGACGATAGCTGGTGAAGTACAAGTAAAGCAAACAAAGAAAATAACAGAAGAAACAAGAAGATTGATGAAGAAACGCAGAGAATTTAAAATGAAGAAAAACTATCCTAAATCAAGAGTTGAATATGCAGAATTATGTAAAACGGTAAGAAAATGTGTTACAGAAGATATCAGAAAATTTAACTGTGATCTTGTCAAAAAAGTTCTAGAAGATAACAAAAGTTTAAAATCAGCTAAGCGCAAACTGTGTGTTGGAAGAAAAGGTATTTTTGCACTGAAGAGAGCAGATGGAACAATCACCAAAATCAATAATGAAATAGTACACATTGTCGAAAAATTCTATAACAATCTATATAAATGTGAAGATCAAAGGGAAATCAACCTACGTGATCCACTAGTAAACATAACAGAAACTGAAGAGATAATCCCAGTGATGACAGATGAAGTTGTACAAGCCATTAGAGGCATGAAAAAAGGTAAATGCCCTGGCGAAGATGGAATTACAATTGACCTTATCAAAGAAGCAGGAGAAGAAATTGCAAAAATGCTAGCCATACTGTTTTCCAAATGTCTCGAGAAATCAGATGTACCAGAAGATTGGAATAATGCTGTGATGGTGTTACTTTATAAGAAAGGAGAAAAGGAAAACATTAAAAACTACCGTCCAATCAGCTTACTGTCAGTGATTTATAAAATTTTCACCAAAGTTTTAACGACAAGACTTGAATCAGCTCTGGACTCAGCTCAACCTAGAGAACAAGCAGGATTTCGAAGTGGATTTAGCACAATGGATCATATTCAAACAGTAAGGGAAGTTATAGAAAAACATAAAGAATATAATTTACCTCTCTGCCTTGCCTTTATTGATTATGAAAAAGCATTTGATTCGGTCTACACATCTGCAGTAATTACTTCTCTGGAGGACATTGGTATAGACAAACCTTATATCAATATCATAAAGAAGATCTACAAGAAAGCAACAGCCACCATCCGTTTGGACAAAGGAAAAGCGAAGATCAAGCTTGGAAGAGGAGTAAGACAGGGAGACACCATTTCGCCTAAGCTTTTTACTGCTGTCTTAGAAAGTATTTTCAAGAAGCTGGATTGGGAAAACAAAGGGATTAGAATAAATGGGGAATATTTAAGCCATCTCCGGTTTGCTGATGACATTTTAATTTTCAGTAATAGCCCTGAAGAATTGCAAAATATGCTAAAAGATTTGGCAGAAGCTAGCATTAATGTGGGATTAAAAATAAATTTGGAAAAGACTAAGGTGATGTTCAATTCATTTGCATCCAAAAAGAAAATCGTCTACAACAACACTGAGATTAAAGATGTTGAAAGTTATGTGTACCTTGGACAAGAAATATCATCAGACAACAGTATCATGAATGAAATCAATAAGAAGAATAAGAAATGGATGGAGTGCTTTTGGGAAGAACAATATTATTCTGAAGAGTAACATGCCTCTTTGTTTGAAAAGAAAGGTGTTTAACCAATGTGTTTTGCCTGCACTAACTTATGGAGCAGAAACTTGGACACTAACAAAACGGATGGTACAAAGATTACAAACAACACAGCGAAGTATGGAAAGATGTATGCTAGGCATAACCAGAAGAGACCGAAAGAGAATAACGTGGATAAGAAGTCAGACGAAAGTTTTTGACATCATCGAGAGAATTAAACGGCTAAAATGGAAATGGGCTGGGCACATTGCAAGAAGACAAGACAATAGATGGAGCACAAACACCCTACAGTGGTATCCCCGAGATGTAAAACGACCAAGAAGACGACCTCAAGTAAGATGGAGTGACGAAATCAGAAAAGTGGCCGGTGTTAATTGGATGACTAAAGCACTAGACAGGCAACAATGGAAAAATCTGGGGGAGACCTACATCCAGCAGTGGATTGAAAACGGTTGATGATGATGATGATGATGATATATATTACTTTAGAATAATAAAAATATATATATAGTATATATATATATTACTTATTAAAAAATTATGAAAAAATATAATAAGATATTAATTTAGTCAATTAATCGTGAGAAAAAAAAATTGTGGTCATTGTTATGTATGATTCTTTTACATGATAATTCATTATTAAAATTATTTTGTTGCTATTAAATTTATTGTTTCTATGAGATATAATTTATATTAAAATAGGATTTATATACAAATCTAAATACTAAAAACTAAATGGATATTACATTTTTTTTCATTAAAATTATTTACAAGAATTAGAAACGAGTTAATAATTATGTAATTTCATTATAATTATAATACAGGTAAATTGGTATTTGGAATAAATGGCTTAAGTTAAAGATGTAAGATATTTAATATTATGTGTATGTATACTAATTACACATGGCAAATATTATTATTAATAATTAAATATAGATTGTTTGATTAATTTGGAATAACATTGAATTTAAATATTATAATTAAATTTATTATTAATGTTAGAAAAATTATTTTTAGTGTTTGAAAATTACAATTAAATAACTCATCATTATTAAATTAATAAAAATATATGAATTCGATAATAGTTGGTAGCAATAAATTGTTTAATATATATATATATATATTTCTACAACTGTTCAACAGTCGTAAAACTGTAATCTCATCAAAAACAACTCGTTGTAAATGATCCCGCCAAGCCACAAACCTAAAACATCAGCCATAAAAAGAAGTGATATCACATAAAAAGAAGCGATATAGAAGTGCATACTCCGAGTCCCGTGTAAAAATCTATCACCACTCATAATGTTTCCAAAGGACTCGGAGTGAGGTACAGTATGTGAAAACTGCTTGGCGATCTGCAGGCTTTTATAATGTTTGCGTTTCCTGCAATTACATATGACTATATTATTTTTATTTTATTTTATTTTATTTATTTATTTATTTATTTTGTTCCGATAAAATGGTAAAAAGTTGAAGCTTCTGTGTTTGCATGTTCTTTCTTATTTATAAGCTTGAAAAATCAATTTGTTGATTTTATTTACCCTTTTTTAAACTAGAAACACCACTCTTACGAAGAAGATTTTTTAAGTAAACATGTAAAGATTTTGAGTTTGTAATATATATATATATATAATGATCATACGCATATTAATAACAATGCACCTTATAATGTTAACTGAATTGAGATATATTGAGATATATTGCAGTAATGCTAGCCTAAGCGGAATCGCATAGATCTGGGGAAAAATCCGTTCTGTCAGTTCTTTCGCATACAAAAATATTTATCAAAGTGATATAACAAAAATTAAAAATTTATTTTTTCGATTTTCAAAATTGATATACTGCGTATATTATAAAAGCCTGCAGGTCGCCAAGCAGTTTTCACATACTGTACCTCACTCCGAGTCCTTTGGAAACATTATGAGTGGTGATAGATTTTTACACGGGACTCGGAGTATGCACTTCTATATCGCTTCTTTTTATGTGATATCACTTCTTTTTATGACTGACGTTTTAGGTTTGTGGCTTGGCGGGATCATTTACAACGAGTTGTTTTTGATGAGATATCACTCCTTTTTGTAAGGTATTTAATTTCAATTATACAGATTCCATTTTTATTCAGAAAGAAAAGATTAAAAAAAAGATGAAAGAGGCAAAAAATAAAAATAATAAATAATAATAGTGATGCTATAAACAGAATTATGCATCAGAATTATACAATTTATTGAGTGACTTATTCCAATGTACATGTCGCTACCATAGCAACAGGGAAACTTTTATATTAATTTCCTTACATTGTATTCATCAGATTATTTATGACATGTTGTTTATTTTCCCTTTTCTTTTGTTTATATCACTCTTCCGTTTATATACATTCAAAAAACAAACAATTAGAAAATTTTACACTAGTTTACAAACTAATTAAAATACTGCAGTTTCAGAAAAATGTGAAAAAATAAGATGCACTTTTTTTTCGGTCAATTATAACAGTAAGTTTATGGAGCATACTTTACCGAGAATAATCCAAAACATTTTTTTTCTATGAACCATAGTAATTCACAGGTATTTTTATATTAATATATTAAATATTATTTTTGAAAATTACTGAGCACCTTAAAAGTTTTTTTATTTGTTAAGTTTTTTAACTCAACGTTCCGAAAATAAGAAAAATATAAGATTCGCAACGTTTGCAAAAGTATAAAAACTATTAAAGTGATTTCAAAATAGAAACTGTTCGTAGGATGACATATATTCCAAAATTTTGTGTGATTTTGTAAATATACCGCAAAGACTAAAGCGTTTACATATTGAACCGTTTAAAAAGATGTAAAACCTTATTAAAATTTTTGATCTGATAATTCATAAAGCTTTAAATTAGATTTAAAAAAGGAGCGTGATTAAACCAAAAATGACTGACTATACTTACTAAATGCACAAAATACATAAAGACACAAAATACATAATTAATGTTTCTAGTCTGTCCATTCCAATTCGGGGATCCTAAAATATAGGTCCCCAATCCCAGGCAGTCCATGAATTAATTAGGACATATGTATGCAACTGTTAAAATGTTCTCTAAGTCGACAATAGAGGCAATAAGTATAGCTCGGCAAATATGAAACACGGCATTGCTTCATCATGGCTTTGTTTCATGAGGTGTTCGTTCTCCGAACATAAAAATTTCTCGAAAGTGTTCGTTAACCGAACATGTGTTCGTTATCCGAACATAAAAATCTCACGCGAAAGTGTTCGTTAACTGATTTGTTCGTAAACCGAACAGTTCATTACCGATCACCTATTGTATACGAAATTTAGCATTTTTAATTTTTATGGAGAATTTAAGAAGTTAATTCCTTTTCATTGTGTTCTAGGCCCGTTTTTAGAGCATTTTAAGTTCGTCATAGCCGGAGATTCGATGAACGGCAAATATTTAAACGCAAAACTTCTAATCTTGGGGTAGCAACATTTTTACGTTCTATTACTCAGCGCATGAATATAAAGTTGGAATTTTGTAATCGCTATTTCAATCAATTCCTGATACGCTAGAATTATATATTTATAAATAACACAGTTTTTTTTAATCGATGAAAATACTATATTTTAATAGATTTAGAGCTTAAGATCGACGAGCTTTCAGGCGGACAAAATGAACATGTATTAAATTTTAAAGCAAGATAATAAAACCTTACATAGATTGAAACAGTAGAAAACCATTAAAATACATCTCACTAAGAAAATATACATCGGTTGTAATGTAATAACGATCTTCTAAGAGACTATGTAAACGAAACGTATTTGGTTCAATGCCGCTTTACAATAGAGAGTTTAAATGAATCGAATGTAGTAACATATATTTGAATATCTTGTGTATATAGCAACTTTGACAAAAGTTATGCTATTTACTATTGTTTTTCCTCTGTGTTAAGTACAGGAATCAAGTACTTCAACGTAAAAATTCGCTAATTACACAACTATTTAGTCTTATTAAAAAATCTTTTGAGTTACCCTCTAAACGAACAGTAAATTCTACAATTCTGTTTTACAATAGGATGCTAACTTAGGGCGTTCGTAGTAACATATTTTAACATCATGCGCATACGTTTTTTTTTAAAGAGTTAGACCATTTAATATTTCTTTGCTTCATCTTAAGTATAGGAATAAATCACTTTAAAGTGGTAGACATATAAAACTAATTAATATTTTTACACGAAATATTAAGCATTTGAACTACTTATAAAAACAATCCAAATGCTGCAAACCGCGTAAAAATTAGATAATTACACAACTCTTTAGCCCTAAATCAAAAGATCTTTTGTGAGACCCTGTAAACGAACCTTAGATGTTACTATTTTTTTTATAATAGGAAGCTTACTTGGGTCGACTGTAATAATATATCTTAATATCATGTGTATACGACCATTACTAAAAGAGTTGGGTCATTTATTATTTTTTTGCTCTATGTTAAGTATAGGAATCAATAATTTTAAACTGCTATAAATTAAAAACTAATTAATATTTTTACATGAAACTTACAAAGGTTTGAACTACTCACAAAAACAATTCAAATGACGTAAACCGCGTAAAAATCCGATAATTACACATTGCTGTAGCCCTGTCAACAATTTTTTGCTCTATGTTAAGTATAGGAATCAATAACTTTAAACTGATATAAATCAAAAACTAATTAATATTTTTACATGAAACTTACAAAGGTTTCAACTACACACAAAAACAATTTAAATGACGTAAACCGCGTAAAAACCCGATAATTACACATTGCTGTAGCTCTGTCAACAGTTTTTGGTCTGAACAAGATTTAAAAAGTGCAAAAAACAGCACTTTTAAAATCGCATTTACTGAAAACCTATTCGTCGGATTTTGCTTTACTTTTGAATTCTTAGTCACTTGGCAGGCCCCATTCCATAGAATCAAGAATTTTGTTTCTATCACAAATAGAACGCGAGATACAGATGTGTCAAAAACCCGTTTTGTCCAGTCCGCAAAATATAAACTAGACAGAATGCTAAAAAAATTTTGTAAAATCGTTTGGCATCCATTGGCGGAAATTCCTTTCATTTACGGTTCAATGCATTGCTGTTTCTTATGCTTGGCGAGAAACTCTGTCGAGTTTCTATGATATATAATATATTTTTCCACTATATTATTAGTCTTAAAAATTAAACATAAATAATTATAATTAGTTTTTCTTTTTGTTTATTTAATTTTAATTATTAATAATATATTAATGATTAAATTTAAATTCTTAAACAACTTAACTGTTTGTCTTAAATGTAATTGTAGTAATTAAACATTCTGTCTGTTCAATTAGTCTCTTATATGTAACTGTGATATTACTGTTGGATTCATCTCTTTGTGCTTATCATATGGTATGGAAGCTGTGAGTACAATTCTTATCATTCTTCTTCTTATTATTATTGAATTTTTTCTAATATTTTTCCATGCGTTTTTATAGGATTATTTTATTCAATGTTTTTTTCTGTCTCGAATCTTAATTTTTTTTTTTACTTACAGTCAATGCATTCTTTCATCATGAATAGACAAACTCCTCGGCCACTCGCCTGTATATTATATGAAATAATGCAATTTTGTGACACGTGAATGTTCTTGCCGGCTGAAGATTAAACTGTCACGTGTTGCTATGTTTTTCCTTTTTCCATCATCATATGATATTTATTTTCCATTTCTGTTCCATTTTATTATTTAAAATTGATTTTGCTATATTTATTCGAGATTAAATCCTTTTTATTTCACTTATTGTTTGGTATCATCTATCTTTAAAATATGTTTACGATTCTTTATATTTTGAGATTTCCTGGTAGGTTTCATTTATTAAGATGCTTTCTTTGTATATATATATTTTTACTATAACAGTTAATGTAAAATATTATTATATGTCATCTTTAAAAAAGTGATGGGGTATTTTACTTGTGTCACATGAGTGTGTCCGGAAAATTTTAATTCTCCTTTTTTCTCTCGGAAATCACTGCTATTTCAATAGAAAGCAAGTATATATCATGTATATTTTGTTAGAAAACTTTAACCTGTAGTCCACTCGTACTTTCACTTTTTTTTTGTACTAGTTTACTAGTTTTATAATAGTTTACTAGTTTTGTAATATTTTTCTGTGTTATGCTTGCAATGTCAAATTGGGGCACACTAACAACACGACATAATGCAAAAATCAAAAAAGGTTAATTTTTGGATAAGTAAATAGATATCTATACACCAATTAATTTTTCAGCAGAGCTGAAATTACGCTGTAAATTACTGAAATACAAAGAATGAAAACTTGCACTTGAATGAAAAAAGCACTTGGTGCGCTATACCAAGGGATCCGGGATCGAACCCCGGTCTGGACTTTTTCACTCTAATGGTTGTATGCTTGTTGGTAAAGTGACAGTTCATTCTTTGTATTTAAATAGATATCCTTGGAAAAATAATCATATCTATTTTTTAACCTTTAAATACTCCAACTTCACGCCAACTTAAAAAATATTTAATAATTATTTATTGAAATGAGACTCATTTAACTTCAAATCGTGGTATTTTAGTAACAAAATACAATAATAGTATTTTATTTGCATGCTATTATTTTCTTAAAATGTGTTTTTTCAGAAACAAACGTTTGTTTAATGCGAAATAACAATAATTTTTTTTCTTTTAAAAGTAGTCTTCTCTATTGAACTTCTCATGGAATTCTACACTGAAAAACGTTTTTCGCCCTAATTGTGTCTCATATGCATTTTTTACATGAACGAGGAAATCGGCTGGTGCAAATTCACACCCACGTGGTCTTTACAATTGCTCAAAGGAGTGGTGTTCTTTGAAGATTAAGCTTTTCACAGATAATTCATTAATTTTCACCCAGTTAGATATTTTTCATGTATGAAATATGAATGATAAGTTTTTAATATTTGAAAACAAATAAATTGTAACCTGTTCATTTTTTTAACAGAAGCCGTTTTCCTTTCTTCTTTATACTCCAATTTGCAGCTCAAGTTTTTGTGCTGCACTTAAGGGTGCTCTTATATCCAAAGTGACTTCTTTCTGACACATTCACAACGCCACTTCCATTTGTAACTGTATAAAAGTTTCAGGCATTCCCATTGTTATAGAAAGGAGTCGAATAGCGTGTTTCAATTTATTTTAAAAGCAAAATATCCTTCAGAAAATGTTGTCAAAATCTATGTTTTTAAACCAATTTTCAGGACGCGTCATTCCGGGAAATTCATCAGGCAGTAATCGATTACAATTTAAGATATATCCTATTTACTAGAAAATGTAAAACGTATTCGATTCTTAGAACTTAAATTGCAATATCGACAAACTTTATTCATTTACAAACAAAAATGTGATTGGGAATGTTTCAGTATAAGACTTGCGTTGCTGAGCGGAGAACAGGTCCTCCACTATAGTTTAGAAGACCACATATCGTCGCTACCATGTCAAACTATCGAATATGAAAAAATGCACTTTTCCTTACTTTTAAAAATGGGCCGATTGTCACCACTAAATTTTATTAGAATTCTAAGAATAGTAAAAATAATAATACAACTGCAAAGAACAGGGTTGCCAGTTTGACATACTTTTTTATTCAGAGATGCCGAATTCATACCGGAAATTTTGAGAGAAAAAGTTTTACATTAAGTAATCACGAAATAGGCTGTCATTATATGAAGGAAAAATGTCTATTTTAAATTTCTGGTATGGATTCAAAATTTCTGAATGGAAAAGAAGGCCAAACTGGCAACCCTGGTGATGTCGCAATCCTTTAACCCTCTTAAAATTTAGTGGTGACAATCGGCCCATTTTTAAAAGTAATGAAAAATGCATTTTTTCACATTCGATAGTTTGACATGGTATCGACGATTTAATCACAGAAAAAGTGATCAATTCTATAAAAACTATTAAAAAATATATCAGCAAAAACGCTCAGTTATTTTATGGAATATATAAATGATTTATTTAGTGTTTCATGTATCACTAATAATATTTTTATTAAACCGTATTAAAAAAAATTAAATTCTAACTTATCTGAAAAAAAAGAAAAATCTGAATAATAGCAGATTTAATTTTTTGACAGCTCCCCCCCCCCCCCCCACCACACACCCAAATTAGTTTATTTTAAAATAATGAATATCTCTGTAACTATTTGCAGAAACTTAAAAATATATACTTAGGTTAATTTGATAGTCTAACTTTTTTTTTCTAGTACCAAAATTACGTATTAAATTAACAATTTGAAAATTTGTTTCTATTTCAATAGGAAGAAGATTCTTTAATTTTTTCCTTATTTATACAGATTTAAAGAGCATATGTTTCCCAACAGAACGTTCTTTTTCTTTTTTTCTGCAATAATACAATAATTTGAGTATTAAATAGTATGGAAATGTTCGTTTTTTCCCTCCTTTTTTATTGACTGTAGTTTTCAGCAAACGACCATGTAAAGCTCTTCCTTTAACTATAAATATATTTTTCACGGTATTCATTCACCTTAACCATTACCCATATTATATTCATTATGCACACTACAATGCATGTGCAAATTACGGCGTTTGGTGATAATACTTCTGTATATTTCATTTCGTGATTGAATATAATCAATAACTTGCTGCGTTTCAAGGAAACCTTACGAATATTATATTAGTAAACTATTTAATGACCGAAAGAAATATAATTTGCATCCTGGTTTCATTAGATATATTTCTCTTTCAGGGGAAAAGTACCCAATTAATGACGTAGGAAATCATTGGATTTATAACTTTTTTTTTTTTTTTTTTTTTTTTTTTGCGTAGTTCCGTCAAATGACCCTGATGATCATAATTCATTCATTTTATCTATTATTTATCGCTCTCATTTAAAATAATTAAAATTACAAAGTGAGATATTGGTGAATAATTTAGCAAAATCGCTTAAATCTAAATGTAATCAAGAATTATATTTTTACATTTAAGTATTACGAGAAAGGAGCAAATTACGTATTTAAAATATTTTTGATATTGCCAGTTTTCATCATAGATAATTTAAAACATTAACAAATATAGCACTCCATTTTATGTGAAAAGAGAGAATTTTTATGACATTTTAAATGTTAAGTATGAGAAAAGAGCAAATTGCGTGTTTATAATATTTCTGCTATTGCCAATTTTCATCATAAATAATCTAAAACATTACAATTATAACCAAATATAACTTCGTTTTATGACCAATTTTTGCCCCCCCGTACTTTTAAAAGACATTTCAGAATAAAAATTGCATAATTTTCGCACGAAAAATAATAGATAATGTTGATTAATGAAATGCGATTATGTATATATACAAATCTAATCGCATGTGGCCTGGAAGTTTCCCGTTTTTAACATGCACTTAAATCAAATATCAGATTGTTTCTTTCATTCGAAATGAACTAATTTTTTTATGTTCACCAATTGAAGAGTGCCCTGAGAGTAGGTCGCTACTTTAACACATCGTAATCAAACATCATCATAGTAACCTTAATCATATAACCACAACAATATATTTAAACATCATAAGTCGTATCATCTATATGCTCAATATTAATCAGTTTCAGTGACCTTTAATGACATTTGTTTGTTCTAAAAAAAAGCGAAAAACGCATTTTTAATACCAGAAAATGCTGAAACTTCACAAAATTGAAAAAATAATAACGCGATAAAGATTTAATATTAGTATAAAAATGAAATTCTTTTTTATTGTTAGAATACGGAGAAAGTGTTTCTAAATAAGGGCATAAGTAACATATAAAAAATTAAACTACGTATTTTATTATTTATTTATTTATTTAAAGGACTTTTAAGATGATGGAGAACATCATTTGAAACATTTATGCAGTTGGAACTGTATCTCTAAAGCGAGCGGATTAAGAATTAGCTATTGAACAACTATAAGAGAAGGCAACCCTGTATAGAGCATGGATATATATATATATATATATATATATATATATGAAAGAGAGGTTTTGGTAGTTTTCTCAAATTAAATTTCTCCTGATTTTGCCCTCAATATTTTGTGCTAGCTTATAAAATTTAAGAAATAAGTTTTATAAGAAATTTGTTTGTATGAAAATTAAAAATATTATATTAAAAAAAGTTGTAGAAAATCACATGTTTTTAAAAGTTCATGCAAGATTACAGAAAAGGGAGTAAGAAGAGTACGCCTCGAAAGCCTCACAATTCATTTTATTTTACTTTTTATTTCGTAGAATAATTCTATAGTGCCCTTTTCAAACGATTTGAATAAGTAACATCGTTGGATACCGGGTTTATAGTCTTATAATTATTACTTTAAAAAAATGGGACATATGTATAATGACTTAATTGTAAATGCGATTATTTTTTGTTTTTGTTTATGCTTAGACTTACGACCTTGTACTTACCAGACATTTTATAGTAATAATGAAAGAGAGGAAAAGAAGATAATTGCTTAACGAGATCATTTAAGGTAAAATATTAAAATGCAGGTGAAACAAGCTAATATGTAATGGGATTTTATGCTGATAAAAAAAATTCAGTGTCTGTTTTCTACTGAATGATGTTTTATAATTTATAAGTTGGTCGTTTTCATAAGGCACTGTAAAACTAAAGGCATTTAAAAAAAATAAATTATTCACACATGACCAAGATTAAAGTATGAAATCGTGCCCTGTATGTCCGTGAGAAAATTGAGGTTTATTTGTATTTAATAAAAATAGAGAATAGAATTTGTATTAAATTATACTGAGAATAAATAAAAGAATGTGACGTTTAATAATTATTATAATGAAGTGTAAAACTTAATTTATTCATAGCAGATCATTTTTCAAATTAACCATAGTAACTTAATTCAATTTTCAAAATGCGTTTCTAAACATTAACACGGCCCTCTAACACATTTTAACTGATATTTAACGAGTTTCTTAAGACAAAGCAGTAACAATTTTTATTTATGATAAATGAAGCATGGTAAATCGAATGAAAAAATATATGTCCTTCGCATTGAAAATTTCGAAGCCGATTAAAAATAAATATGTAGACGATCTCTCGAAAATCATACAAAAAACTTTCGTGCAAAAAATTTTATCCCGAGACTTTTAAAATTGGTGTTATCATTTCAGTTCGTTTTTTTTTTTCGTTAATGTACGTAAGCTGTACCATACTATCGAGGTTTTTGTAATTTTATAAAATACAGCTTTCTTAATCATACCACGGAAACGTTAAAAATAGGAACGTCACATTTTATGCCATTTCAGGTATGTTTATTATTAGCAAGCAACCGTGAATTTATGGATTTTTAAACAAACGCATTTAAACTCCGGTAGATCAGTGGTCAGCGCGTCGCGCTGCTAGGTTACAGGTTCGAGGTTCGTCGTCCAGATTTGGGAAAAATACAATCAACCTTTCATCCCTGAGAGGTTGATTAAATGAATATAAAACTTGCTTGGGAACTAAATACTAGGGGTTTCGCATTATCAAACCACCTGACTGGAACACAAACTATATAGCTCTTCAGAGCTAATGGTCCAGAAAGCAGAGTTAGGCACTTCCAGCCACGATCCTGAATCCTGGATTGTAGCGAATTTAATTAGGTACTTTTTTTTATAAGCATATGTATTTTGGGGGCATTTTAAAGGGGGGGGGGTGCACTGTTCAATTTCTTCAAACTCGGATGCCACCATTTAGTGTAGAGTCTCGGTTGAGTACAGTTAACATTTTTTTTCGTTACTTCTGACGGCATTATACAGAAAGCTACTGATCCATATTCACAAAAGTAAAATAAAACAAATAATTATAATATAGAAAATACGTCTCGAAGTATTCCCAAATAGCACGGCCCATTTTTGACATTTGTGAAACCCATTGGGAAATGGAAGGATTGATATGTCAAAAATAAGCCAACAGATTCTCCTCTAATTTGGAACATTGTTCGGCCGATCAAAAATAATTACGTCAGGCAACATCGTATTGTACGGATATCTGATCAACTAACGTTTGGGCTACTGTTAGGCCAGTGTTGGCAAATGTTTCGTTAGCCAATGGTACGGCAATGACGGCTTTTCTTACTGTTGGGCAACATGGGACTTCACAATTAGCCAACATTAGACCAACAATTTTGTATTTTTGAGGTTCAAATTATACAACTGTACATAGATTTTGTAAATCGGTAGCTTTATGGATATTAAAGACTATTTATATTCCAATCATGAATATTATATTGATTACTATTAAAATAAATTAAAAATGACACTTCAAAGGATGCGAATTACTTTTCACTTTGCTAAACAGTGTACAACCAATAGAGTGAAAAATGTGTCCAGACCGGGGATCGAGCCCAGATACCCTGATATAACGCACCAAGTGCTTTACCATTTAAGCGCTATACCAGGGTATCTGGGTTCAATCCCCGGTCTGGACACATTTTTCACTCTGTTGGTTGTACACTGTTTAGCAAAGTGAAAAGTAATTCACATCATTTGTAGTGTCATTTAAAGATTTATGGCGGAGTTTGAGTCCTGCTGAAAATTTAATTGGAAATTTAAAGAAATTAAAAATATTAAATTTTCAGATTCTCCTTTTTTAACATTTTTTAAATTTATATTATCCTATTATATATATATTTTCAATGTAACAAAAATGCATTGGAAAATAACTGCAATAGTTTAAATTTACCTCATATATTCAATATGTTAGAAAAATTCTAAAGATACATTTTCATTTTATATACTTACAACTGTAATTTTCTAATTTTTTTAGAATAAAATATATTTAATTAATCTACTTTTTTTTTGTCTTAAGAGAACATGTAAAAATGTGCTCCAAATTATTAAAAACTTTTCTGTACAAGATGTACATAAGATAACCAATTTTGAAGAGTACTATCTTAAGGCATTTGAACAAAATAGGTTATAAAAAATAAACAAACTGACAATTTCTCAACTCTATAAGTTTTTTCAATCAGCTTTCTTTAAAATAGAATTCAAACTTTTTTTCATCATGAGCAATCGAGCAACTGCGGATAAATTATTTTGTGAATATATTTAAAGTGATATCACCAAAGAAACAATGTACACAAATTCAATTTTGGAAATAAAGTATTTATTGAAAGTATCCAACATACATTACACTGCCACCATACATGGAAAGACTATTATACATAAGGCACATACACAGAAAAGGGTGATTATTTTTTGGTTACAAAAACAATAAAAACTGGTTTAAAATATATATATCATATTAAAGGAATGTACACAAAATTTGGAATAAATGTATTAGCTTCTTCTTCTTCTTTTTATATGATATTAGTTCAGAACTGAGATTTTTTGTTTTTACTTGTTTAGTTGTTTCGAATAAGCAGTTTTGAACACAGCAGGGTAACATTTTGTGCGCTCTTATTTAGTCTTTGATATATTGCACATTTTGTTCACTTCAGATATGAAGCACACTTCAATTTTTATTTTTATTTCAATTTATTTAAAGTTTGATCGAATCAGAGACATTCTTACTTAAAATATAACTTATGTCAGTTAAAAATGGTTTGTTATAATTTACTTGAAAACCCAGTTCAGAAAAAAAATTGCGCTGTAATCGCGAAATACTTATTCACTCATAGTAGTTTCAGATATTCAAATTTCAAAGTTCCAGATTCCAAATAACTGAATTGTGTTGTTCATTTATATTTAACTATTTCAGGACAAGTGTCTTGTAACGACACTTGATTTTGCAGTACCAGTATTTCCGAATTATAATATTTGCCTTTTTTAACGCAGAAATTCCTTGATTAGATAAGGCGAACGTTACTATTCACAAATAAAAATGGTACACACATTATACGGAACGTATACCTGACATCCGTTCCGAAGGGGTTAAAATCATTTAAACTTTTGTTGTGCTTTGTTAACTATAATCCTGGTTTTAGTATCGGAGTAATTGATTCAAAATTATCACTTTTGGAAAGTTTTGTGAAAGATGCACACAGTGGCGCACTCAGGATATTAAACTTATAACTCATAAAAACTACAAAAATGAACAAAATAGTTTTTTTATATACATACAAAAATAGTTTTCTGGTGAGTATGTGATGTATAAAGAAACAAAAACAAATATAAAGAAAAGTAGAAACGGCCAAAATAAATTTAGCATAAAATTATTTAAAGACTTTTGTAAAAGTGTTATTTCTTTACAGGAAATGGGAAAGAAAAAGTGGGAGAAGCAGCAACAAAGTTCGTTTGGCGCTTTTGATGCCCTAAACGCGAACTATATGCTTAATTAATTTTTGCTGCTTTTTGATGTTGCTGTTCATTTTTATTCCTCACGTAGTTTCGTATCCAAAAATTTCTTGTATTTATCTATCACTTTCTACGTTCTGTGATGATTTTTAACCCCCAAATCTCCTTTGCTGCATCATTGTTTTTCATGGGTGAATGAAAACCACATTTCCGTTATTTGAAATCTTAATTAAAATATCGAAATTTTTTATCCATAAATAAATATATAAATGAAAATATTTTGTGATTGGGCTCTAAGAAACATTTTTTAATGAACATCTTTTACAATTACCTGAAGTTTCGACCTCGAAAAACATTAATTTGTTGCCAACTTATTAAAATAATGAATTGCTTTGTCAAAATTTATTACAGGAAAAGCTATTTATTATGATATCGAAATCAAAACTTAAATTTAGAATTTAATAGCTGATTCTTTTTATGTTAATTTTTTTTAATATTTAAAAACCTGCTTTAGTTTTATATTGGTATTAAGATGTTTGATCACAACCTTTGCTAACACATTATTCCAAATTTGAGCATTATATCACCCTCATAATTTAATCAGCAATAGAATTTTTAACAGAAACAAACGAAGAACATATTTACGGTAACTATCACAATGACGCTTATGGCATCTAGGGTGGTTTTGAAAACAAAAATATTGCTTCAAAACCACTCTTTTTAATAGCATATTTACGCTAAGGCACTTTTAATAGTAGCAGACAGATAGCTTTTAGCAGGAAAAGAAGCACACAAAGAATAAACTATATTACTCTAAGAGAACTACAATTTCTATGAAAGGCATTTTATTAAATAAAATAAGTACTAAAATGAATAAAATGTGTATGAAAAATTATTAATAAGACATACAGAAAGTGTGACAACATCGCGAAGACATTGTTCGCGAAATGTGTTAAATATTGCACCCACAATCGAAACTGTTCTTGAATTATGTAATGAAAATAATCGCATTTCAGCTTATAAATTTATATTTTAAATTTGGGTATACAATGATTAAATTACAAGGAAAAATTAAAACACGGGATTTATAAAAATTCAGTTGCATAACTTAATTTAGTGTCCAGTTTACTCTTAAAGCGTGGATCATTTTTGACCTTGAAATTATTGTTAAAACTTCTCCTTCAAGTTCCTGAAAAATTATAATTGATAAGAGATTTTCTTTTTTTTTTCAATTTTTTTCTTACGGTGAGAAGGACAAATGTTGCTAAGTGTTGAAAATATGCTCTATAGTAAGAAACGTGAACAGGAGTGATTTCTTCTTCTTACGAAATATATTGAGAATTCCCCAGTTTTCCCGTTTTTAACATTTTTAACTATCTTTATTCAACACACAAAATTTCATACAACATGCGTGATTGTTTTAACAGAAACATTTAAACCAGCTGTAACATTTAGTAATAAAAACATTACATTCCTCTTTAAGTTGATTTAAAAATGGAATGAAATAAATAGAATGAATGATTCAATTACCCAACGATGGTACGTTTAAAAAGTTTTTATATATTTCAACAAATTACACTTTTTATAAAATGACTTAAGGTGTCACACATACCTGAAAACTTTTAAAAAAATGCCTTTTTTAAATTGCATTTTATGAAAGTGCAATTAGTAAACAATATTCAGTTACATTTTCTAGTCGATCTGATAAAAATTAAGAAAGTTATGCCGCTTCAATTTACTTCGTTCTATCATACATAAATCGTAAATTGAATCTTTAAACGTGATTATCTCAGAATTATGTTTTTAAAGTCGGT
The DNA here is from genome assembly GCA_963931845.1 of Maratus michaelseni. Lineage (NCBI taxonomy): Eukaryota > Metazoa > Arthropoda > Arachnida > Araneae > Salticidae > Maratus > Maratus michaelseni. Next base: position 377,492,467 of record OZ007586.1, read on the forward strand.
GATCACGGTAATTCAAACAAATCTCAACCAATCTTCTTCAAATTTTAACCAATTTTTAAGGAAAATATTAACTAGAAAGTAATTGTTCTTTTTGACGATCTGATGATTTTTCTATTTCTTTATAAACATTCAAAGTTCAAGTTTTTTTTGTGAAAATCGATGATTTAACCCTTTCCGGCATGGCGGGTTAAATTCTGTCCCACTAAATTTTAATCTCCAAATGACAAAACAGCACCAGAATTTTGAAACAATCAACCTTTATAAATGTTTTCCATTTATAATGTGCGGGAAAAAATGTTTTATTTATTTTCAAATAAATTAGTTCGTAAATCCTAGTGTCATTCCATCATTTCAACATTTTAGTACTAGAAGTACTTTGTGCCTGAAAGAGTTAACTTTGAACGGAAGCCATTTTGTTAAAAAAAAAATCCCCGAAAACAAATTATTATGCTCTAGTTTTAAGTGTTTAGAGTAAAGGAATTATGCTTTTTATACTTTTAGGTAACATTTGACAGAGTTACGGTGATCACCGTGGACGGCTACCAGAACGACACCATCTCCGTTGAGTGGGTCTGCTGGGGACCAACCCAACTTTATTTCGTAATTACAAAACTCAATTTATTTTCTTTAAAGTGTAATAAACAAAATACAAAAACATTTTTCAAATATCTTGTATGATTTTCCTGAAACAAATCCCCCAAAATACATGTTTTTTTCAACCGTTCAGGTAGGTATAACGCCTTAATCATGCATATATCATAAATTTGGATATATTTATATGTGTCATTAATGGAATCGTACTAAGATGCTGATACTTGTTTCATTCTTCTGAATCAAAACCCGAGTTTAATCGGTTTAGCTACCAGTAAATTCGGCCCCATTCAGAAGTAACATAAACTAGTGGCGATACATGGTTTCTATTTGTGAGGTTAGCCACAGCACGTAAAGTAAATTTACGATATTTCTATGAATGTTGTATGCTATTTTTAGATTCTCAATTTATTTTTCCATTACATTAACCATACTTTTAACTAAGTTTTCCTATTCTATGCGTCTAATTTTCCTAGTGTGAAAGTGTACTGTAGTACAATGTGTACAGGTGATTAAGTAAATGAACTTTTGCCTGGTGACACTTGCAAGTAAAAAAGAAAACTATAAACTTAAAAAGAAAACAATAAACAAGCGAAAACAGAAATTAACACTTACAAGCCAAGCCATTTACAGCCTTAAATGACTGCGCATAATAGGTTAATCTATGCAAAATTGAGATGCAAGAAACAGCCTAGTGTACATGCCATCTATTTCAGGACTTGCTTAAATAGTTTAAATCGTCATTTAGCGCTGTTCCGTAATACTGTGATAATAAACTTTTATATTTTTATGATTCTGTAAATTACTTCTATGGAGTTTTGTTTTATTATCTTAGATCTGTATAATGTACGTAAACATACCAGTCATTTGGTTTTTTCAGTAACATTTAGATAGGTCGGTAGCACAGTGCATACACTAACAACAACAAAATTGCCTGGAATTTTTCAAACTTGCTTTAAAACATTTATTAAAATTTTTGTAAAGTAAGGTAACTGTATTTATTAAAATGGTATTGTAAAATTAAACGAAATTTTTACAAGAATGGAATGTGATGAGAATGGAATGTTGTGCTTATGAGAATCAACTGCGTTACACATTCACATAAATTATATTCTCTATTTTTCATGAATATTAAAAGTAGACCGTTAAATATTACGAAATTAAAGTTAAATTTTACGTTGTATGATATTTCTCTGTAAATCTTTTATTTAAAAATATTCTTATGTTATTTCTATAAATTTTAGATAAGAAAAATAATTAATTATTGTTTAAAAAAGGTGACATTGTAGCAAAATCTAACCTTCATTTCCGTCTCTAAGAAATGTTATAATATTTACTATTTAAGATTTATTCAGTATCTAATTCGAACAGTTAGATTTTATTGTCAACTATTTCAGGGATTTTTTTTTCACAAAACAATTGAAAAAAAAAATACGTACATCTTGAATATATCGCTATTATTTATTTTGAATAAAGCAAAAAATAAAGCTTACATTATTATAATGTATGTTAAAATTCCGCTAAACCCTGGTTAATACTGAATGGAAGAAATAGACACATGTATAAAAAAAATATAAATATATTTATATAAGATATATTTGAATTCTGCATATTTATTATAAAAATAAGTACTTTCATAAATAAACATCGTTGTGAGCGTTGGCTGCACAACATTAGAAAGTTAAGTACTTCACAAACATTTCACATATTCGTAGATTTAAATTTAAATGAAATTTTCTTCTACAAAACATTATAAAAACAAATTTCAAAATAGCACAAATATTTGGACAACGCTGACGTTTCAAACTATCACGTATATAAATACGATGAACACTTGTAAGCTAGTTTATAAAAAGAAGCAAGTACGGTAATATATCAAACATTAATATTTCATAAAATTTGTGATTATATAAAGATGAAAAGCATAGTAAAGTAGGTGACTGGCAAGTTCACTTCACAGTCTGTAAATAAAAGCATTCATCGTCATCCTCTTTACTTGAAGGTGTGCTTTGCTGATCTGGTCTATTGTTTGTTCATATGAGCAAGACACTCCATGCCATTAATAAATCCTCAAAATACCAGTAAATATTTAAATTGTGATGGAATCATGGAAACTTTTCTGCAGTTTATTGAAAGTGATCACTCTGAACATATTGACACACTGAGAAGTAGAAAATAATGAGTATCCCTTTTCAATAAAAATGGAGTTGAAAGTTAATGGCGTCTCAGTGTCTTTGAGGATAAGAATTTCCTCTAGAGTTTCATGCATTTGGTAAGAGTTTTCAACAAAATAGTTAATTATTACAGTCACTATTTAGTTCTTCTTCCGGGTAATTTTATGAAAAACACAAGAAGACAAAATACATGAATTCACACAATTTTCGAATAATTACTTCAGTTATGGCAAGTAAAACTTATCGAAATATAAAATAGTAAACTTCTTATGCTTTGAAACGAATGTCTTATGAAATAACTTTCGGCAATGAAGTCTTATGAAGAAATATGGACGGATTTGACTATGAGACATTTAAACAATACAGCACATGAACGAATGGGCATACTTATATACTTATAAATATAGATTTGTGTATTTATATAAAATAAAATAATAAATTCGAAACATTTTAATAATTAGCACACAAACGCTCTTATTCTCAAAAAGCTTTTGATCGGACATTTTTAGAATTGCTGTCCCAGATATAATTTATTAGAAAAAATGTATATCTAATCACCAACTTTAGATTAAAGCTTTTTTTTTTCTGATACAAAACAGTTACTCTAAAAGAGTTATGCTACATCTGAATATATACATAAAGTATGCCTTTAGCCTCATCTCTATCATTAAATATACCATTTAAAATATTATATTTTATTTCTTATATCTATCATGCATAACAATTCTGTTAACTGTAGTACTGTTTTGCTGTCCTTACATCATTTTATTCTCCACTAACATGAAATTGTGAAACGAAATTCAATCAAAAAATGATAAATATATGAAAATGTTCATCACAAATAAAATTCTATAATATCGGCAAAATATAAAAAAAAAAAAAATAAAATAAAATAAACAGGAATTCGGTGAACAACTGAAGACTAAGCCCCTATGATGAAAAGGAACATTAAAAAACTTCAGGGGCTTCAATTTTTCGTCCTATAACGACTATATTTCAACTAATGTGATGTCACATAATTCGTTGTCGACTTTAGTGACTTCAATCAAGCATGTATCTTCATTACAGTAGTGCTTTACTATATCATCATCCATCTGAACTGTGATCCTATTACAAGAAAAGTAAAAAATTTGACATATTATAAATATAAAATTTGTCTCAGAAAATGAACACATATAATAATATTTTATTCTTGTACTAATACAGCAGTCATAATAATATCAAAGGAAAAAGAAATATTTCTTTTATATTTTAAAATTCTAAAGATAAAGCTTCAAGAAGAAACAGATTACAACGAAAGCAATGGGAAAGAACGAAAAGGATTTTATAAAATATGTGCTGCAAAATATACAGGGTGTCCTCAAATGGACATGTGTATTTAAAATTCAATAACAAACAAACGGTGACAGTTATTGATGTTATTCTTGCAGAAGAGTAATGTATGAAGTCAGAAATTTCTTTACTATGCCTCCGTGTTTTAGTTCCAAATATTTTCGGTAGATGGTGTGGCACTGTATCAAAATGTAATAACTCTCAAAATAACTTTGCAATTTCAATACGCAAACCAATTTTTGGGGCGTTTTAACACCTAAGCCGAACGAGGGGTGAAAACCGAAGGAACTTTGAACCAGATTTATATGTTAGTTTTAGCGTTCTATATTTTGAGACAGCGTAGTGCCATCTATCGTGATATTTGAAACTAAAACAACAAAACGCAATAAAAAAATCTTGACTTCACACATTAATCTTCTACAAGAATAACTTCAATAGCTGTTACCGCTTACTTGTTATTGTATTTAAAAAACCGTCGTCACTTCATTTTAAGACATCTTGTATATGTGTGTGATTAATCCTCAATTGAAGCCTATTAGATTTATTTATTATGATCGCTTATTTTCTGAACTCTCTTTACGAAAGTACGAGTGGGGTAAAACAATTTTCGTATCAGATTTCTCCCCGAAGCTAATAAAATAAACAAATAAAAACAACAACAACAAAAAATTGCACGCGATTCGCTCCCTCAGACAAGAATTCTGAGTATTGATAAAATTGCTATGTAGCACGAATTTAAAATTATTTTATGTAATAACAGGGAATTTTATAGCCACGATTCAAGGAGTGGTCTCATACCTTATTATTTATTTACATAAAGAAGATTAAAAAAAACGCATTTAATAATGGTGTTCATAACAAGGCAAAATCGTAAATAACAAAACAAGCTATTTACAACAGCAGGAAAATAATAAATTAGATTTTGAGCAATTTTGCCTGTTTATCCCTGTAGTGTTCAAGCGCGCTGATACTGCCCCTAAAATATAAAAATTAGGTAAAAATGTATTTGTTAAGCAGTAAAAAGAAATGCTAGGCAGTTGAAAAAAAAAAACTAAAAATTATCAAATCCAAAGTAACGTTGAATGAGATAGATAAGTGGCTGTTGTGTTTATGAAATTTAACTACCTAAATACTTCTTAAAATTATTTGCCATTATTTAGATATCTTAATTATGCATGTCTCTCATTCAAAGAACAAAGTAGTATTTTAAGTAAGCGAATAATGGAAAATTTCACTTCAGAGTCTTAGAATAATCATTAGCTTCTGAAACCTTTTGCTTAAAATATTTTCTTGCTTCTTTGAAGATAGCAAGAAACAAGAACACTGCGAATTCTTTTGTTTTAAAATCTGACTTCTGACATTGTTTTGCATTATCTATTGCAGAGTCTCTCAATCGGTGTGGCCGTCAGAGAACTTCAAGCCTGTCGCGAAAATTTTCATTAAAGTTCTATCGAAATTTTATGTGTTAACAAAAGCATGCTTACTTCAAAATGCCCAATTTTTGAAATTTTTATGTCATAAGCTTTGAAAGGACCTCTAGGCTTAGATTTTAAGTGAATATGTACCGTGGTGCCTTTATTGTAGTCTAGAAGAGTTTATCCAATCATAGAAAAAAGTCTATAACCTTCCAAAATTTTGTACCCCCTCCAAATAAGTAGGAATTCAGTTTGTCTTTTTTGGGGGGGATAAAAATATCAAACATACAGTAAGTTTCATATTTTTTTTGCCTGAATGTTAAAGTTAATTAAATAATGTTGCTGTGTTGTATGTCTTACTTGTTAACATGCACTTTTTGATAAAATTTGTTATTTTTACTCATTTTTAGTGAAAACAATACAATACAATCACTGAATTTGAAATATATATATATATGTAAGTTTACTTATGGACTTTGGAGGGTTAATACGTGTATGCGAGGAAATCTTCAAAATGTGCTCGCATATATGGGTAAAATTAATACTTTTAGACAGTTTCGCTAGTCCTCTACTATATTTTTTTGTTCAAATTGCTTGGTTGCTACCACTTTTTTCAAAAGGTATAATTCTCCTTATTTAATCTGTCATTAAATAAGGCAAATATTACAGTTTCAAAGAAGTGGTAGCAATCAATCACCCGGAATAAAAGAAAAGTAGTGGATAGAAAACACTGCTTTCAGAGAAAAAATATTCGTCAAACAAATTAGTGTGCCGCGGAAGTTTATCTGTGGGATTAAGTGTGGCATAAAATAAAATAAGTATAATGGCCCTTAAAAAAAAAAAAAAAAAAAAAAAAAAAAAAAAAACATGCTTTCTTAATTTTTTTTTGTTTTATGGCACTTTATAGAAAATAGTAGGCTATGCCAATGGAAGAAGATTATGGAAGATTAATAGATTTAAATTGGAATATCGCCAAATTAGCCAGCTATCGCCGAATTGGCTTCCTATATGGCAATTTATTTTTGTCGTCAAATTTGGCGATATTTCGCCAAGTTCGCCAACATTTTGAGCTAATGTGGTAACCCTGTCATTAGTACTTTTAAACAAATACTCATTGTATTCATATGTATTCATCAATACATACTCATTCACATATATTCCATATAAATGCTGACGTCGTAATAATGTGATTAAAATGGATGAATGTTGCAACAATGGATCTATTTTTTTTCAATTAATATTAAACAATCGCAACGTTATTTCTATTAGGAAAATATAAATTTTGGACCGACGTTGCCCCCCCCCCTAAACCCCCCTTAGGGATCGAATTTTAAAAAAATCAATGTTCAATTCATGTATTGCCCTCAGGAAAACATATATTTCAAATTTCGAAGCTCTATGTGAACAGGAAGTGGGTAAAAAAGGAGTGACAAGATTTGACTGCCACAAACAGAATTATAAGTAAAAAGAAAGCAGATAAAAAGGTTGAGAAACACTAATCAATTTTATTAAAACATGACTATGTGTTTCTATTTCACAGAGTTAGCATCTACCCTTCCGAGAACAAGATGAATTATGGGATGAAAATAACACCATTTATTCATAAGGACCCGAAGATTTCACCACAATTCTGGAAATTTCGAAATTTAAATTACTTTCTGAGATATTAATTAAGTAATTTTTAGTGAAATAATTAATGTAATTAATGTAATGTAATTTTTAGTGATGGTGGCAAATAAAATAATCCATTGTTGTTGATAAAGCGGTGAAATTTGGAAATAATAGGAATTGTTATATTTTATATTGACGCCATTTTCTCATTAAAATTAAACGAAAAAATATTTTCAATTTGAATAGATGGTGAAAAAAATATCCTGACTAAATTGCATTTTTCAAGAAAATCCAAAGAAATAAAAGTACATTAACACATATTCAAGCTTCTTGAAACACTTTATTCTAGATAACAAATAATCGTTTTTCGACAAACTGACATCTAGAAATCATTACATCGTAGCTTTATTTAGTTTTACATCCAACCAAAGAGGTTAAACATTTTTAAGCACCTTGTGTTCAACTGGACATTTATTGCCTCCTGTTCGCAAGAATGGAATTTAAAGAAAAGCATTTATTTTCAACTAATTATTTCTGGAAAGCAGCAGTATTCTAAAAAGTTGTTTGCTAAATGCCTGAAGTTAAAAAAGATTAGCATAAATATACAAAATATTTTTCTTTTTTTTACTTTTTACAAAACAAACAATACCGAATATGGTTGATTTTCTAATAAGAATAAGCGCATACTAAAAAAATTTCGAAAAATAAAATAAAATCTGAAGATATTTCTCTTGTAGTTATTCATAATTAAAAAATAATTTGGGCGAAATTTCCATATTACGTTAGTTATAAAAAGGTGAAAAATTCATTATTTCGCGAAACATTACTCTTTTAGCGAAGTATTACTATGACATAAAAAAAATTCTAAAATCAATTCTGTTTCACATGTCCAATGCTATGGTGAATTATATGTAAGATCAGAAATATCTATATAAATAAAAAAAAGTTTTTGTCTGTATGTCTGTTTGTTGCAATGGCTAGAGAAATCTGTCTGCAAATTTGGTTCCGGATAGATGAAGATACATCTGAATGAACCTGAGGATCACATTTTGGATTTTTTATTAGATATTTTGTTATTTTTTTCTCGAACGGGAAAATTCTCACATTTCCCCAATTTTTCAAAATTTTTGGCGATTTTGAGTCACTTATAAAAGCAATCCAAATTCAATCTTGCCCTATATAATAAATTTTGTCCTCTTTTCAATAAAGTTTATTCAGAATTCGTACAGTGATTTTTGATTTGTTTGCGATTTTTTCTTTTAAAAAAAGTGTCAATTTTGCTGAAAATGAGAAGTTTGTTTTTATCAACCATTTTCTATTTGATACTTTATCCATCCAATCTTATACTTTATATCCCTGTATGAGGCAAACTTTTGGCAATCGATTAAAAAATTAAAAAAAAATATGATTAAAAAAATAATTATTAAAGTATCGTATAGTTTTCTTTTCTCTGAAACACGAAGGCAAGTAAAAAATCCAAGCGGGGTTTTTCTAAGCACACAATTTATCACCTAAAACAATTCCCATAACGATCCCCATCAAGATCGTACTTTATCCATCCAATCTTATACTTTATATCCCTGTATGAGGCAAACTTTTGGCAATCGATTAAAAAATTTAAAAAAAATATGATTAAAAAAATAATTATTAAAGTAAGGGCATAGTTTTCTTTTCTCTGAAACACGAAGGCAAGTAAAAAATCCAAGCGGGGTTTTTCTAAGCACACAATTTATCACCTAAAACAATTCCCATAACGATCCCCATCAAGATAACAGGCGACCTCATGGTCGGAAAAGCCTTTTTTACTTTCTGAACACATAGTTTAAGGGAAGTATTATAATCAAGATTTTTTTCTTGTGTGTGTGAGTAAACACGAGAACTCTCAAACGGTACTTCCGAGTGTGTTTCTATTCTGCGAATATGTTATAATCCAATGTCGTGAAAGCTGCATCGATTTTACTAGAAATCGGCCAAATTATTAGAAATTTAATCCATTTTTAAACCATTTTGCAACCAATTCTTTCGGGAAAATCACCGAGGAAATGTGACACAATATAAGTGATAAATATTGCAGCGATGTCATTAAGTATTAGTAGCGTAGAGGTAAGCTTTCCAGTTTCATGACGGGAAGGAAGTCGTAAAGTTAGGATGCAATATGCGTCATAATGTGTGCATAATGTATCAAATATATATATATATATTACTTTCTGGTTACATACGCCAGTATTCGGTAAGTCGAATACTGGTGCATCCAGTCGAATACTGGAAAATTTTCCTGTTTTTATTCAGCGCATGGAGTTTGTGTGTAAAAACAGACTAGCGTAGTGAGATCAAGATATTTTTAAAATAACCCCAGGAAACGGCAAGGTTAGTTTAGGGGTTAGGGCACCGTAGGGAAGTCCCCCGGATCACCGCTTAATTCGTGGCCCGTAGCATCAAAATGTCACCACCTGGAAGATGTGGGATTTTATCTTTATAAGTGTCTAGAGATGCCATCGGAACTCCACAGCGTCCTTTCCGGAGATGCAGAAATTACTTTCGGAGAAAAATAATTGAATATAACAGGGATTTTATGTATATTTAAAATTATTATCCTGGATCCGGGCAACGTCAGACGGATCAGCTTATAATATATAAACTTCGTCCTAAGGAATAATGTCTCATTTAACAATATTTAAAATGATATTTCATTTCAGTGTTAAAGCATAGGAAAATGAAAATTTTTAAACATAAAGAGAAAACTGTGAAAGTTAGAGAAAACTATTCCTGTAACCATGTTTATTCGAGTGTTAATATAAGAATGAATAAATGCATAACACGGATTATAGTTGTAAAAAGCGATTGAATTATTTAGATAATTTTATCAACCAACCAACCCTTCAAAACATACTCATATTCTTCATGCGCGTTAATGTATTTTGAATATTCATGTTGGTTTAATTAGTGAAAATATTGAATCAATTTATTTTTTTCTGCTGTAAATTCACGAGTCTCAGTTTTTTTTTCATATATTCTCTGAAAATTTCCTAAACATTCTCTGAATAATAGACGATTATATGTATGTTTATTTTGACATTCACTACCACTACACCTTGTGAGACAAAAATGAAATAACATGTTAATATTTTAGATGGAAAACTAAGTGCTTAAAAGTCATCTTAACTTCAAGATAAAATAAATAGTTCGTACAACTCCCAAAATAATATTTAAAAAAAATTTCAACGATAAAACTAAATAATTAATACACAATAACTCGCTTTTATTATTCAAACTTACTTAAACTACGTTATTAGTTACATTTTAATTAAAAGAAGTTGCAAAATCGAAATTGTCGAAATCATTATATTCACAAACGTTTCACAACATTTGCTTGTAAATGGCGCCAACATAATGTTTGCAACGAGGCTAACGAAAAAGACAGGCTACCGCGGTGCATTCCACTTACCTTTTTTTACAGACAGCTCGAGGCTAACGAAAAAGACAGGCTACCGCGGTGCATTCCACTTATCTTTTTTTACAGACCGCTAGAATGACGTTTGCTCTTTTCGTACATCTGTATTGGTGCATTCGAGCATCACGTGACTCCCGTGGTCTGTAAAAAAATATTTGCGTAAAGCACCGCGATAGCCTTTCTTTTTCGTTAGCCTCGCAGACAGCTAGAGTGACGTGATGCTCTTTTCGTACACCTGCATTGGTGCATTCGAGCATCACGTGACTCCGGCGGTCTGTAAAAAAAGATACGCGTAAAGCAACGCGGTAGCCTTTCTTTTTCGTTAGCCTCGGTTTGCAAAATCTTACCTAGTACGGCTTTGGCGATAAAACACATTTTCTTTTCCCCAGGGAAAGTATTAAGATTCAGCCGCCAAATTTAATCAATCTTTTGTATATATCAATTGTATACATACGTACATTTGTCAGTATTTTTTTGGTAATTTTTTGAGAAGGCGCTTTAACCCGTTCCATGCTGACTGCACAAATGCACCATTTTTGTTTCTTATGAAAATAAATGTTTGCATCAACAACAACATTTTTCGTGGAAATGAGAATGTTTCGTTTAAATAATTAATATTTTTTGGTTGCCAGTTGAAAATTTATATATAAAAAAATAATGTGAAATTATAGATTTTGATTCTTTTCAGAAAATGAAACGCGACTATACATTCTAAGTAGTTTGCAATAATTTCATTAATAATTAAAATTTGAATTTCACTGATTTTTTTCTTTCCTGCTCAAAGAATTAATGTAAGTCAAACTTCTGTTTTTCTGATTTATCAATACCTGATTTCATCTAATTTTTTAAAAATTCCTGGTGATGGTATAGTTTTGCACGGTTTTATAATTCTTAAAGCATTTTATTCTTTGCAGTTTTATCAATAGCCTAGCTATATATTATTATAAAATATTAGTATGAAGCAAAAATTTTAATAAAAGATTATTGCGGCAGGGAATGAGAGTAAGCCTTGTAAGGCTTTCTGTTAAGAATGAGCAATGAATAAGCTTGAAGCCGCCTCGATCGTCGATGTAGTAAACGTAACCTGTCTACTCAACCCCCCGCCCCCCCCTTTCCCGCAGTTTTTTTTTCTTCAATTTAACGAAAACAGCTTTTAAATGTTTCTGGTGATTTCTTCCATAGTCGGATTACCTTCCCCGCAGTCTTGAAGGGACATGCATGCCACTTGTTTCGCGAATAACGGTGGTAGGCTTTCTTATTCAAAATCTTTTTGAAAATGTTATATGCAAATTTGGTTTTTGTAATTTACCAGCCAAATAGGTACATAATCGAATACTAATGTATCGTCGAAGACACTTTGTTCCGTTCATTTTTAAAAATTGATTTTAATACAGGGTTGTATAATAATTTATTATTTTTTATGCATAGGACATAGATTTTTTTTACTGAATAGGTTTTTTGTAGTAACTCACAAAATTGTGAGATTATGTGCTACACTAATTTTTGATTCATAATTCACTAATGTAAGATACTCAGGTATGTAATTTGTCTGCTACGTAATAAATTTAATAATTTTAAGATGAATTAAAATTATGTATTTTCCAAAAGTTTTATTTAACGGAGCTTAAAATTGAATTAAAAAAAAATGAGTACGAAATTTAAAGACTATATTTCCTATTTCCCGTGTCACTTTTTTCAGACATACTTATTGATCAAATATTATATATTTTTCTTAAAAAAAAATATATATATCTATATATATATATTCATAAAAAATATAAATTCTTTAGCAAACTTAAATTTGTTCTGTCAGTACACAATAAAAAAAAAAAAGACAAATGTTTCTGAAACTAGGAAAATGTATTATAACAACGAATGAAAATATACAATAACCTCTTCCGAGTTACCCACGATTTCATAAAGTGTTCTTTATTTTTAGAAACCTCAGAAACCAATATGTTTTCGACATTTAAGGAAGAATTTAATAAAACAAAGTTCTTTTGCTGGCACTGACTTTCGGAAACGTTTCTGAGTAGTTTTTATAGTGTATTAATAAGTTTTCTCAAACTGAAATATCTGTTTTTAGGATGCTATGAATTTTATAAATGTTTTTTTAAATCTAAAATATATATAGGTTTCTGAGGTTTCTAAACATAAAAACACTTTTTGGAATCGTGGGTAACTTGGAGGTGCGTATTTTCGTTCGTGATTATATTATATTTTCCTAGATTAAGAAATTTATGTATTTATTTACAGTGTAGAGTAAAATATCATTAGCTAACTTACCCTTTTTTGTTGCGTTTAAAGATCTTACGGACATTGGAAGCACTGACGCTATATTTGTTTTCGATCTGCAAAGAAAATATGTAAGGAATTAAAAAAATGAGTAAGCTGTATGTAACATAAACGGTTATGTAACGTTATAAAAGCAATTTGAAGCCATAAAATAAAAAGAAAGGAATACGAAAACTGCAAAATTATTTCTCTCTTCCGCAAGTTTCTATGTGTGATGACATTTATAATATAAAAAATTAATTTTATACATTTGATGCATATTTTTTTCATGCAACTTAAAAATTGCTAGATTGTATATCATGAAAATAGTTTTAACAGATTTAAATTTATTTAAATATATAATGTAGTAAAATTTAAACGATTCAAATATTTCTATAAATAAATGGTATGTATTACAATTATTTCTATACCTTTATATATGGTTTAATTCTGACATTGTCAAAGCATAGTAAGTATACAGGGTGTCCTTTCTTATCGTTGTCCAATAACTAATTCCTAAATCATTAGCTTTAGAGGTATACAGCTACAAAATTGGTTCAAATATTTTTCGTCATCATATCAAAAGCCTTTTTTGTCAAAATAGATTTTTTTGTAAAAATCCTGAAATTAAATATTTTATGTGGTCCTTTCATATAATTTATACTTAAAACACTTTTCCTTGATCTAATAAATAAAACAATAAAAAATTCATTTTGTACGATCAAAGCTTACCAAATTATGATACTTTGAATTTTATGAATTTTCAGCGTTTTCTGAAAACGCAATTTTCTATTTTTAGTGAATGGCAGGTTTCCCTTTTTAATGCAAAATCATGGAAACTGTACACAGCTGTGAAACACATGAACAGTTATTCATTCTACTCTATTTGTATTTTAATTTCCTCCATTCATCTGAAACATCCTTCAAAACAAATCTTATATATAACCTTATATGAAATATTTATGAAATACTATGCATATAAAGCAAGCGATTCTTCATCAGTTCCTTTAGCAGCCCACGTAAAAAATATTTAAACATTGAATTAACCGAAAAAAATAAGGAAACAGATAACGACAGCTTCATTTAAATATCTATACCTCTTTTAAAATTTATTCATATTCTTAATACGTAGTATAAAAAAAATGATATAAATAATTACGATTGCAATGACACGGTTTATATTTATTAGCGTGTTAACGCGGCAGTGGTAAAGTTTAATTAAAATAATGTATTCAGTATTCTATAATTATATTCAGAATTTAAATTTCAAAACATTAAAGACGGAGTTTTATTTTGTTTTAAAAGATACGTACATGAGTTCGTGATTATTGCGTGTGGATTTTTTCAAGAAACTTACTGGGATGACCCAAAATTCATTTACACCAGGATTTACAAACAAATTTAATTGAAAATAAGTAAAATTTTTCGTCATGTACTTAATAAAAGGAAAATTTTCATTCCAAAATTCTGGTGCCAATGTGTCATTTACGGATTAAAATTAAATGGTCCAAAAATGAACAACCGCCCTTCAATGGGTTAAACCATACTTTTCTTGATTTTGGAATATGCCAGCTGTACTATAAAAGTCAGCTATCTAGGTTTAAATATAGTTTTTATGAACCAATTCTAAATTATAGATGCATTTAGTTTTAAAAATTTTCAATGCTGCTAGAACTTTTTCTTGTTCATTTATTATAAAACGATCTGTAAGAAAAGAAATTTACTTACGAAATTATCTAGGATTAAATATAATTTTTATGAACCAATTCTAAATTAATATATTGATTTAGTTTCAAAATTTTACAATGCTGCTAGAATGTTTGCTTGCTCATTTAATATAAACGCTCTGTAAGTAAAGAAATTTACTAACTGTACACTTTTTACAAAACAAAAGAAAAAATACCATAATATTTAAATTAGTCTTGCCAAATTTAATACTGCATTATTTGCTTATCATGTTGAAATACTTAATGCATTTAACTAACATAAGTTCAGGTGAATCGTGAATAAGGCAGCTGCATTTTCAAATGTTTAACATACGGCAGCGGTCAATTACTTCTGCAAAACGTAAATCGCAATTTGTGAGATTTTTTTTTTCTTGTATAAATACAAGATTTATTTAAGCACACAAAAATAATATGATATTCAGATAATCAAATTCAGCTTCATCTTGCTTTCAGTGACGCTAAAAAGCCTTGAAAGTAGCTACACTTAACGGTGGAAATTATCAGACATGGAGATTTGCTACCAAAGAAAGATGGGTTCAGATTGTACACTGTGTAGACATGTATATGTATTCCATAGCTGCCAACTTTTATGCTTTTTTCCTGCCACTATATTTGAACAGAAAAACTGTCTTATTTAATCGCCGAAAATTTAGGATAAGGCAATTTTTTCTGTTTAAAAATTAGGTAAGGGAAAAGCCTTAAACTTGGCAGCTATGGTATTCGCTTTCTTTATAGGCAAAATTCTATAAGCCTTAAATTTACTACCACTCTGTTTACTACCCCTTTCCACGATCTTTAGTTCAGCAGTTTCAAACCGTTTATAGAAAAAGAACATGCTAACTGCATGCTAGGATGAGGCCTATACATATATACAGACATAATTGCACCGAGTTTACTGAAATGTAACTATCAAATTGTCTCTTGGAGAAAAATAATTAATAACACAATAAATTAATCTTTATCTTATAGAAGACTATATTATCGTGCTCGTAAAAATTTATAAATAATATAAGATGAAAAAATAATTTAACTTTTCCTATTAAATAAGTATTTTGATTAAGTAAAAAAGTGCCAAGAAACTGGCGTCAATTAATGGAAGTATAAAGTATTTTGTTTAATAACACCGCAAGCTGTATGGCGTTATTAAACAAAGCTCTTTATATTTCTAAATATTATGATCTTGAAAAAAGTATCTCAACTCATTCAAGATATTATAGCATATCTTAATGCCATCTTCATACTTGTCAGTCAATCTGATAATCCCAAATACATCAGTTTTTAAGATTTTAATAAAATAATCGTCATTGTATATTAGGCTGTTTTTATCAGATCATACAAATTTGCAAAATTTTTATTTTTTCATTGTATTTATTTAAATTTTATGCCTGTTGTTCAAAAATTCAGAAACCATACTACGGATAATATTTTCTGAATACGTTTCACTTTTTCATTCGGCAACAATATTTTGAATTTGAATTCCTTAAACGTAATATAACGGAAATAAGCATGAATATAGGTCAGGATGTGACCGATCTCTCTCTCTGTCTCGCCTCCAACTAGTCAATAAAAAGGATAGAGTGCACGAACTTTTCATAAGTTTTCTTTCCCAGAGCCAAAATAGTAAAACATTTCTTATCAAGTAGATATCTACCATCATGTTGCATTTGTCAACAATGAAATAAATTTTTGAGTAGGCTTTATCAAAAGATGAAAATAATGCTCAGTATGTGAATTTGATTTTTACAATAAGATAGTTGAATCTCTGTTCACGAATTTGAAAGAAAATAAAAAGACGCTAAGAAAACTGATGTTTCTGATTGAAACCTAGACTACTAAAATAAACGAATAAAGCCTCTGAAAATTCGTTGGCTATAATCTTAAAATTCAGACCGATTACTATAATTTTTAACTGTATAAGACAAATATAGAACTCATTTAAAATACTAGTTATTTTTAAATGTGATTTTAAATAATAGTACTACTTGTAGAATCTCACGATGCTAACTATGTTATTTAAAGTTGGCACAGATTTTAAACAATACTAATAAGGTATGTAAACATTTAACATTAGAACTCATTTAATGTCTGATTCAAATTACATCCTCTTTGTGCATAACTAAGAAATTATATAAATTGAAGGGTTCGGGTGCAAACCAGGTAATTAACAAAATGCAAGTTTCAAGATATTCAAGATTCAAATTTTCTCAAAAAAAAAAAAATCTACAATTAAAGCTTATGATTCCTTCCTCTGAAACCGCTGATTTGTTAGAACTGAACCTTCAGTTAATTTTGTACAACATTTTTCTGATGGATTTTTATTTTTTATTTTTTTTTGTCTTATAATTTTAACACTTTGTGATTCAACAACTCCGATTTGAAAATATTTACTCAGATGTTCGAATACGTCACTTTAAGCATGTAAAAAATAATAAAAAACAAATTAGAACATAAAAATATATATTAACTAAAAGGTACTTTTTTCATATCTGCAAAAATAGAAAGTTACACACTTATAAACATTATCAATTTTCTAATGCAAATTTATCTTTGTAAAAAATCTATTTTTGGAGTCTCCAGTCTTTCTAAATTTACAAAATTTACGAAGTTCATTTTAGCAATAACGACGTGGAACTGCTCAAATGATAAGTAAACTTTGGTATGAAAAATGAACTCAGTAGCGTCGTTTGTTGTGAATTCTAGGAACAATTTATATTAACTGATGTGTTAGAAGATAGCAGCAACAAATTAAAATTGTCTTTTAAAGTTCACTGCATAAGTAATATTGACTTTTGGGTATGTTGCATATATGCAACGCGGTGATACAAAGGGTTAGCAGCAAAAAATCTTTTCACTTACCTAATATTTATCTTTGATTATGATGACATGTATTGAGTAATAAATAAACCGTCTACTTTTAAAAGGATGTAAAGATTTAATTAAATATTTTCCCACGAAAATTAGAAAATGTCTGTTACCATACACCAGAGCTCATGAAATAATGTAAGTTACTGCGCACTAAAATTGTAAAAAAAAATAGTAGTACAAATAATTTAATTATTTTTAGAAAATAATTTTATTTACGAGAATAAAACTGAGTTTGTTATTATGTAACTCAAACCATCTTTTTACAGCAGATTTTTGTTCCTCGACAAGGAAGACATCTAAACTTTCCAGTGAAGCGTTTTCAAAAATTTTTCGACAAGCGTGAATTTTCCAAAAACTTGTTCTCACAATTGGCACATAAATTAAAATTTGATTTTTACTACTGATATGCATAAATGCTTTTCTAACATGTGTCTTATTATTGTTATGCCACATTTTACATTTGTAAAAACATAACTACCGTGCGCAAAAATATGTCCCGTACCTGCTCCTGCAAAGAATTTAAACACTCAAGCTGAAAGGTTAATATAGATTGATAAATAAAAAACACGTTCCAATGTTTCCGAAATGAACTGTGGTTTAATCATTTTTAGTAACGTATATATATATATATATATATATATATATAAAGAGCTTAAGATGAGGCTTAAAAATCTGAAAAAGAAAAAATATCAGACATTTTTTATTAACTTAAAAAAATTTCGTGGCGATTTCAGCATCAAATAACGTAAATAACTTGTTTCTACGATGTTTATATCTGACGTTATCGCATCTTCTCTGTTACCCTATTCATCATACATGGCGCATTTTAAGTGTATTATCAAAGAATAAATTCGTTTATGATTTATTAATTTTCAAATGATATAGCTATATATACTCGTTCCACGTTAAACGTATGAAATTTTGCACAGAGTTATTTTATTGTATTTTAATGTTCGTTATCAGTCAGACATCAACTTTTCCCCTTACCAATGCTCTTTTATTTTTAAAATTTCTCATCAGAAAATCAAAAATTTTCAATTTGTTTTCTGTATACTTTTCTTAAATGACAGTTAGTTGTTCTCTAATTATCGTCTAAATATTGGCAAATGTGTCTGAAAGTATGAAATAGATTTCCAGTAATATAGTTTTATATACAGTCGTGAGATTCTAGTTAAGACTTTAAGACTTAAAATATGTATGTACTTTAGAATTATTTTCTCAATTAGACAGAATAATTTAGAATAGTAGTTATTTTAGTACAGTATACAGAAAAAAAATTGAAATAAAAAGTAATTTTCTGATGAGAAATTTGAAATATACCAATGCATTTCATGGTCATAGTTTAATATTAGAGTCGGTAATGTCTTCTGACTGATTAGACTTAAATAAATTGTCTCCAGAATACTGTATTTACGACAGCTAAGCAATGTTCGAAGAAAACTTCGAACTTTTATGCCGACGAGCATGACATGGGTTCGTATCTTCCCGTCTTCCAGCTTTGAGAGCAGAATCACTTAGCCGCTGGAGAGGTCCATCGATTTGGATAATTCTGATCGAAATAATTTTTGACAGTAATATTGTAATGAGAAGGGTCAAACAAAAGTTTATAAGCAGGCATAACAAAAGTTTAAATTGGGGTTTAAAAATCTGTAAAAAAGCAAACATTTTTTATTAGCTTAAAAAATTTCGTGGCGTTTACAGCATCAAATAACGCAAATCACTTCTCTTCACTTCTATCTGACGCTATTGCACCTTCTCTGTTGCACTATTCATACATACATGGAGCATTTTAAGTGTAGTATCAAAGAGTAATCATTTTATGATTTATTAATTTTGAAATGATATAGCTATATATACTCGTTCCAAGTTAAACCTATGAAATTTTGCACAGCGTCATTTTATTGTATTTTAATGTTCGTTATTAGTTAGACCTGAACTTTCCCCTCACCAATGTTAAACCTTACTGCCATGGAATGCTCTTTTATTTTTTTTTAATTTCTCATCAGAAAATCAAAATTTTTCAATTTGTTTTCTGCATACTCTTCTTAAATGATACTTCGCTGTTCTCTAATTATCGTCTAAATATTGGCAAATGTGTCTGAAAGTATGAAATAGATTTCCAGTAATATAATTTTATATACAGTCGTGAGATTCTGGTTAAGACTTTAAGACTTAAAAACTGTATGTACTTTAGAAATATTTTCTCAATTAGACAGAAGAATTTAGAATATTAGAGCAATATACAGAAAAAAAAAGAAAAAAAAATAATTTTCTGATGAGAAATTTGAAATATACCGAAGCATTTCATGGTAATAGTTTAATATTAGAGTCGGTAAACTGGCTTCTAACTAATAAAGAGATTTAAATAATTTGTCTTCAGAATACTATTTGATTTCAAGCAAAATTTTTGCTCGAGAAAAAAAAAGCTTTTTAACACTCTTTCCAACATAGTTGAAAAGTGTTTATGAATTCGGTTTGTCTGTCTGTCTGTCCGTGATTCTAACTCTCGTAAATATACTTTGATTGTCATGCAATTGATATATGTTATTGAAGTTTCTTATAGCATGTTAAGTATTGAAAATGAAGTGTGTAGCACTTATACACTGAAATTAAAAGTTGATTTTAAAGTATAATACTGGCATCCCATCTGCCAGTATTATACCATAAAAATAACAGTAATAAACAGTAAAATAAGCTGTAATACGCTACCGTGCATGCGCGGCAGTGTATTACTGTTTATTTTACTGTTTCTTACTCTTACTTTTACGGTATAATACTGGCAGCTGGGATACCAGTATTATACCGTAAAATCAAAAAATGTTTTTTTGCAGTGTAGTTCCTTTACCGGGACACTCAAAATAATTCCGTTACATTACGGTCTATGGGGAAAAATCATTTGTGGTTTATTTTAATGGTGTTACACTATTTCAAGCATATTGAAATTGATATATATCACTGAAGTGCACTACAAGAGGATTACTATAAAATATGGTGTGCATAGCCTTTACAGGGACACTCAATATTATTCCGTTACATTATGATCAATGTGGAAAAATGGTTTGCGGTTTATTTTAATAATGTTTCAGCATTTCAAAACATATTGTAATTAATATATATCACTTAGGTGCATAACAAGAGGCTTACTGCAGAATATTGTGTGCATACCATTTATCGTTCACTTACAGGGACACAAAAAAGAATTAGGTTAAAGTACTGTCTGTTAACAATAATTGTTGAAAGTGCGTTTTCAGTCGCGGGACGCGTTTTTAAATTTAACTAATTTTTTGCCTATTATTTGTGAGTATAAATTCTACAGATCATATACAGGGCAGCACAAAAGATCTATAGTAAATTTCCGTTTATTGACGGTAATTTCAGAAGGGGAAATTTTAACTGTGCTATGGACTTCCTAACTGAACTAAAATTTAGCATTCTATGTAATATATATACAAATCTATGTATCATATACAGGGCTGCAAAAAATAATTCGGATATTTTTCTGAATATTTTTGGTGATTCCTGAAATTGGGTTTTTAAATTTGTATGCGTTTTCCAAATTGTTTACTTAGACATCATCTTTCACCTTATTAAACGGTAAAGGTTTGTAGAAGTATTTTGGAAGTGTTGGAAAGTGTTACATAATCTATGGCTGACGCATGATTTCTCGTTTTTTTATATTAAAATTATTAAAAAAAATTATACGCAATATTTTCATAAAAGCCTAATACAAACTTTTAAGAAATCTTTTCTGCGCTTAAAAGTGAAAAAAAATATGCAAATTAAGCAGTCGATTCAACTAAATATTCTTAAGTCTTCAAATAATTAATTTCGCATAATTTTCTTTATACGTAAAATGCTTTTAAATTAAAGAGCCACATGTAGAAAATAAATTACACAATTCTCATAAAGAAAATAAAATTTTGAGCATCGGACAACCTTAACTCTAGGATGTGAATAACCCTACGTGGGTATTTTGTACGCCGTTGCTAATGTATTTTAATATGATGATCGATATACTCAAGCATCCTAGGGTTAAGTGGCGCTCATTTCCCCTTCCATGAGTAGGGGAGACCGGGGCAAGATGTCTATGTTAACAATTTTTGTTGTTTATTAATTTATTTTGAAGTAATAGTAAAATTAATTTTACATGAACTGATAGAGGATACCTTTGTAGTATTAAATACATTACCATTTAATTTTTCAAATAAAAAATATAAAGGATAATTTTATTTTTTCATAACATTAACAAATCGTCATCTTGCCCCAGTACTGGGGCAAGATGACTTTGACCTTGGGGCAAGATGACAACACTGAAAAAGATTGAACATATTTTATCTTTTGAATATGTTACATGGTTTAACAAATGATAACTGTGTTTTTGCATCTTACAAAGTATCAAACTAAGCATAATGCAGTGTAACGTAATGTTGAAGTGTTTAGTTGTGCAGCTAACAATAGTCACAAATAAAAATGCCATTTTCATAATTGGAACATTCCTCATGCCACCACTCTTGGCATTTACAGCACTGGATCTATTCTTCTGTTGGTGGGTCACAATGTCGGAAGTTGGCCTTAAACGCTTTTTTAATTTTTTGGGAGGAGGGGGATCAGCGGGGGAGGGGGGAGGTCTTGACCCCGTCGAACGGTACTCTCCTCGTACCGATCGGATTGGAAGTAGAGATACGGACCCCGAAAGGGTTTTTCTTTCTGGAGGCTAGGGGGGGACTTAGCGGCTGGCAAAAATGTCTTCCTCTGGTCGCCCCCTTTCGAACGACACCTCCCCCGATCCCATGCACCCCTTAGCCCCAGAGGAGGTAGAAGCGCAAGGTCGCGCGAACAAACACAAAGGCAAACAAGCGTTTACAGGATTTAAATAGAATGGACAACATAGTTAGTTTAATAAATTCTGAAACACGGGGCCAGATGACGAGCTCGTCATCTTGCCCCGGACTGCCTGTTTAAAAATATTCGTTTTCATTGCCATGAAGGAAGGCGATTAATTGACATTTATTCATGGTAGTAAGTAGTATTTAAACTAAGTTACTCGTAAATATTAAAGAGAAACGATATATCTTGCCTGTATCTGTAGCAGAGCTTATTTACACATGCATAAAGTTATAACGTGGCAGCGGAAAACAATCAAAGCTTCACAACTGACACAAAAATGGCGATTTCAGCGTCTCTATAGTATTGTTTAACGAACGGCCGATAGGAGAGCCAGTAGTGTCCGGTTGATGCTGCCACCTAGCGGAAAACGGAAAAATTAAGACATTTGTCATATTTCCCCACTCTTCATCTTGCCCCGCTCTCCCCTACATGCATATTTATCGAACATTTGAGAAAACAACCACGATATTACGTTTTAAACCAGTGTATATAAACAGATGCGTCGCGACACACAAGTGTGCCGTGAAAGTGCTTCATGTGTACCGCGAATCACCTAAACTTTAAACTCATTTTGAAATCTTATATATATTCTGTTAAAATTTCATTTACTTTCGTCTATTTTATTTCCGAGAAAGTGAACCTACCAAATTATGGAAAACAGGAATATTAGAGGCTCTTTCACGTAAAAACAAGAGCGAAAAATCCTGCATAAGGAATAGATTATGAAACACTTTACAACAATAACAGAATATTATTGAGAAATTTCATTTTTACTTAGAATGAAAGGAAATATCTAACTAAGCAACTTAAAAAAAAAAAAAAACCCACATAACTGAGTAAAAATCCATTAGCAACAATTGCCGTCCATATTGGTAATGTGTGTGAATTCTTTCGTGTAGCCCTGAATACGATCCGTAGAATTTATAGACACCATACAATATACTCAAAATTAGATATTTTTAAAAATGCATACCACAGCCGAAAAGGGACTTCTAGCAATTATCAAACTTAGTCATTCCTGCCCTTACAAAAATTTGTTATAGAATTCTATAAAAAATATTTATAGAAAACGGATTATAGAATCCTATAGAATTATTGCCCGTTTTTCTATAAACTTCTTTAAACAAAAGCTATAGAAATATCTGTAGAAGTTCAATAGAAATGTCTGTAGAGCTTCTATAAAAATATCTATAGAAAAAATATACAGCTTCTATAACAATATGTATAGAATTTTATATAGAATCCAGGTGGTCAACCTCCCAAGTATTAACCACTCTCGATGCTGCGTGACTTCAATGATCGGACGAAGAACGAGTACTTTCAGCATGACACAATCATTGACAGTGTCTGAACTCTTATTACACTATTTCAACCTTATTTCTTTTGTGATTTGTATTCCCAATCATAATAGTCTTGTACAAATATTTAAAGCCTAATAAATTATTATTTGTTAAAACTGAAACAATTGTTTAAACATTTATATTTCAGATTAAAATATTTGATAAAAATTACAATATTATTAGTGAACAAAATTTATTAAATTAGATGGATGGTTTTATAAATTTAACAGCAAATTAATGAATGATTATAAAATTAACCAACAAATTAATGAATTATAAACAAATTAATTAATCAAAATTTACTTCAGCAGTTTGACTGATATGATATAATATAACATTGACAATTTATTCACAATATATTAGAATCGAATTAAATTATATATATATACTCATAATCATATTAAATCTATGGCGTGCAACTATATACTAAACTGATGTATTACAAAATTAATTATTGTTTTTTAATTTTGATATTTAGTTATAAAAAAATTACTACACACAAATTTTAAAAGAACAAGAAATATTTGTTTTAATTAAAAAAAATCTATAGAATCATTATTCTATAGAATTTAATTCTATAAGATGTATAGTAGCCTATAGAAAAACTGTTCTATAAAAAAAAATTCTATATAACGTCTAAGAATTTTATAGAATCATTTTCTTTAGAAAAAATATTCTATAGAACTCTTTAAAACTCTATAAAAATAGTATTCTATAGAACTTGTAAAGAATTCTATAGAGTTCTATACAGCTCTATGAACTATTTTCGTAAGGGTGTAACGGAAATTCTTTTGTGTATCTCTGTAACTGAACGATACATGCTATGCACTCTATAATATATAGAAAACATGTTGTGGTGCACTTCATTGATTTCAGTATTTCTGAAGTATCATAACATCATTAAAATGCACCGAAAACGATGTTCTCCCATATATTATAATGTAATGGGATTATTTTGTCCGTCCCTGTAAACGAACTATAAATGCTACTTATTCTATACTCTTGAGAAAGCATGTTGTAGTCCATTTCAGTGGTGCATACTGATCTTATTATATTTGGAATATCGCAACATCTATAAAATACACCGCAAACGATTTTCTCCTAAAGACCACAATGTAACGTAATTCTTTTGTGGTCCCTATAAACGAACTATAAATGCTACTTCATTTTCAATACCATACATTTTACAATAAACCTAAATAACATATAAAAATTTCATGACAATCCGAGTATATTTACGAGAGTTAGAGTGCGGACAGACGGTAGTCAGACAGACAAACTGAAGTCATAAACACTTTTCAACTATGTTGGAAAGTGTAAAAAAAAAGAGGTGACTTTATTTTTATATGTACACTGAATTTTTGAACGCACGAAGAGTTTTGTGCTATATTTTTTTCCTATAGTAAGGATTTTGGTATTTACTCTGCAAATGCTTTGTACACTTTAAAAAAAAATTCCGTCAATTTACGGAAAAAGGACTGGCAGCAGAGTTGCCGGAATGTTTCCGTTTTTTGAGGAAAGTTCCGTCTTTGTAGCCCGTAAATTCCGTAAATTGCGCGATACAGACGGGAAGGAGTTGAAGCGCATGCGGGGCGATAAAAAATACTGCAATCCCATTGGATGATAGATTTTTACAGTAATAATTCCGTATTTAAAACTCTGTAATCTTAAAATGGCAACAGATATACGGGAGAGATTCCATTTTTCTAACAAAACGGAAAAATTCTTATCAAAATTCATGAAAGACAACCTGTCAATAAGCAAAAATTTTTAACAGTGTAACTATATCTTTAAAATCTCTGTGGTTGACCTGGTATAATATTAATAATAGTGGTTTACATTTTGACTAAAACATTACAAATATTTTTAGCACATATTTTGTAAATGTGATCTTTTGACTTTATAAATTTAAATTGCGTCAAATCTAAATCAAGTATTTGATAATTTGAAAACTTTTAAACAATTTTTGTTAGGTCAGTGTAAATGATTGTGTTAATTAATCATCTTGTTATTTTTTATAATATTTCTTATGCAATAAAGAAACAAAACGCCCATGCATTCTATTAATTTGAAGATAATTTATGGTGTGCCGCAGAATTCTTAATAAAGTTAAAGTGTGCCGCTGATCAAAAAGGGTTAAGAAAAGCTTTTTTAAACGAAAGGTTAGTTTAGGAAAATATAGAAAATTGCTCTTTTCTTTTTAGAAGTATAATGCTGGGAAAATGTTCTGGTATAGAATTATACATTTCAGCAATAAGCGCTATTACGAGATACATTATTCGGATGAAGATATGATAAGACCAGTACTTTATCAATACATATGATTTAAAATAATCTATTGTTTTAAACTCTTTCCGTGTTTAAAGGCGTGGACTTGAATCATCAATTAATTTTTCTTTCATGAAACCCGATACAAATAACTGCACAACGACCGGATCCTGTAAGAGAATTACTTTTAAATGAACACGTTTTCAAGTTTAAGGCCGTTTTGAAACGTTTTATGCTTTCATAAATACAAAATTGTTACTTAGATTAAAAACATACAAACACACCCAGATATATTATTTAGTCAGAAGTCACGTAAATCATCTATCAGTTAAATTTAGTAGCGAGATAATGGCTACGCTACTTGTAAAACAAATTCACTTTCATATTGTTCTTTTAGATTACAATCGGTCACACTCGTTTCTGTTAAATATGCTCCGCACATACTAGAACGATTGCTAATTCGCAGCGGTCGTTACAGCTGGTTGATTTCGCGGGATTGGCTTGTGATCCTCGCTTTCCAGAGAGTAAATTAAATCCCTGCACGAGTCGGGATATGCCCGATCCGAACCTGAAAATTCTATTTGAAGTCAACCCTTAACAGACAAAAACAAAATTGTTGACACAAAACGCAATTCAAAACTGAGAAAATAATTTTCTTCGACTCGAAGCACGACCCAAACTCGGCACACTTGAAACCAAAACCACCCCGAACCTAAAATACTTTTAACCCCACATTTTAATGTAATTATGGAAAAGCAAATTACAATTATATCTCTAATATCAATTGTGTCGTTTATACAGAAAAATACAGACTCATTGATAATCAAACACATAGTTTTTTCATCTGAAACAATAATCTAGACTTTTTTTTCTAAAAATCGGTTCAATCCGAACCCGACCTCCAAAAGTCGAAACCCAACATGAAACTAACCCGAACTCGAAAAGATTAAAGTCAACCTGATTGAAACCTGACCTGTAGCCAAAAAATATAAGTCAAGCTGATACATACCCAATACTCAATGAGAAAAACTTGTACCAATCCAACAAGAACTGAACCACGGGACTCGTTAGGTTCGGGAAAGATCTTATTAAAACATGGTGTCTAACGAATGAAATTTTACTCATTTTTATTTATATGAAATATCGTACTAAAATTTCCTTGAAAATAAATACTTTCTTAACATTCAAGAGTATTTCGTTGTATTTATTGCTGTTTAAAAAATTGGCAAATGTGCAAGAAAGTTGATGCAATAAGAGTTATTTTAAATGAAATTTCTAAATATTTTTGCATTCGATTTCTCTGTACATTTTTTCTGAGCTTAAGTAAATAGAGTAATCCCTTAACATTCGAGAGTTTTGATTATTCGCGAATATGAAAATATGGAAAAGACTTAACACTCGCCAGAATCTGACTTACTTATTCGCGATTTATTTTTTATTATCGCTTTCTTTTTCAGACTTTATAGCGGTTAAAGATTATTTCCCTTGTGTTTTATCAGTATCTATTTACAAATCAATTTTCAGTTGTCAACTGAAAAAGGAGCCAGTGTTGTAGGAAAGCAAAATAATAACAGAAGAATACTCATTGTAATGGAATTATTAGAAGTGTTAAGGTAACGGCATCTTGAATCTATTAATTTAAAATGTGCAGGTTCTCGTAGAGATGGAGTTGATGCTGCACTTGGTTAGAAAATAAAAGCATTTCTGAAGTATTTATCTGTATTTAAGTATAGCATTTTAATATTGTGTCACATACTGACCCACTAATACATTATCATCTCTTGCGAATAGAGAGAGTCGAAATTACTTTATACAAAAACCTATGTTTTTTAGCTGTAATTATTTCCCCAGTCAGTTAATTTGAATTATCTTCAATAAATAAATTTTATATTTATGAATATGCTTGTACATTCACCTTCTAGATATATGTTATGCATAATGTATTGTTAATACACGAGCAGGGAAGACCGAGCTATGCTCGATCAAAATTAGTTTTGAGTTCAAATATCATGACTTATGACCAAAATGGCCCACTAATAAAATTTTCTCGAATATGTGACCAAGCCCAATTGTCTTCTCATGCCCAAAACCCGTAACAGCGGTTCCCAATCTGGGGTACGTGGCGGTCCTGTTGGGGGTACGTGAAAATAATATCAGTAATGGCGGAAATCACAAAACGGGTTCAACTGAAAACGCATAAACAAAGTTGACAGTTTCGGATTAGGAAGTTAGTCTCATGCGTAACTCCAATATATTACTCTCAAAATGAGGGTCTAGTAATTCATTGATAATTGAATGTCGCTACTTTCGCCCGCCTCTAATCATATCGCATGACTACTTTCGTTTTCCCCCCATATTCGTGAAAATTGAAGAGAACCCAAAAATTCAGTGAAAAGCATTAAGATACCTGTTATCTTTAATAAATACAGAGCTTGTCGGAAGAGCATTTCCATCTTATGCAAATTTAAAAGTGCAGGTATTAAACTTGACGCTGCTTCTGACTTGAGATAATACCTGTCTTCGTTTAAACCTGATTTTAAAAAAAACTCAGCTCCACGAAACAAACTCAAAGATCCCATTGAGAGTATTCAGACATTTTTGGCTACTTGTATATCATGATAGCAAAACTGATATAAACTTTCACAGTAAATTATTTTTTTTAAATGTTTGCTTTGATGTTAAGCTAATATTATAAAAAGTAAAATTAACTTTAAAATGCAAGATAAAAAATAAAAGTTTAGAAATGTCAATGTAATTTGAGTCAATTTGTTTAACTCTGCTATATGATATGATATTAATAATTTAATGAAAACAAGCATATTTGCGTTGTGTAGGTGAATAGGGGCGTGTTTATGAGAAAAGGGGGTAAGCCTAAATAAAAAGACTAAGAAAGGGGTACGTGACAGAAAGAAGGTTGGGAACCGCTGCGCGTAGGATATAAATTTTAGTCAAAATAGTCTGAGCCGTTTTTTAGATAAAATAATCTTGACCCACAGTGACTCAAAAATGACCACCTAAGCGGATTTTCTCGAGCATGTGACCTATCCCAATGATTTTCTCGAGCCCCAAAACCGTAGAATACAAAATTTAGTTCAAATGGTTTGAGCAGTTTTTAAGATAAAAATAGCTTGACCCATAATGACCCATGACCAAAATGAGCCACTAATCGAAATTCTTCGAACATGTGACATAGCCCAATAGTCTTCTCGTTCCCTAAAACTGTAGGATACTAAATTTAGTTCAAATCATCTAGGCCATTTTTAAGATAAAAATAGCTTGACTCATAATGACCCATGACCAAAATGGCCCACTAATTGAATGTTCTCGAACATGTGGCCTAGCCCAACAGTTATCTTGTGCCCGAAAACTATAGGATGCAAAATTTAGTCTAAATAGTCTGAGCCGTTTTTTAAATAAAATTAGCTTGACCCACAGTGACCCAAAAATGACCCACTAATCGAATTTTCTCGGACATGTGACCTAGCCCAATGATTTTCTCGTTCCTTAAAACTGAACCGTTCGTTTGAACCGTTTTTTAGATACAATTAGCTTGACCCTCACCCATGGTGACCCAAAATGACCCACTAATAGAATTTTCTCGAATATGTGACGTAGACCAATGGTTTTTTGGTGCCTCAAAGCGGTAGGATACAAAATTTCGTCAAAATCCCGTTTTTAATATAAAGCCGTTTTTAAGATAAAATTTGCATATATATATATATATATATATATAACCACACATACACACACAAGATTTGCTTGTATTTGAATATATGATATATTCTTTTGTTCTTTGAAATGTTGTGCCACTCTAATTAAAATTTTTTAGAACGTAACTCCTTTTTTAGCTCAGAAAGATAGACTCAACATTCGCGGGTTTGACAATCGCGAGGTTTTCTTCGAATGCAATCCTTGCGAATGTTAAGCGATTACTCTATGGTATCTCTAATCATTTTCTTACGTGGTGCTAAAAATGCAATTTTTTTCTATTTTTATTGTTTAATAAACATGGCTGGAAGAAACAATTCTAGAGAATTTAAAAGCATAATTTGTGTGTACTAATTTTATTTATGAGCTAATCAAGCATAATAGATCGCCAGAACATCAACGAATACGAGCTGCTAAGGCCACATCCATTTACACGTTATACGCTAGAAAATATAGACCAGCAGTTCATAATCTTTTAGTTACCGCGGAACCCTTTACATATTTCCTTTATCTTCGTAGACCCCTTAGTTTTAAGATTGAAATTACTCATAATCAATTAGAATATCGAATACAAGATATATAGGGTCCGTCAACGTCTTACCGTCTTTATATCGAAAATGCTTTCAAATTTTGGAAACCTAAAATACGTGTTCAATCATTTCAAGGGGAGACCTCATGTCGTTCAAACATTTTTGACGCAGGGGAATACGGAGGAAGCTGGTGAGTTAAAAATTGAAATTTCCAGTGGCAAATGGAAGAGGGGATTTTGTGGCATATCGCTGAAAAGGTCTCTTCCAGAGAAACAATTTAATTTAAAAAAAAATGTCGTAAAATGTTGTCCTGTGCTGTTTCCTAAGGAAGATGTGGCTAATTAAAATAATGTTTTTAACTTAACGAAACAACCTCAACTTAACCGAAAAGATGCTCGAATTGATATTCCTCCACTTCTTAGCAGTAATAGAGATGCTGCAGAAATAAATAGAAGGCTGCACATACATTACCGGATATGGACGGCAATTGCTGAAAATGGATTTATCTGAGTTATAAGTTGCATATTTATATATTTCCTTTCATTCTAGGAAAAAGTAAAATTTCTCAATAACATTCTGTTAGTGTTGGAAAGTGTTTCATAATCTATTCCTGATGCATGATTATTCGCTCTTGTTTTTACGTGAAAGAGTTTCTAATATTCCTGTTTTCCATAATTTGGGAGATTCACTTTCTGGGTAATAGAATAGACGAAAATAAATGAAATTTTAACAGAGTATAATAAGATTTCAAAATGAGTTTAATATTTTAGGTGATTCGCGGCACGCCTGAAGCACTTTCACGGCACACTTGTGTGTCCCGACGCATCTGTTGATAAGCACTTGTCTAAAAGGTAATCTCATGATTGTTTTCTCAAATGTTAGATTGCATGTATACATGGAAGGAGAAAAATTGAGTACTTTTTACTCAATTTTGAGAAGTAATTTTTTTCAGTGCATGAAATGAAATTTAACCCCTTCGGAACCAAAGTCTCATTCATGAATTTTATTCGATTAGCTCCTAATGAAACTAGTCGTTGGGGGCCACCGTAATACTTACCCACCACGGATATACATAATATAAAATACGAAAATAAAACATGTGTAAACTATTTATAAAATGCATTGCAATTTGAATAAAATCGTGGCTTGATGACGTCATAAACTTTAAATGCTCTATTACCGAATTGTGTAAAAGAACCATCCTTATAACTCCAAAATTGATCATCATATTAACTAATGGTTTACTGCGTCGGATTAAGCGTCTAATTTCCAATTAAAATATATGTTTGAATTGAAATTTGAATGAAATACAGGGTCATGAAAAATCGAAGAGAGTGAAAATATAATTACAAATATCTCGGCAAATCATTATCCGATCGACTTCATTCTTTATGCAAAATTTATGTCGTTTTATTGTATTTTATATTCACTCCTTAAAATAAACAATTTCGAAAATTTTTATATACCTTTTTATCAGAACGACTATTTCGAGAGTCAGAAAAAAATAGTTCCTGATAATCGAGGTTACTGAATTTCAATAAACTTCTTTCCATTATTACATACCAAGTACATACCAAATTTCAAGTCCCTATCTCAATTTATTCGTTAGATAGAGCGTTTACAGACACACACACAGACAGACGGACGGCATTTTTTTTTTCTTCTAAAAATGTGTTTTTCGCAATCTCCAGTGTCTGAAACGTGTAAATCCGTCACAATTTTTTTTCGATTTTCAAAACGATTACGAGACTTACCCTATACTACGTATGATGGGTAAGTAATAAGATAATTGTTGCTTTCCTTTATTACTGTTACCAAAAACAAATGTTCTATGCACCTTTTGAAGATGCATATATGGACCCATGGTCAAGAAAGGTTTAAGATCGTGTTTGTTTAAAGTAAACTTTAATGTCATGTTAAAATTTCGATAACATAGACGCATATTATAAGTTATGTAATAACGTTTACATAACTGATCATATACTTCAGATAATCAAAGAATTCTCAGTTTAAACGCCAGGTAGTAAATTCTTATTCTCAATTGAAGGTAGTCTTATTCAGAAACTAAGAAATCAATCAGTGGTTTCCATTTTTCAATAAGGCAAATGATCGTACAGAAAATCCCGCGCGATCCCGGAAAAAATCGTTATGAGACAATGATCGGTTATAACACGAAATGTAATGAAATTATAAAAAAAAAAACTTCATTTGATTTCAAGTCACTTTAATAGTGATGTCTACAAATTTCTTGATTTTTCCTTTAAAAGATAACTTTGTAAATGTGTCAGAAAATTTCGCGTTCTTGAGCTGGGAAAAATATTTTTTGAAAATAAAGACTCTTAAGACAATGACTATTGGATAACGATACTAGTGGACCTGGACATCCTGTATACATATTACACAACCCTCACGCGCGCGCACACACATACACAAATGCAATTACTTACCCCTTTCGCTAGACCAGCAAGCGTAGGAGGGTAAATATGGAGCGGTTGAAAGGCTTCTTCAGATTCTTGTCGAGCGTACAATAACACTGCAAAATAAACAAATAAAATAAAAATAAAGCATGTGTCGTAATTCTAAAAAGAAGAATGCAGTGATATTTTTAAAGGTCGACATGAATATTTTCTGGGAAATTAGACGAATCAAACAACTATTTATTTTTAAAATGTAAAAATATTCGTTTGAGTCAATAACTGATTATTTTTTTTCTTAATTATTTTTTAAAAATTTTAGCAAATTGAAAAAAATCTAAAATTTTTTAATCAATTCTAAATTAATTAATATAACACTTAAAATTCTACTTACCTCTATCTCCTGGATAATGTTTCATTCGCTTAGGGGGTGGGGTAAAAGTACTACTTCCCCTAGAATCTGCGTTTAGACGTTCAAGTCTACAAAAAATAAATAAAATAAAAATTCTTATAAATCAGAGACATTAGCATTAAAGATATAAACAAACATGGAAACAATTTTTTTTTTTCGAAAAAAAAAACCCTAATAAATAAATAAAACCGACTTCAAGGGATTGTCTCAAGGGACTGTCGTTTTTGTGACAACCCTT
Organism: Maratus michaelseni; assembly: GCA_963931845.1. Taxonomy (NCBI): domain Eukaryota; kingdom Metazoa; phylum Arthropoda; class Arachnida; order Araneae; family Salticidae; genus Maratus; species Maratus michaelseni. The sequence continues at coordinate 377,525,704 of OZ007586.1, forward strand.
TATTGTTATCTACATTGTCATTTATTGGTCGGGTTATACAGGACTCGAATCCGAAAATTTTGTTTAAAATCAAACAACGGAAAAATCATGCAACGAAAAAAAATAGCGTCAAACCTATGCAAGGCTTTAATCCACTTTCATTTTAAATCCCATTGTTGCCAATATTGCTCATATTGACGCGCAATAGATGATGATATATTAAAATTTTTGAAGCACTTCGGTAAAATAACTATACAGGACCCTTTTAGAATCGTAAAGAAGTATATCTTAACATCATATTCAAGAATCATGGCGATTGGTAAATTTTTAAGATCGTTAACCTATAAAAGACAAAGAAAAAAAGACAAGAAAACTGACAGACAAACAAGCATATCATTTTTCAGATTTTAATGAAATGCAAACGGGGCTGATATCTGAACAACCCAACCCCTTCCCCCCCATAAAAAAAATCGGAGCATATGTTTAAGAATTATATGTGGAGTTATTTTTTATACAAAAATTTTGATCATTTGCCAAGTCGTATGGTGCAAACAGCAGTCCGATACGAAAAATTGTTAATTTTTATGAAATTTTGAAATCTGGTCTTTCTTTTGGATTTCTTTGAGCTATTTTTTGACAAGCTTTAAGGTTCAAACCACACAACGTTACGACAATGTAATATTTTTTTTTGCGAGTTTTTGAATTGTGAACGGATTCATGGAACACCCTGTATATATATATAAACGAATTGTATAAACTTCATCGTTGGAAGTCGGTTATTAACTTTTTTGAGGTTTTTCGCACGAATATTCAAATTACTGGAACATAATATTTTTAAAATAATTTAGTTGAAGATAATTCATGCATGTGCATTGGGTACTTAAAAAAAATAGTTTTGTTTTCATTCTAAATTTAATTGACTTGATGAATTACCGAATGAAAATTTATTGTTGCTTAGATTAAGATTAGGGGCTAATAAATAAAAACAAAACTTTCATTACATCACTAAGCCAGGATTTCTTTTGAGTGGCTTTATAAGACAATATTTCATTGCCTGTCGTACTTCTCAAGATGCTCCCATTTAAAACTAGAAATTTCGTAATAATAAAAAAAATTAGCGTATATATATATATTTCTGCCATTTTGAATTATATAAAGGAATTTTTCACCAATAAATAAAACAGAATTGCACTACATTTTCGAAATTACCGTCACTATAATGTACAATATGGTACTTTGTATCATAAAAATGGAGAAGGAAATTTTTTATTTAATACCCCTGGAGAAAAATATCAAATTACAGACTTAAAAGCTCATTTAAGAACACAGCAAAATCATATGCTGCATTGAGTCTATTTCAGATATTCTACTTTTAAAATGAACATAAGTATCTATTACTATAGAAACATGAAAATTTCTTCAAAATTTACAAAGTTAAACACATTTACAAAGGTCAAATACAAGACATCTATTTTCTGACACATTCACAAAGTCATTTTTATTCATAAATGCATAAAATATGCAGCTCTTCAGTTCAATATAAAGATGAAGGCTCTTTCAGAAAATGTTTTTAAACTTGGCATGTAAAGCCTATTTTAGGGATGAGACAGTCCAAGATAAGTCGTCATCAGGGAGTAGTCCGATTATAATTCTAGAAGCTTTCCATCTACAGAAACATAAAAAAACACTATTAGATTCTCTTCCTTTAAATAGTAATGTCTGCAAATTTCATGTAATTACTTCCAAAACTGTATTTGCGAATGTGTCAGAGAGTTTTACGTTATGCAGCAGAAGAAAAAAAATTTAGAACAGCTTTAAAAACATATTTACATATTTTCCCTACTTAAAACTATATTATATGCATGTTTTATCTTTTCCCACCATTTAAATTCGAAAACACTACTAGTATTTTTAAAGTACAGATATTTACTATCGGCTAAGGATATCAGATATTATGAAAAGAAAAAGTTCACTAAAAGTTTAGAGTAATAATTAAAAATCAAATTATTTCAATTTAAAATTTGTGATATGTTCATCATGTACTTCAATTCCTTATCTGTGTTTTTAACAATGAAAAAATTCTCTTTAATGCAGTGTTTACGAGAGACTGAACATTTTATTAACATAACTTACCCAGATGTAGATGGATCTTCATTGACAGTTGAATGGGTAGAATAGAATGTCAAATCCATAGATGTCATCTGGAATATTTTACTTATATATAATCCATGCAAAAATAATCATTTTTATTAGTGACATAATAATGATAAAATTATGAAAAGTATACATTGTGAAAAAAATATGACATTTTTGATTTTGTGACACTGTTGGCATCTCGTTATTGAAAGAAAACTGTCAAAACTGTTAACAACAACAACAACAACAAAATCTTAATTTACATTGGCAGCAAGAAAGGAAAATGACATTTCTCGGCCTATAGGTTGACAGGAGCAGATGATAAAATGGATCTTCCGATGAATTCATGTTTCTTTCTTTCATTTATATTTACTGTAATTTTTTCTCTTTTTACGAAATGTTAGGATTTGTATTTCAAGTATGTAAATTTATTTATTTTATCGAACTGCAGCCTTCCTTCTTGGGAATCTCTAGTTATGTAATCGTGATATGATTTACTTATTTTTACTATGTTTTAATCACAAATACGTAGGATAAAAAAGTTCAAGAAATAAATTCTATTATGCATTTTAATTTCATTAACTCTAACTCACATCTACGAAGGGGGGAAAAATATTCATTGGAGGTTTTTGCTACGACACGTCTAGAGCAAAATATATAAAATTTCCATTATATATTTAAAGCATAATTTAAAACTTATATTAACTAAATTTTAACCGATATTATTTTTAACTAATAACTATTTTCAATAATATTAACATGACTGTTTTGTTAATTATGCAGTACATTAAGATTGGACATTAATACGCATTATGATAATGTTTCTTAACAATATACTGAAATATAAATCTATAATTTCATGCTTATTAGAAAACGAAAGATAATTGATATTTTTTAACTTATGATTTTTTCTTTTTGGAAATTAAACTTTAAACGGAGATAAAATGAGAGAGGGTCATTTCATGTCAACTGGCTTAGAGGTCCTTGCTCGACCCTTTTCAAATTTAATATAACTGCTTTAGAACATACATATGTCTGAAATGGATCTCTGCAAACTTTCAGAGCCAGAAGTAGTATAGTTGGGGTACCAGAATTGCTTCTGTAAAGTTCACTATTTTACTCTCGCAGAAAAAACGATCAAATCACCAAGTTTGCCATCTTACTGTTCATGATATAAGAAATCTTATGTGTTGCAGATCTAGTGCAAAATTTTGTGCAGGAAAACATGAGAGAGATTGGAGTACTAAAGATCAGAAATCAATACATGCATCACCACTTCGTCTCAAACTAGTCCTAACAGTTATTCGCGATAATTTCTCACTTATAAGCAACAAGCTGTAACTATTGAACAAATTACTTTGAAAGTTTGTCACTTTTCTACTTAATTTTCTAGGAGCATGGAATAGATCTACCATAGGTGCCAACCTCTCATTAATATTCCGTAATATGCGGGTTAATTTGACCCAGTTTAACAACGCTTCAAACCAGAAAAATTATTGGATGAATCTTTATTTATTCAATTTCAGGTTTCTACGTGGAATCTATTTAATTGCATTTCTTAAAAAAATTTCTGGTGCGAAACGTGTTAAACTTGGGTCAAATTAACCCGCATATTACGGAATATTAATGAGAGGTTGGCACCTATGGATCTACTTAAGTCGTTTCTTGCCTACTTAAATATGTATTAATTTACTCATCTGTGAAATTCCCTCAAAAATTAAATTCATAAATCCATCCCCATTTTCAGGAGCCTATGTGTCAAAAAGGGTACGTCTGATTTGATAACCGTTAGCACCACTGGAAATAACACACCTTAATGGACAAGAAAACTGTCGTTTTATTTTGGACCGTCTTCCGTATAAGGTAAAGAAATGAGGTTCAAAACACATATTTTGGGTGAGAGTCGCAACTATATCCGAGTGTAAAGTCCCGGTACATTCAAATATCTCTTGAACAAATAAAGTAAAGCGATTATACGCTATCATATGAGAGTGATTGGAGCACCCTTATTGGCGACATTTCTACGTTATCAACCCTATCTCAAACAATATGAGAGAGAAAAAATGTCAATTACAAAAGTGTACATCATCCTCAATTTAGTTTGAAATGACGTCTGACATGTAAAAATAACTTTATTAGCAGCTCTGAAATGTTCATTTTTTCGATAACAAATCACCTACTTAAATACGTCATTAATCACTTGTAAAAGCGTGGCATTATAAGGCAGATATATATTTTCTAATAAAACTAACACATGTAAGCAAGATACAATTTATTTTAATAAGAAATTCGAGTTAAATATGCTCAATGTATCCATTATCGTCAGCAATACGCATGTACTAACGCATTTGCATACATAGCTGCAGATGTTGAACACATTGAGCACAATTAGTTTGTATTTCTTTAAAAACAAATTGTAACTTATTTACATGCGTTAGTTTTATTAGAAAATATACATCTGCCTTATGATGCCACACTTCTACAAGCGATTAGTGACTTATTTAAGCCGGTAATTGGTTATCGAAAAATGAACATTTTACAGCATCTAGTAGTTATTTTTACATGTCAGACGTTGTTTCATATTAAATCGAGGATACTCTACACTTTTGAAATTTACATTTCTATTGCCATCTCTTGAATTTTTTCGAAATAGGGTTCATAACTTCCAAATCTCGCCACTAGGGACGCTGTCTGCCGTCTGTCCGTGCTCTAACTCTCGTAAATATACTCGGATTGCCATATAATTGATACAAGTTATTTAAGTTTACTATAACATGTTTGCTATTGAAAAAACAGTGCGCAGCTTTTATATTTCGTTTACAGGGATACACAAAATAATCCCATTACATTACGATCCATGGGGAAAATTCATTTGCGGCGTATTTTATTGATGTTACACTATTTCAAATATAATGAAATTGATATGCATTTATGAAGTGCACTAATACATTCTTTCTGTATGATATGGTGTCCAAAATACCTATCATTCATTTACAGGGTCACTCAAAAAATTCGGTATCTTAATGGTCTACATGGAAAAATTGTTTGCAGCGTATTTTAACGATGTTATATTATTTCAAACATAATGAAATTTATATATATCATTGAGGTGCACTACAAGATGCTTACTGTAGAACATGACGTGCATAACAGTTATTGTTCATTTATACAGGGACACATGGTTACAGTTTTGGTTACAGTACTGTCTATGAGCAATAAAAGGAAGTGCGTTTTCCGATGTGGTATGATTTTTTTTATGTTTAACTATATTTTTGCATCTTACGTGATGTGTATAAATTCTCGAGGGGCTATACAAAATAACAAATAACTCGTAAGCATTACAATGTATGAGTGTGCATTACTTAAAGTTTTTTTTAAATTGAGTTGTGCATTTTCCAGCTGAACTATATTTAGTATACTAAGATATTTTTGTAAAATCTAAATAAATTCATGTCAGGGCTACGCAAAAAACCGGATACATTGCTGTCTGTGGATAGTAATTTCCGAAAGTACATTTTCAGTTGTTTTGTGCATTTTTCTCCCAAATTAAATTTTAGTATAACATGCAGTGTAGGAAAACCTGTAGATAATATACAGAGCTGAACAAAATTATTCGAGAGCACTTCCGTCTATTGGTGGAGATTTCTGAAGTTGAATTCCCGACTCTGTTATGCGTTTTGTAGCTAAGCTAAATTATAACAAACTATGTAGTGTATATAAAGATCTATAGATGATATACAGGGATGCACAGAATAATTCGAGTATCTTTCCGGCTATAGATGGTAATTTCTGAAATTTGGCTCTACATTTTTAAATGGGGAAGTTCTGTTTCAGTATTTTTGAAGTGTTGGGAAGTGTTTTATAATCTGTGTTTGAAGCATGATTTTTCTTTCTTGTTTATTCTTTGGTATTTTCATTTTTGTTGATGCTTTCGTTCTCCTTGGAAAAATCATGAAAACGAGCCCATTCCAACAAGAAAAGAATTATCAAAATCTAAGTATCCTTTCCAATGCTACGCCCATACATACGTTAAATACTAATTCCTTTGTTGGAAATCAATTAAAAAACAATTTGTGGAAAATTCCTTATGATACATCTACTTTTAGAAAGTAATTGAAATTCAGCTCACTATATTTCCGATATCTTTCTGAATTTTCACGATTTTCGACTGGCCTTTTTATATGAGTTTGCCTTATATAATTGACTACTAAAATATGCCATTTATAATTTTTTGCGCATGCGCAGTTAACATTTATTTCATACAAATGCTCATATTTAATATATTTATATTATAATTGTTGTATATTGTACTCTGCCAAGTTTCCTGAAAGTGGCTATAAATGTGGTTGAAAGCCTGCATTCTATAAATGAAAGACACACAGAAATTTCTTAAATTTTTAAAAGAAACCTTTATACCTCCATGGATAATACGTGCTATTCATACACAAATGAACAAAAATGTTGTACAAGATTAACGTAGTCAGGTTCTGCAGCTACAGATCAATTTGAACATTTTATATTTTACAGGGTGAACGCAAATATCATTAATATTTTTTCATTTGTTTTTGGTCCTCTAATTGCTCTTGTGATCAAACCTTCGCAGAAAAATATGAGGTCAAACATGTTATTTATATTTTTTAATTTCCAGAGGAGTTCGTCAAGTATTTCTCTAGATATTCGACTAAATGTCCGCTATTAAATAAGCTATTATAATCGAAAGTGTCACTGGGCTTTTAACCATATAGTGCAATTGGGAATCTGATGCAAAGTAGGTGATTTGAACTTTGCTTTTTTATCTTATTTGAAAGAAAACCCAAAATGAAATAAAATTTTTCTTCTCAATTATGATGTGCTCTTTCCAGTGGTTCTAATGGTAATCGAATCGTAAGTGATATTTTCAGATATAGGGTTCTAAAAATGAGATTGAATTTATGAATTTTAATTTTTGAGGGATTTCGAAAGATGAATAAATTAATAAATATTTAAATAGATATGAAGCGAGTTCAGTAACTGTATGTTATGTCCATAGATAATTAACTGGGAAAGTGATAAATATTCAAAGTAATTTGTTCAGTAGTTACATCTTGTTAAATTAAGGGACAAAGTCATCGCGATGGGCTTTATGGCCTAGTTCTAGCTAAGTGGTGATGAATGTATAGATTTCTGGTCTTTAACCCTCTGAGCGTTTTGAAAAAGGGTAAAATTGTAATGCTGTTTTCTCTGCATTTTGTTTTAAATGCTAAAATAATATGATTCTTTCAGCATTACAAATAAAACTTAATTACAAATATGAATGTAACCCTTGAGAGTATTAATCATTCTTCAATGTTTTGAAAATTCATTAAATCTATAGAATTATATTATCTTAAACATCGCATATATTGCAGTGAAACCTGGAGCTTAGTGAACGGAATATTACGTTCCACACGCTTAGAGGGTTAAAACTGCAGTTATGTTTTACAGCACAAAAAGTTGTACTAGATCACATATTTGCGATATGTAAGGTTTCTTGAGTCATGAGCAGTAAGATGGAAAACTTGGTGATTTGATCGTTTTTCTGCGACAGTAAAATAGTTTACAGAAGCATCCATGGAAGCATCCTATACAACTTTTGACTCTGACAGTTTGCATGTGTCCATTTCAGACTTATATGTATACCCTATAGTGATTACATCAAAACTGAATGTTGTCGATGTGGGATCATATCCAAATTTAATCCACTTGACATGGAATGTCCCGACCCCAGATAAAAGTTTGTCCAAAAATAAGAGAAAGAGTATGATATCTCTAAAAAAATTGATTTATAATAACAGCATGTAATGTTGAATAAGTTTATTGATTTTGCATGTTAATTGAATTTATAAAAATATTTAATTAACATTTCGGGTTTTTAACAAACCATTTTCAGAAATGTATATTTATGGTCAAAGCTTTGGAAACTGATTAATCACGAAATCAAAAATTTACGCTACATATAGATAATTATACAATTTTTGATATTAGAAGGTAAAAATTTTTATTCACTGAATCAATCTTAAGATAAATTTATAAGAGGAACGAAACAAATGTTTAAAAGATTGCTTTGAATCAGTGATTGATAGCATTAGAATGTATTTGAATGAGACAAGGCGAAGGGTTCCTCACCAGAATCTAATTGAATGTTCCCTCACCAACCACCTCAGATACACATAGTGAAGATAAATTGCACCATCCTTGGATTGGCACCTACAAAAGAATAGTTATTGCATACTGATTGATAAAAAAAAATCGTAAGGGGTGAAGGTTAGAATGCGTAACCAACACGAAAGAATTTCTGTTTGTTATGATGACCTTTACAGGAAGATATTTTTTGACCTTGCATTAAAGTCATACTCTCAGTTATACAAGATAATAGTTGGCGCCAACTTATTTAAAGTAGCCATGATAAATTAGTGATTTGAAGTTAGCATTCAATAATTCAGTTGAAGTGTCCATTGTATTGTTGCTTTAAGGGTACAGATTAGTAGCAGCCTTGAATTCACCGTAATTTTTTCCCTTTTGAGAAATTATTTAGAAAGTAAAATTACCGTACAAATTGAATGGTAGGAAAAATTAGTTAATGCATTTTATCACTTATAATGTACCAGTTTTGGTAATGAGCTTACATCAGTGAAGTGCTAATTTTCTTTCAATCTTAATTATAATTTCGTACATAAAAAATATATATATGTGCATGCTGATGTTTAAAAAAGTTATCGTAATAATAATAATTATTTTTTCTCGAAGGTTCTTGATATCCTCGTGAAATTTTAATTCTTTTAATTTTTCGTTAAACATATTGCATCGCAACTGTGTGCATTAAAAATTTCTTGAAAGAGTCATTAAATCAAAATATATCTCTTTGAAACAAAAATCCCGAAATAATTGTCTTCCGTCCTTGTATAAAATTTTGAGCACAGGGATAAAATACATCAGCGTCGAATGTTTACTTATTGCTGCTTTTGAGGTGCTTTTTAATTTTCTGAGACATTAAAAATATTAATATTGGTGTTGCATAAATCTGTAAAAAGGTATCGTCTATAGAAACTAGTTTTATAATAATATTCATTCAGAAATTTTCGTTAAACGCAAGATATTGAAGTAGATAGGGGAATTTTTCTCTTTTTGCTTACACATTTCACTTTTTATGTATATCCATACATTTTTCAACGTTTTTGGAAAGTTTGCCGTTTTTAATTCTATCTACAGGTAGCTAATATATATTATTAAAATATTAAAAAAAAAGATTAGGATTTCTGATGTCTACATATTTGTATAATTTAAAGTTATGACGCGAAAACGGTGCAAAGTTTACGCAAATCACGTATTTTTAATTAAAATAAATCGGTCATGTGCGAGTATTACTCGTGTTCAAAGGGTTCCATACATTGAATTTATTAATTACTGTCTGCAATAGTACAAAAAGTCTTTGCTAAAAGAATAGTAAGACTTTATAAAAAACTATACAACGTACGATTGGGTTTAGCTATATATACTATAGCAAAGTATAGATGGATATAATGAACATTCAGAAAGATATGGAGCCTACATAGTAGCAAATATCGACTTTCTGTATTACTTTTTTTAAACCTTATACAAATCGGTTTATGATAAATAAAAAATGAATGCATAACGTCACACTGCAAGAAGATGTTGGAGAATACATTGTCAATAATGGTGTTTTCTTTGGTAGTAGATTCTTGAATGAATGGACTTAGAACAGAAGTAAAAAATATTACGACAGTTCATTTCTAGATTTGTTTCTGAAGTTGACATTGAAATGACCAGAGATAATTAAATTTTGACATACCTTGATATACCTAGCGATGTCTAAGAGATAGGAATAGGGTAGAACGCAAGACATTTGAAAAGAAAACCCAACAAAATCTCAATAAGAAAAGTAGATGGTTAAACAAAGTATCACAACTGTTCAAAGAAAATATACTCGTATGCGTGGAACAATACCACATGTTATAATTCTACTGGAATGAAACACGATGAATATTTCTCAATCTAAGACCTTGTACAATGTTTAAACTTGGCTGAGTGTCAAACACGCTTTAGAAAGAGGTTGCAGAGTTGCTCGCGAGAAGTCACCTGTTAATCATATTTGACGTAACAGTAGAAAATTCTCAATTTCGGAAGAAAAAAAACGAAACTTTCTAACTCATTTTTAAGCATAAAAGCATGACTATGGCCAGCGACATTTTGCACTGGCCATAGTCAGGGCCTATAGAACGGCCCCAACCTCGGCACTTCTGGTACTGTCAGGCCTGATTCCAATCCATCTTAAAGTCTACTACGAAGCAGCGTACGGCACAGTATCAAGATTAAGGAAAAATGTAACAATACACAATGAAACTTTACACCACATCGAATACGACAAAAAAATAAACATATGGGAGAATCATCCAGCAGACACAATAGAACCTAGGATAGGGTACAATACACAAGGCACAACAAAATACACGGACGGCTCTAAATTGGAATCAGGTGCTACAAGTTCGGCCTTAGTATAAAATAAAATAATATAAATAATATAAAAATAATCAAAAGATAAAAGCATGGTCAGTGCCGTTAAGGAACAGAAACAGCGTCTTCCAGGCCGAACTACTGGCAATAAAAGAAGCAGCAAAATGGGGCAACTCCACGGGTGAGTCATATAGCATCCGCTCGGACTGCAGATCGGCCATCGAATCACTTAGTAAACCATTCAATATAAACAAAACAGTAGACACAATCCAAAAACTAATAAAAGTAGCTAACAAAAAATTTAAAATCAGCTGGATTAAGGCGCATGTAGACATCCAAGGAAACGAAGAGGCAGACATGTTAGCCAAAACCGCAGCTCTAAATGTAAACAACAAAAGTAAATACAACCTGACTAAACCAATCTCAAAACTTAAAAGAACACTAAAAGATATAACACTAAAACAATGGCAGTTCGAGTGGGACTATGGGGACACAGGTAGGGAAACACACAGGTACTTTCCAAAAGTAGATAAAAATAGACTAATAAGCGATTTCCTGCTATCACAGCTATACACAGCTCACGGAGCTTTTCCAGCATACCTACACAGGTTTAAGAAAGTGGACACACCGGACTGCGAATGCGGAACGGTGGGTTCACCAAAACTTTACCTAATTCAATGTCCACTCACCCAAGCACACCACCTGGCACAAATAACAACAGACAACGAGAAATTATGGCATGAACAATTAGCAAAAAACAAACACGTACAAAACAAGGCAAAGACAGTAATCAGGTGGCTCCAAGAAAACTGCGACAGCATCACGACACTAATACAAAACAACACACAATAATATTTAGCACCCCAGCAGCAGTCGAAGGCGGAAGGTAACACAACGATAAAATGAATATGTATATGTGTTTATGTGTTTATGTGTTATATGTTAAAAAAAAGGCCTAGGAGCTATCCAAAGCCACCAAAAAAATTAAAAAATTGTTCATGGGTATTGTCCAATGGCAGTGTGCGGTAGTCGCACAACATCAGCTGCTTCGAAAAGGCTCGAAAAAGGAGCCACGTAATCACAGAATTACCAGCACGACGTACGTCACCAACGGATCAGCAAGTTGTGCATTATGACACAGTAAGAAGCTTATAATAGCCCCCGGCACTGTCTGTCCGTCGTAGTGTAAAGGGGAAAAAGTGTTTATTTATGTGCTTATGTGTTATATGTTAAAAAAAAAAGGCCCAGGAGCAATTCAAAGCCACCAAAAAAATTATAAAATGTCTATGTGTTTTGTCCTATTAGCAGTGTGCGGTAGTCGCACAATATCAGCTGGCACCACGGCCCGAAACAAGAGCCACGTAATCACAGTATTACCAGCACGATGCATGTCATCAACGGTCCAGCAAGTTGTGTACCATGACACAGTAAGAAGCTTATAATAGCCCCCGGCACTGTTTGTCCGTCCTTGTGTTAAAAAAAAAATAATAATAAAAAGAAGGGGAAGAAGACAGACGGGGAAGAAGACAGACGAGAAAGAAGAAGAAGAAGAAGAAGTGGAAGGAAAGAGGTGATAAGTATAAAGGATAAGTATGGAAAGTAGACCGTGCACGTTAATGAGAGCTGGTGCACATTAAATCTTTTCGTGGCTCTAATGTCCTCCAAGTTCTATATAAGCGTTACCTCTGGGGGTGCCAATCCAGATGCAGGTCTCTCATCTGGAATTGGTTCAAAATTAGGAGACTAGTTTCACAGTTATCTGGATCATGTCAGCTATATAGAAATAAAAAGCTGCAAAACCGGGCCCTTGGGCCAAACCAAAAACAACAACAACAACCCATTGGGCTTATGGTTTAGTCAGTTAACGACAATAGTACTTATTTTAAATTGCAAATTGTTAATTATTTAACAACCTTTCATGGGCCCAAAGGACGGGTAGCCAAGTAAATTAGCACAATAAAAGTAAATTAATTTCAATAATGTAGTTAAAGTATAATTCAGAATAAGTTCAGTTTAAAATGTTACTAACATTCTTCTCTTCCAGGTTCCCCTTGCAGTTCCTCGTGCTGCCGGTTGGGACGGGCCAATGGCCGGCCCCAACTGGTAGCACAAAGGTTTTTTTAGCAGCACTTTTTTTATTCATTTTATTTTTGACTGTTCGCTTCTTTATTAGGTGCAAATGGACATTGTCCGCACAAGCTACCGGACCCGCTCCAATGGGACAGCCCACGGAGCCAGTTTTTACCAGGTGGGGTACGGTAGAAAGGTGCAGTCCCGTCAGCCCACGCGACTTAGCTATTGGCAATAATAATAATAATAATAATAATAATAATAATAATAATAATAATAATGATAATTTCAGTGGTCTTAATTGTCTTCCCTCAAAATTCTCCCCCCTTTTTCAAGCTAAGCTGAGTACCATAGTTTCGGCACTAAATTGTCCAGTCCCATTCCAACTATCATGACGAGTATGTGGCGTGCGGCAACAGATCTCAGAATACTAAAACCTAGGAGTGATCAACCCAGTAAAATCCGGACTTTATTGGTCAGCCGACCTGGGTACTTGTCATTGTGGATCGCCCCATGAGGCGATCAGGCGAATTTCGCCCCTCTTTCCAGGCACTCAAACCCGTCAAACTGGGTCGAATCCCAGTAGGTAGGGGCCTGGTCAGCGGTCTCCAAGCATAAAAGCATGATACTTGTAGGCATGATTAGTGAAGTGATATGTAATCGAAAAGTTTTTCATTATAAATGAATTATAGTGAGTTATAAGCGATTGTTGTCTCAAAACTACAGACTTTTAATGTCTTGAAATTATTCTATGAATTATTTTTAAATAATTGCTTTCAATAATTAAATTCAATTGGAATGGAAAACGTTTACTATTTATCACTATGATTCTCCTTATCTAAAACAAAGACCTTGTAATAAGTTTAAAATTCGCATTGTGCCAAGCGCGCCTCGAAAGGAAGTCGCAAAGTTGCATCGTCCCCTTCGTCCGTGCCGTGTTTTTCTTGATAGATTTTTAATTATTATCTTAGATAGTTACCGAAAAATGTTTTCAAAAATCATTATCAACAATTCTTCAATGATTCAGCGTCAATAGGTACCTGGAGCGCCCGTCAACTCCCCATCTGAGCGCCTGCAAAGTAAAGTTTGTGTGTAACGGAAAAATGCAATTTTCTCAAAAACTTCGTGATCTAGGATAATCTCTATAGCTATCCTGGAAGGTTTGAATAAACTCCTACTAGTCCTAATTTTTTCATAATTTCAGTTTCAGTAGATTCGGAATTAGCAGGTAAGGGGAGACATATTTTTGCAGTACATTTTCAACGATATCTCTGGAAATATAATATCTAAAATTAAAGCAAATATATTTGTGAGTTTACAGTTACGGGATCTTTCGAACAATACCACACACGATATATATATATATATATATATATATATATATATAATGTTTTTTTTCAAGTAACTTAATTAACATCGTGGCTAATTACCGACAATTTTTTTCAAAAATCATTATCAATAATCTCAAGATGTATCTTCGTTGATATGTATCTCAAGCCCGCCTCAACTCCTCTGCTGAGTGCCCTCAAAGTAAAGTTTGTGTGTAACGGTAAAATGCGATTTTCTCAAAAACTATATGACCTAGTATAATCGCTATAGTTTTCCTGCAAGGTTTAATTAAAGTCCTACTACCCCAATTTTTTCATAATTTTAGTTTCAGTAGATCCGGAAGTAGAGGAGAGGGAACATATTTTTTGCAGTGCATTTTCGAATATAGCTCTGAAAACACATTACCTAAAATTAACAAAAAAAATATTTTTGAGTTCAGTGTTACGAGATCTTTCACACGATACCCCCAAGATATACAAAAAGAAATTTTATTTATTTTTAAGTAACTTAAGTAGCTCCCTAAATTTTTCCTAAAAATATTTGTGAATGGCTAATAATTCAGACATATGTGTGTCAATAGCCTTTATAATTCTCCCAAGTTTCAACTTTCTATGTTCCATATTTTATGAGAAAAACTGTTCTGACAGACACAAGAGTGATCTTATAATGGTTCCGTTTTTACTTTTTAAGTACGGAACCCTAAAAAGGGAGTGATTTAAGAACAGACGTAAAAATTCTAAGTCACACATTCGCTAGATAATTTTAGAAAAGTATATATAGTATTAATAAAATTCTCCTGAAATACAATGATACAATGTAAGAAAAACAAAAACAAACACAAGCAAACAATAAAATCAACAACAACAACAACGAAAAACTTCAGAAGAACATAAGAACATCAAGTTTTAAAATAATTATTTAGATTTTTGTTTCACATTTCAGCAAACATCAACACGCACACTTTAATACACTGTTATAATGAGAAAGGAAACAATAGCGCAAAGGAATATTTCGAAGAAATAGTAAAGTAATAAAAAGAATGTTTTCCAGACATCAAAAGTGATTGGTAATTAGCAATAAAATTCGAGTTTTCAGTAGAGTTAAGATCTGAATTTATATTTACAATTTTTACAGTTTTGTGCAGTGTCATAAAAAAAAGAGCTAAATTGAAAATTATTGCAGTAAAGTATATGTTTTGCATGCTTTAATGCTGTAAACAAGTGTGACGCTGATGTTGCTTCTTGTTCTCTCTTTTTTTAATTTTTGACAGAAGAAAGTTCTCCTTTATGAAACCTTGAAAAATCTATATTCAAAATTTATTCCAGTCATTTGTAGGTGTATTTTACTTTATTTTTTATTATTATGTCTTTTCAAAATTCCCATACTCATTACAACATGTAAGATTTTGCAATTATGTTATTTTTTTATGTAATTAAAACTTACCTTATCTATATCATCACAGGGTGAAAAAAGTATGGGTGGCTTTAAAAGATCACTCATGGAATAAAATTCTGATCGATCACATGGCAAATGATACAGTTCATCAATCTTTTTTCTACCAGGGAAAGTCATTGTATTATCGGTAGTACCTAATAAAGAAAAAAAAAAATGTTTTGTAATGTTTTGAATTAAATGTAAATGACACATTACAAGGTATTTCTTATTTTTGCAGCCAAAACCCTATAACCTTTAAGGAAAAACGTTGTTTTTATATCTTTAAAAGGTTAAATATTAAATTTTTTGCTAGTTGTATAAAATATGTAAACACATTGATATTATTACTTTATTCTCAGATATTCATAGACAAAGCCTGTCATATTGTTTATCACAATTAAAAAAATTCCTTTTCTGACAAAAATTCAAAAATTTGATTTCATTTATGTGGAAGATATTTATAAATGTCAATTTACTTACATCACGCCAGACAGTGTTTGCTTTGCTTTAGTCACTGACCATACCGACTTTTAATCTTCACGGAAGAACCTTAGTTTTTGTTTGATTTGCGAATATGGCAATTTTCGTCTAAATTCTGTAGAAAGCCTCTTAATATAAAATGGGCTTATATTAAACATCGCGACAATAACGTTCCTTGAAAAAGCGCTATAAAAATAAATTTGTTGTTAACGACAAATAAATTATATGGTAATATTTTTGTTACACAATGTCACAACTTCACGATAAACAGTAAAAAAGAAAAATCAACATGATGCTTTTATATCGCGCAAGAAAAGGGCAAAATTGGCTAACACATCAACATAACAATAATCAACATAAATTTATCAACATAACAACAGTAGGGAAAAGAAGAGTAAAGCCGTATAGTCAGGTGAAAACAGACGTCTCAGTTTTGACTCGATTTGAGCTCTAGTGGATAATGGTTCAAATACCTATCTCTAAGTAAGAAGAACAATCATTACGGTATCTACATACTGGCATTTTTGTAATTTCTCTGTTGAAAAGTTTATTTTATAATTTTTTTCTTATGATGTTAGCTAGTTTTCAAAATTCTTATATATGAATACATTTAAAATTACTGAAACTTTTTATGTTATTGTGTGTAGCATGTTTAATAAATATTTATTTCCACAATTAAATTTTGGTCATTTAAAGGTGTGTTTTAACGTCTGGCTTTCCGATTCTCGTTTTCTTAGGTAAGATCGGATGTCCTACGTAGAATAAAAATGTATTTGGATAAGCATGGGTTGAAATGTCGGTAAGCAATGTTTTAAGAAAGAGCAGTCAAAACTACAAGGATAATGATTATAAATTTTCTAAAGAAGACAAAGATATGAACTTCTGTTTTTTTCAATCTCTCAAATCGTAAAGAAGATAATTATCATTTTATTTATAGATATTAGAACATTAGACTTATAACTGAAATATCGTTAGCTAAGTTTCTTACTTTGAGTTGAAAAAAGGTATTTGTTCCTTTTCAAAATAAATAAATAAACAAATAAATAAATAAATAAATAACATCTTTTACGTCCTATAAAATCAACATTTGGTCTTAAGATTGCAAGGTAAGACCGTATCATCTGACTTTTTAAAAAAAGCATTTATTAATAAAAATGTAATAAATGATATATTTACAATGATATTAATACACAAGGATAAGTGCCGAGTATTTATGCAAAGTTTCATGAATTCTGTGGGAATATCTGGCTCAAGAAGCAACTAATAATGAGGTACCCGATTTTATCCAACTTTTGTCTGCTTACCTTAGTAACTAATTGCAAACTTTTATTTAATTACAAAATATCACAAATCTTCTGTTCATTGTATTAGAAAAGTAAGATAAACAAGTAAAATAATGTTTTAACTTAGTTAAACTTTAATTGATGATGTTTTTTTATTAAACAGAAACACATGAAAACCAAATCACATATGTTTATAAATTTAAAGATAAAGAATATTTCCTCCCATTTTTTAAATATGACATCCTTCGTCTGAATTCCTAAATATCACTATAAAAATAAATTATCAAAATTTAATTTAAAAAACACAAACAACATTTAAATGCATTAAAATTAAAATAGATGTTTCGTTCTATAAACAAGGCACTTCATCAATGAGAACATCAATATCATAAACAATTGCAAAAGAACCAGTCATTCAAAGTTAAAATTAAAGTTACACATCGGGCAAAACTATATATTCCTCTGGAACGGCGCAGGTACCATTCAGGTGTGATTTCTCTATTTTAGTATGCCATTCTTCCAAAAATATTCTGCTTTGATATATGTTGCAGTCTGATCTCAAAACACTAGCATTCGTAAACTCCATGGTGACATTTTATGCCATTCATTTTGTATTCATTTTGTACCATTCAGGTGTGATTTCTCTAATTTAGTATGACATCCTTCCAAAAATATTCTGCTTTGATATATGTTACAGTCTGATCTCAAAACACTAGCATTTGTAAACTCCAGGGTGTGATATCTGTCCAGTTCCTCCAATGTTTATTATATGATAAAAAAAGAAATGATTACTTATAAACACGAATATATATTTTTGCTGGTCCTGTAGAGACAATTACGATAACTCCATTTTCAACTCATATTCCATACTGAGTGTAAAGATCAGTCTGCAGTAATATAAATATTTTTTGTTTCGAATATGATTTTTTAAAAAGAGAGTATACAATACAATTGGAAGAACGTGTTTCAGTAGATATTTGCATTTGTTATCCATTATTCTACAAACAATCGGATTTTTTTCTGAAGAAAATACATTTCGCATAACAATTTGGGTTAACCGTTATTGACCTGGTAGAATCATCTGTATGTTGTATATGTGCAAATAGAAAAATAATAGTTTTCCTCAATTAACATTCACGTGCATGGGAAAAAAAATTTGTTATACACTTTAAAAGATCAAAGATAATGATGACGGTTGGCAGGGTGGTCCAAAAGTTTTTGATTCAATTTTAAATCAAGTGCGGTTTGTACAAAAATACTTCTCATGACCCAAAATTTTGGTTAAGCAAATAACAAAAATAATTCCAGTAACTGCTCTTAGATGGCGACAAACCTGCAAAGCTACCCAAAAATACGTAAAACTAAAGGTAAGCAAGCATTTGGTCACAGATGATGCCATGTAGATCTATTCCCACATTTAAAATTCATTTTGTTGCTACATATGTATTTTTTCATAATTTTTGACGCTTTGACTAAGAATGATGTGCTTCTAGGATAAAAATTTTAAAATAAGAAGCCCCAATTTAGCTTAAAGCAGACCCGACAAAAACAAGATTTATGGCCGCTTTCTGTAAACGTTATAACCAACGCGAATTGCGGCTACAGTCAGAGTTAGTGTGTCTTGTGTATGAGCGGTGCGCCATACGAAATATAAAATTGGATTTGTTGAGACGATTTTGGACAAAAACAAATCGCGAAGCATTTTAATGAGCCTGCCATTATCGCCAAGCTAATGTTCGTTTGCGACGAACCCTTCGAGCCCGTCAGCTTAGAAAGAAACCATGACACAAGGTTAACAATAACAACAGTTTATTTAAAAGCAGATTGGTGTTCGGCAGTAGAACGAGCAGACTTAAACTTAAGATGTTTGAAATTAAGAGCCTACGCTAGTCATCTGAAGAAACTTGAACGCTAATGTTAAGTCTATGGAAAGGTTCTTTACAGATTTCTCGCTCGCATTTTAATATTTGATTTTTTTTTTCGCACAGGATAGCTGAGGTCGGTCCCCTCTAACGTGGTTAGTTTTTACTTTTTCGATTTTGGTTCCAGTTTTTTTATATAAGGGTAGTTTCGCTTTCAGAACCGGTTCCAACTGTAAAATTGTAATAAATTAAAAATCTGTAGAAACTGTAATCAATTAAAATATTAAAATGCGAGCGAAAAATCTGTAAAGAACCTTTTCATAGACTTAACATTAGCTTGAGTGTTTTTTCCCGTGACTAGTGTAGGCTCTTGAGCTTGAAACACTAAAAGAATTGCTTGGGGAATGCTTCCCCTGAAATATTCACTAAATGCAATGCTATCTTAAAAATGACAGCTCGAAATAAAATGGCCTCTCTGATAATTCACAGGAACAGAAGAATACAGTGATTTTGGCTTATTCTAAAATGTCACCGTGAACACTGTAATAAACACAATAAAATGTCACTTAAAATTCTGAATTATCAATATCAAGGGAACCCCGTGGACTTCAATACGCTTTTATTTGAAATACCAAACTTTAAATCCTTACCACGCTGGTGAAGTCACAGCCGAAGATTCTACTCCAAAAACGGCCAAAATGGAAATTTACTGGTTACTCAACACGTGAAAAACTCAACCTTCAAAAGCAGGAAGCTATGAAAATCTTGTCCACTACGGGCGTCTAATCCACTGAATCTAACTCCTACCGCCGTATATATAGCAGCTAAATAACCCCAGATAACTAATTATCATATCATTTCACAAAACAAAATCGTAAAAATCAGATTCTCGGAGATTTAGACACACTTTGAAAAATTTAAAGAAATGACGGTAGTTCATTCACGCACAAATGTTATAATTCAGGGTAACACGATCGCACACAAAAATCTTAAAACCCACTTGACCATAGCTATCTTTATATACAGTAGCTAGGCACTTGCTTCATCTTGTCTCACTCATTTAATCGAACTTGTTCAGGCGAATATCGGCAAGTTATGGAATGTAGGTATACAATATTTTAGACAAAAACTTCTGTCTGAGCATGCACTCTGTGCGTATACCACCACTGTCATATAGAGGCATTCTAACCAGTGCTCTATTTCAGTGGACTCGCCACGTTTTCACGTGGCCATCATCAAACTGATAGTGGGCAAGTGAAGGAAAAACATACGTAATGCAATATTCTTGTCCCGTAGTCACTGTAGGTTTTCCGTCCAAGATGTGACGGTCGAGAATCTGCAGGAAGTCGGAGGTCCAATATCATCTGGCCGTAATATTTATTACTAGAAGTAAAATTAATCTCTTTCCTTCGTTTCTTTCAAGATCTTTTTCGTTATTTGAAGGCTATATTTTTGAGAAAGAATAAAGAAGTCGCGGGATTTTTACATTTTCTGCACTAATTAATTAATTAAATAAATATAAATTAATAGCATAAAAATAAAAATACTTTTAAAACTAGATTTAACTATTTTAATAAAATTTAATATTCTTGTTTCTGAAGTATGATTAAGTAATATTGTGATTACGTATTATTTTCATGAGTACAGTGAAATTAATGAGTATGCTATTTTAATTTTATATCTTTTAAATAGTCCTTTAAGCAGGCAACAAATTAATAGAAAATATTTTGAAATATTTATTTCAACTATACGGAATGTTAATTACCGTAAGCTACTTTTATTTATCTTTCTAAATTAAATAAATAAATAAAAATCGCGCAAGGATTTTTTCTTAATTCATCAGATTATTATCTTAATTTTAATTATTACTTGTTATGAATTCTCAATATTGGGTGTAACATCAATATTATCAAATGCTATGCCTTCACTTTTGATTAAAATTAAAGAACTTTTGCTGAAAAGAATCCCGCTAAATTTGCATGAGTGTACAGCGCTATTTCCCCCAAGAGGAGAAAATAAATGAATGAATGCCCAAGCGATATGGAAATAAAATTGATTTAAAAAAATAATTCTTCAAAGTAAGCCTCAGTCACGGTCAAATTTATGTTTTTATAAAAACTTTCACATGATAGGTTTATTTTACTCTGGTTGCGACCCTGGTGGGGAATTGCTTAGCTGAATTTTTAAAATGATTTTTTTTAATGTTTTTTCATATGGAAACAATTTAAAATTAGCATGGACAGATTCAGCTTCACTTTCTTTTACTCTAATACAATATTTAACGAGCAGCAGGAATGTCTATTTGAAAGCAACTATACTTAGGTTTGAACTTGGTATGACATTATTGTTTTAAATTTGAAAGATTGATCTTCCGTAATCGGATCTACTGCCACAAGTTGTCATAAAAATTGAGTGATATTCGATACAAAATTCTTTAAAATGAATGCCAATACCACTTTTTTCCGGAAGGTTCCGGAAAAAAGTAGTGGCATTAAGATGCCATGGCTTTTTGCTGTTAAGTTTCACAACAAAGTAGTGAAACATTCTAATTTTCAATAATCAATATACTTATTTTATTCAGTTTCTTATTTAAGAAATTAAATTTTAAAGTTTCGTATTACAGATAAAATTAAAATTAAAATAATGAATCATAAAAATATTTAAATTAGCTACATACTTTATCGGTTGATATCCAAACAAAGAATGGCATTTGTTCAGATTGTATTTGTCTCTAAGTACCTAGGCAGCTGTTTTTTATTCTTCTTTAGTTATCAAAATGGCTAATGGAACATAAAAAACGATGCACACACGCGCAGAATGTAGTTTACGGAAAAGTTGAAACCTCTCAAAAATATTACGCGAATTATGGCCGTAATTGACATGGAACATAAAGAAATTCGAAATTCTGGTAAAATATGCGAAATGTTTCAGGATAATTTCCTGAAACGTTCCGAAAACTTTTTACAGTTAGTCCAATTGTCTATTGAACTGATTACGGAAAATTAGCCATAAAACGCCTTCTTAATTAAGTTTTAAGTGAAATAAAGAAGAATGATTAATTCGAGTAAGAATATTTCCATTCCAGACATACTATCATAGCTAATTAAACACAAGATTCCGAGTTCACTATAGAAAAAGATCTTACCGCTACTTTATATTACAAATATTTTTTTTAATTAGAAAATATTTCAGTGAAAACGTGGCACCTTTTTTTTACTTTAATGGTCTTCATTTGGTTTTTTCACAGTGTTGCACTATAGAATTCTTACACTATAGCTGCCTACTTTTACGCTTTTTTGTTACCACTATTTTAAAATTGTAAAATTTGCCTTATTAAATCGAAAAATATCTACGATTAAATAGGCCATTTTTTTCTTTTAAAAAATAGCGGTAAGGAAATAGAGTAAAAGTTGGGAGCTACAAAACACGTTAGCGTCAATGGGTGGTAATTGATTGAAATGCATTTTATTGACATTATACAGGGTGTATCAGAAAACCTTGACACATTTTAAAAATTTATGAAACAAAATATATACAAGATATAAACTAGAAATTCACATATGTGTTACATGAGATCTTAGAGATTTTTAAATATAGTCAATAAATATCCATATGTGCACCTTTAGTGGCACGGAGAACATCTAGTCGATAATCTATCTCAGCCCATGCGCGTTCCAACATCGATTGCGTGACACAATCCCCAAATTCTGACGTTGTAGCGTTTTTTTTCTTTTTTGTATACCTCTAACCAGGCCCTTACTTGCCCGGCATGAGTGCCTAGCTTGACGAGTTAGTACCTGGGAGCGGGGCGGAAATCCCCTGATCACAGCGTGGCTGTGATCCACCTGACTATAGTTTTGTTGACATCGCTGCAGTGCTTGTTCTCTAG
Organism: Maratus michaelseni; assembly: GCA_963931845.1. Classification (NCBI taxonomy): domain Eukaryota; kingdom Metazoa; phylum Arthropoda; class Arachnida; order Araneae; family Salticidae; genus Maratus; species Maratus michaelseni. Next base: position 377,548,656 of record OZ007586.1, read on the forward strand.
TGGTTTGCTACAGTTCTCTATGTTTGCCGGTTTAAGGTTTCTATTTAACTTTGTTGAATTGGCGGATTTAAAAAAAGCAAAAATTAAGGAAGTGAAAATAATTGGTCTTGTAATTTAGAACCTTGATCAGGTGACGAGACCTACACCTTTCTGGCGAAGTAAACCGCCACAACGTCAGAATTTAGGGATCTGTGTCACGCAATCGATGTTGGAACGCACATGGGCCGAGATAGATTAATATAATAACCGTATAAAAATTTAAATTTCGTAACTCCACAAAAATAATTATTTTGATTTGAATGGGTCGTAAGATGACGGAAAACAGCATTTGAAACAATTTTGTAACTAGAAGTATATTCCTAAAACCAACGGTTTATAAATTATCTTTTGGAAAATGATAAAAATAATTTAATAAAAACGATTTTGAAAAGTCATTTAGCGTCTTCCGTGAAATTTATTATTTTGAAGCGTAATTGTATTTTTTGAGGCGCGATTTTTTTTTCTTTATTTAACCCCCTGACCGCCGAGCAAAAAGGCAAATTTGTAATGTTGCTTTCTCTGTAATTTTTTAAAAATGCTTAAAAAATCTGAATTTTCAAACTTGAGATAAAAAAACTTAATTACGTATATAAGTATAATCTTTGAAAGTATCAATCATTACTTGATGTTTTAAAAATGCATTATATTTGTAGAATTATATTAATTTAAACAAACCTTGTATTGCTGGGAAACCTACATCATAGTGAACGGATATATCAGGTCGCGGTGGTGAGAAGGTTTTAAATAATGGGGGCTGAAGTTAAGAATGCACCCATTTGCGAAGAGCACAATCCGTGCACAATTTTTAATATATTTAGCCAGCATTTTTCAATGGACATCTTTCCGAATTTAATTGTAGAAATTCTGTGATTAAGTAAGGCGAAAGTCACTTTTCAAAAATGCTGGTGGGTAAAATTGAAGATTGTGCGCACGCTATACCCGCCACGTATCGCCGCGCCACCGACAGAGAGTTAATGAAACACAAGTGTTGTCAGTTGAGCGAGATTTTTTTTAATCTTCAGATTGCTGGATTGCTACCACTTTTTTGAAATAGTAATATTTCCCTTCTTTAATGACATATTAAATAAAGCAAATGTTACTATTTATAAAAAGTGGTAGCAATCAAGTAAGCTATAAAAACCTGCCTGACTGGAAAGATTGTGAAATACCGAGAAATGACAATACCAAAATATTCAAAAAAGAAGATAATGTTTTTTAATTTTTAATTGGTAGATATAATAAGAGTTGTCGATATAAATATTTGTTTTCACGAAAAGTTATTTTTAAAGATAAATATTTATTCGCCGTTATAAAATTGCAATTCTTTTCAAAACGTAACATTACCAAGAAATGTTTTGTAGTACAGTAACTGTCAAGATAAATGATTATTCTTTCAAAACAGTTTTGTTTAGAGTAGCAGTTATTTAGTTTTGAAAATTAAAGAAACAGCATGTTTTCATGCATATCTTTGTCAGAATAAATTATTTCTGTAGTGTAATAAATACAATTTAGCCCAATAAAATGAAAATAGTATGCTTAAATGAGTAATTTACTTCTTTAACTGAAATAACGATAAATAAATAAATGTAATGAACACAAAACTAATGAGAATTTTCAAAAAACGAACAGTTACTAAGTATTATTTTATGTAGTCGAACAATTATTTTACATAATTACATGAAAATTCTAATTGAGTTTTATTAATTGTTGAAAAATTCTTCTGTAATGTTTCTTTAGATAAATAAGTAAAGATATATTTATTGTTTATGCAAAAGGGTTTTTCAAAATGTGACTGGCAGCTAATGTGTATATATAATTAGGTTAAAGTGCGAAAAACTTTTCTTGTTAGAACATTTGTCAAAAGCATAATGTAAAAGATTAAAGCAAGCTACTTATCATACATTATGAATTGCTGAAAAAGTAGAATGTTTTCAGGTTAGTATGCTCTAACCTCTATCTGTTAAAGAAATATTAATAGGTAAAGTGCTTTGTTGATAATACTCAATATTAGTATAGAGATTTAAAGATTAAGAAAATTCCAATTTATGCCCTTTAGCTTGTCCTAAAAATGGAGTAGGTGATTTTTAATCACTTAAACTTAATAGGAATCAGTTAAAGGTAGTGTTTCATCAAAAAAGTGTTTCCACGAACATTAAAGAGAAATTGAGTATACAAAGAATTTTTTCCCATGCAAGTGCAATATAACATTAGTATCAATTTATAAAACAGATATAAAATTATTATTTTTAAAAAGAAAACAATTTTTATTCCTATAAAGATATTGTCAAAAGAAAATTTTCCTTTAAAATGAAAAAAAAAAACAAAAAAACTTTTCCATGTGTAGGAGATAATATCGATGTACAACAGAAAAATTAAGTTATTTTGTAGTAAAGAAAGTAGAAATACGGTGGACTGAGATGCTTTTGAAAAAGTTAGCTTTCGTAACTTTTTAAATGCATAATTGATTTTTCAAACAAAAGAATAGCTCTCATATTAAAAGAACATTTGAATTTCTTCGTCACGATCCCTTGCATTTAAAACCATAAATTAGTCTTTGTTTCCTGATCAATTGCTGACATTAAATTAAATATTATATAAAAAAGCCTCAGACGGTTCCCAGGAACAGTTTTATATCTAAATAAATTTGTAGAAATGGAAATTTCTTTTGACATTTTTAGTAATGTTCTGAACCTAAAGTGAAAAAGCAAGGTATAAAAAAAGGACTACAGAAGATATCAATAGGTCATTTAAAAGACATCATTGTAAAGCCGTATTTGTTTGTTCTATGCCTACATTTTGCTGTCAATTTTCACGATTTTCTTTCATTAATTGTAGATGCTTCAAGTAATTTAAATTGATGTGTCGATCAAGCTGTCCCCATTTCTCGGGATAATGTATAAAACATCCATTTTGAAATGACCTCAATCTCCTGCCCTAACGGCAAAAGATTTTGATAGTTAAACCAAGGAAAAAAAAGTGTTATAAACGATAAAAACAATGAAGAATCAGTAAGCTTCATTTAGCAATTATAGATCGCCGCAATCCAATTGAAAATAAATGAGGGATGCTCTAAAAATGAAAAAAAAAAAGGTTTCCGGAAGCGTCTAGCATAGAAAGTTAAGCAATATTCAATATTTGTCATGAATAACACACTTGATTGCGAAATATTACAGTCACGTACGTATTGGATGATCAGGCTACTTATTGATCAATGGAAAGATAGGTTATTAATCATGCAGATGAACGACATTTTTATTTTAAAATATTTAGAGTAATGTATAATAAATTGACTTTGCATTAAAACTCCATCTTAAAAATGGTACAATTTCATTATCGTCTCAAATGCACATGATGATTAAGTAAGATTAATGACACTCATGTATTTAAAGAAAGTAAAGCACAAAGGAATGTATAAGAAGGCATTAATATTTATAAGACTGTCTATCAAACGAAGGAGTGCTATCTAATACCATCAATGATATAAAATAAAATAAGTCAGCTTTTGATTTCTATTCTGAGTATCATGAATTTGAAAAAATCCTAAAGACGAATTATATAAATATATATATATATATATATATATATATATAGTATATGTATAGTAAAAAAAAAAATATATATATAGTAAAAAAAAAGTTGTTATAGTAAAAAAAAAAATCTGTAGGAAACATAATACTAAATATAACCTACCAGCAAATCTCAAACGGGAAAAATCATGTAGTCGGTTGAAAAACGGATATCTCAGTTTGACTCAATATGAGCTGTCCTCTAGCGGCTAACGATTGAAATACTTAAATCTTGTTAAGAAGAAGGAGCAACCATTGCGGTATCTGTACACTTGCATTTGTGTAGTTTCTGTGCTGGAAAGTTTATTTTATGATTTTTTGTCTGAGAAATATTATTTGTTAAATTAAAAATCAGTCCATTTACCTTTTTTTAAAGTGTTTTTTGAGTGGTATTTTTAAGTAACGTCGGCAGTACAAAGCAATATCTGCTTTTATCTTAGGAATGTAAGAATAACACAGGCCTGTAACGTAATTTTTGTCTTCAGTATGAAGGGTATTTATGTACATGGTGGTCATAAAAAAACTTTGCCGATATATGGAGCTCTAGCGGCCGGTCCGTTCAACCGATCGAGGTGAGATTTCAGATATAGTTATTCAGAGGTATGAGCTCGGGATTCTGAGAACGGCAAAAAAGTGGTGCTTACGGTTACGGTTATAGGTACAGAAACTTGAAATTTTCCAATGGCAACGCCCACTTTTTTTCATCGCAAAATGCTCAGCGCATGCAAAAACCCTACAGAGCGTTTGAACCGTACGTGTATCGCAAGAAACGGACTCGTTATACACGCACAAAAACAGCTCTGCAAACGGCCAAAAAAAAACAAAAAAAAAAACAAACAAACTCTATCGGGGTTCACGGAGGAAATTTGCATATGACACAGAGTCAGTACACCAATCACTGATTACAACACAGATCGGAGAAAAGAAAACTTTTATGTTGATTACACATTTTCCACATGGGTGCCATCACAGGCAATTACACATTGCATGCGGGCGACTGTGGTCAATACAGCCGAACGTAACATCGCATGAGGGATGTTTGCAATCTCACGTTTGATAGAATCTTTCAAATCCGGCTTTGCGGATTGCACATGTACACTCTAGATTTGAGATATCCCCAGAACCAGAAATCCATAGGAGTGAGGTCAGGGGATCGCGGAGGCCACGGAAATGAAAAATGGCGTGAGATGACACGGTTGCCAAAATGCTGTTCCAGGACCCTGCGAACAGACTTCGCTATATGTGGAGGTGCACCATCCAAACGAAGTCATTCAGTGCATTTCGCTCTAGCAATTCTGGTATGACGTAATTTTGCAGCATTGCCATATAGTGGGAGCCTGTTACAGAGCAAGTTACAAATCCCGTTGGTTTCGCTTCCTCAAAGAAGTACGACCCGAGAATAATTGTGCCTGCAATGCCGCACCACACAGTAACTTTGACGTCGTATAAAGATACTGGTGCCATAGAGTGCGGATTCATGTCTGCCCAGTGCACGCAATTTTTGGTGTTGATGTTGCCAGTTAAGGTGAAATGTGCCTCCTCCGTCCATAATATGCGAAGAGGCCAGTCGTTATCTCCATCATATCGGATAAGAAATTCATTAGCAAAGTCTATACGTTGTTTATGGTCACCCACTTTCAACATTTGGACGCGCTGGTACCGGTAAGGAAACACGCGGATTACAGAGCACAGTAGTTTAAGGACCGTTGATTTCGGTATATCCAATACACGAGATGCACCTCTTGCAGTTTGCACGTGTCCTGTAGTCACTGTGTGATGCACTTCCATAACAGTATCCTCAGGAACAGTTGGTCGTCCGGATCGCGGTCTATCACAGATGCAGCCAGTTTCTTCGAATTTCTTTACTAAATCACGAAGAGCTTGCGGGCTACATGGGCCACGTATTTGGTGATGGTTTCGACGGTAAACACGCAAGGTTTTCGAAGCATTTTGATAATAGAGTTTTACCAATTTACCCCGAACTGTCGCTGGAAGAGTCATTTCGTCGGTATGTGCGTGCTCCCGACTGAAGAACTAACATTCCCACCCCATTTTTTATCCGTTTTCTACGTTGACTATCTGGCGAACGGCGTTCCGTGATTGGTGTTTTGCCTGTGTCATATGCAAATTTCCTTCGTGCGCCCTGATCGTGTATTTTTTTGGCCGTTCGCAGAGCTTTTTTTGTGCGTGCATAACGCGTCCGTTTATTGCGATACACGTACCGTTCCAACGCTCTTTAGGGTTTTCGAATGCGCTGAAAAAAAATGGGTGTTGCCATTTGAAAATTTCGAGTTTCTGTAGCTATAACCGTAACCGTAAGCGCCAATTTGTTGCCATTCACAGAATACCGAGCTCATACCTGTGAATAACGATATCTGAAATCTCATTTAGATCGGTTGAATGGACCGGCCGCTAGAGTTCGATATATCGGCAAAGTTTTTTTATGACCACCCTGTATTTTTTATGCTTAATTCCAGGAAAATACTTAAAATTTCCATCACGTACAGTTTTGACACAAACTTAGAATTTCCGCCTGAATAGTAAATTCAAAATGTAGTTATAAAAACCTCAGGATTCCCAAATGATAAGTTATAAACTTTTTTCGAAAAGACACCAGACAGTCACAAACATAAATCAGACTAATACTGGTTATTTCATTGGAAACAGTCGCAAGCAGGACATAAGAGAGGAAGAAGGGGGAGATATCTTTCTTCTAGAGGAAGACTGAGAGTCATTATAATGATATTTAACTTTACGGCAAGTGTGACAAATGTAACTTATTAATCAAACGTGAAATACAGCTTTTTTGCAAGCGTTTTTATTATTTTTTTGTTTTTTTTACTCTGTTAAATCTTTTGTGTTATTTCCCTGGATGTTCATCCCAACTTTGTCAAAAAAAAAAAATCTTACGTGATAGAGAAAAAAGCTCGGCAAATTTTAACGTAGCGCACAGAAAAATATTAGAACATCTGAAATAGTACAGAAAAAAAAACATTAACCCGGGAGAAGTCGCATGGGGTATGACATACCCCGAGTGCGTACGGATTTTACAATTATCACCACTACTTTTCGAAAAGTAATCTTTAGCGTATTTTATCCTACGGTTTGTAACAGTTGTCACTGACTAAATAAGTTGAGAATTATTGTTTGTATTTATTGGTGACAAAGTAAAAACTATTCATACCCTAGATATGTGCGATTTCTCCCGGGTTAATTTGCAGGCCTGTGAATCGTTGGTTATTTATAAAAATTTAGTTAATGTACAATATGTTTTTATGTTTAAATAAAAAGAAAATTTGTTTTTGTGTCTTTCATCAAGAATGGACATATATATATATGTTGTGATAAATGCTATAAATAAGTGCAATGGAATGTTGTACAATATTTGTTTTTTAAAGTTGTGAAATATTTTTAGCTATATTGACACGACGCAAAATGGTGTGAAACCCCTGTTTTCCGGCAAAAAAATTGCGAAAATCATCCCATCTTTTGGACCACTGTTTCCAATGTATGTTTTCGAGAGGAATCGAATAAGACCATCTGCAGGTCGATACAACCTATAGTTTACGAGTTATAACTTTTCTGTTGATATTTGATAATTTAAATCCTTGATTATTTCAGGGCACTAAAATATATTTCTTTATGAAATATTTCAGTATCGATTCTTATGTAATTTTTTGCGCCATACGGATTGTTTTATTAACCATCCGTAGGTCAATAAGAGCCATTGCTATTGAGTTATAATAATTTTTCTGCGCAGTTTTAGGGAACTGTGACTAGGCTGAAAGGGATGAAAAGCTGGAATTCCGTCTCTAACCATATATTTGCCCTAAAGACCTGAATTTCGCTTCAAAAATTATATAATCCTATTAGTATATCCAATCCCCCCCTTGTATAATACCATTATATATTAGTCCCATTATATGAAAAAAAAAGGCTAAAACAGATTAAAAAAATAATTAATTAAAAATGAAAGAATATGGTGAATAAAGCAAATAAATAAATGGGAAATTAATTAAAAGGTTAAAAAAGACAAAACATTATATAGTTTAGGGTTATTTGAGATGATTCTAATGCATTTCTGTATGAGGAATCGAATAAGATTAGTCCTAACTTGATATTCCCAACGCGATTTTCTAATCATTCTCGAGATAATTATGGAATGAAATAATTTAATTTATGTGCTTGTGATAAAGGAGTACAAAGTCCACAATAGGTGATAAATGCAGTTGAAATAGAAATAGTTGTTTCTTGAATGTATGTAGATTAAAAAAATTGCCAAGCCTTGTCGGAGGCTAATGGAGCTTTTTATAAAAACTTCGACAGTCAATTTTAATTATATTAATTCTCCATATAGCAATGCAATATTTGAATGGGTTAATTGTGGCTTCTTGTCCTCTATATAGGGCGTAAATACCCTCAAAGTTTAAAAATTTTATCTTTGAAAATAAAGGTACACGAAGAGGAATAAAATTCGGCTGAGATCGATCTATTTCCACCCCCAAACAAACTTTTAGTCACCTCTGTACGGGCGCAAAATTGTTTTTCGGAAAAATTCAATCAGATCTTTATTCTTCAACTAAAAACAATGCTTAAATAAAAAAATCACTTTTGGATATTTTTGCCGCCACGGCTCTACTGTGTGACGTTATTTAAAAGTACAACTTCAGTTTATTAGCTCTAATTAACGAATGTTTTTTTTTATTTTATATTATTACTGTAAAAATCCTTTACATAGTAATATAGAAAAAAATTGAGAAGATACTTTTAAATTCATAATATGGGCCATAAAGGATTAAGTAGTTTAACCACCGCTAGCACTGTTATATCTCACAATTGATGATGTGATTTAGCTGCTTATACAATGCTTTTACGTGTTCCCAGCTACTAAAAAGGACATAATTACAATGAAAACGAACACTTGTACTTGGATTACTGTGAAATCATACCCAATAATTTCAAACTTTCTCAATCTTCCTATGCGAAAACTACGCGATTTCTTCTTCATTTTTTTTTTTTGTTATAAATATTTCGGAAAAGTAGGGTGTGGGTGAAAAATACGCGAGTAAAATAATATCGAAATAAATACCGTAACAAACAGTAATAATACTCACCTTTCTAGGAGATAATATAATGAAAATGCACTTCATTTGCATGGCACGCATGTATTTTTTCATATTGAGTGCAACCGAAATGATTTTCGAACTTTTTGTACTTTTATGTTTCTGGTATTAATTTTACCAAAATGCAATAGACGAACCACACGAAATACAAATTGTTAACCGGATTATCCAAAAGTCAAAGAAGCAATAAACAAGGACAACAAATCATGCATTATGCATAGATTATGAAACACTTTCCAACAGTAACAGAATATTATTAACGAATTTTATTTTTTAATACAATAAAATGATATTTTGAAAAAAAAAAATCAGTAAACTCAGTAAAAAACAATTTTTAGCAGTTGCTTTTCATATGCGGTAATACGTACGAATTCTGCCGTGTAGCCCGATATATGATCTATAGAATTTATGCACACCACGAAATGCCCGAAAAATTAAATACGTTAATGCCTACCACAGCGGAAAACACACTTCCAGCAATTACAGATTATAGTCAATCAATAATCTATCTTTAACGGAATTCTTTTGTGCGTCTCTGTAAATGTACAACAAATACTACGGACTCCACAACCTAAAGAAAACATGTTGTTCTGCACTTCAGAGCTTTTGTTAAATTTCATTGTATTTGACATATCATTACATTCTTAAAATGCAAAGCAACCGATTTTCACCCATAGATCATAATGTAATGGAATTATTTTGTGCGTCCTTGTAAACGAACTATAAATACTATTTATTCTATATTCACGAGAAAGCATGTTGTAGTCCACCTCAGTGATTCATATCAATCTTATTATTTATGTTTAAAATATCGCAACATCAATAAAATTGTAATGTAACGACGTTGTAATGTAAAATATTTTCTTCATAGACCATAATGTAGCGGAATTTCTTTTTGAGTCGCTGTAAACGAGCTATAATACTACGCACTTCATTTTCATTGTCAAACATTCTGTACTAAACCTCAATAATATATAAAAATTATATGGATATCCGAATATATTTACGAGAGTTAGAGTACGGACAAACGGATAGATCGACAGACAGTCAGGCAAACCAAATTCATAAATTCGTTTCAGCTTTGTTGGAAAGTGCTAAAAATGAAATAATTAGAAGAGTATTGACAGTAGCTTAATGCAGTTTACACAGAAATATATATGTATAATGGGGGTTTTTAATAACGAAAATTTACAAATGTTCAATTTGAAGAATGCCGTTAGTGAGAGTAGCTGACAGACGTTGAAAGATACTCTGCAGAGCACCGAAAATAGTTTCTGCTGTAATTCGTATCTCATAATAGCTTAAATAGCAAAAGATTGCAGCTTTGGGACAACTACAGTGCTAAGTATCGATGACAAATGCAGCTATTCTGGCAATATACATTTTTTTTTCTGCATTAAAAAAAATCCCACGTGTTTCTGCGCATTTATGTGCAAACCACATCGTGCCTATACTTTTCGAATTATTAAAATTTTATTTCTTCTGTGACTTCTGGATCACTCTGTAAATGTGCAAAATAATTTCGATAACGGTTTGAGGCTCGGTATGTGTCACTTCGAATTCTCTTTTACAAATGAAAACACTTTCGATATTTTGAAATTTGCACAGGTAAAAAAATATATAAACTCGAAATGCATTGATCACTACAAATATGAAAGTGAATAGCGAATGATTTTCCAAAATATCATTAGTTTCATTCCTTTTTTCAGATTGCAATAGGAGATGAGAGGGAATGATTATTAATTATAACCAAATTCATTTATTTTTACCAAGGGCAGACTAAGAGCTATTTCCTTGGGCAAAATGGAACGTGATTCTTCAGGTGATTATGAGAGGAGAGTAAAGGTCGAAATTGAAAATCAGGTGTGCTCGGAAACAGGGAAAAAGTTGTGGAAAATAAAGCATATTATAAACAGAAGTATACAGAAAACAGGTTCGTGCGAAGCATATGGTATAGTAATCAACATTTATCAGCACATTTATGGAGATGAGACGAATTTTGTTTTTTGTTTACGTCTGCAAAAATCGCGTCAAAATAAAGCGATTTGAAGACGATAAATAAATATTAAGTTTTATTATCAATGCAAAGTATATCATCACTAGCATTTTTCTTGAAGGTTTATGCAAGGTATGTCCAAACATCATCAGTTGAAACTGACGTTGATTAGGAATGACATTTTTATGACTTCTCAAATAGGTTTTAAGTACTATTTCTTATTTTTTAGATTAAATGTGTCACTTAAACTGAGATGAAAGATACATACATTATGTATTTTTTGAATCTGCAAAGTCTACGCTATTTTTTATGACAGAGTATAAATAATCAATTTTCAACTCTACTAGGACCGGTTTATCTTTAAAGGGGCAAGGCTGCATTAAAAATTTGGGGCCTTAAATTATTTTGAAAAGTTAAAAAAGATTTATATACTTTAGTTGGTGACCCCTGGCCAGGTGCGTACCTTGGTACAAAAATTTTTTGGAGGGCTGCTGAAGTGTATACTTTATTTCCAAAATAAAGAAGAATTATACTATTAGTCGTAACACTGAAAATGAATTTGGAAATAAGCAGATAATGGAATCACAAAATACATTTATACTGATTTTTTTGGAAAATGCGTGCAAAATCAAACTTTGATGTCAAAGTTTAATTAATAGACTCAAAAAAAAAAAAAAAAAAAAATCGAAAAAAAGAGTACAACAAATGAAAAAAAACTCAATTTATGTTCGTCAAAAGAAAAAAAAATCTGAATTATTGCTAAAGCTTCAGTTCTAGTTCATGCAAGAATAAAAGAAATGTACCGTTTTATTTCGTATAAAGTTCTTCATAAGTATATGCCCTTTTTTACATAAGGTGTCGTCTACACAAAATGGCGCGGAAATGTATCTAATTTATGTACCTTTTCTTAAATTTCTATACAATTAGAAGGGGTAAAGTGAGAGCATGCTAATGTTAGATTCAAACTTTAATTTATATCTTCCCAAAATATCATTCAATTGAAATGTTTCTTTTTTTTAATGAGATACAACGAGTGAGTCCAAACATAATCGAGATACATTTTTATTCAAAACATATTTTTAATTTTGAAAGTTATTAATCAATTCATAAAAACATTATGAATTATGACGTATATTAATTTTTATATGAAAAAAACTAGCATCCTTAAAAACACCTCTATGTGAATTTATAGCTCATTCCTGTCATTAATTTTCCAGTTATATTCGAATTTTTTGTGAGATTAGTTAGGTGGAGGTCAAAGTTCAATAAATTTTCCCAACAGAGTGAAAAGTATTTAGGCCAGGATTCGAACCTGGGAGCTTGGCTATACGCGTCAATGCTCTGTCACTGAGCTATCCAGATGATATCAGGCCTAACACAATTCACTCACTTTTTGGTATCATCAGATCTGCCAACCACAGCATTACCGATGAAAACATGTTACACATGGAAACACCATATGGAGTTCCAAACCAATGATTGGGCATGACGTTGAAGAAAATGTGGTCCTCATCAAGAAAAGGTTGTCCGGTGGAAACGCCATACGGAGTTTTCATGTGTAACAAGTTTTCATCGGCAGTGTTGTGGTTCGCAGATCTCATAATACCAATAAGTGAGTTAATTGTGTCATCCGGATATCCTCTGGATAGCTCAGTGGCAGAGCATTGACGCGTATAGCCAAGTTCCCAAGTTCGAATCCTGACCTAGATACTTTTTACTATGTTGGGGAAAATTATTGAACTTTGACCTGCAACTAATTAATCTCATTTATGAAAGGTTGATTCCCATATAATTGAGAATTTTTACTTTTCGACGATCTAAGAATATCGTCTCCTTTTATCTTTTGCACTATAAAAAGAAAATCTCAGAAACCCCCCAAAAATGTGGATAAAATTTCTTTTTATATAAAGTTACTTTACTTTATATTTATATCTTTTATATAATTTCTCCCATTACTAGGTCAATGACCCTGATACGTTTCGCTTTAATATCCTAATTTTATTTTTCTAAATTTACGGATAAATCTATACTGATATTATAAAGAAGTAACATTGGTTGGTTTGTTTTTTTGTTTGTTTATAGGGGGTTAGTAATCCCTGGAATTACCGAAGCGATTTCAAAAGTGATGGTGGCAAATTGACGATGACAATCCCTGCTCCAACATAGGCTGTAATTTATGTCGGTGCCACTACCCCCAGGGGGGTGCAGGAGTGAAAAACATTCTAAAATTACATTATTTGTCATACTGAAGCAGCTAGAAACTTGAAATTAGGAATGGTAGTTACTTATAAGAGATAAATGCTCTTTATAAACAGTTTCTAAAAAATTCGAAATTTAAAAGGGTGAAATGAGGGAAAAGCGTTCTAAAAATATTCTAAATTACAATTTCTATGGAATCTCTGGAACTATACCGAACCGATTTCAAACGAGATGGTGGCAAATTAATGATGACAATCCCTGCTCCAACATAGGTTGTATTTTTTGTCGGTGCCACTATCCTCAGGGGGGTGCGGTAATTCAAAACGTTTTAAAATTGCAATTTTTGTGATAATGAAGGGGCTAGAAATTTTAAATTTGGCATGGTAGTTACTTATAAGGTGTAAATGCTCTCTAAGAACAATTTCTAAAAAAATCGAAATTTAAAAGGGTAAAATAAGCGAAAAGCGTTTCCAAAACATTCTAAATTACATTTTCTACGGAATCGCTGGAACTACCGAACCGATTTCAAAAGTGATGGTAGAAAATTGATGGTAACAATCCCTGCTCTAACATAGGCTATATTTGATGTCGGTGTCAAAACCCCAGGAGGGTTGCAGGAGCAAAAACTTTCAAAAAATATTATTTTTATGATATTGAATGAGTTAGAAGCTTGATATTTGACAAGGTAATTACTTATAAGATAAGTTTCTAAAAAAAAATTAATGTAAAAGGGTGATGTGAGCGAAACGTGTTCTGAAAACGTTCTAAATTACGACTTTTATGGAATTGTTAAGGAAGAAACTTGAAATTTGATATAGTTGCTACTTTTTAAGGCGCAAATGCACACACAGAACATTTTTAAAAAAATCGAAATTCAAAAGGATGAAGGAGAAAAAAATGTTCTATATTACTATTTTTGTGATACTGAAAGAACTAGGAACTTAAAATTTGGCATGGCGGTTACTTAATGCTCGCTAACAATGGTTTGGTAAAGAAATTCGAAATTTAAAAGGGTGAAATGAGTGGAAAGCGCTCTAAAACTGTTCTAAATTACGATTTTATTGTAATTGTTAGGAATAGGAACTTGAAATTTGACATGGCTGTTACTTTTAAGACAAAAATAGTCGCACAGAACAGTTTTTAGAAATATTGAAATTTAAAAGTGTGAAAGCACGAAAAGAATTCTAAAACCGTTCTAAATTACGATTTATTTGGAACTGTTAAGGCTAGAAATTTGAAATTTCGCATAACTGTTACTCTAGAGACGTAAATGCTTGCCCAGAACAGTTTTTCAAAAATAAGAAATTTAAAAGTGTTGCAGGAGCAAAAAATGTTATAAAATTGCGATTTATGTAGTTGGTATAGGAGCTTGGTATTTGGCAAAGTGATTACTTTTAAAATGAAAATGCTCGCTAACGGTTTCTAAAAAAATTCGAAATTTACAAGGGTGACATCAGTGGAAAACGTTCTAAAAACGTTCTAAATTATGATTTAATTGGATTTATTACAGTTAGAAACTTGAAATTTAGTATAGTGGTAACTTTTAACAGGCAGACCCTGAGTATAAGCAGTTTATTAAAAATTCGAAGTTGAAAGGTGTAAAATGAGCGGTAAACATTCTAAATTAGGGTTTATTCAGAATTGTTAGGGATGAAACTTAAAATTGGGTCTGTTATTTTTTAGATGTAAATGCTCGCACTGAGCAGTTTTTACAAAACAGAAGCAGAAAAACGTTCTAAAATTGCAATTTTGGTAATGCTGCTGGTCTAGAAATTTGAAATGTGGCATGGTGGCTATTTTTAAGATTTCAGTGCTCGCTAAGAACTTTTCTTAAAAAAATTCGAAGTTTAAAAGGATTAATCTGAAATTGTTAGGGATAGAAGCTTGACATTTTACATGGCTGTTGCGTAAGAGACATAAATTCATCCACAGAACAGTTTCTAAAAATTCAGAAATTATTTTGTGTGTAAGAAGAAAAAAGTTCTAAAATTGCGATTTCTGTGATATAGTTGTTATAGCAGTTTGCTTAACTAGAAGTTTGAAATTTGGCATGGTGCTGACTTTTAAAATGTAAATACTCGCTTAGTACAGTTTCTGAAAATTTCTAAATTTGAAATAAAAAATGAAATGAGCGGAAAATGCTTCAAAATACATTCTAAATTACCATTTATTTGGAATTAATTTTAGCTCTTCTCATTCATGTAAGTCTCATGTTCACCAAATGCAGTATAAGAATGAAGTTTACTCAAAATGTAGCTTAATTAGTAATTTTAAAATTATCCGTAGCATTATAATTTTCTCTAATAAAAATAGACCCACGAATACCACTTGGTATATTTCAACAATTACGCGAGCAAAGCCGCGGGTTTTGGTAGTATTTATTTTTTTTATAACTTTATAAAGACTCGTTGAAAACTTAAAAAAATGCATAAAATATGTACTTTTCCAATCTCATTTCATCTAAGGAACTCAAATAAAGTGTCAAAAGTGAGCGTTATCGTTTGAGCAATTAAAGTTGGTAACATTTTAATATATAGACGACCCCTATTTCAAAAATTGGATCTATATTCGAAAGTAAACGTTATTTAAACTATCATTTCTCTTTAACTTTAAAATAAAAAAGTGAATTAACTTATTCGACTTACTAGGTGTGTTCAGCTTTCGCTTAGCTGCTCGGCGCTCTTCATCTCTTGTCTTCCTCTCTGCACCCTAAAAATAAAAAAATATAAATTCAGCATATATGTACAGAACTATTTTATATATTAGATTATTGGATAATTTTGACTTTTGCGTATGTGCATAATATATTATAATACAATATTAAAGTTGTATGATTTGAATGGATATAAATACATAACACTCTCTAGTAATACTCAGCGGTCAAATATATTTAACCTTCCTTTCTGGATAACTTGAATATTCCTGGAAGGAATGAAACATCATTTTTATTCATGCGTGTGTGAAATTTTCAAGAATTCACATTCGTGTGATAAAAAAGTGGTAAAACATTTGTTATTTTCTTATAAATGTGACATTTTTTGCGTGATTGCTACCCGATGATCACCTTTTCTTCATCGCCATACCTAAAAATTGGTTTGAAGCACTAACTTTGATAATATTTTCTGAATATGCCAAGATTTTATATGATAAAAAGACGATTCCTCAAAGGCGGAAGAAGAATGTTCGAAAAATATATGCATTAATTGGTTGAAAATGATTTTGTGTGTGTATCAGAAAGCAACGAGGCTTTAGCACAACCTAAGAAAGTCAAAGAAGTGCAAAGCATGTTACCAACTATGCATCTATCATAACTACAATAAACTATACATCTACATATCGCATACATACCATCAACTTATACGTTAAACATTCAGATAAAATTTGTTGATTATACTTAGTCAAATAATCATAATTTCAATGAGTAAAATTTAAGTTGCAAATGAAATTTAAGACGTCACACTTTCAAGGATTTTAATTTAATGTTCTATTAAAATATTTAAACGATTCCATACTTGTATAAAGATATTATTCTTAGCAGGTGAGTAACACATTTGATAAGATTAACATTACATAACAATTTTGCAATTATTTCCCATTTATATTTAGAAAAAAGAATACTTGATTTAAAAAACTCGAGAATTAGTTGATAAACGAATGAATGTTTATTGAAATTAATTCTGCAAACTTAGTAATTTGAAGCTCCCCCCCCCTCCCCCAAAATATAACTTTTGGATAATTTTACTCTTTTAATGTTTAAAGAAAATAATTTGTATTCAAGGATAAGAATTCTGAGAGTGAGTAAAATTGCTTCGTATCATTCTTTTTGACTTTTCAGTGGCTTCTGTTTCGCTAGCTTCGTAATATCTTTTAAAGAGTTTGTGTAGTTTTTTTTATACTTTTAAGCAGGGCCCAACTACGAGTTTTGGTAGCTTTGAGAACAAACATGGTACGGAGCCCCTATGCTTATACTATATATTAAGGTGAAATAAATTTCACTTGTGTAACTTTTACAGATGAGTTCTCAAATTTAAACTTGTTACTTTTTGGAATAGTCACGAAAACAATTTTCCTCATAAGTGCAAGAAATTTGCAAGCATTATTATTGAGCTACCAAGAAATGGAATAGAGTTTCCTATTTTATTTTTTATAAAAATAATGATATTTCAGACAATATTCTCAAACATGGAATTTTGAATAGATTTTGAGACCTATCAGTTAGGGAAACGTCTTTGATTAGAAATCTATTATATCTCAGTGTGTGTAACGCATATAGAAAAAACACTGGTTGATTCTGTCGCACATAAAGAGTAATAGCAACAAATTTCATGCTTTTACTCATAAAAATGACACTGTGAATGTGTCAGAGAGATTTGAATTGTTTCTTGCGGGGTAAAGAGGAAAATTTTGAGAACACCTCCTATAGAGTATTAAGAAAACTTAAAACTACTGAACAATTCGTGAATTTTTTAAAAAAGAAGAAATAAATTTTACTTCCTAAAAACAAGTACAATTATACAGACAATTAAATTATATAGTTAAAAAGCACAAATATTTATTAAAAACAGCATTATATTTTTCGGACTTTTCTAGAAGCCCCTCATCAGTAATGTAAAATTAAAAACACAAAATCACGAAAGATGATAATACAACTTAAAGAAGAGAGCATGTGTCAAAAAGAGTTAAAAAATGGGGGAAGGTGGGGCGAACTTCAGCTCGGTTCCAGCTGAATACGCTAAATTATTTTGATTCAGACGTCCGCCACACCTTCCCCCATTTTTTGAACTGTTTTTGACACATGCTCTCTTTTGTAAGTTGTATTATCAGCTCTCGTGATTTTGTGCTTTTAATTTTACATTACTGATGAGGGGTTTTTGGAAAAGTCCGAAACGTATAATGTTGTTTTTAATAAATATTTGTGCTTTTTACGATTCCGTACTTAACAATTAAAAACTGAACCATTATAAGATCATTCCTGTGTCTGTCTGTCCGTCCGTCAGAGTCCTTTTTCTCGTAAGCTATGGGACGTGGAAAGTTCAAAGTTGGGAAAGTTATAAGGCCTTTTTACCCGCATATTTTCAGATTATTAGCCATTCACAAATATGTTTAGGAAACAATTAAGGGGCTAATTAAGTTACTTGAAAAAAAAGCTTTATTTTTGTCTATCGTGTGGGGTATCCTGTGAAAGATCTCGTAATACCGAACTCAAAAATATATTTCTTTTAACTTTAGGTATTGTATTTTCCGAGATATCGTCGAAAATGCATTGCAAAAATATGTCTTCTCCCCACCCCCTCTATTTTCGAATCTATTAAAACTAAAAATATAGAAAGATTAGAGATTGTAGAAGTTTATTTAAACCTGGCAGGAAAAGTATAGAAATATTCCTATGTAACATAGTTTTTGAGAAAAACGCATTTTTCCTTTACACACAAACTTTGCTTTTCGGGCAGTCAGCGGGGAAATTGACGAGTTCTCTAGGTATCTATATAGAATATTTTATAATGATTTTCGAAAACAATTGTCGGTAATTAGCCGATATATTAATTAAGTTACTTGTAAAATAAATTTTATTTTTATATATCGTGTAGGGTATCGTTCGAAAGATCTTGTAATATCCAACTCAAAAATATATTTGTTTTAATTTTCGTTTTTTGCAGAGATATCGTCGAAAGTACTGGAAAAATATCTCTCCCTCCTATTTCAAAATCTACTGAAATTAAATTATAAAAAAAAAATAGGGGTAGTAGGAGTTTATTAATTAATAAATAGTAATTAATAAATTCAATGTACGGAACCCTTTGAGCGCGAGTTATACGCGTATTTGACCGATTTATTAACTATATAATTTAATTGTCGGCATAAATGTACTTGTTTTTAATTATTCATGAACAGACGTTATATCTTTATAAACTTTAAATTTTACTTCGTATATTTAAAATTAATAGTAAAACACTTTCTGTTGTATTCACAGCTTCAAAAATAAACTTACATTTTATTAAAATCTACTCATTTTTCTATAGACTAAATAAAGAATCTGTTAAGAAATTATAAGACCACCTTAGGAAAATTTGAATGTTATATATCAATTCAGAATCATCATAAATCGCATGCGTTAGTATTTTGTAAACTCATTAACACAGAAGTAAAGGTTTTGATTGTGATGTTCGCGATTTACTTGACGATGCCGCGGGGAAAGTGTTATCTGAGTACGAGGTGAGACAAATTTTAATTTATAAGGTCCCTGGTATATCTAAAAGAGAAATAGTGAAGTTAATCAAACGTTCCAAAACTGTCATTCACAATGCCATAATTAAAAAAGATTTTCCAATCAAAATAATACGATCAAGAAGGAGGAAGAAGTTGACAGCATGTGACAAACGACAATTTTTTTTGGCTATCCACGAAAATAATCCTTCGACTCTTGAAATTAAAAAAACTTTTAAGCAAAACACATCACGTGCCACGGGTTGTAAAAGTTTTAAACCAAATGCTAATACCAAATTTAGGAAAATGAAGAAAAAACCAATGTTGTTGAAACATCATCGAGAGGAAAGACTGAAATGTGATAAAAATGTGATGTCATGCGGAGATGAGTAGAAAATTATATTTTCTGATGAGAACCAACTAACCTTAACGGTACAAATGGTTGCAAATACTATTAGCATGATTTGGGGAAATAACTATAAGAATACTCCAATCGAGGAATGAGCGGGGGCTCAATAATGGTTTAGTTCGTGATTGAATTTTGTGACATACACGAATTTTAGGACGTAAGAACTCTGAAAAATATCAAACTATGCTACATGAACATACGATTTGGGCCTTTATTAAGGGGGTGGTGAGTAGATGTTTCAGCAGGGTAAAGCCATGCTTCTAAATCTATTCAGGAATGGTTTCAACAGTTGATGTTTTGCCATGGCACAGTTGATGCCCAGATTTGAACCCCATGGAAAATCATTAAGGTACTTTAAGTCTCAGAGTTTATACTAATAATAAACAACTTTCTTCTGCGAATGAAGTGGAAGTTGGCATTGTAAGAGAATGTCACATCCTCAAACATATATTCCTCAAACATAACTTAAAATCCTATGGAAAAAAAAGAGAACAGATATATTGATTTTCATACTTTTTTTTTTGTTTTTAGACAAGTGGTCATATAATATTTTAACGATGTATTTTTCATTTATTTCAAATATTTTAATTAATTTAATAATTTATCACATTATTGAAATTTATTGAAACATAATTGTAAAAAAATATGTTGTAACATCATATTTTATATGGATAAATCATAATTAGGACACTTACTAATTTCATAATTTGTAAAATTAAAGTGATCTTATAATTTCCTAACGCGCTATATAACTTTTAAATGCATGGATTATTGGAATTTTTTTACACATGATTTTCATGATGTAGTATTAATATCCTACTAAGAGCAAAAATCTATGTACGAAATGAAAGACAGCTGCAATTTTCTAAAAAACAGTGTTCCATATGTGCCCATGCCTCAATCTGGTCCTGGTGTTAAGCTGTTCAAAAATAAGAGATTTTTCCAAAATTCGATCCAATAAAATCGATCTTGTTCTCCGGAATTGTGGGAAGTTTATTTTGGAGAAATTCCATTAATAGCTCTTTAACCCATACTGCTGTTTTCTAATAGATGGAACTGATTTTATCAATACAACTTGCCATCTTTTATATATTTAGTATACATACTCTTAAAATGATGATAATTTAGTAACTGATATCTTTTCGAAGCCAAGCGTAAAGTATTGTTTTTTATTTTTATTAATTTAGAAATTAACTTCAGTATAAAATTCTAAAATTATTTTAGAAAAAAAAAATCATTCGAAACGCATTTAAAATTATTCATGACCAATGTTGACAATTAAGTGATTTTTTTAATTCAGATTGCTACCAGAATTGCTGAATATGAAAAATAGTCTTAATTAATCTGTCATTAAAAAAGGCGATTTTTATTACTCAGATTTTCTGGTAGATATCTGATTTAAAAAAATCCCTGACGGCTCGACCTACAGGCACAGGTAGATTTTGAAGACGGAGACCGTGGGGCGCCTGTTTGTTGGGAATTGCGGAAGAAATGACTTTTTTGCCATGTTGCGGTAGTTGGAACCGCCCACTTCGAAACCTAACTTGTTTGCAGGCGGAACCAGCAGGGTTTTTTGTTTTTATTTTTTTTTTGCTATAAGGGTTGGTCCTATAAAAACTTGTCAATATAAAAGTTTTAGATAATATTAAGAGAATTTATAAAAAATTTAAGCGGATTTGATATCTTGTGAATTGACGAAGTTATGAATTTTTTTCTTCTACCCCCCCCCCTTTTCCCCCCTTTGGCCATTTTTAATGCTATCAAAAGTCTGTCATACATAAATTTTCGGCCCTTTTCCTAGAAGTACTAATAACTTTAAACGGATTCGATACGTATCATAATTAAGAAATTATGGGTTTTTTTCTGTTTTTACAAAAAGCCCCCCATTCCCCCCCCCTTGGTTCGATTTTGCTCATTAACGAACTTGACCAAGATTTTATGCCCCTTGATTTTATGTATCAGTTTGGAAGAGATTTGTGCAGAATTATGGACGTTATCGTGTCCATAAAAAAGTGACATATATACATATATAAATTTTTTTCAAAAATTCCAACTTATGGAGGAATGTAATAGGTAGTATTTCTTACGAAATCTACCTAAAAATCCGCTAAATTGGCGGCTCTGTTCATGACAGAGCTAATTACAGGCTGTTCTCGAATCAAAATTTGATACTTTTTAACACATTCCGGGAGTCAATTTCATGACAGATTTACTCTTAAAATTATAGCAACTTTGGAACTGAAACCTTTTACGAAGGCGTAAGGCAGGCATGTCAAACACGTGGCCCGCGGGCCACAACTGGCCCGCCGACAACTTATATGTGGCCCGCGAAGCCTTTAGCATTTTACCTGTAGTTAATTTATTTGTTAGAACGCGCATGATGAAAATACACTTTCCACGAACACACTTGCACCAACAGTGGTCTTAGAGATTGCAAATATTCAAAAGATATGTATATCAGTGCTACCAATTTTGCAGATTTTTATTATTATTATTATTATTCAGAATGTTACCACTATTTTTAAATAGTAATATTTATCTTACTTATTTTGTAATTAAATAAGGGGGATGTTTCTCTTCAGAATGTAGTAGCATTCTGAAATTAAATTCTAATATATATGCCAACAGTGATAAATATAGACAAATTTAATTCAATTTTGCATTTTAGCACCGAAGAAAAAAAATGTGAATACAAAGATAACCAATCGGAAAGTAGAAAAGCACGGAATCGTGTGTCTAAGGAAGGATTCGTAAATTTTTTACAGTACTGTATTTGGTTATCCGGTAAGTTTTGCGGTATACGTATGTTGAGATAATGGTGAAACGATTGCATGTCACCAGAATTTACAAGCAAATTTATTTCAAAATAAATAAAAGCTGTTTCTTAAAGTCCATTATAAAAGCAAAGTTTTATTCCAAAATTCCTGTGGGAATGTGACATTTATGGATTAAAAAAATATATATATGTATATATATAAACGCAGAACTTTCCGGATGACCTAATATTTATAATTTTTATTTGTTTTAATATATCAAAACTAATAAATTTTTTCACTGCTCTCTTCGATTTTACACTCATTTACAAAATAATATGACGTATTTAATAAATACTAAGAAATGTATTGTAAAATTAATATAATTTGGCGCTAATTAAGAACAGTTATTTTTTTGTTAATCAAAATATAAAATTAAATAGATTTCAATAAAACGCTTTGAAAGTACAAAACTTCCGAATATGTCATCCATGTTCTTTACTTGGACTTTCGTCGAACATATATATTTTAGTTTTAAGTTCTTTAATTATTTTCATTACTTAGGTTAGTAATCGTGCCATTGAATGGTTTCGGTGTGATATTTTTTCCCTTTATTTCCTTTTTTATTTATTATCTATTTTTATATATTTTTTTCTTTTTTTAGGCATTATTTCTTTTTTTTTTTATTTCATTGAGATATTCTCACACATCCCGGGATTTATATAAAAATATAGTTAAATCTGTTTACCATTTTATTATGAATAAATATAAACTGAAGATGAACATCGCAGTTTTTTTTAAAGGTGATTTACAATACAATTATATTCAAATGAAAATTGAAATTTTATCTTTGATATGTAGACACTGTTATAGTTAGGAAAGAATTAACATTAAGAGGTGCTACAGCATAAAATATAAAGAATAAAACTCACAAACATCTCGGCTAAACATCGGAAATAAACTGTCAGAATTAAAACTGATACTTCTTAAAAGAGAATCAAAGTGTTTTGATCAAGCCTATTGAAGGAAATACATGTTCTTTGAAAAACTAAATATTGTCTTTATTACATTAAATATCCCGCGAGTCAAAATCATTCACTACAAAATTGAAGAAATAATGTCTATTGAAGTTAAAGAAATTTGAAAATACTATAAATATAAGTATCATTGATAGAAATATTTATATATGGCCGGATAGATTTATGAAAGCCCAATACGTGCTTATAAACTTATATTTGTGCACACACGCTTAATCATCATCAATCTAGAAAATATCTTGGAAATATGGCTAGTGAATATAAACAGATCTACCTTCTTATAAAGATATTTGGCGGCTTTCCATCAAGTTTTACCTTTTATTTCAAACTATTAAACAAGGTTACAATTTACATTTTAAATCGATAAATTATGAATGTGTACATGACCACCAATAGGAAAAGTACTTAGAGTTTTAATTTGAAATTACAAAGTATCTGAGTAAACTTTAACTTCAAAGCAAATTTCATAATGCTATCTTGTTATTTGATAGTATTAGCGCTTTCAAATTAAATTTGTTACTTTTACAAAGCAAATTTCAAAAAGAAAATGTATTCAATTTTAAATGTTGCCAGGCATTATTAAAACAATCATCGAAGTGGAAAATTAAAAAATATATATAGTAAAAATGAATTCAAAAGAAGATTTTTGAATTTCAAGAAATATCAAAATCAGTTTAATCTGTTTACTTCACATCTAATGATAGATGTTGTAATTATTGTTCAGAATTTATTGCTACAGTTAATCAAAATTCAGTGCGATTTCATATTAGAGCATATGGATATGTTATTTCTAAATTTTCGTAATCATTCATTAATCGACCAATTTTTTAAAGCGTAGTGTGCAACCTTTAGTTATTTTTCAAGTCAAATAAACATAATTTGAACCAGAAAATGTATTTAATATATGAAATCAAATATGTTGCGAATAGATACAAAACACATTTTATTAAATAAATTTCCTGATTCAAAATATGTTTGTTATTATTTTTTACTTGAAGAAAACACGGAAAATTTACAACTATGCCTTTGCTAGATCAAAATTAACAGAACAATGACTACAATAATTTTTTTAAATAAATACAGTTTTGAAAATTCAATTAAATTTTATAGATTTGGTTGATGAAAAGTAATTGTGAATATTTTTTCGAAAAATCAGATAAAATAAACTATGTATAATAATAACTTTTGAATTTTGCGTGAATATTTCTTTAACATGACCGTGTTTTCTACGAACAAATTTTATTTTGTGCAATGGTAATAATATTATCTACTTTTCTTTTATGTGGCCCGCGACTTTGTATATAATGCTTAATTTGGCCCGCGGTTGTAACCGAGTTTGACATGCCTGGCGTAAGGTAACGTTTTCAATTCTTATTAACTTGAAACAGCTTCACTGTAAAATTCTAATATTATCTTAGAAAAAAATCAGTCAAAAAGTATTTACGATACTTATGAAAGAGCTAATTTAAGGCTGTTCTGAAATCAAAATTGGCTACTTTCTAAAACTTCCAGTTTCATTCATTTTCATTCATAAAATTTGTAGCTTTTCTTATTACCAAGAAATGTAATAAGGTTTTCTATTTCTTATAAAGACAAAGTATATTTTAGAAAATGTTGTCAAAATCGGCGTTTTAAGCAGATTTTCGGGACGCAACAGTCCGGGAAAGATTATTATTAAGGAACAATACATTATAATTCAAGATGTATCCCATTTACGCAAAAATGAAAAACTCTATTCGATTCTTATGCACTTAAATATTAATGTCTGTAAATGAATGTGTCGGAATGTTTCATGTTGTTAAATGGGGATAGAATAGAAGCTTTAGATTCCTTAATGCATTCTTATTTGTATGAAACAGGATCCACTTCGTATCTTTAAACATTTTCAGAAATAATTCATCTTTCATGGAAAATAAATCAAAATTATGTGTAATAGAGTTAAAATCTCAACATTTTACTTTATACTAGGTTTACTGTTTTAACTTTTCTACTTAGCGTTTTGCCTAGAATTATTTATTTCCAAAGAACTCAAATCGTCAGTGAAATCCAAAATAAATACTTCACTTTAAAATAACCTTGGACATACTCTCACTAGTGTCATGCGGAGAGACAGGTAGAAAATGTACAAATAAAGACAACAACAAAAATAAAATAAAAACTAAGTTTGGAGTTATTTCTATTTATATGCTGATCATAAACTTCTAGGGAAAAAAGAAAGGAGAAAGAGAGAGTGAAATCTAATGAGAGAGCGGTTCACCACGAAAAACGCCCCTAAGGTGCCGATTACTTATTTACCAAGGAAAGAATTCACGATTTTTGCTAAATCTATTGTTATTCAACACCAACGTGAAGTTATTATTTGCCCGTCTCAGGAATCTGGCATTGTAGAGCACTCTGACGCGTTAAAAAAGTGTGTTTTAGAAGCTTTATTCCTACTTTCATACATTTGGTTCACTAAGCAAATATGCGTAGGTTGATAAAAAAGAATGCAACATATTTGAATATAAAAAAGAAGCTGTCTCAGATTATAAAATTATAATTTCATGTATGTATACATAAAGTATTTTAGATTTAATTGGTAATTTGATTAAAAAAATTATTTATTTATTCACGTAGCTTTTTAACACGTTGACCGCCGTAATGTTAAAAAAAAAATGTGATATCTGAGTCAACTTCTTTGTGTTTAATCATAACTCTTGATTTTTTTATCTATCTTATGCAGTTAATAATTTTTTTAAGTGCAAATCACGTGTGCATCGCACGGCCTGAGAAGGTTTTTTTTTTTTTTTTTTTTTTTTTTTTTTTTTTTTTTTTTGTATGATGGACCACGCGGAGTACACGTGATTCTCACTTCAGACAAGTTCACACTAACATATCCACGACTCAATCGAACAGTTATATGCGTTTACCTATTTACTTACTACCTAGATTTATGAGCCTAATTATTTTTGTTTACCAGTTATATTGTAAATTGGCCTAAATCGAGTAAAAATAAAACCCTTATAATAAACTACAGCCCCAAATATTGTGAAGACCCAATATGTAATATATCGTATCGATTTAGCGTCTTTATGCAGCGTGCTACACACCAAGTATGCCACAAGTATGGAGTATTCATAAGATGGGAGTGCTGTGTACAGGTAGTTGAAATTCTGTCGCGCAAATTATATAAACTATATGTTTAATTGGCTCCGCATTTATATTACCCATAAGCATTTCGTTTTGATATGAATCGCAGGTGAACTATGAAGCCTGGAAGACAAATTTTAATGCGAAGCAAACATGATTCAAGCAACGCATAGAAAAAATGTAGTGTGAATCATGACACTAACATATCCACGACTCAATCGAACAGTTATATGCGTTTACCTATTTACTTACTACCTAGATTTATGAGCCTAATTATTTTTGTTTACCAGTTATATTGTAAATTGGCCTAAATCGAGTAAAAATAAAACCCTTATAATAAACTACAGCCCCAAATATTGTGAAGACCCAATATGTAATATATCGTATCGATTTAGCGTCTTTATGCAGCGTACTACACACCAAGTATGCCACAAGTATCGAGTATTCATAAGATGGGAGTGCTGTGTACAGGTAGTTGAAATTCTGTCGCGCAAATTATATAAACTATATATTTAATTGGCTCCGCATTTATATTACCCATAAGCATTTCGTTTTGATATGAATCGCAGGTGAACTATGAAGCCTGGAAGACAAATTTTAATGCGAAGCAAACATGATTCAAGCAAAGCATAGAAAAAATGTAGTGTGAATCGTATTTGATTCATACGGCGTCAACGTGTTAATATCTAATGGGAGAAAATATTACTCTTGCAACTTTTCAACTTATCTCAAGGAAAATACAGCTGAGCATTATTTTAAGAATTTGTTAGATTTTATCGCTCAAAGATTTATGAACACAACAATTTTTGCAACATGTTGTATGCTCCAACCTTTTTGTGAAAAATTAACCTGTGCGACGGTGAATTTTAACTGCTGATAAATTTCTAGCTCATAAAAATAATTTTTCTAAGTTTTAGTCAATGTAATTTTTTGTTACGCAATTACAAACAACTAGAAACTGTTAAAACTGTACATGGATCTAATTTATTTTGTATGTGAAGGATTATTTGAAAGTGTTATCTTTTAAATTACAGATGATTATATATTCTTATCCTTTAACTCCTTCGGGGGCATCTTTCTATACACGAAATTTATTCGATTGGCAGTAGTTTTATTTAAATAGTTATCTTTGATTATTTAATCACGGAAATGCCCTAATTAAATAAGGCAAATATTACTATTCTTTATTGTTGGTACCAAACACAATTGCTGTAGGCACATTTTGAAGATACATATATGCACCCATGGTCCTGACGGGATTAATGATCAACATTCGTTTGTTTACAGTATTAAATGAATATATGTCATTCCTGTTTCACAACAAACAGAATTTAAATTAATTAGAAAGAAGGTTAAATAACAATAGACGCATAGTAAATTAAAATAGATAGTTAGAATAGCAAGTATTAAAATTCATTTTGGCGGGCTGAAGTTGTAGAATTTAACAAGTACACACTGTTAAAAATCTGTAGCAAACTGTCCAATTATTCAGAAGTTTTTGTAAATAATGGTAACTTGACCATATTATGAATCGTTCTCATTGGTCAGGAACTATAATTAAGTAAATTATAGTTAAGTAATAGTGATCTATAAAAACGGCCCTCTCCAACGGTTTTCTTCTAATTTTCAACAGTGTAGTAAGAGCTGGAATCGCAATATACATGTTTATGATTACATTATGAATATTATGATTATATTATGAATCTTTCTCATTGGTCTGGATCGATTAAAATTATAGTAAGTAATCGGTATCTATAAAAACGGTCCTCTCCAACAGTTTTCTCCAAATTTTTAACAGTGTAGTAAGAACTGGAATCTCAATATACATGTTATTATGAAAAAGCACTTTCATTCGTTTAGAGATCGTGAGCTCATCTTTATTACAATACTAGAGAAAATAGTTTACTTAAATTAAACGGATTTGTACAGATGTTTACTCTAATTTAAGTGAAAATGAACTATAAATAATTTTAAGAATAAGTTGAACATAACACAAGTTTTTAATAAGTTGAACAAAAATTCAGAAGTGAACTCGTGAACGTCAGGAGTAAGCTCGTAAACGTGGTCATTCATACGGACTTAGATACATTCGAGTCTATGTAAATGACTAAGATTAATTCGCGTTTCTAAAATAATATTAGAACATTCATGATCGGAAATACTACATATTAATTATATATTATTATTATTATTATTATTATTATTATTATTATTTTGACTAACAATTGAGTTTTAAATTATAAATCTAAAAACATTAACTCATTTTTGCTTGTAGCCAGGAATTTATCAATATAAAGAGTCTAAAAGAATATATTTTATAATTTCCACTTGTTATTTGGACACATTTTTAAAAAGTTTTAAGAATGTTGACTACACAATTCTATAAACCAATTCATTAAACACAATTCAATAAAACATAAAACCTTCCAACTCTGCATATATTGTACCCATTTGCAATAGTCATTAAAATCGCTTTTCTTAACATTTTATACTACAATCTAGATTAAAGAAAGTTAACGCGGTTTGGGGAATTTATACTACCTGTTAGGATCGTAAAATATCGTATGAATTACTAATGAGTAGAGTTATAATTAATTTAAACCACTGAGTCACATTGAGATAGTATAACATTACTACCGTCCATCAATTATGGTGTGATGTAATTCTGCGGTTAGGGTAATTTTAATGACCTTCTTGTTTCAGACAGAAATAGTGGGATCTGGTAAAATTAACATAAATCAATATATAAAAAAGCGGTAATTTTTCTACAGTCAATAAAAAATAAAAATACACTAAAATTCGCCAATGCTAATGACGTCAATGTTTTCTTCGAATAATAAAATTATTTTTTTTTCTTTATTTATAGATATCACTTGTAATAAAAAAAAAAAAGAAAGAAAGAAAGAAACCTGACAATTTATTTTACAGAAGTTTCTGTTATTGTAAAAAAGCATAGTAAAAGACATTACAATGTATGCATTCATTGCATTCTATACTACATGAAATATCAAATAATAGGAACGAAGAGAAATCTTATCTAGTTTCTTCAGAAAAAGAATATCTTAGCCAAAGAGAAAAGACATGAAGAAAAGGAACTGCAATGCGTCCCAGTTTCATATTTTCTACCAAGTTTTTCCCGATTAAAAATCCTACCTCAGTAAATACACCGCATCTAAACAATATATATATATATATATATATATATATATATATATATATATATATATATATATATATATATATATTAAATAAAAAAATATCGTGAACTCGCGTGGGATTTTTATTTCGGACACAACATCATGAACTATATTAAAATTCGCGTATTTAAAATTATTAGAATACTATTAGATTACCAATTTAAACTATAAATAGTATACTTCTTAAAAAGAAGTGTTTCAAATAAGCCACAGATCCTAAATCAAGATTAGATGTTATAGAGGATTAACGTACAAATGTCGATGACGATTATGATTAAGATTTTTCTTCTACCCACGCAAAGGTCTTGAATGAAATTGATATTAAACTGTGATACCGTATATTATATCACGGACATTCGCGATAAATTCAGCTGCAAAATTCTGAACTTAGAATAAATGATTACAATAATGGAATAATTTTAAATGCGAAAATCTATTAAAAAACTAATATTGTATTAGAACATTTACTAAATATCAAATTAATCGAATATTTAGTATAGCAAATCGAAAACTACTAGAGTTGATTTTCAAAAACGTTGGTATGTTTAACTTTTCCGATGGGATGTAATACTTTAACTTTATTACTAGGGGAAAAAATTGCTGAGATTTTAAATGGGAGATACAGTAGCTCAAAAAGTTAATCAGACACTTAAAAAATAAGAATTAGCAATTTTTTGAAAATCTTTAAAAGTCTTTAAGATGATTTCTGCCGTTGTTATATATCGTTCACATTTTCATCATTATACAGGGTGTCCCAAAAGTTTGAAACGTACTTAATTTTCTATCTGTTTGAGTTTAGTTGGCAATGTAAAGTGCAAAAATGTTCAGAAAAATGTAGAAATTAAGATTGTACTAATGAAATAGACCTGCCATTAATTTTCAAAAAGCTACACTTTTTTAATTTTTTTACGACCGCTTTAGACAAAATTGGTTACTTAGATTTTTTTTCTGCAACACAAACATTACATAAAACTTATTCATCTATATGTTTATTCATCTATCCTATAAATTCATCTGTACCTTTAAAATTGAATGAGTTATGCATAATTAAAAATTGATATTTAGAAATGGGGGCCATATATAAATTAGAAGTAAATCTCTGAGATATTTCAAGAAAAAGGAAACACGGGCGATATAAGAATATGCAGTTGATCTGAAACTAAAGATAATCTATGCTTGCAACAATATTATTGGTGAAGTCCCGTAAAATATTTACAGAAGCATTCTTAGAAGAACTCAGTTATATAATGGAAATAAGAGAAAACACTTTGAAAATATTTGAGATTCTTTTTTATTTTTATTATGTTTCTATGATTTAAAACTACATTTGTCTCGTAACATAATGTCTGCCCGTATAATTCCTTACTTTAGCTGTATTTATGATGGGATTTTTTTTCACACTTGTTAACATATTTTTGATCTAAGGAGCGCCAGCGCCATCAGCAGTTTGTGAATAGACCCTATTTTTATTGGCCCCACCAGTGGCTGAGAGGTTCTGCTCTCGAAGCTGGTAGACGGGAGGTGCTGGGTTTGATCCCAATCGCGCCCGTCGGCCTAATCGTTCGGAGTTTTCGTGGTTTTCTTCGAGCCGTGGATTTATCCATGCGTAAATACGGGTTAGGTTCCCGTAGAAAGACCCCCACGAAGGGCACTCCCCCCGGGCCTATATCCCAAGTGTAGATAATTGGCCGTCAATAATCAACCCAACCCAACCCAATTTTTATTGCCGAAGCAGCTTTTAAATAGTACGAAAAAGTGGTATAAATCAGCTCTTTTTCCTTTATCACATTTTAGCTAATTTTAAATATTTAGGTATGCAGTTTCTTGAAAGGATTTTATTGAAGCTAAAGGAAAAAAAATGCTTGGCCAAATTTGTCTAGGGGATAATATAAAAATTTAAGTGTAACTTTTTGAAAATTAATCGGAGAACAGCTTCATTAAAATAATCGTATTTCCTATTTTATTTTGATCACTTTGGCAATTTACATTGTCATTACAATTTATAGTACATCCAACATTTTCGGAACACCTTTTAGACTAAGTATATATATTTTTAGAAACAAAATGAGATTTCACCCTTAACAACAACAACAAACAACAAAAAAAAAAAAAAAAAAAAAAAAAAAAAAAAAAAAAAAAAAAAAAAACTAGATAAGGTAAATAAAAATGCCCTAAAAGCTATAGAACATTGATGAGATTTTAAACAAAACCATCTCATTTGAGAGAATGAGAATATAGAAATATTTTATATTTTGTTGTCATTTCTGCTTCTAGAAAAGACAGTAATGTAAGGGGAAATCAATGAGAAAATTTGATAAGTTGTTGAATTTAAAGTGTTCAACAGCTTTGATATATTCTGTATGCAACTGAAGGCATCACAAAGTTCGAAATCTGAGAGAGCTACGAAGATTATTGAAATTGGTACCTAGATTAACCCTTCACTCCCCACATAGGATCTACCGCAAGCAAATTTCATTTTTTTCAGTTGTATTTAGTTATTTAGCCTCTAGATAAGATAAATATATGCAATTTTAATGTTTATTCGATATGGTTGTTATAGTACCGGACACCGCAGTATGCACTGGGCACTGGACCCATAATTTCTTGGCAATTTTTATACAGAAGGCTTCTAAAATTATTCGACAACCGATAATACTTGAATAAATGTTAGTAAGTACTCACGTTTTTGAAGTCATAGTAAACAAAAAACTTAGGCAACATAGAAGTGTTACGAGTCAAAATGGCATGAGGAAGTTAGGAATGCTACAAAAAATATCTGGTTATAACAGCAAGTGTTGATTAGATATTACACCTTCAATAGTTCCTAATGAAGCCAATAAATGGGGTTGAAATTGCCTGTGGTGATTTGTTAAAGAATTATGCAGTTAAAAAGAGGCGTACTCTGGAGGATGACTTTTGAACTACAGGGTAAAAGGGCATTATTGTCAGGAATATCTTAAAAAACTTTAGAGTAAGTACTCCTAAGCTTACAGCATAGCTCAATTAACGGTGTGAAATAAATGTCCAAACAAGAAAAAATATTAGAAAAGTATATATCGTTTGTATAGGATTTCTTGGACGAATGAAATCCTATAACAAAACCCAACATGAACCGAGGAACTGTAGATCCAAACAAAATGAAACTGAATCTAATAAAAAAAGAAAAACAAAAGTAAATGATGTAATGAATTAATGAAATAATCAAAAAGTTTAGATTTTCATTTGTAAAATTCACTGAAAATGAACACTATGTATAATGTTTTGAAATTGAATCGTTTCTTGAAAGTAAATTTACCTTATTTGATTTAGAAGAGGACACGAAAAAATATGTATAAGACCGAAAGAAGAGTTCTAAAAACACGTATGTGAAAAGCTGAGGCGTTGACGTAATGATATGGGGATGAATATCACCATGTAATCCTATAGATTGTATCTTCTTTTTTATTTAAGTTTCTCTATGAATATTTAGTCTAAAAAAATAACAAGCAGTTAAAATTTTACATTTTAAAAGTTTAATTTTGAATTTAAACAAAATATTTCTAATAATAATTTATTTTAATCTAGGAGTCAAGTTTAAAAGTCTGCATGCTCTTTTCTCCTTTTTAACTCAACTTTAATATAGAAAAAGATATTTGATATAAAATTGATTTTGATATCCTGTATATTTTCACTACAAAATTCATGATCATGATTTCCCCCCCCCCCCCCCCACTTTATATTTTTCATCCGTGTACCATTTGTACCTCTTCTTTACTTCAAAGAAATATGGAGTAAATTAATTTAAAACTAATATTCAACGATTTTGAAGCAAAAAATAAATTCTCATAATAAAGGCAATTTCATTTTGAAACACAGCTTAAGAATTATTTGTTCTTATTCAAGCTTATTACATCAATAATATGATTCATGATTTTTAAAAAAAATATTATTATTGCAATAATCACATATTTACATTTACACTTAAATATTTTCAAGAGAAAATTTTATATCTGATAATGAATTTAGCTAATCTATATTATAAAGCAAAAGCATGTCCGTGAGTAGCACTGACGTCCTATTGACGGTGGTAACAACTGACCATTAAATTTCGTTTTTACTGAAATTTTTTTAACTTCTAAACATTGCACAATTTCATTTTTTACACCGTAAAAGGAAAAACTTTCAAATGTAATCTGTTTGAAAACTGTATCCCAATTTACTGATTTTTTAAGGCTTTTAAATTAATTTTCAAGCATGATTTCAAATGTTGTATCTTCAATGTGATCTCTATCACATGCACCCCGATTACAAAAAAATAACTCGTTTGCACTTAAAACGTAGAAATAGTTCAGAATTTGTTGTCGTCTAATATTACGTAACGAAATTAAAATTTCATCAATCAATAAATAAAATAATCAAATGACATAATTAAAACACGCATTTAACAGATATGTA
This sequence comes from Maratus michaelseni, assembly GCA_963931845.1. Taxonomy (NCBI): domain Eukaryota; kingdom Metazoa; phylum Arthropoda; class Arachnida; order Araneae; family Salticidae; genus Maratus; species Maratus michaelseni. The sequence continues at coordinate 377,582,742 of OZ007586.1, forward strand.
ATCGAACTAAGCGCTTCAACCACTAAAATTACCAGAATCAAAAAGGCAGCGTAAGTAGCGAAATCTTTGGCAATTTCTTCGGCTATTAACTCCTGGAATGCGGGTAATATAAAAAAAAGTATTGCTTTTAAAAATTTTAAAAATTTTATTTGAATACGTAATTTATAATTTTCATATAAAATGCTTTTTAGAGTTTTTAGAGGGCAAGCTAAAAAAATATATTAAATATAAAAAAATCTATTTGAGTTTTCAATGAAAAAAAAATAGTTTTCACCATTTTCGGTAACCCGTGAAGCCCGTGTTGGATTTAGTTATTTTCTGTTTAACAATTGAAAAACACTTATTGAAACTCATAACTTTTCTATTTTCACATGTATCTTATTGGTTTAGGTAACAAATTTTGCAGTGATTTAAAAATGCATATCACCTCCAAATTCGCTGCAAATAATAAAAGTCCTTCTGGCCTGTACCAGGAAGAAAAGGTAGCTTTCATAGTCCTTGTTTTTAAAAATTCAACTCATTTTACTCAAACAGCCGAAGCTAAAATACTTGGAACCCGATTATAGAATATTCAATTCCGGTTTTCGTCAATACTGAATTTGAATGCGAATTTCAGCATGAGAGTTACAGCATAGCAAAAATCAGATTGTTTCAAAATGTCAGCCACCCAAGAATTTCAAACTGCCATATCTTAGCCATTTTTTAAAGATAAAGGCAAAACAAAAACAAAAATCCGGAATCCTTGTATCACGATCTAACACTTAACGGAAACAAAATTTTCAATTTATAGTTTTTATACATATTTTTGAATTTAAAAAAAATTTAAAAATTTAACTGGCCGCCATTTTGAAACAAGATGGCGCATGAAGCTCGACAACGAACTCGGTCGAGACCTCAGTCGAATGTTCTGTAGAAATGTTCAGTCACATTCACATCGGTTCATAAATACAAGAGTTACAGCATAACAAATATATTGTTTCAAAATCTCAGCCACCCTAGAATTTCAAACTGCCATATCTCAGCCATTTTTTAAGATATGGCCAAAACAAAAAATGTTCCAGAATCCTTGTATCACGTTCTAACACTTAACGAAAACTTTTTATCAATTTTTTTTTTGTAATTTTTTTTTGTAATTTTTAAAAATTTAAAAATTCGTAACTGGCCGTCATTTTAAAACAAGATGGCGGATGAAACTGGCCAACGAACTCGGTCGAGACCTTGGTATGTCCTATACACATGCTGAGTCACATCCAAATCGGTTCATAAATAGGAGAGTTACAGCATGACAAATGTCAGATATAATATATATATAAACCAACATTTAAACGGAGGGTGGTTTTGGGGTCTGGGGGTTATGATTGGTGAAAATATACCAACATTTTTTGGAAATGCTTTCCTCCGAACGGCTGCAATAGGTAGCTTCTTGTAATGAAAGCTACCTAAAACTAGTTTACTCTTTTAGTAATACCCATAAATGATATAAGCATAGATATCAGCTAAATAATTTAACTTCCACTGCTTTCTAAGAACCAATGCTTCCGGATAATAATAATATAGTTCTTGCTATTAAGTGACAAATTTATTTTTTCCGAATGGATTTTATTCTAAAAAATTAGGCGAACTCCTATATTCCACTTAACGATTAGTAAATTCTGCTAAAAGCAACACATTAAACTTCTGCTTTAAGCATTCCGACATTAATTTTTTTATTTAATCCCTTCCCTTTAAGCTATTTAACTTTTTTTTCTTCTGGTTTGAACTAAAGTATGTTTCCCCTTTGATTTTTTTAGGTTTATTTTCCCCTCCTCTCTCACTCAGCGTCCTGGGAAGTTACCAAAATGCTCTTGCATGACATTTTGCCCGCAAGTAATCATTAACCGGAGGAAAATTCAAAGTGAAAAGAAAAAAAAAGGAAATTACAATGTTCGTATTTTGAAATAGATAATGACCAGTCAATGCTTCAGGCAACGTAAAGGGTCATTTGGATCACTTATAAGATGAACTCGGTTGATTTGAGTTTTGATTGGCTGTATCCATTTCCTCTAATTAAATATTCGTTTTCTGCATTTTTTCATTGCTTTCACTCTCTTTTAGGAAACAGTAGATGGAAACAATAACGTCATATACGGCATGTTGTCAACTGTTTTAATTTTCATACTTCTGAAACAATCTATAAAAATATTTTCATTTTTATATAAAATATTTTTAATCCTTTAATGCAGAGATAATGCTATATTAGTTCAACAATTTTATACGTTCCAGAAAAGAAAACAGATAAAGTTGAATGGATGATCGATCTTGTATTTTTACGTATAATTCATATTTTAGTTGCACTAGACTCATCAAACAATATGACACCATCCTAATACTTTGTTGCTTCCCTTTTCAAACAGCTGCATTTTGTTATAGCATTGATTTTTCTACACCTTTGTAAGTGTCCGAGAGAAGACTGTACCAGATTTGTAAGCAGAAGGCACTCCCAAATTTAAAAAAAGGGGGAGGTAGTTGGTGATTTCGGAGCTGGAGATGCGTAATATATTCAATGTGCTCAATTGTTTCAGGTGAGTTAAAAGTCCAGGCAACATTTGGAGCCCATCAACATGTTCTTCATACCACTATCGCAGGGTACCTTGTGACAAGGAGAGTTTGCTTGCTAGAAGACAGAAATTATGAAAATGTGTACCTTGTCAGCAATGATGTTCAGGTAGTCCAGAGTTTTCATAACGTGTTACACAACAATCTTCGATAATAGGGCCTTCCATGTGAGCGTTCTACAAAGAATAATACCCCTTCCACAGGTATGTGTACAATCCGAGATATGCAAGTGAAGATACTGTTCGAAAGACGGCATACTCTGACACGGCTTTCACGTGATGTAAAAGAAATCGTCAGATTCGATTAGCTTAATAATTGGCTAATAGAAGTAATTCGATTAGCTTTTCGAATGTTGCAGGGGAAACGCAAACAAAACTATGCTCATGCATTTTAACATTTAGAATGTAAGCATTTCTTACTCTTTGCAGAAATATATATGATTTTTCAAAAAAAGATTGTATTGGGAATACCATTTTTGTAATAATAGCAAGGAACATCATGAGCTGCTGGACAATTATTTCAACAATGTAAATATTTGCAAAACTTAAAAATTTTTTTTAATAGCGGGGGTTTTCCTCCACGTTGGTTTTCTTGGGCTGTGACTTTGGATGGGTCTTACAAGTTGATGGATTACTGGCCCACAGCAAATCCATTAGCTTCGTTTAGGTGTACCTGTACGTTTAGTTATGTCTGCTTATAAACCTTTAAGTTAGACGTTTACCAGGCACTTCTGGCTTACTGGACGCGTAAACGTCAATAATGTTGGGTTGGCAGAGAATATTATTTTATTTATTTCACACGAGATAAGCGTCTGATGAAGAGTCTCTTGTTTCATAGAGTGAGAAGTGATATTCATCTGTGAGTTGAGCCATCCGCATGTTTATATTTGCTTTTAACCAAGCGGGACACTGACTTTCGTAAATGTTCATCATGCGTGGATGTCCTACGCCTTTCCATTTTCTTCCTATCACACCATAAGTCCTTGATTTTTTTTTGCTGGGGGTATTTATTAATAACTTTATTCATTTTAATTTACCTATTTCCTATAATTTAATCTATCGACTCAATTTCCTTATTCAATAATCTATAACTTATTTTAATTCATTAATTTAATCACTCCCACATCTGCTCTTATGCACACTGCAGTAAATAAGCTTTTGGTTTGATTTAGTCCAATTAGATACATATTACCAAGTCTCCTATTTCATATATTATATTTTCCAATGTAATTTTTAAAAAAAGTATTACTAACTATTTTACCAATCATTGTACTAACCCACCTGGGCTAATCAGTTATTTAATCTAAATGCACTAACTCATGTGCTTTATCTAACTTTTTTTTTATTTTATTGTAATATGAATATAAAGTTTTTAAGTGATACTTTTCAAGTGTATTATAGAACTAACAAACCAACCTGTCCGCCTAAAGGATTTAGTTTTCCAATAATTTAACAATTTGTGATTGTTAATTAGACTTTGCTTAATTAGCTCATTATCAAAAAAGTGTACTAACTCATGTACTAACCCTATCTATACACTTTTTTCCCTCACTCAGTCAGTGCGAGCACGGACCAGCGGGTACTATGTGGTAGGTCCCGTTAGTTCTTGCGAGTTTTGTGCAAGAGTGAGATCTCCCCCTCTCCCCCTTTTTTATGGCTGTGCCTCTTTTTTAGGTGTTTTAAAGCGAAATCTGCATGAGCTACTATATCCACTCGAATAGGACAGCCTACGGAGCCAGCTTTTAACTGGTGGGGTACGGTAGATGGCGGTGTCTCTTCTTTCTCCTGGAACGAGAAAAGTATGCCACGCATTTCGGTCCAAAATTATTTTTATTTATTTATAATAGGCGCAACTTATCTGTTAGTGGCAAACCCCTTAGTTTTATTCTCCTCTCCCCCCCTCTCAAAACATTTCTTAAAGCTAAGTTTGCATCGTCTCTCAGGTATAAACCGCCAAAACATCCACAACTGTTCACCTAGCACAACGGTGTAAAACGCTGTGCTGTACAGCTCCAATTTAATAAAGCTAATTAGCCAACAAGAACCACTTTACGCAGTAAATAAAGGAAAATCACTTTGAAGAGCTGGAGTCACAACGGTCAGGTGCGGTTGTCACGTAGATCGCCACAATGCGGCGATAAGGCGAATTTCGCCCCACTGTCAGGATTAGAACCCATTCATCTAGGCATTCAGCCCTGCAGGTAGAGGCCTGGTCAATGGTTTCGAGTCTACCATATTTCAAACGTGCTAACAACGACAGCTCAGAACCATGCCATTTCTGAAATATTCCGCTTGATCCATCAGACAACCACACTCTATCGCTTAATAAAGTCGATTAAATATAATTTTTCCCATTGCATACATGCTTCCTTGGTAAAATGGCCTATTCGTTCAAATCCTTAAATATTGTTCTCATCTTGAAAACACATGTAATCTATATGTAATCTACGTTATTCTCGTTAGCGCTATCTCACAGTGAGGGGTGGATCATAACGTTTTCGAACATCAGTACATATTATTAGAATATTTAGGCTGATTTTAAGATATTGGTGATTTTGAAAAGAAAACAAACGCAAAAACTTTATTAGAGGAAATTTTCAATATTTGATTTTGATTTTATTTCTAAAGGCCTTTATTCATTTTTTTAAAAAATGAATCTATATTTGTCGAAGTTTAACGAAATACAATGTGTTTTCAATAGAGCTTAAAAAAGTCTTCAATTAAAAATAAGTGACTATAAGAATGAAAGCTTGCAAGTGCATTTATTGAAACTTTTTGCAAGAAAAGGAGCCGAGGAAGCTGCGATATGAAAGAAAATGAGAAAACGTAGTCATAGAGAAATAGCAACAAATACGTATTTATGGTAACACTGGGACTTTTGTGGTAAAAAACATATTTTATCATCTTTAGTGCAATTAAAAAGGGAATAGGGGAAAGCAGGGCAAAGTGGGCAGGGCGGGCAAAGTGGTCACCCAATACAATGACGTCACCAGAGCGTTGGCATTGCGTGGTTTGTGCTCAAATATTTCATTTGATGGCAGTGAGTAACCAGACAATCGTTGAACAAGGTGGTTCCATGTTTCACGATTTTAGAGAGGGTTTTCCAGTTTCTGAAGTTTCTGATCTATGGTAAGTGACTTATATTACACACTATTAACAACAAACTGTTACACTTGCATTTATTTATTGAATGTGTAAGGAAACAGCATGTTTTCAGCTTCACATTGGTGGGCGAGGGGTCGCTGACTGTTCATTAATTTCCACTGTAGAACGTATTTTCTGTCATGGCTCCTAAACGGGCAAAGTGGTCAGGATAGTGGACGTTTGGTTGGATCATGTGCAATGTTTGTCTTCCATGGGCTCATGAGGCCTGTTCACTTTGCGGAGAAGATGACGTGGAGTTCATTTGCGAAAAATGCAGTCTGATTTATAATTTTTTATTTGGTTATCAAACTCTTATTGGATTTTCATGCCATTTTCAATCTTTCATTATGTTTCATACGATTTGTTATGACAATAAAAAATGTTCTAATCATTTAAATAGTGTTTTCAATATTTTTACTCCTGTCAGGCAAAGTGGCCACTTTAGGGATGAGGATATTCAGGATGTTAAAAAAGAATGACCCAATTACAAATTTCATAACTTTATAATAAAAACACAATGTGGTCATTTTGACCTTTTTTGGAAGAAAACAAATTCTCACTTCCACTTTATTATTTCGTAAAAATTATAAATACCCTTACATTTCTAAGTAGTCACTCTAGTTCTGTGCAAATTGTCAGTTATGTATATGTATTTTAAAGGGTAACAAAAAACCACAAAACCTTAGGGTGACCACTTTGACCTGCCTTCCCCTATTTAGTCCTTATGTACAATTAGAGATTGAGATCAAACTACAAAGAAAGGTTCGAAAGACTAGATGGACATGCAAGTAAAAAATGAGATTTTAAGCTAATATCCTTAAAGAAAAGTAAAGAAAATCATTTCATAAATGTTTGATAGCTTCTCCATGCCCGACTGTTTTTGCCAATAACTTTGAAAATACTAATAAATATAAGAAGGCAAAATAATAGGCATGTAAAGTTAATTTCCTGATACATTGTGTAAGTGTGAACCCACCCATCATATGTAATACAAATATTACACAGAGATGTTTTTGTTTTTTGAAAGAAATTCCTGTTTTTCTTTTTCTTGGATGATGCAAATTTTTATCTATTTATTTATTTTTTGCGGCACTCTTAAAAAATCTAACTGGAAGAGAAAGAGAGATTTATTGAAAAAAATGACCTCAATTCCTGAAGGAACAACAATAACAACAACAAAAACAAAGAAAAAGAAAGAAGAAAAGAAATCGAGCATTTTGAAGATACGTTGGATATTTTATTCCGGTCTAAAAAAAAAAAAAAGACTTTTTACATTTAGAAGTATGACCCTGCTTTAGCTTTATTTACTAAGAATCTTTACGACCTCAAAATGCCTAGAAGTTGGAAAATTTACGTGCTTGTAAGTTTCTGCTGACCTCGAGATAATGGTAGGAAGTCAAGATGGATGAGACGGTACTAGCCTTCTCTCATCTTTTATCCTCCATGGGAGCATTTTGTCTTCTGGCTGCATGTACCCAATATGCAGCCTTATACTACCTACTGTGAAAGTTTAAGATGACACACCTTTATGATTTCCTGCTGAGAAGACATGATAAGTCAGGATTGTGATGGATTGAATACTAAAAGAGGTAACTTCAGCTCAGGGTCAGAAGTTTACAGTTATAAAAAATATATTAGATAAAAGGTGTGGTAAAACAAGAAATATACAATTGTTATGAAAGGATTAAGATGGATTTCCAAAAATTACATAGAAAATCGGTGAAACAGAAAGTGAATCAAACAACAAGAGATGTCCATGAACAATATGAATAGAGAAAGCTGGCAAACTAATTCAAAAAGTTACATAAATATTCAAAAACAAGAATTTATTTCTGAAAAAATTCGAAAAGAAAATCTAAGACGTGACCATATTTTTAGCGAACGTTGGGTTTGATGAAGATATGCAGGATGTTCAAAAAGAATGACCCAATTACAAATTACATAAATTTATAGTAAAAAATGACCGAAAAAAACCCTCGCTTTAAACACGACACAGAAGGAAGCTCAAAGTTTTGTTTGCGTGCTTCTTTACTGTTCTAAGTGGCTGCTATGAGTTACAGACCAGTCCATTAGTCACACAGACCAGTCGTGCACATATTGTTTACAGGGTATCTCTTCTTATCTTTAACAAATAGCTAATTCTTAAACAGTTAGTTTTAAAGGTATAGTTCAAATTGCAAAAAAATTTCAAATGTTGTTCTTAATCATGTAAAAATTCATTTACGTCAAAATTTTGTTGCTTAAAAAGTTACGAAATTTAAATTTTTATATGATCCTTGGGCAATATAAGTTATATTTAGAAAAAAATTTCTATGCTTTAATAAGTAAAACTGTAAAAATTCCATTTTTCTACGACCAAAACTTACCAAGTTTTGATACTTAGAGTCTTCAACGTTTCCTTACGCTAAAAACGGAAAAAACGAGTTTTCCTATTTGAAATAGCTTTTATTCAAAAGCCATTATTGATTCTACAGTACTGGCATTGTCTGTTATTTGACATCATTATTCTATAGTAGCATTACAAGGTTGAACTTTATCAGACAAACGATATCTTATCCATATCTTGCAACTTCACAGTAAAAGTACTCTAAATTTCTGATGATGTTAAATGCAGTTTACCTTTTGGTATTTGCTATATCGTAATGACATTAACATATGTATTATAATGAATGTAATTTGGGGAAAACTAAAAATGTCACCATTTTTCCTTTAATATAAACTAGTGATGCTGAGCTAATAATATATTATTATTATTATTTCGATCCTATCAATGCCACAAATTGTAATTATTTTTAAATTTATTTTTTGAAATTCAAATAAGGACTTTTTTCTTTAATATAATCCTAAATTTTTAAAAACTACTCTTCATACATATTAAAAAAAATGCATCTATATTTTTTACTTTACTTAAACAATAGGAAATACGAAGTAAGAATACTAAGTAATTTATTTCCAAAAAGTGTACATAAATATGCTAAAAATAATTAAATAGTCTAAAAAAAGGTGTAAAATAATCGCTCATTCTATTTAAGCCGCTTATTCTGAACTACGATAGTAATTAATGCTGATAATATCTAATGGAAAAGTACTTGATAAATTTCCCTTCATGAAAATACTTGTATAATTTTTCAAAACTGTATTCATTGGCATCCTCTGCTTTCAAGCTAATGTTAAAATTCTGTTATTTTTCAACCTTTCTGTTAAATAGTGTAAATAATGTAATAAGAATTCAAGAATCGTTAAATGTGTTATTTATCACTTTACAAAAGTATAGAAATGTTGTGATCAAAACTGCACGTGGGATCAATTGACTTTTGTTTTCATTGTGTTCAGCAACTTTGAATTAATAATTCAAATAAACGAAAGAAAATGGAAATAATGTTTTCAGAATTGATTGTCAACCTTTAGAATTTAGAGGCATAAAACGATATAGAAGAGAATTATGTAAAAAAAAAAAAGCTTTACAATTCTATGCATTTCCTTTAGTAAATTGTGCCACTCTATATGCATTAAAGATAGCTATTATAAAAGCAATTAATTTGTAAATTCTTTTCACCTCTTTTTAAATGCTAAAACGAAAGTCAAATAATTTCTTCATCATCTTCCACCTTCGGGGTATTTTTGATGGTGGTGTGGTTTGCAATTTATTGTTGCCATGCAATTAACTAATTTAAACTTTATAAACCTTAACCTTTTGGGCGTCTACTAATATTCGCGAATAAATTCCGCCCAATATTTCATTTGATACCAGGTGAGAAAATCATTTATTCTGTACTATGACATATTTTTTATGCTGCTATTGTAATACTGTCCGAGAATTCCAACAAAATTTATCCAATTGATTAAATAAATAAAAAAAATAGTAAACTTTATACAGAGTAAATCAAAATGATTTCTCTGATTAGAAATACTAATGAACATAACATATCCAAATAACTGTGTTAGTGATTTTGCATGAATGCTGTTGGAATTGCAAACCACGCATAAGGATTATTCTGAACTCAATTATTTCTTTTTCGCTTTGATGATCAATGTCCTAAGGGTCCTCTATAATCTTTTAGGTGCTTACCAAATTCTAGGATTTTTCATTTGAAGTCAGTCTGATGGTTGAAGGTTAGACATAGTCTGCATATATTATAACAACAAAATTTTGCATTAATCACAATAAATAATTTTCGTAAAAAAGGAGCATTTTTATTTTGTAACGTCTGAATAAAAGCAAAAATCCAAACTCCCCCCACCCCATGCACACATACATATCTATACAAGAAAGTCATAAAAAAATAATTATCGAAAATAACTATTTATTTATTTGCACGAGATGACATTACGTGCATAAGCGCGGGCAGAATGAAATCAAGAGAGAAGGATAACATTTTGGAAAAGGTGTGCGTGTCCTCTGCAGCATGGACCGAGTTTTTTAAAGTATAGAATATAGAAATAAAATAAGCTAAAGTAAATTTTTTTTGTCAAATCCTCCCCTTCCCTCTTCCATTCAAGACAATTTTTAAACATATCAACGTAAAAGGCAATACAGATTTTTAACAATTAAAAAATATCTGGAAAAAAACAACAACAACATAAGTTTCTATCAGTATTTTTAAAAATTAAGAATTGAAACAGTTTTTTTCTTATTATTTATGAGAGGGGAAGACAGGACTTTACTCCTGGATCCTTCCTTTTTTAGTCTAAATTTTAAACGCATGGACTTAAAAAGAAAAACAGAACTAGAAATAGCCTTCCACGGAAGTTTCAGGGGACAGATTCCACTCACGAAACTCTTAGTTTATATTTCTCTTAGGGTCCGGGAGGTAAAATCCTCCTCCCCCGCCTAGTAAATAATAATTATAATAAAATAACTGTATCAATTTTTGATTTTGAAAAGTCACACAGTTATAGATTATGCAAACAAAACTTTCAACATCCTTCTATAATGTTTTCCACTTTGCTTATTATCATTAGTTTACAACAAATTTATTGTCATTTATAATCCGGCAATAATTTTGACTCACCCTGTGTCAGTGTTTTTGCATGAATTTGGAACTACAAACGACGCATAAGGATTATTCGGAATTATTCCTTTTTTGCTTTGATTATCAATGTCCTAAAAACCGTCTATAATCTTTTAGGTGCTTTCCAAACTCTAGGATTTTCATTTGAATTCAGTGTGATGGTTTAAGGTTAGCCATAGTCTGCATACATTATAACATTGTAACAACAAAATTTTGCATTAATCACAATAAATAGTTTTCGTAAGAAAGGAGCATTTTTATTTTGTAACGTCTGACTAATAGCGAAAATCCAAATTCCCCCCACCCCATGCACACACACATATCTATACAAAAAATCCTCAATTAATTAATTGATGACTCATTGATGATATAAGTATTTTTACTCACTTAAGATACATAAATTGTATTATATTTTTCAAAATCATCAAATAAAATAAAATTCAGTTAATTACATTTCAAAATCCAGGGAAGGGATGTCTCTCGTTACTGCCCCCCATACCTTGCCGGCACCTATCATTACGCGTAAAATAGCTAAAGACATATTTAAGAGAGCTGATTGATGATTCATCCTTTAAGCGTGAGTTAAAAAAAATGTAACCGTAATTGAAAAATATGAAAAATCTCTATGCATTTTTGATAATTTTCTTTCGAAATCAATGTAAGTAAATAAGATTGTATCTTATCTAATTTAAAAGTGTCAAATGTTTGGCTAATGTCATTGATTTTAATTATTCAAACGTTCTACAACGAGGTGTTACTTATCTAATTAATATTTTAAACGTTCATGGAAAATCATATGACCGCAGTATCATGAAATTTGGCCTAATTTTCAAGGTAGGAAGAAACGCTGTTAGTAAGGCCAAATGCTCTTCCATAGAAGGATATTCGGTAGACTACTATCAGTCATATAAAAGTTTCAGTTTCCTGTTTTTAGCATGAGTTTCAAGGTGTAAGATTTGTTTACTTTGATTAGTTAATTACAGATTACAGACATAACTAGAAACTTCCTTCTAGTTATTTTACTTCTTCCTATTAATTTGATTAACATAAATTGTCGCCTTGAAACTTTTTAGAGTAATATATTTTTATACTATTCCCTGAATTATTTATTATGAATACATGTCGAATAAATCCCTGGGAATAAAATAATATAGTAATACCGAGTTTATTTAGAGCAGTTGTCAGCACTACGATGCCCGCCGGCCGCATGCGTCCTCGAGTTCATTTCATGCGATCCAAGAAAGTTGGGCACATAATTAAAAAATATATATACTAGCCGGTCTTCGCCCGCCCAGCAGGTCGCTTCCATGTGGAGCCCAGATGCCTTCTACAGCGTACAGATCAGTATTCGCTTAGGGCACAGAAAATGCATTTTACATGCAAACAGAAAAATATAAATAAAATACTTTATTTTAAACTATACGAAAATAATTAATAGGAATACCAAAGAAGCACGTAAATAAAAATTTCGCGAAATAAATTATATATATATATATTTCATGATCCTCCTGACAAAAGGCTCGCTAGGCCCTGCCCGTAATTATCTAGGGGAAGGGCCCTGTGAATTTTGCGTGTTTAAATCGTTAAAATGACAATTTAAGCAGAGCGTCACGCCTATAAACTGATTATACGTCAATCACTATAACGAACCCTTGTGTATACCCGAGCCCATAAATTTGGCGATTAGTATTTAAATCGCAAATCTTTACTTCCAAAAAATGTATTTTGAGAAGTGGAGGAAATGTACTATATTTTGTATTAAAATTGAAATCCGATTGCTAAAAAACGAAAAAAGCAAAAACAATTTATAAAATATGAAATAATAATAAAAACCAGTTCCTTTGAAATATGTCACGCAAAATATCTAATAAAAAATTAGCAATAGTTGTCTTATTCTTATAATCTTCCATAATCGGTTTCATAGACAATGTTGGTGACAAAATATCTGAAATACTTGTTTAACTTTTTTTTCTTTAGTAGATTTGCTTTGCTGAATTTTACGCTCCTACATAAAACTGCTGCTGAGATATGGCGAAATGACCTAAAATTTTCGACCCCCATTTAACCCTCTTAGAGGTTGAATTTCTAAAATAGCTGAAATATCTGTTTAACTATATTCTTAGTAGATTTGTTATCCCGAATTTCAAGCTCCTACCTAAAACTTCTACTGAGGTATGGCGAAAAGGCGAAATGACCTAAAACTTTTGACCCCCCATTTAACCCCCTTAGTTGTTATTTTTTTTAAATCGATGAAATATGTGGTTAACTATTTTTCAGTAGATTTGTTTCCCGGAATTTGATGTTCTTAGCAAACTGCTGCTGAGATAAGGCGAAAAGGCGAAATGACCTAAATCTTTCGACCCCCATTTAACCCCCTTTGGCGGTGATTTTTCAAAAATCTTTTCTTAGTGGATGCCTACATTGTGTAAAGAACATGACTCCCAAATTTCATTGTCCTAGGAGCAATGGCTGAGGCACTGCGTTGATTATGAATCAGTCAGGACATGTTCTTTTATAAATATAGATATAAATGTATACAGAACAGATATATACATTCTGTGTAAAAAGTTCCCGATAATTTTTTTTCTGCAAGTTGGTACCATTGTACTTATTTACAGTGCGGAGTTTGAGAGCCATCTGTGACTTAGTGTGTTTACAGTGGCTGTTATTTTAGTCATACTTACGAGTGCTCTGTAATTTTTGACAATGGCAAAATTAGTTGAACAAAGAGTTTGCCTTAAATTTTGTGTTTAAACTGAAATTTCGTGTGCCGGACATCTTGAAAATCTCCAAAATTTCATGTGGATTTTGAACCACGATTATGCACTATCGCACAAAGCTATCGTTGTGCAAGAGAGGCCAAAAACGCAACTAATGTCATCGACCAAGTATAGTACTCGCCTGATATGCTTCGTGTGACTTTTTCCTGTTCTTGAAGCAAAAATTACCACTTCAAGGAGGTGTTTTGAGTCGATTGGGGTCATAAACATCGCTGAGGGAGCTGAAGGCCATAAGTATAGATTGTAGTAGATTGCTTGAAGTATTTCAAGCAACTTCCGAAAAATGTATGGAGGATTGGGTCAAGCGTGGCATGATTGTATTGGATTCGATGAGGGTACTTTGAATACGACAAAATAAATATTCATAAATAAATTACTTTTTTGTGTTTTATTTAACAATTACACAGACTTTTACACAGAATGTGTATATATATACATAACCGTTAAAAGACAACACAGAAACATCATACAACAATTGGAGAATAAAAATGAATTTAAAAGATGAACACCTACCTGTTTGATATATATATATATATACAGGGTGCTTCATAAATTCGTGCAAACTTAAAAAAAAAAATCATAATAAAAAAAATGATTCCAAAAGTAACCGAAAGAGGGCTCTCATACGTCATACCAAGACGTTTTATGCAAATTATGCTAGTAATAAAACACCTGGCTTGAAATGGACTCGTCATTCGATCTCTGCAGGACGCTATCCTTACCAGATCGATCATTGGTTGTTAAACTTTTCTACAATAATGGTGAATCCACAACTATTGTATTGCGAAAGTTTCACACGGAGAAAGGACTGAAGGCGCAAAAAGCTCTATTTCATTGAATAGGATACTGAATTTAGTACGACGTTTTGAGGAAACGGGGTGTTTGGAGGATCGTCCTAATTTTCATAAAACGTCTCAGTATAACGTGTGTTACTTTTGGAATAATTTGTTTTTAATACATGAAAAAAAATCCAATGTTCCTCTGATCATATTTGCGCAAAACGAGTTTTTTTCCGAGCATTACTCCTTTTGTTATAATTTTTTTAAAGTTTGAACGAATTTAGGACGCATCCTGTATATATTGTGAAATGTATATTTTTTAAAGACCTCGCGATTGTTTTCCAAATCTGATACAATAAAAATAAACATAAAGTATCTCTACTTTTTTCCTCAGTTAATAAACCAAATACTGGATCAGAATATTAAGGCAAATCTGCTCTATAGTGTTTCATCTCACCTTCAGGAATCTCATTATCTACGTTATCCACTATGCAGTTATTTTTAAATTGTTAATAATGATTAAAATTAATATTTACGTATTAATAATAGCATATAACAATAGTTCATTATACTATATTGACGTATGACTGCATAAACGTAATTGCGGCCTTCAAACTCGTCTGTACTGAACAGAAACCAGTTCCGAAAATGAAAGTATCCCCATAAAAAAAAAAAAAAATATCCGCAGAGAAAATCGAAAAATAACAAAGTGGCAATCGTAGAGATTGGCCTCAGCTAACCAATGCAAAAAAATCCTTTAAAAATATTGAAATGCAAACGAGATATTTAAAAAAAAACTGTCCCAACGGATTAACTTTAGCGAGCGTGTGTTTCCGCATAAGTGAAGTAGCCCTTCTCTTTGTCACACTTTGTGACCCCCCCCCCCTCCCCTCGCCTCTTGAAGTGTGACGTTATTAATGGATGACTTTTTATCATTAAATAAAAAAATAATTTTACATTAAATAGAGTATTTAAAATTTTTAGGTCTTACCTTATCACAGAAAACTTTGATCTGGCAATAACCTCGATGATGAGGCGTAGCGCCTTCTCGAAAATCATCAAAAGTGTCTATTTGCAAATGCAGTGGCAGGCCCTTAAAAAAAGCATGTGGTATTTTTAAACATGTTAAGAAGATATAAACAATCACATTGAATATTTCTTTATTCATATTATCAATACAAAACATATTGAATTTCATAAATCATCGTAACAACTGTTAATTATATGAACTTGAAAATTTTAATAAACGTAAAATTGCAATTTTTTTTATATATAATAAACATTTTGAATTCAGGACACGATGAATCAGGATAAATGAAGAGCTTAGCGAAAGAAAATATTATGTAACAATAATTACATTTGGAGAAAGCTGAAATGAAAGCTTTTTGTTGTAAATTTTATTGATTTATTTTCTTTTTGGTGGCTTAAGTTTATTATGTGAAAGGATGGTACTAACTCTGTCAGAAGACTCATTAACATTTAATCTTAAAATCTTAAAATTATGAATAGTACTAAAATTATTAAATATTAAAATAGTAAACATTAATAAATGATGTCTCAAGTTTTCAAGACTAATTAGAATCTCTGTATTTTAGCTTTACCATATGATAAAATATCTCACAATACCTTCATCCGTAAAATAAAACAATTTTTGAGAAAATGTAACGTAACATGTTTTTGCACTAAACTGTTCAAATGCAACTGTTCAACACAAAAAATAAGGTCACGAAAAGAAATTCCAAGAAGACAGATTCAGATTGAGACAAAATTGATTTCAAGTTGTAAAAGCTGTAATACACATAATGTGAAAGCTACCATTGGGGAAGTTTCTCTCCAGTATTTCACTTTTGTAGTTGTAGATGCGGTTTATCTCCCTGTTACGAAAGAAATTTCAATCAACACTAGAACGACCGAAAATTTTACTCAAGTTTTATAAAATTAATTCACACCAGAATTTTTATTTAAAACTATTCAACTTATTCATTTAACATATTTCTGAGAAATTTGTATTTAATTTATTTAAAAAAAAATTTCTGGTTTGAATCGAAATATATTCATTTGGTAGCGGTCAAAATGACCGCTCACGGACGTTCTAGTGTTAAGGAATTCCGAGATATAATATCAGTCTAGAGAATATAAATATCAGTCTAACTTTGAGACTCATAGAACAGATCGGATTTATTATACTTCCATAACTACTTATTGAATGAAAAATACACATAATGTTAAATGTAAGAACACTATTTTTTTGTACACGGACATGACTGAATTTCTTGTGACAGTAGTTAGTTATCAAATGAAACTATAAATAAACAAGATTACCCTGCGAAATTGAACCTGGGATTAGCTTTTATTTATTTATTTATTTGAGAACATACATGAGACATTTCTGTGCTTGACATTGCAATGACATATGCCTGCTTATAAGCCTCCGCCGAGATGGGGACTGGATAGATACAAGAAAATAGACATCACTGAAGAATACAGAAGATAATTCCACAAAGAATGTGCAACGGAGTCCCCGGGAGTCAAATCCGGTGCCTTCTGCCTTAACCACTCCGCCACGGACCACTCGAGATTAGCTTTACAAAGCACTGAATTAAAATTAAATAATATATTATGAAGAAAAAGATGATAAGGTTGTTAGTCAATCAGACCTCAAATTCTCCTTGTTAATGTGAAACCCATAGGCGTGGAAAGCACACGTATTTTTAAAAAATATCATCAGGGATTAATATTTAAAAATTCTTTTTTTTTTTTTGTGTACTCTTTTTAAAGGATGTCTCTTTCTTTATTAGCTAACAAAATATTTCTAATATATATACTTAATTTTATTTTAAGTATTAAAATCTTAGACACAGATCGTTAGCTTTACTAAGATTTTAACATTTAAAATATTAAATTAAGCATATATTTTAGAAATATTTTGTCACCTAAAAAAATGAGACATCTTTTTAAAAAAGTACAAAGAAAAAAGGAATTTTTAATATCTTGATGAGATATTTTAAAAATACGAATGCATTCCATGTCCATAGGCTTAAAATTGGCGAGGGTAATTAGAGGTTTGACTGACAAACACCCTTAAATCAACTTTACAGACCCAGTAAGTGGCATAAAATAAGGCTGAAACATAATGGCATAAAATAGGCCAAGGACAAAATTTGTCAGGTTCTGTGGACAATTAATATTTTTTACTACTTAATTTTTTTAATGTGTTGTTCGGTTATACCATACCATATTTCCATTATAACATTTTTTCAATTGCAATTACTTTTAGAATAAATATTCTGTGACATCGTTTCGTACGTTTCTAGGAGAATAACCATAAAGTTAATTATTTAAATTTCATGATTTTTTAAATCTAATTTAACTTTTAAGAACAGGGACGGCGTATTGAATATGAAAGTGGTGGCAAACCCACGGACCAGCAGGTCTATTGTCACCACTGTTTCCGAATAGTATATTCGCCTTCTTTAATTGTAGAATTTATGTCACTAAATAAGTCGCAGATTACTATTCGGAAATAGTTGTTACAACTGGCTTTCTTACGCCATCCCTGTCGTAAACAATACGCCTTCCGTGTTCTTAAAGTCTAAATTTAGATATTTACAGATTGTTTCAGAAATAGCCATAAAATTTGAAAACGTTTCATTGTATTGAAACATCGTTAATTAGATTCCAGTACAACAATAACAAAGGAAAGTAACCAACAAAGATTTAATATTGAAAAGGGTCCTGATTCAAAAACTATTACAAATTTGTTAGGCAAGTTTGGACGGACAAAAAGTATTGTAGATAAATTAGTTGAAAATGTGGGATGCAGTCAATCGGACATGAGCATGACACCTAGAAATGTGGAAACAGTTGAAAAAATTGTTAAGTGGTAAACCTGAGAAATCTACTCGAATGATATCTGATGAGACCAGATAGACATAATCCAGTAAGTACGGAAATATACGAAACCATCTGCACTGGTTTTTGGTTTCTGTTCAAAATTCAGTGTTATCAGGCGATCGCAGTTACACCTGTGTAATAAAGATATGTCTTTGAATTGTATAAACTTCAGATGGTTGAAGTAATTAAATTTGATGTTGGCTGCATTTTATTGTTTACCAATGAAGTCCTTCTTTTTGAAGGGTTTTTTGAATAAAGAAAACTGCCAATTTTTGGAAATTGAAAACATGTGTATCTTACACCATTACTAATTTCTGAAAAACTTAGTGTTCTGGATAAAGTGTCCACTAAAGGAATCCTAAGGGCTTTTGTATTAAGGAAATGAGAAACTCATCTTCCTATATAGTAAGCAATTTGCAGCAATTTCTCACCACACTTCAAATGTTGGAAGATGCACCAGACACCATATCGCTTCAACAAGGTAAGGTCCGACTTATAGCGTTATGTTATAACCAACAACGTACTTCTGAAGTGTCACTTTCCTTGAAAGGAGAAAGCAAAGCTGTAGTGACAGAATATTTGCTCTGAATAATTACCACTTGAGAGGCATCGACATTGATTGGCTTCCATACACTCCCCAGATTTCTATCTATGCAACTTATTTCTATAGGTAAATTTGAAAGACAATATTTACAATAAGAATCCTTAAACGCTGGAACAGATTGTATAGTTTACCTGTGAGGCATGTTTCATTATAGGTATTACAGGAGGTGGCTTTAATTTTCGCCTTCCGCTTTGGCCATAATACGGTTATACACGGAGGCCATTTCAAATTCTTTGTAATTTGATTTGACGACATATTCCCTGAGGACATTTTCATTCATTATTTAAAGAAAATTGCACTGAGACTAGAGTACCATCAATTAGTCTAAGTTCTAACTAATTTTCGAAATCGAGGTATTTAAAATTCCAGGCTTGATCATTACACGTACCAGATGTTTCATCTTTCTAACTATCATTGCTTCGAAGATGAATCATTCCAAAGTTAGGGAACCTTTCTGAAACACCCTGTATATCAGATGAATTAATGCATCTGTATAAGTTGCATAAATTTTCTTAAATATATCATTTTAAGATTTGTTCGTGACTTTAATTCTGGTATTTCTGATTTTTATAGTGCCTGGACAACGTTCTAATGATTAATTTGCTATGCACTACTATGCATCTCCGTATATCTCATTCTGTTTATCCATATGTCCATATATGTATGTTAAACACTAAACTGCCAGGCTCATATAATAGATATCTAAATATCGACTGAACATATGAAAATAATTATGAACTTTAAAACTCCAGTAACATAATGTATTAAAAATGGATTTCTAGCGTTATAACCGAGTCATGACATTCGCTAGTACAATGGTAACACGATTCACCAAATTATCTGATTAACGGCGCATGAAACGATTAACTAAAAATGCACAGCTGAGTTCACACGTCAACTAGCATCGATGCATGAAAAT
Organism: Maratus michaelseni; assembly: GCA_963931845.1. NCBI lineage: Eukaryota > Metazoa > Arthropoda > Arachnida > Araneae > Salticidae > Maratus > Maratus michaelseni. The sequence continues at coordinate 377,602,468 of OZ007586.1, forward strand.
CAAGCGATAGTATGTTCTCGGGTTCGCCAAAACATTTGAAACCATCCTCGCTTCAGTGCTGCCCGGGGAAAGTGATAAAAGTGTCACATTTGTTTGTATGGAAAGAAAGTGTTAAAAGGTCGTGGACCGTTGATTCTTGTGCTTTGTAACGCATGCAATTTGTAAACCACTTTTATCGGAAATTTTTTATGCAAAAAATAAAGGAAAATGTGAAATATTATGCATGAAAGATTTTTTTTTCTATAGGGTTGGATAGTTGGATGGTACCTACACATGTAGAAGAAATTTTTATTTCCGATAATAGAATGAACATCATGAATGAAGTTAACAATAATCCGTGGATAACTAATTCCTGTCCTTTTTTATATTTAACTTAACATTTGTATGCTTCGTTATTGATTATATATTTTTTAATGGTTTGTAGAGACAGAATGACTTTTCGCTGCGAGAACTTTTATTCTATTTTTGAAAGTATTTTTAATCAAACGCTTCATGCAACATAGTTTAATTTTAGACTTTCCAAATGTATGTTATATACAGTTATATATATATATATATATATATATATATATTTGAGTATCATTTTTTATTTTCAGTCGTGAGTTAAAAAATGCGAATTCTCGTGAGTGGAATAAGCAGCGATTTGTTTCATGGTTACATGATCTGTTCTGGATATTTGTTTCATTTAATAAAGATAAATGCAGCATCTTAAAAATAAATGTATTTTTCTTTAACGTTTCATTAAAGATAAATGTGGCCGATTTAAAAATAATTTTAGTAGAATGATATTCAACTGTTTTTACTCTCTATAAATATTATTTAAATATTGTAATCATATATTACAAAATAATTTGTTTGTAGCACGAAGGAAAACCCCACTTTATAAAAATCATTTTCGTAAAAATGTCAAAGATTCTAATTTCAATAATTTTAACATTTATCAAGAGGCAGTATGTTAGTCGAAAGGTTAGGCATAAAAGAGATGATACAGTTCTGTAGGTTTGGTGACAGCGAACCTACACAAAATGTGGCAGATGCGGGATATTTAAAATTCTACTGTCCTTGTGAATGATTTATACCCAACATTTTTTTATGCATAATGCAAGTTTTAATTTTGTTACTATAGATAAAGTGAAAATAACGTTCTATATGCAGTGATTAAGAGCCTACGGTACTCACTCGACGACATTCTCAAGTAATTTTAAACCAATGGAAGCTACAAACTTCTTGTTTGTATTTCAGTATTTTTGAATGATTATCTTTGCATAGGATAGCTGAGGTCGATGTCTAACGTTGTAAGTTTATACTTTTTAATTTTGGTTGCACTTTCATTCTAAGGACACTTTCAATATCAGAAACAAAATGGTTAGTTGATTCCAAAATTGAAAGTGTCCTTAGAATGAAACTGCAACCGAAATCGAAAAAGTAAAAAAGGTACAATGTCAGAAATCGACTTTAAATGTCTTATGCAAAAAAAAAAAAAAAAAAAAAAAAAAAAAAAAGTGTCTATTTTGTTGTGGATGTGATACGTGTTTCACACCCGGTGCAGACGAAAACATAATTTTTAATACTTTCCAACCTAGTTGAAAAGTGTTTATGACTTCGGTTTGTCTGCCGTCTGTCCATGCTCTAACTTCCATAAATATGCTCGGATTGCCCTGAAATTTTTATATGTTATTGTCGTTTACTGTAGTATGTTCCTTATTTCAACTGAAGTGTGTAGCACTTATAGTTTTTTACAGGGAGAATCAAAAGTATTTCGTTAAATTACAGTCAAAGGGAAATAATCGTTTCAAGTGCATTTTTATGACGCTACGTTATTTAAAACATAATGAAATTTATATATAATTATGAAGCTTATTAAAACATGATTTTTGTAGAATATGGGGTGCAGAGCATTTATTATTCATCTACAGGGTCAAATAAAAGAATTCTGTTACACTTAGTTCTAAGGAGAAAAATCGTTTGTAGTGTAATTTAGTGATATTTCACTATTTCAAACATAATGAAAATTATATGCATTACTGAGATGCACTATAAATGGCTCTCTTGTGTGCATTGCGTTTATTTACAGGGACACACAAAATATATTGGTTACAGTACATGCGCGATATTTACAGGCTATGTGTGATAAGTGCGTTTTCAACTTTTGTTTGCGTTTTTAAGTTTAATTAAATTTTTTCATAGTACGTGTGTGTTTATAAACTCGGTTGATCATATACAGGGCTACACAAGGGAATTCGTAAGTATTACAGACTATGGCAGTGAATTGCTTAAGGGTAGTTTTTAATTGTGTTTACGCATTTTCCTGCTGAACTATATTTAGTAGACTAATATAAATTTGTGGAATATAAATAAATTCATATACAGGGCTACGCAAAGAAAAAAAGACATTGTCGTTTACGTTTGGTAATTGCTGCCAGTGAGTTTTAAGTTGCCTTTTAGCTGAATATGTGGTGTGCACAAAAATCTTCAGATAATATACAGGGCTGTACAAAAGATTTCGAGTGCATTTCCATCGATTGGCGACACTTGCTAAATGTGAATATTCTAACTGAAATAAATTTTATCGTTCTATATATCCACATCTATTGATCATATATAGGGCTGCACAAAATAATTCGACTACTTTTTTGAGATTTGAATGTAATTTCGAAAACTGTATTTTTCAATGTGTTATATTTTTTCTAAACTGTTTACTTACATATCTTCTTTCACCTTATTTAAAGGTGAAGTTTCGTTACAGTTTTCTGGCTGTGTTGGAAAGTGTATCATAATCTATGCTTGACGCGTGATTTTTCGTTCTTGTTTAATAAGAAAATTATGTTTTAGAAAATAGATGCTGCTATATTAAGGTAAAAACATTTAATTTAAAAGTTTGGACTATATACCCTTTAAGAACTAATGTAATATATACATAACCATTATAAAAACAGCAATTATGTATCATCAGACATGAACTGGAAATAATAGAAAAATGAATCATATAGCTTACGATGACAGCTATCCACGAAATATAATAAAAACGAATGAACCACAATTAAAAAATTAATTAATTAATAAAAAGCATTAACATAACCAAAATAAATGAGGAAATGGAAAATTAAATAATAATAAATGAACTAAAATAATTGAAAAAATGTGAAATCTGGAATAGAGTTTTCAAGCCCATATTAGCACAGATTCCACAAAACAATATATGTACCATTTCGTCATAACACCAAAGTTAAGCTAAAATGTGCAGTATATGGGCTATTGTACATATAACCTTTAGAAATGGATAAGTTTAAATAAATGATTAAACAAATGAGACAATAAAATAAATAAAAGAATATATATATATATATATATATATATATATATATATATATATATATATATATATATATATATATATATATATATATATTCTTATTATGTATATAGTGAAAAGCTAAAATTTAAAATATAGTAACAAAAATATAAAATGACATTAAAAAATAATTAAAAATTTTTTTAATACGATTTATGTAAAACAAAAAAAACAAAAAAAAATACTGATAATAAATAATTAAACAAGGAGGAGCGGATTTTAAGAAGACAATTATTTAACACTTTAAATAGAAAATAATGTAATTAGTACATTAAAGTAATATTATGAATGAATACTGTAAAAAAGGATGATATAGAATAAAGAAAGAAAAAAATAATGTTAATATTAATATTTAATAAATAATGAAATTAATCTCTACCATAAGATTAACCCTGTAGGGATACTATGTAACACATGGTCTAGTTTTCGTATTGCTAATCTATCGCCTTGTCCACGACGGCGGGAAAGCAAACAACAGCGCCACCTCTGAGTATGGTGTGCCACGTCACCTAACGACCATTGCCTGAAGCTCCAACACCTCGCTTGTTCTCTCTAGCCGGTGTATCATTGAAATGTTCTCCTGCATTGTTTTCTCGAAATCTGGATACTTTGTGTGCTAAAGCTTAAAGCGAATGAGAACCACCTAACACAGGTAATTATTCTTCGTTGTTGTATTAGTTAGATTGTGGTATAATATAGCCATTGTCAAGTGATATTTAATATGCGATATGGCAACATAGCCAAAATACAGACACTTGATGGGGCTATTTTGTGACACACTGACACTGTCACAAAGCAACTCAACGAAAGTGCAAAAATTTCAGCTGTGGTAGGTCCAAGACCGATCAAGAAGTAATTACGATGCGACGAATTTGGTGGGTAACCCTGGAAGTAAAAACGTGATCACTCGAAGAGGAGCAAAATATCCTGAACAGATTAAAAACGTCGAAGGCTTGTAATTCAATCATGGTATGCGGAAGTGCTGCGGAGGAACTGGCACCAATTTACGTCACCTACAAATCTGAAAAATTGTGGTCCAGTTTGACGAGACAGGAGGGAGCATGATACAATCGAACAAAATCAGGCTAGTTCGACCACCAAATTTTTGAGGACTGATTTGTATCACTTTTGCTTCCTATTCTGAAAAGACAAGACGGTCTAATCATCGGGAATTGGGCGAAATTTTGTACGAAAGGAACAAGGTTTTATTCATCATTGATCAACCAATGCCAGTGGGCAACCGGGAGTTGTGTGCGACCAAGACTTAGATTAATCTACCAAAAATTTGCAAGCACTATATAAATAAAAGTTCTAATAAACGTTTTATTGGCTAACTTTGCGACAGTATTTCTTTCCTTGCATTTCAAGGCGAAAACACACTTGTCACAAAGTAACTCCACTCGATGGGGTAACATTGTGACATCTTTAAGCCTAAATTTCTCAGTTGATAAATATTAAAGATTTAGATTTGAATAATATGTCGTTATGTAGGAAATGGCTATATCAATGTTTAGCAATAGTCAGTTTTGGGTTACTGTTTAAACAGTACGGCTAGCGTAAGAAAATCCTCAAAATGTATCACAAAGTAACCTCGTCTTACGGTATCTAAGAGAGTCTAAACTACTTTAGTCTTATAAGAATTGTTATATAACCATCTAAAGAAGTAAGGAATATATGGTTTAATTCAAACATCCACAATGATAATATAACTCTAACTTTTTTTAAAATAATTTATTATTAATTAATTAACCCTGTCGCATTAAAATACCAAACACCACCACCCAATACCAAACACCACCATGCAAAAAAAATCATTTTAAAATATTCAAATGCGAACGAGATATCTTAAAATATTTCCTCCATAGGATTAACATTAGCGAGCGGGTGTTTTCGTCTGAGTGAAGTAGCCTCTTAAGGATTAACTCTGGGTTAAATCTGAAATCGAATTCATCATTAACTCAACCCTGCCGAACTGGAAGTAAAAATCGAAACTAAAATCCAGTAATTCAACCTTCCTACAAACAGGAGGTTAGCTTACCGCGCTTGTGTAGATGCAGGAAAGATGGCTGTCCTTTTGATTTGCGCTTTGATGCTTATTTTGAAACAAACGCTCTTTGTGATGAACTAACTAAACGAAATGCTAATTATAAACTAGGTTAATATGAAAGATTTTTAATTTTCTAAACATTTTCGGATACTTTAGTTCTATGAAATCAAAATTATATTAATTTGTAACGAAGCTTTCAGCTTTCAAGACTTACAAATTTACCATTTTGTTTTCTTTTTTTTTGTTCTATCTGGGGAATAAAAACAAATGTACTTAAAGCACAAACTTTGTAGCATAAGGTTAACATTTTTTTTTAATAAAAATTATTATTATTAAAAAGAAAAACTGTTTTCTTCAACTTCAGTTTATCCTTCCCCCATTTCATATTTTTTTAAATCATGTAGTCATAGAAGCATGAATTTTCATTTATATAGTGTGTATATATGTTCATTCGTTCGTAACAGATAAATAATAATCTGTTAAACAATAATATATTATCTTAATTCTATTGAACTATAGACTTGTTAACTTTGAAACAATTATTTTTGTTTGAAAGGGACATTTTTCAGAATTTTTTTTTTGAAAATTTCCGCTCTTCATTAGCTAATTTTCCTTCACTAGCTTATCTTCTAAAAATATAAAAAAAAAGTAATTAAAAATATTCTCTTACAATAATCTACACTCGAAAATTAACTTCTCTCATCTGTTATTTTCTGCTACTGTACATGCAGTTTTATCCAAGTTATTTTAATTGTATCTGTATCAATTACTTTAGTTTAATAAATAATTATATGTTAGAAATAATTATATGGGAATGTTTTTATTTATAAAATTCTTTGCAAAGCAGAATTAAATCTATCTCGTATTTGCTTTTCTCCTACTTACTACTGCTAGTTTGATCAGAAAATTGTTTATTAAACTTATCGATTAATGAACAAAATGTTCGCTAGAATTATTATTATTATTATTTTTTTATTTAAGTAACTGCTTTTTTAAGAATTTTACTGTAACACAAAATTTTGTAAAAATAAACGTTTTATAACTAACTGTATCAGCATTTTGAATCATCGGGTCTCTTTGTGAATGAACAAAACAATCAAATCAAAATGAATTTTTGACAAAATATTAATTTAAGATAAGTAATCAATAAGTAAATTTAAGATATATCAATTTATGTATAATAATCCCAGAATTTTATTTGTAACAACCATTTGATAAATAAGCAATTAAAAATTAAACACGACAAGTATACACTTTCAATAATCATTTTAGTCTCATTATTGTGAAGAAACAGATAAAAGTGATACTACGTGAGGATCGAACCTATATGAGGGAATTACTAGATTATGTGATTCCTTTGATGAATGAGCTGATGATATTTCAATAAGTTGAGTTACCTTCAGTCGAATAGCTTATCCTCCTAAGTTAATGGAGAATTAGAATATATGACTCACGGTTAAATTCGTTAACCTGTGATTTCTCAACCGGCAGTTGAACCATGAATTGAAAGTTAGTGGAGATTAGCCCGGTAAGCAGGTTGGGGTCATTACATTTTCCCAGGAACCACGATGCAAGACCAATATAAAGAAGTAACAGAAAGTCACTTGATACTTCAATACGAATATTAGAACCCAAATGGTGAAGAACATCTTTTTCATGCGGGATTCAGCTTGTTGCCTCACTACAGGTTTGACAGAGTATAAAATCAGAATTTTACCGTGTAATGGAGATTCTCTTGACATCAACCCTGTCGCAAATCTATGTGAGTTCACATAAAAGGGAATAGCCAAGAAAATCATTACCAACCAAAGACGATTTATAGAAAAAGTTCATAAACGCGTGACATCGCAATTCTTAAATATAAAAAAGAGCAAGAGCATCTATTTGAAAGCATGTCAAAACGCATACAAGCTCTCACGAACAGGAAGAAAAATATTGCTAAACATTGATTGATTTAACCAATCATTTTTTTTAATATTAAAAATTTAAATTTTAAGTGTTTTTTTTTGGTTAAATTTAGTGAAATCAACATTTCTTAAACCTAAATAAAAAAATTTGTATACATCAAGTAAAGTATTATATTAATTCTATCACCAATAATCGCCAATTACACAATCACAATTATTGTGACTTTGCACATTAATTGCAATCTTCTGTAGTTGCATATGCCAATGTAAAAGATTATTCCTGGATGTATAATCAAAGATAACAGTTCTGTTTTATCGAGTAATAGCACAATAATTTGGAGCCATAATTGTTTGCAATGAAAAACATAACGCAAAATTAACAAATCTTTGTCAATTAATCTCTCTAAAACTCTTAAGAGGAAATAAAAATGCTTTTAATTAAACATCGATTCGCAGTATGTATTTACTAAAAACAGAAAATAAAGGATACAATAGTGTTTTAAAGACATTTACTGTGCATCTTTCAACAAGTCCCTAGACATACACATCCCAATGACGTCATTGTCAACCTTTCTGTCATTAGCTGTGAACCCTAACGATCCTAAGAAGGCGAACGACATTTTTCTCTTTTACGTCTCTGGCATTATTAACATTATTCTAAAGAGAAGAACTACTTCTGTTAATGTTTCTTTTGCGGATGTGACTTTCTTCCCTTCTGGCTAGTATTTCAGACTGATTGGGCATGTCTAATGAAGTCAGAGTATACAACCTTGGTTTTTCTTATCGGCCGATATCGATCTGGTCATTGTCCCTGTCGATCACATGACCAGATTCAAAGAAATTCACGAGTGTTTGCCAACTCTTCGTCTATCCTTTCATTTCACCGTAAAGTGGAAATAACTGTAATTAATACAAAGGAATAAAAAGACTATATCATAAGTATACTTTCTGTTACTATTTAACTATTTGCTACGGATAAGAACACAATCATTAAATCTTAGTTTAGACATTAAGGAAAGATTTTGGAAGAATGAAATACAGGGAAAAGTAATCAAAAGGCTAAATAAATATTTTTGACGCACACTTTTCGTAAGACATCTAAACAGAAGATATAGTCATAACTAACTTCTGTTAAAGTTTTCAAAGACTTACAAAATTTCGTGATTGATGTCTACAAAGAATGTTGAGAGAGAAAAATCGAAAGAAATACATGTCTATATTAATAAGAAAAATACAAACAAATGCCACTCTGCAATCAGCACCTATGTTGTATTATTTCCCATAACAGCTCTGTTGCTGTTTGTTGCTTTCAAGAACTGGCTTCTTTGTGACGTCTTCAAACAATTGTATACTGAATTTTATTGCTGTCATTTGTGTGACTTTTAACAATTATTTTATGTATGACGTTTTGATGGTTATTTTGCATGCATTTTTTTAAGCTGTGATTATTTATTTTGTTTTCCACACATGATTCGTGGTCGTCTTGTATGCATTATTATACTCTCATTATTATTTTTTATTTCGTACTTTACAAATAAGTGTTCTTATTTAAATGAGGATTTACTCGTTGTCGTTATTACAAAAGGACAATTTATCTAGAAATATACGGATTTTCTTTATGCTCCATACAGACTTTTTATATATAAAAAAAATTTATTTTTCTGAATGCGAGAAAATATCTTTTACATATTCTTACCCGTTCTTTAAAAGAGAAAAAAAAAAAATATTTTTACTTAGAAAGGAAAAACAAACTTACTCAAAAAATACCGAATCACGCATCAAATTATATTAATAGATTTAAAGTTTAATATTTAATTATTATTTCTTTCGTTATTGAGTGAATTGTTAAAGGTGTAAAATAAACACGACGTACAAAGTAGTGAAAAGTCACTATAAAAGAAAGTAGTCAAGATTTGAGAAATAAATATCTGAATAATTTGCATTATAAGTACCTAGTATAATCACTATAGTTTTGTAGCGATTTTTTATAGGTGATACATATAAATACGATGTTGTATAAAATAAAGAAGTTAAATTTTATAAATGAATGTGAAGAAATTTTGCCTGTATAAGTCTATGCTATAGTAATATGTAATTTATCTATTTCCTTTTAGTTTACAAAAAAATACTCTATTGTCTCTGATTCATATTTTATGCGGGGTGATTCAGAATTAACGGTGCAAAGGGTCTTATAATATTAAAATTAAAATATTTATCTTTCTATTTCCAATCCGAACCAGAATTTTTGTTCATAACTTTAACAATAATGCATATATTGTAACGAAATTTTCAACAGACTTAATTTTATTTTTGTGAAATGTAACGATATCAAGATAAGTGGTAGAATGGCAACCTTCAACGTCCATATAGCACTTTATATTTACGAATCTAATTAACATTGCATACTGCTTCAGTGGCCAAAGTACGGTACATTTCCCGCCCTTTTCGTGATGTCATTGAATTCACATACAACAAGGTAAGTCTTTTGAAAGAGTTTCCAAAATATCTTTACTTTCGTTAAAGTTATGAACAATATTTATGTTCGGATTGGTGTGAGACACCCTACGCTGTAAAAAAAGGCAAACGTTTCTTAATCTACGAAAATATAATACAGGGTGTTTCAAAACTACATGTCAGAAATGTAAAGGCAGGTAAAGGGGACGTAAATAAACAGATTTCGTATAGGAATGTGGGTGCGGAAATGCAGCGTTGAGGCAGTAAAGGGCGCTGTTGAGTTCGGTGGATGAAAACGCTTTGCTAGCTTCAATCGTCATTCACCACATGGATTTCGAGCAACATGCATCGTTACACCAATGCGAACCTTCATGTAAAGTTATCCGAACAGTTACATGGCTCACACCCAACAACTCTCGAGCTTGTCTATGGACTATCTTCTACTGTGCGTAATACTGCTTCTTCCACTGCAAGAATTCTGCGATATCTTCCATTGCCCGTATCACGCCTGGAAGCATAAAATGATCCACTCGTGCACAACTCCCGATGAAGACACCCAAATGTTCGGCGATCCGGCAGATTTCTACCCGGGAATTGTTCCATATACACCCTTTTATCATCTGGTCCATTTCCTTGCTCAGCCGTATACATGAAATACATATCGGCAAAATCCGCATTGGTGTAACGATGCATGTTTCTCGAAATCCGTGAGGGAAATAACGATTCAATCCAGCGAAGTTGTTCCATCCGCAGAACTCAACAGCGCCCTCTACTGCCTCAACGCTACATTTCCGCACACACATTCCTATACGAAATCAGCTTATTTAGGTCCCCTCTAACCTACCACTACATTTCTGACATATAGTTTTGAAACATCCTATATAACAACGAACGGAAATATTCAATAACCGCTTCAGAGTTACCCATGATTCCGAAAAGCGTTGTTTATCATTAGAAACCCCAAAAACCAATATATTTTCGAGATTTAAAGAAGCATGCATAAAAACAAAGTTTATTTTGCTACAACTGATTTTCGGAAACGTTTCCGAATTGTTTTTATAGTGTATTAATCAGTTTTCTCAAACCAGAATATCGGCTTTTGGGATGCTATTAATTATCAATTAAACTTTTTCAGCTGTGTAATTGAATTTATACCTGGAAGAATAACAAAACAATACTAATTTTAATGTTAATGTCAATGCTGTTAATTTATCACGTTTGCCTGTAAACCATGTTTGTTAGACATGAAAATGTTTACTTGAGAATTGATAGTATCTGAAAAACCTATATTCTTGGGTTGAGAAAACTGATTAATACACTATAAAAACTGCTTGGAAACGTTTCCGAAAACCAGTGGCAGCAAAAGAAACTTTGTTTTTATATATGTTTCTTTAAATCTCGAAAATATATTGGTTTCTGAGGTTTCTAAAGATAATAAACGCTTTTCGGTATCGTGGGTAACTGGAAAGAGGTTTTGGATATTTTCGTTCGTGGTTATATTATATTTTCCTAGATTAAGAAACATTTGTCATTTTTTTAGTGTACAATTTTGACTGAATAAATGAATTTCGACCCTGTTTTTTTTTTTTTTTTTTTTTTTTTTTTTTTTTTTTTTAATACAAAAATTGGATGTTGTAGTGTGTTGTACCATACCTTAAAGTTTGTGCAGTGAATTTTAAATCCCCCCGTCGATGAAAACTAAAATGATAGCACACAAAACAAAGCGTATGTTTCTTCTGAGCATAAAGCATGGGTATTTTCGAATATATTATCTATTGCGGGAAAATTTCTATTCAGAAAAAGTGGCGACAAAAAATTTTAGCAGTTGGCAGGTATGAACATGATATATAATTTGGCTTTATTTTTATCATGAGCTAGAAATGCTATCGTTTTGTGCATTACAATGATTCAACCGACTTTAGAAAATCGTTTTAGTTTATTAAATGAAATAAGTTCATTTGCTTTTATCATAAAAATAAGTATAGAATCAATTAATGCTGTTGTGCACAAAAATAATTTAACAAGGAATATAAGATAACAAAAAGAAGTAAGCCAAAGTGTTAAATAAAATCTCGTGATCCAGAGAAAAAAAATCCTTCGAGATTACCACAGCTTAAACTTCCGACACGCATACATATACATATATTCCATCCAGCCACTAAAGAAAAAAAAAATATAAGTCTGGGAATATCTCATAAAGGAAATGAAATTAGGAATGAAAATCACAAACTTCATGATGAAATGGAATGATGAAACGTTCTTCAAATATTCATTTTGGTACGCCTTGCTGGTTGATAGCAGTGAAAAATAGAAAATTATATATTTTAAGAGTCGGTCCGTCTTTTATTATGTGTCGCACACCTCGAAAAGATAAAGTAAAAGTTGTTTCTATATCTAAATCATTTTTTTTTCTTAAAGGACGTGATAAGCTGATTTAATTTTCTTTTCTGATATTAGAAATATGGGAGTTCATTACTGAATTAGAACCTGTTGGAGGTCTGCGTTTTATCTCCTATGAATTTCAAACGAAAGAATCTTAACCTTACCTTGAATATTAATAGAAATTAAGTTTAAGAAATACTAAAGTTTAACACTTATCGGACACTAAATATCAAAGATAATAGATTGTTATGGGTGTTGAATTCTTATTTTTAGTACTACAAAAAGTTACTGTTTTTAAATATTCTGCATAAATTAAGTCGTAAGAATCGATAATCTTTTCCAAATAATTTCAAAAAATAACTTTTTTTAAATTTTAATTATTTTCTGTAACTGTAATAGCATTAAATGATATTTATTTTTGACTGACATTGTTATTAAATATATGAGTTTTACTACCAATTCCTAACAAGCTAGAATAATTAAAAAATATCCAGCTTTGCCAAAAAGTACACATATTGTAAAATTTAAAAGTAAACGGTTCTACAAAAAAAAAAAAAAAAAAAAAAAAAAAAAACACCGTACCGCTTTTTAACTAATTTATTAATTTCTGTCTACATATTTCCTGCTTGATTTTTTTTTTGTATTATTTAAAGTTAGATATTTTATAATTTATTGTAATCATCTCGAATAACTTTTAACTTAATAGCACTCACTGTGAAATTCGAAGAAAATAAAGTTTTGTCCGAAATCTTGATGTGTTTTATCCTCTATCTTGAATAGTTTTTGATCTCAGGTACACCATGTTACTCGCAGTATCGAAGTATATCCAAAAATACCGCATTTGTCAATGTCGGTTGAAGCGTTTGAGATCTATGTTATTACTATTATATTATTATTACTATTATAAACGCCAATACATACATTTACATACATACATATAGACAGACCCACTAAAAGCATAATCTTTTTTTCTTGCTTCTGCTTAACCAGGTAAAGAAAAATCTTTGATAATAAATCACACAATTTTCAGATAGTATTTTTATTGTATCTAACGATAGAAAAAAATTCTTTAATATAATGTATCACGCAATTTTTAATTAGAATTTTTATTATATTGGACGCTGTAAACAAACAAGGAGAAAAATTCATTGTCGACATACAATAAAATCATAAAGCTAGAAGTCTAATTAAAGCTAGGTACTTTGGAATCATTTATCATCAGTTTTACTGATATCCCTTTAGAAAGTATTAAAAAATAAAAAATGTGTAACACGTAGAAATGTGCTAATGATCTGATATCCTAATATATACTTCGAAAATCATAGAGAACGCTGGCACAGTGCGTAGGCAATGGAAATTGCAGTTTTCTTTCTGAATTGATACAGATGGTTCTGCTCTCAGAAGATTTGTGCGACTTTTCTCAGATAAAACTGAAATACAGGCCAGATTCATGTGAAAGTGTCTTCTTAAACCTTTTTATCCTCCAGACATTATTTCCTTCAATATTGCTGTAAATTTTCAAATGCAACTTATATGAGGTTGCATTTCATTTCTCAAGAGATCAATATCCAATATTAAACAAATTGCTTGGGATTATCTTCAATGAAAAACTTTTGAGTTCATGAGCAGAAAAAAAATCTGATAAATATTTCTGAAATAAAATAGTAACTTGAAAATGAAATCATGAGTTGTAAAAGCATATAGCTCTGTTTTGGACGAACCAAACATGACTTGTTTTTTACATAAAGAGAAATAATTTCTTTCTTTGTAAAAAGTAACGTAGGTCATAATTCATATATTTTTAATGTGAAGTTATTAATAATTATCATAATTAAAAATAGGTTTTTTGAATAAAAAAAAAGCCTGGATTATTTTTGGGTATAATCATTGCATCACATTAGAAAAGAAACATTTCAATCGGATGAGTTTTTAGGAAGATATAAATTAAAGTTTGTCATGTGCTTTAAAAATTACATCCTCAAACTTTGTCCTTTTCTAACTGTATAAAAATTTAAGAAAAATTATGTATAACTGGGGCTGCTTTGATCCAAAGAACTCAAATAAAAATAAAAAATGGGCGTTGGTGCAATTTTTAATATGTCAACCAGTCCTATTTAACATTTTTTTGCGTCATTAAAACCAACACAACCAACGAAGTCGAACGATACGTCTGGCATCTGTATGCGACAGTTGAGTCATAAAATAGCATAGGGAGTTTTTTCCCCACGACTATGCATTCTTTTGACACTTGACTTTTTCAGTGATAATTTAAAATTTCAGTGGTTATCTTGAAGTTACTGCTAAAAATGTGAATATTTTATGTTAGAATAAAAAACTATAAATACTTTTAAACAGTTAATTCGATAAGTTTCTAAAGATTGAATACTAAAATAGTTTTCTTTTAATTGGTCGATTCTATTTCATATTTCTAAAATTTTAATATTTCTGATATCATCAAATTGAGATAAAGAAGGTAAAAATACAACGAATATGATTTTTTTTTTCAAATATAAACTACGCGGTACTTTATATTAGCCAAAGATAGAAGGAAAAAAGTCAAATTATATGAAAAACTTTCATTCAAAAATTAATTCCAGTGATCATCTCCTACCGCACCTTATTTATTTGGGATCCTGAATCATTTTATCGGTCAGTATCATGCACATTTCCTTAACTAATTCAGATATCAAAATAAAAATAAATTTGAAATGGCTGATAAAAAAAAATAAACATTTAAATTGAGTTTATTTTTATTATACTCTTCTCATTTTAATAGGCGTAGCTCGAATATGTTGCCACACCTGTAATATTAATTTCAAACTGTGCTGGAAGTCCAGTATTTTAACTAACTACATAAAATATTGCTGAAATAACTTGATGTAAATAAACTCAGTGAAGCAAAAATTCTATTTGACCATAACATTGACTATTATTAATTTTTAACCCCTTCACGACGAGCGACCTTTAGAGAGTTTTTCATATTTTATCACCGGTTTTTCAAAAGAGAGAGTTTTGATTAATTTAATCGTGGAAATATTTTCATTAAAAAAGACAAAATTTTCAGTTAAGAATCACTGGCATGAATAATCAAGGATTCTGAGCCCTTTATGAGTCACGTATACGTGACGCTCGTCGCGAAGGGGTTAAAGGATAACAGATTTGAATTTTTAAAAGTATCCTTGCTAGCGGAAAAAAACTATTTTAAACATTATCATAAAATATATTGTATAATAAAATGTATCATATCATTTTACACCTTATAAGCTATTTAGAAAAAAAAAAAAAAGAATGCAAATTGAAAAGCCATTTTTTAAAAACTCTGAATGGAAATTTTATTTTAAATATTTCATATTAATAAAATATATATACAGAGTGTCCCAAAAACTTTGAAGTCGG
This sequence comes from Maratus michaelseni, assembly GCA_963931845.1. Classification (NCBI taxonomy): domain Eukaryota; kingdom Metazoa; phylum Arthropoda; class Arachnida; order Araneae; family Salticidae; genus Maratus; species Maratus michaelseni. The sequence goes on from OZ007586.1 coordinate 377,618,006, forward strand.
CTTTTATTCCTTAAATATCGATCATAGACATATTATAAATTACAAAGTTACATAAAAAGGGAATTTTATGAAATCGATTAAAAGTTTCAGGGGATTAAATTTGAAATAATACAAATTTTCAATTTTTATACGACCTTCGTACCATTTCCCAATGAGTAAAATGTACTTCATACACTAATAAGGTCATGTAAAAAATTTCAGCATTTTATCATAAAAAGTCGCAGAGATATGTTTAAACAAAGTTGGTGAGGGGTTAATCATAAATTAAACTGCATATCATTATAGCTAGAGTGTAGATGACTCGACGCAGAAATCCATCCTAAGCAAATAAAATATGTCTCTTATCTTTAGTTTTATTTACAAATTTACAAAACTATGCTTCCAGAAAAATACCTTAAAATTTTACATGATGAATTGCAGAATAAATCTTGGAAATGACACAGTCAATGAACATTAAAACAGCTTAGAAATGTAAACATAATGTAAACATTTTGAACAAGCTTTGTAATCTTTGTGTAAAGTTATTATTTCTACACAGTTTAAATACTTTTGTACTAATAGATAGCACAATTATTATTTATTTATGCGATCATTGTTTTTTTCGTAATTTGTGTACGATATCTGAAACTCGATCATCCGACATGATTTTTCCCCTTTGCAAACTAGTACGCGGATATGAAATTGCTCATTCTACGGTAGTTTTTTTCAAAAATTCGTCAATGCTTACATTCAAAGCCTACTGATATATCTTTCTTAGAACAGTATCCATCATAAAATACTAAAAATTATCACCAGAAAAGGGTAATCGTTGAGAAAAATGTAAATCATTAGTTTTCAAAATATTCAACATCACGATGGTTATGCGCTAAAATAAACTGTAATGCATTTTACGCAATAAAGGTGAGCTAAACATATTTTAAGGACATGGATCTACAATTATGCAAAGTTGAGCGTAGACAGAGTATGACATATGTTTTCCGGATTTGGTCAACATTTTGGGAATTTCGGCCGATGTGCGTCAGAAAATGACCAATGTGCGTCACTGTTCGAATCAAATTTTAATCAATTTAAAACTATTTCTATATAAAAACTAAAGCCAAAAAATTAAATAAAATAGCTATAACCCTTAACAAAGAATTATTTAATTAGACATTCATTATTTGTATAAGATTACTTAAATTATCATAGAAAAATCAAGAGTATAAAATTAAAATGTATGATATTCATTTTCTATAATTTATTAATCGATATATTTTTTAATGTGAGCTAAAACCTTATCTAAAGGGAAAAAAGACGAATTTTAATTTTGCAAAACTAGATAGTGAAGCGCTTTTTTTATTTTCTGGATTTAATTTCACGGCAAAAAATTTATATTTAAATATGGATATTATTAAAACATAAAAAATGCAATAATTTTTAAATAGACTCCAATGTAAACGAAAAAAAAATTGTTTTTCAAATTACATTAAAAATGAATCCATTTAAAATATGTAAAATAAAATATGTTTTTATTCTTCTTTCTTTTTTTTTTCAAGAACATGCTCACGGAAATTGAGTATTTCAATTGCGAATCTTTTCAGCATTTCTAAATTGGTTAATAAACTAGCCAGTTTATGTCAGAAGGTGGTCTCAGATAAGCTTTTATTTTTCATAATATAACATTTAATTCAAATAAGTTTCACAATACTGCGTGATATCGCATTAAACGTACTAAATGAATATTTAGTGAATCAGACAATATAAAATGCTAGTCACGGCATAATGTCGAATGAAAAGTATAGTTAACGAATAAAAGCTTCTCTCGGCTATCTTGCTATTAAGACATTTAATTCTAATTTAGAGAACCCGAATAGTAATTTATTGCATGTTCCTGAAAGGCTATTCACACAAATAAAGGCAAACAAACACAAAATTTTCTCAATGTTTAGGCGAGGTCCCTTTTTGGAATTACCCTACTACGTTACCACGTATATTTCTTTTATTTTTTATTTTTTAAATCTTTCAAGGTTTTTCCGGTTTCAAATCATAGCACTGAAAAAACGACCTTCATTCAGTCGGACAACTCCCTGACATCAAGCTGGGGTGCTGACCCTTGCCCATCTCCGAGTTCCGGATATTTCAAAATACGTTTGGTTTTGACAGCATGTGAACTTGCAACCTTCACAGCTCTGATGCGCTAGCAGTTCTTACAACCAATTAAAATTGTACACAAATCTTAAATATTTAAGTGACTAAACATCATTAAATCTTCTGAATCTAATTACGAACTGACAAAATTATCATTACCAGGGGATCCAACTCGGGCTTTCCGGGTTAAAAAACGCAGGTGAAAACCACTTTTTTTTCATTGAAAACTCATATAGATTTTTTTTACATATAATATATTTTTTTTCGATTGCCCACTACGAACATCAAAATGCATTTTTATATGAAATATATGAATTATGTATTTAAATAAAGTTTTGAAATTTATTAAAAGGGATACTTTCGTATTAGCCGCATGTAAGGAATTAATTGCTGAAGATAAAAACTTCAAAGATTTCGCTATTTGCTGTGGACTTTTTGATTCTGATCATTTCAGCGGTTTAAGCGCGTTAGTTCGATTACATGTCGGTTAACTTATTGATGAAGTTTTAATTACGTTATGGAAAATTACCCAGAAACAGATGCTGAACTGTTTATATTGTTTTAAGCGCAAACGGATCAATCTTTTGTAATAGGGCTGCACGTGATAGAGATCGATTTAAAAAAAAAATAATCCTTGAAAACTATTTTCAAAACCAGAAAAAAACAGTAAATTGAAGTATAGTTTTTAAACAAATTGTATTTGAAAGAACAGTTTTTTACTCGATGGTATAAAATTGGAAATTGTGCGATGTTTAGAAGTTAAAAATTTGCAGTAAATGCTAAATTGATTATTTAGGTGCTGCCAGCGCAAAATAATGTCAGCGTTACTCATGGATATGTTTTTATTTTATAATATGGATAGCTTAGAAAATATTTGATATTTTTTCTGCAAAAATTATTCTCGTAATTGATTACTAGAGAAAAAATGATTGTGTTTAATTATTAAGATCGGTTTCTTAAATATTGTCCCAGTTACGAAAAACATAAAAATCTTTCTTCTTATCTAAAGTGTCCCTTCTTATTGCTGTCTAATAGCTAATTCCCAAACTGTTAGCTTTACAAGCATAATTCTAATTACAAAAATGTTTTAAATGTGGTTCTTCATCATATTAAATGTTATTTACGACTAAGTATTAAATTTTGCGCATCATATTGAATAAATAAAAGTCTAAATTGAATTATAAAATTAGAAATTATCTAAATCGTGCGTTTTGCTTACATTTTGATATAGATAAATTGAATGTCTTATAAATTGCATTATTTTCTATGTATTTTCTTATTTTAAAAATAAATGTTTTTAATAAAAAATATAACAAAGATAAAAATTATAAAGAAAATTTGGCTAAGTAATTATACTGTTCTCTATATTTCTTTTTAATCCTTTTGAACAATGTATCAGTAATAAAAATCTGTAATTTTTTTTTCACATTTTTTGTATACGAGGAGAAAATAATGTATTTTATTGTTCAGTGTAGAATGTAGACAAGTATTTTCTGGAAAGTATAATATTAAATATGCTATCATCTGTTAAAAAAATATTTTAAGCTTCGAAATTGCTTAAGAAATTTTAAAATAAGATTTTATTACAGATTTCTTTACAGCCAGCTATTTTACTGTTCCATAATACTACTATTTATTATCACCACAGACGAATTATTTATAAATGAAAGTGTTTAGTATCACTTAAATGTATTCTGTCTGATACAATAGTGAGCGAGCAATAATAATAATAATAATAATAATAAACATGGAATCATTCAAAAATAATTTTAATTCAGGCCTCCAAGCAAATTATATGAGTTATATTTTCCCCATTATTGACTTCCCTTTCTGAAATGGTCTACCATGTACAATTAAATTAACATACATTTATCTGATATTATTTAAATTTATTGAAATTTTGTGGGCCATTACAGCCCACGTATAATATTACACTTAGTAATCTAGCACACACTGGCGTGACCATATCATCGGAAAATTTCAATAAAGTTAACAGAAATCTGTTTAAGTATTTATGAAGTGACTAAAGGCTATATATCTATCTCTCAGAAATCTTTTTCTTATAGCCGTCCAAAAGGATAATGCTTACAAATTTGAAATGAAAAATTTATGAGACAGGTAATTGAATGTCATATATGAGAAGGGATTGATTCTACTTATGTCACTGACGTGAGATGGAAGCAAATACGATGTCACGTTTTTTAAACTTTACTCTTGAAACAACACATCAATCAATAGTATGGAACACCCAGTTCTATGTACAAGGATAGCGTGGCACCAAAACAAATACTACACATCGATATAGGAATGAGATTCGAAAATTATAATAATCAGTAAGATGTATGCATGTATTTACCATATCAACTTAAAACAATGATTAATTTATAAACATGATAAACGCGTGCGTGTGAGAAACTTATGGAAGATAATTTGTTTCACTGGAAATAAATGTTTTGCAGTTATCAGAGACCTCAAATAAAAAGATTCAGGCAAGGACTAAAGAATGCTTCATATTCAGATATGTTTGAACTACAATGATTTATCCTTTGAACAATAAAAGTTACCTTTCTTGTGAAAACTGATGATGTAGATAAATAATTTGACAGAAACATCATTGAAAACAAAAATGAAGCAATAATTCAAAATAATAATAATAATAATAATAATAATAAAATTAAATATAGAAATAACTTCAGATACATTTGTATATGAATGAATTTACGAATCGAAGGATTTTTACAGATGGCAGTATTTATTTATCTTTTACATTACGGAGGAAGAATTTAAAATTAACTAAACTACAATATATCAAAAAGATGCGCACTCAGTCCCTCTCTTTCCCCTAAATGATATTATGGAACTCAATAAAGCAAGAGACGTTTCTCATATGATCAAGCTGTTGTAAATTCATATAAATGAGTAAGAAGCGGCAGAAATGGGATAGCAGGAAGAATGAAAAACACTAATGTTGCTTGAACTAAACGCTATTATTTTGTTCAGTTTGTACACTAGATAAAGTATCTATAAACTTATTTGAAAATACTAACTCGCATTTTATACTCACATAATTGAACATATTTGCAGTTGAAAAATTTCAGTTTTACAGAATGAACAGAACTGAGAGGGGTGATATGGGATATCTTCCATTTCTTTCTTATGTGTGCTCAAAACATCTACAAATGGTTCATTTTATAATTTTACCAATTTTTTGTAATTATGAACAATTTTTTAAATATTTATTTTTAAATAAATGTCACAATCAGTGTCAAAATAGAAATCACTACTTACTTTTCATCTATAAAAAGGAGGTTTTTGAACTACAAATGTTTTTAATTTTGCGTCTGGAAAGATTGTAGCAAGCATTGTAGTAAAAAGAGAAAAATCATGTTTTTCATTTAACTTAGATCTGTGAAAGTATAATATTCGTTGCAGTGTAAACTCCTCAAAACTGTATGACTAGAATTAAAATTTTCAAATATTTTGACCAATTTCATATTTGTTTAGCTTCAGATAACACAAATTTTTACTATAGAACAAAACTGAGAAGAAAATGTTGGGTAAGAAATGTTTTTATTAAAAAATGTCCCATTTCTCTTCGTTAAGAATAGTATATTCCTAATATATTTACATTTGAAAGATTCAGGCGAAGGTCCTTTAAATTATATTTTCAGAAAAAACGCAATATAAATTGGAAATCTGTGTGCTTTTTAGTGGGATTTCTGAATTATTCCACTACTTTTTACTTTTTACGGGTTTTTTTACCCAGTAAATTATTACTGGGTACGTAACTACTCTGTATACATTAAAAAATCATAGCATAATCACATATCCAATATATAATTGACTCTTAGGATTTTGTTCCAAGAACCCTCATTTATCTTTCTTTAATGCTTCAGAAACTATGATAAGATTTAAAAGACACACTGCGAGAATTATAAATCAATGACGTATTAAAAAAAAAAAAAAAAAAAAAAAAAAAAAAAAAAAAATCAGTAGCGTTTTTAATTAGACGACGAAAAACCAGTGGTGTTGAAAATCACAAATACCAATCTTTTTCGTCTGAAAATGTATACAAAATCGATACTTTTACGAACAGCGCCATTACGCTTGCGTATTTACCATCGATGGTACATCCTTTGAATGCATAAAAATCCGAAACAGTCAGCAGCAGCCCTTGAATATATAGCTGTCAAATACGATTGCTTGGTAAGTAATTCATCCCTAATATGTGTGGCTTAGTTTTATGGTGACCATTACTCACGAGGGCTAAACTGATCTAGGATTTCAGCTTATAATGAATTCCGAATTATTACAAATATTCGGGATACAACTTTGCACTAGAATGAACACTAGTGAGAACTACTCGATTAATGCCGGTATTTTACCACTATACGAGATAGAGCGCATTTATTTCGAATCTAAAATATTTCAACGTTAATATCTTAAATGTACAGGAAAAAACGAAAATTTCAATGGAAATTGGCCACTTCTACTCATACTGTCACCTGAAGAATACATTTTGCGAAGACTTTTCAAAATCTTATATTTGTATAAGGAAAGCTCAGAAAGCCTTAAATATTCACTCTACTTGGGTTGCACTGAATCAAAGAAACAAATCTGTTTCCACATATTTCAATTTTTGTAGAAATAGGGTAAAACGAAAATATTGCCAAAAATCAGAGACTTTATTACTGCAAAGGTACATGGGAAAGCTGACATGGTCAGAGAGAATCACTATTTCCGAATAGTAATTGTTGTCTTATTTAAACGCAGGATTTCTGTTATAAATAAGGCTAAAATTACTATTCGTAAATAGTGGCGAATGCCTGAATTGGTTCTCAAAATTGCTTAATCGGACCCTACAGAAAATCCACACAAAGGGGGGTAGTGTATGGCACTTATTCGATCTCACATTTTTTCTTGAGTGGTGGGAGTTATTTGTAGTCATAATTCTTTCATAACCACTTGCCCATTGAACTTATTTTATTTTTGTTTCGTTTCTTTGGGGGGAGGGGGGGGGGAATTTGATGTTTTTTTCTATTTCTCAAGATATATTTCTGACTAAAAAAAAAACCCGAAACAATTAATAATAGAAAGTCGTTTTGTAGTTAGCAATCTTAAAAATTATTAATTTATTTATTTTCGGGCAATTATTGCATTTGGGCCTATCAGTTTCTGTAAGAAGAATCTATCATTGTTTGACAGGGATAGATTATGCAAGTGCTTGAAAAGAAAATAGTTTCATCGCAATATCCACCTTACCGTAGATTTTAATAAACAATAACTGTAATAGACAATTATCGTAAAATAGAACTCGCAAAATCCGAATTAATGCGTTGCTTTTATGAATATAAAAACAGAGTTAAAAGTTTCTTATTACATTTTTTGTCCATTTATTTTCTGTGGCAGAACTACAATCAAGTATAGTAATGTCTTTTAAAAATACAGAATAATGCGTGGATGGTTTTGCTGATAGAATATTTTAAGTATGTCTATAATAGTTACAAAATAATAACACTGGGGTAATTTGAGCATTGCGCGCAGCTTCTTATTGTATCTAATTCAATCTTATACTGACAATTCCCCGACTCGACAATAGTTCGATTGCATTAAATGTAATGTATATGCTTTTTATTACGTAAGACTACTTTGAAGTAAAATCTTCATAACATTAAATCATTCTCTAAGAAGTAAACATTTGTAAAAAATCTGGTCTTTCATATTCTTGGCTTTCTATGACTTCAAATGATTCAGCTGATAAATATCCATATTTAGTTTTTTCTATTCTTCTAACGTGGAAAATCAGTCAAAAAATTTCTGTATTGATTGCGTTCTTATAATAAATAACATAGCAAAAGTTAAAATGGATTTTTGGAGTATATTCATGAAATGATAATTTTTTATAGTAAGAAATACATTAAAAAATGTATACCGTAATTTGGGGTTACTTGGATTGGAACCATAGAGGGCCAAAATAAAAAAAATGCTTTAAATCAGTCCTGTGTGTATTGTTATTGCTGTTGTTTGTAGAGTATTGGTAAATCACGACACTACACTCAACACGGTGGATCCAGGACTTATTTAAAATATTTTGTTTTTGTTTTGGATTCAAGTAAAACCAATTTACGGCATATAGAAGCCCAAGCGTATTAAGATTTTTTTTCTTATTCGGTATTTAAAATATAAGAGTGTTTACCGGGGCCAAATATTGTAAAGTGGAATCCTTTGTCAAAAATAGGTATTGTAATTAACTTTGTAATTAGTTTGAATATTCGTTCGATTAAAAAGAAAGTAGGATGAGGAAAATATGTAGAAACAAGTAGTAAACAAGTAGTAAAACTAGTAGAAAAGTTTTTACACTAATTTGTTGTATAATATTGCTTCACAAAGTTTCTCCACATTAGATGCATGTTTTTATTGACGTTCCTTAACTGACACTTTACCACTTACTGCAATCAGTGAAATTTTTAAAACCGTTAATTTTAAAGACATTGAAAAAGTGCTCAGTATCACTCATGACTTTCGACGATTTAAGGTAATACATTCTGCCACGTTCTAAATTTAGTGAAACCACAAAATATATTCAACTCATTGAACAGATTCCAGAAAATGACATATTTTCTTTAAATTATCATTATTTTAATATTTTGAATTTTATTTAAAAATAAGAAATATTTCTGTTTCTCAGATGTTTTGAACAATACAATGAACTAACATATTTTCTTTGAAACAGAATCATGGGGAACAGTAATCGTCTCTTGCTATCTTACCTTTTCTTTTCTATTTTAAATGTATATTCATACTATTTTAAACGTCGCTTATGAAATTAGATTTTTTTAAAAGTTATTTAGAAATTTTCTTGATGCATGTTAATTTATCTAAAGTGTTTTCTCAGAATTTTAGAAGTTCAACAAGTTTCAAGCCCTTAATTAGTTTATCTATTTATGAATTAATTTATCCCCCAATATAAATTATGCATTTTTTCAAACGGGTCCCTATAATTTATATGTAGAAAAACGTAGCCCTGCATCTAAGAAGGACATCCCATTATTTTATAACCAAAAGTAACCGAGCTAGGATATTTTGAATTTTCTTAATTTGGGGGTTTTCTGGCACTAAAAACGCGTCTTTCCGTTTTCAGAGCCAAAAAATTATTTTGGTTATAAAAAGTGGGATTTTTTAAATGTTTTACTTAGATGAAGGTCAATATATATATATTTAAGGCTGTTCCCAAATCCAAACTCACTACTTTCTGACGCATTTTTTAATTCATTTTTGTTCGCAAACGTATCAAATTGCCTGGTGCTCTTATTAAGAAATTATCTATTTGAACTGTTTTTTCCGCTTTTTTGGTAAAACAAAACATTTTGCAGAAAATGCTGGGAAATTTGTCGTTTTGAATCGAATTTCCAGATGTGCAGCTCATGGAAAGAAAAAAACTGCCATCCTGAGACAACAATCACTTATGACGCAAGATGTAATTAATTTAGTGCAAAAAGAAAAAAAAATTGTTAGATTACAAATCACTTCAGTAATTAAGCCTGCTTGTATCATACTTTTATGTTTAAAAATGTGGCAGAAAATGATTCAGAAAATTTTGCGTTGTTGAGAGGGGAAAAATATTTTTCTGTGAACCGCCTTAAATATAAGGAGAAGGGAGCCGTAAAAAATAATTAGATTTCGTATTGTAATATATATATATATATATATATATATATATATATATATATGTAATATTATATACTCATATATATATATATATATATATATATATATGTGTGTGTAATATTATATACTCATATATATATATATATATATATATATGTAATATTATATACCCATATATATATATATATATATATATATACAAACGCCTATTACAAAACAAATGCCAGCATACCTAAAAGCTATACTTGATTTGTATATATTTTGTAACTGGAAATATGTTTCTAATATCCCCCTTTATGCACCGACGGTGCTTTAAAGTCTCATCAAAAGAAACTTCTTATAAAATTCATTTAATACAACTATTGGAAGTAATACAAGTTAACACGTGTTTTAGATACTTTAATTTATCATGTCCCAAAAGCATTATATGCTGTACAAAGCAAAAATATTTATAAAGGTATATTTTCTTTTTACAATTGTAACTGCTCAACTTTTTTGATGTTGAAAGACATCCAGTGGAAAATTTCAGTTCTGGAAATTTGCTATGTTTGCATGCAAGGTCATTAATTTTGTATATTTCCTAATTCTATAAATGAAAAAAAAAAAACAATATCCTGAAAAAATGATTTGGGTAGTGTTGTAAATAGTCTACGGAATACCTTTAAATACTGATTTAGTTAATTAATTTTTAATAAATGAAAACATTTTAACATTTATTTAATGATTGCAGAAATCTTCACATATTTACAAATATTCAGAAAAAATGCTATGGAAGGCGAAGTTTTCATTAATTTATAATTTGGTACATAACGAGTTAAGAGATAATCGCAATAATAAATGTATTTTGAATCACTCTGTATGTATATATATGTACGCCAGGGTCCGCACCAGGAATTTTACATTATTAACCAACAAACCAGCCAAACTAGAAAATCATTAGTCAAATTTGATAAGTTTTAGCCAAAACTAACATTTACTGTACAGGCGACATTCTTAAATTTTTACATTAATTTTTGTAAATGACGTTACACTAGAATAGAAATTAGATCAGAAAATAATTTTAAACAAACTTACAATATAAATTAAGCAAATACTTTCTAATTAAAGACGTATACATAAATAAATAATTAACAATTAATGAATACACTTTTAATAAACAGAAAGAAAAAAACAATTTAGTTACATCTAATCCCTGTAAAAGCCGGATTTTTTATTTTTATTTTTTTTATTACATCAATTAATATACGCTGCATCAAAATTGAAATCATGCATACTCGGGCCTTCACTACAGATAGCAATGAAATCGGTAGGATTTTTTATTGTGTTGTTTCTCAGCAGTAGAGTCCTGCACTGGTCGATTTGTGCACGATCCGAACCCGAAAATTCTGCTTAAAACCCCCCCAGAAACCTGGCTCGAACTCGGCAAACAAAATTTCGTTAGCCCAAAACCCGACCCTAATCCGACACACTTCAATCCGAGACCGACCCGAACACGAACTGAAACAAAATAAATTCATATGTTAATACATTATGTGAAAGTAGTCTAAAATTTTAGCTCTAATGTGTTGTGGTGTTTTGGTGTTCTTTCTAAAATAATTTACTTAAACTTAATAGATTCATTTACAACTCATTACTCACTTGACAATTAAACAATTTAAAAAAAAAGGTATACCCTGATTAGCTCCACTGAAATCTGTTGCCATGGAAAAGGGAGCAAATTATATTAAACTAATCAAAATATCAAAACTTAAGAATCCGAATAGGTTAATACAACAATGATAATTTTGAACTCATCATTTTAAGACAATATTAAATGTAGTAAGGGGCAACAGATTCCTAAATCAAGTAGTATACTGAATTGCATAAAGAACATCCAACTCCACTCCAACCCGATCAAGCTCAAATCTCCATACACATTAAATTAACAAAAGTGTAATCATCATATAATTTGGAAAAATGCAGACAACCTGAAATTCCTCCAATATGAGGACCAAAAGGGGAAGGAGTCAAATCCGTTAATAGAATAGGGATATGATGATGTACTAAGATTTTAGAACAACCATGGAGATTCTGAACAAGATCCGATCGGTTAGCCAAGAATCGTATAGTGGTATAAAATAACTGGAAACTTTTTTTTTTTTTTTTTTACTTTGTTAAAAAACAACCATTTTGTTGTTTGTTTTGAATAATACTTCAAAGAAAGGATAATTAAAAATTAAATTAATCAATTATGAAATTAGACTTAATTTTACTATAGCATCAATTATCAGTATATCCAATACTGAGATATGAACAAAAATTATATCTAATAACCTTACGTAAACCTCAATTAATTTTCAAATAAACTATTACTATGAATTTTAGATTTTAGAAATTTAAAAGTATTAATTTAGTAAAATTATAGCTTTCATATTTTTAGTCACACTTACTGAGAGGTTAATCCCCTCTTATAGGTTTGTTGTAATTATAAAAAAATTAATTATTTAAAAATTATATATAAAGAAAAACATACCATATTTGAGAATAAACAAAAACTTTCTTTATTTGAATAATTAAAATTATAAAAGTAAGGTAGTTCTCAAACAAAATATAATAATAACACAATAACAAAGTTGATCAAAAAAAAAAATACTGAAATTAACTATATAACAGTTTACATTAAACAGCAAAGTCCCTATAATTACCACAATACCATGACTTAAAGATGGATCAACTTTTCAAAATTTAGTTATTGATTAATTTACAATTAAATATCATAAATCTTTAACTACTAACAAACTAACAATTCAAATGTCGTTCAATCATAAAAAAAAGGTTACATGTTAATCATCTTAAAATGCCAACAATTATAATTTTTTTTGTTTCTCCAGGTATTTATAAATATTACAACAGTAGACAACATGTAATAAAGAAGAAATATGGGTTACTTACAATATATTTTGATATTTACTACCGTCAGCGTGGGCACACTTCTTTGCATACATGCTAGTCTGCCATAGTCCTTTTTTTTTATCAACCTATTCTTTTCAGCTGCCTCTACGAGTCAACACCGTTACTCCATACATCACTTGGAGATTTTGATTTATTCCCGATTCAAAACGTCGTCACATCACCGATACCTTGTAAAGCGGGCAAGTCTACTCAGCTAGTCACGCCAGCCTTCTTAGTCTTGGATTAATAATGCCCCATCTCCAGAAATGATGCTCGTCTAATCATTAATTCATTTTTCGTCAAGGCATCAATAACAACCGCCGCTTAAGAAGTCAATACAGGATAATACTTTTTCTAGGAACGCCGCTACTACATGATGGGTCAAACATATTTTCTTTTCATTCGCCCTCTATCAGATACAGATCCTTAACTCGAAAATACCCTTATAGCCTCTTTTCATCATAACACCATGATTTAGGATAGTTAGTGTAAGGCCATCAATGCCCCACTCTCAAAAAAAAAAAAATCTTTCAGAAACCTGTCCGCCTTCAACAACTTCGCGATCCAGCCCACAGGCCAATCTTCGAGCCCCGTAACAAGTCAATTTTTTACGAGCCAAACGACAGGTAACTCGGCCAAGCAACAAGTGTCGTAAACATTCATTCTCCCGCGCTGCTTAAAAAACGGGACCGATCCACTCTGCCAGGGGTACGGGAATGGAAACAAAAGGAAAGATGGACTCTTCCTGAAGACTACAGCTTGCCGCTCCACTCTGCCGGCCGCTTCATGGGGGAAGGAAGCCATGCATCACCCCCATGGCGTGTGCTGAAGGGGGTCCTGTTAGCCTTTGTTTACATGGGCGCCAGCTATCCGCCTGATAGCAGAGCCAATTGAAGCCTGTCGTAAACTTACAAAGCCTAATTGCGTATATAGTACACTCATAAGATAACGTAATTCTTATACAGGGCGGACGGTCTTTCTTTTAACCAAAGCCAGACTAGGTGACTACAAACACATGATTCAAGGGTATGGGAGAAAACGTACACGACTGCCCAATACAATATGTGTGGTCTTTTACTGAGAAACCTCCCTCCCTGCTATATATCTTTCGTATTTGAAAACAGGAAGCAAAGCTCGACTATAAACGTTGAATTTACTTTGCAAAAAGAAAAAAAAAGAAGAAAAAATAAAAAGTGATTTTATTATTATTATTACAATTACTTTTATTTATTTAAATTTTTATTAGAAACAAACAAAAAAAAGAGTGCTTTTAAATAAATGTTGAGAAAGTGATTTAAATAATTAATGTAGATTAAAAAAAAAATGGTTGAAACCAACCGTAACATTATCCTTTTTTTATAAAAATGAACACATATGCATTCATTAATATTAAAGTATTTAGTTTTTTTTCGATTGAAAAATATTCAGGAATTTCTTTTGTAAAATCGGGTCAACCCGAACCGAACCCTAACTGAAAGAATCAAAACTCAACCCGAAACCGGAGTCGGGTCGGGTTCAGGTGAATTCGGGTTAGCCGACCCGATGCTTGACTCTACCGAGCAGGAGTCGTACATTTCCGTTTCCGTTATAGTTTAGGAAAATCAAATATTACTCTATTTATTTTTATTGAGCCATTTACTCGTACGAAAATCGGAAAATATCTTGGTCATGAAAAATTTATTTATCATGCTCCGAAAAATATTATTTGCCAAATGTTTCAACAAAATAAATAACTTTTTGCAAATATTGTGATTTATTCGAATTTGGCGCGTTAATGAATGCCTATTACGGGTCCTGATATACATATAATTTTAATTTCCATAAGCATTTCTCTTTATTTTTTAACAAATTCTTATTTAAAGAACAGTTTTGGATGGAATGTATTGACTGTATAATTGCACACAATTTTGTCCATAAATTCGCTAATGATCACACATATAATATAAAATGATATAAATAAAATAAAATAGGTTATAACAACCAAATATGCCTAACAAAATCATCAGTCGAAAATAAAACTAGGTAATGCACCCTCTTTATAAAAAAAGTCATTGTCTCATAATATTTTTAGAAAAAAATATTGTCAAATATGCTCTTCTTATTTAAATCCCATTTTCTTTCAACAAACCATAATATAATCATTCACTTTTTCTTGCTCTATGCAAAGTTTTAATAATTCATTTCATTCTAAAACATAAAATTAGCCAATTAGATGTTATTTATTTCGGTATGCTCTACTCTAAATAACGTTATTTTATGCTCTGCTGTAAATTATATCACATTATCTTTCTTTACCATCTTCTATGTCTCAGTTACTTTACCAAGAATGTTAATTACCTTTCATTTGGGATACGAAATTAAAGTTGTGACCTCAAAGTGAAAGAGGTGCAAATAAAAACTTTTAAAATAATCACACTTTTTACTTGGTCTTTATTAAATAAGTTCTATTTCCGCATATCTTATTGTTTATAGCTTTTCAAACCAACAGGAATCTTTCCTATGGTCTAAACAAACAAACAAAAAAAGTAAAAAAAAAAAAAAAAAATATATATATATTTCCTTGGTATTTCTCTCGAGCTTAAAGAAAGAAAAAAAAATCTACTCACGCAGAGCTTTGTCTGACCAGTTTCAATCCATTAAAAACTTTCGTTTCTCATCGCCTGTTGTTGCTCGGAGCAAATTGACCCCCAAATGCTCGTAAGGCCAACGATCGGTTATCCCCGAAGCAACAAATGCTATTTTTTTTCGCCATTTTTCATGTTACTTTTAGAAACAGAGATTGAAGTAATGTTCATATTATCAGTCAATATGCAAATTAGCAGTATTTAAAACATCTTTGATTTTAGCCTTGTCGGGTGCCAGATGACACTAATGATTAATTTCAATAGCAGTAAGGATGAATGGTAAAACACATCAAAAGATTTAATTGCCAATATCTGAAAATAGTGGAGAAATAACACCAGTTTCCGAACAACGAACCTGTATTTGCTAGTTTTATTTCGTAATATGTATCAGATTACTTTAATTGTAAATATAACGTAAATGCATCTATAATGGGCCATGCACGGTCAATTTAGGTAATTATGACCAAGGGGTAATTTAGAACAAGCGTCACTAACGTCCGTGTGAGAGTAGCTAATACTAAATCAAAGTTTTACATAGCTGGACAGAATGAGAGCATTCCCGTCGTTTTTGCTTCGCGGTTGGCACCCGTGCTCACACTTATAAAATTCCTTAACTGTTCCATGTGACAAACAGTTTTATAGTGCCTGTAACTATTCTTCGATTTTTTTTCAGATAAATTCAAGGTAAGTCGTTGTTCTTCATCAATAATTGTTAAGTTATAATTACACTAACAGAATATCAATAAAATTTTACTCCAACTCATTTTCATTTTACCCCATAATTGTTTTGATACTTTGTTTGATATGAACAGTTCTTTTTTCTAAGTGTTTTGTTCCATATTAGGTCTCATATGAAGTCATAATTGATTCTACAGTTTAAACTTTAGGTTTTCTCAGGAACTTTTGTTCAGAATTGAAAGCTTAATTTAACTAAATGTCAGAAATTAAATCGGCAATCTCTATAACGGGAGCCCCTTAGTTCGTTTGGATAGATTTTCGTTTAAATATATAAGGCAGTGAGGCCCCCAACATTAGGTTTATTTTGGAAAAAATTTCTTTTAAAAATATAAAATCAAAACAGACAGGAGCGGCGTAGCACTCCCGTTGTACACTAGTGAAGGCAGTAAGGACCCCAACTCTAGGTTCGTTTGGACAGATTTTCATTTAAAAATATAAAATCATATAAATTCGAGGGCGTACTCTGTAGAAGACAGTGGGGTCACAACACAAGGTTCGCTTGGAAAGATTTTTGTTAAAAACTATAAAATCATTCAACAGTGAATTTAGGTATATAATAAGGTTATTATCACGGGCTCGGGCAACACCGGGCGGGTCAACTACACTGTTAAAAATTTGCAGCAAACTGTCCAGTCATTTGACCGTTTTTGTAGAAAACAGTTACATGACCGTAATTTAACTATTTTCTGACCATAATATGGGCAATAATATGGTCTGAATAGTGTACAATTACGGCTATGTAACCGTTTTCTATAAAAACGGTCAAATGACTGGACAGTTTGCTGCAAATTTTTAACAGTGTAGTGGCAGAATAATGTGTATATGGACTTGTTTTTGAGCAAATGTTGTGTATGACCTTGATAATTTTTATCTAGTATACCATCACAACACAAAAATAGATGTTCACAATTACCCTATAGTCTTTAAGGGTAATTACAAACATTTGGAAACAAGCAATTTTAGGTATGTAATTACATTCCACAGCACCAATAACTGATTGCAGTTAAGTATATGAGCGAAACAATAGCTTTATGGTGGTTTTACAAGGTTTTACAGGGATCAAGTGCTCCTTAAAGCTCTCAACAGTTGAAACTAGCAAAATTTGTTCGCAATTACCCCCAAATGGCCCTACCAGTGATGAGCTATTATTTTTTAAAGTTTAAAAAGAAGTCCCAACAACGTATTTCTGAAAAACGACAGAAAGAAATCTGATTGACTAAAAACCTTTAGGTGTTAACTAGCCATAAACTGGAAAAGTTTATTTTCGAGAGTGTCTTCAAAAACGATTTTTTGGGGAAATTCCTAGAGATTTCTTTAAGGAAAAAGTTTTAATTAAATTCTTTTTTAAAATATTAAGTTTTATTTTGCACTAAACGGCTGTTGATATACTCTATTCCACTTTAAAAAATTTGTTAGGTAAGCAGAAAACATAAAAATGGGTATTTTATTAATTTTAAAAGAGGTGGGGGGGGGGAGGCGCTTCTGATCACTAATTTTTAATTTGTACAAATAGTGAGAACGGGGGACAACTACTGGAGCATATGCCAAACTTTATTTTTATCTTTAATTTATTTGAATGAAGTATATTTTGTGGTTCTAAGCATGTAATTTGTAATTCTAAGCGTATATAATTTATTTAGGTTTTTGTTCATCGGAACCAGAGCACTATTGGTCCACTTCTGGAGCAGCCAAAGTGTAACTTCATTAATATATCAGACATGTGATTGTTAAAAGAAATAGTTTACACTTCAAAGTTGTTTGATTGGTATGTTGGTTGGTTACATTTTTATAGAGTTTAAATGAAATGACTGTACCTACTAACTTGTATTAATTTTTTGAAGCTCTAAAACATTTTTCTTTTAATAAAATTTAGAATTCGGTTTCTTTGTGTTCTAGTCATATGCAAAAAATATCAAAATATTAAACAATTAATCATTTTTTCTATGTGCAGAAAAACATAAATTAAATTGAATAATAAGAGTTTTCTGTAATTGGCTCTGTTGTAGGTATAGATACAAATTCACATGAACACAAATAGAAAACAACAGAATGTCAGCATTCTTTGGCCCCAAAAATGCCTTGTTTTCTAAGAAATTTCATATTTGTTTAAGATAATATAAATCATTCTAATAGTTAAAATAACCATTTAAAAGAGTTTAAAAAAGAAGTTTTCAACATTCATGAAGACCATGTAGCCCAAAATTACTATGCTTTCTGCGACAAACTTCTTTAATACCCAAATCTTCCTGCAGGAATAGTCTCAAAATTAAACAAGTTGGAAAATGTACGTCAAACGTGAAAAAGGAGGTGCGTTCATACTATAACTAGTTTTATAAATATTCAGATCTTGGTGCAATAACTACAAACAATTTTTTACAATTCTGTTACATTAAAATTATACTATGCGCAAATATCCAATACAAGACAATGTAAAAAAATCATCGTAATTATTTCAGTGAAATGAATTATATCGTCTGCACCTAACATAACATAATTTCACTAAACTTTGATTGGCTTATAAGGAAAGGGCAGCTGACATCATTGTTTGTCAAATTACTTGTATCACACCTATCTGCTCTTTATGGCTCCTACTATACACATGAGTACGGTCGATTTGATTGGTGTACGTGTAACATGTCTATCATATGATTGGCCTACGTCGCTATGTTGATTCCTGCAATGATGGCTACGACAAACACTAGGCTCCCTCGCCAAGCTTTGCGAACGATTACATGCATGGTTTAATATTTGAAACGTTCACGACGAATGAATCTCTTTTTTGTTTACTTTCATGGATCGAGAATTTGAACTGCCAACCTAATTTCAACTGAAGTTATTGCAGAATATATACATAATTGAACGTAAGTTATCTCTCAAACATAAATTTTTTTTGAACGATCTTTCTAAAAATGTAACTTATATGCAGTTTTATTCGAAAAATTAAATTTGAATAAAAATGCCGCCTGGTATATGAAAAAGCGAAATAGCCATCCCGGAACTGTTGATAAAAGTCAAATGTTTTGCGCTTTTATTATATGAATTACGTGTGATAAGATTTAATAGAATGACAACAACTTTTATTAACATCTTTTTGAGTTTTGATTCGATTTTCATAAAATTTGAAATGACTCGACAAAATTCTGTCACGATTATATGTATTAAATTTCAAACCATACGGTTGGGTATTTTTTTCGCTATTATATGCGAACAGACGGGCAGACGGACGTACCAGACGACGACTATAGGTGCTACGTATTTATATAATTAAGAACGCACCTAAAAAGAGAGATTTTTTTCCTTTGATGTGATTATGGCATGAAAAGACATATATAAATCACTAAACAAATAATTGAAAATTATTGCAAGAGAAACATACAGTTCTTACCTTCACTCCTTTCTGATTACTGAAGTCAGTGCTCAAACATTGCACCGCAATATTAACCTATAAATTAAAAGTTTTTAAGTCAATCTTTACTTAATTAAAAATATATTAAACATTGATTAATTACAATTTAAACATAGGGTGAAATCCACTATGCTATAAATCTCATTAATAATATACATTTTCAATTTAAAGGTGAAGAATATTATAAGCATAAAAGATGCATTAAAATTTAATTTTTAAGGTTCTTACTTTCGCTTGAGCTTCAAGAGGATTCCAGAAAAATGCAATAGCATTATGAGCAACTTCTTCAATCTGCCCTATGATGCCGGTGCTATTTTTGGTATCTATGAAATAAAATATAGATATTTTGTATTATAATTTTTATATTAAATGAAACAATTTTTACAATAAGTTAGTTTAGGTTACATTAAACTTTCCCGCGATTTCCATGTGCAAGACATTTGTAGAAATAATTATATAATGCACAATTTTGCAAGCAATTTTGTTTTAAAAATTCCACAGTCAAAGGGAACAAGAACGGAAAATAATGCGTCAAGCATAGATTATGTAACACTTTCCAACACTTCCAAAGTAATTTTACAAATCTTTATCGTTTATAAGGTGAAAGATGATATCTAAGAAAACAATTTGGAAAACACATAACACATTTAAAACGCAATTTCAGGAATTACATACAATATTCGGAAAATTTTTATCAACAATATCCGAACTCTTTTGTGCATCCCTGTATATGATCTATTGATTTGTATAAATACTACATAGAATGCTATATTTTAGTTCAGTTAGGAAACGCGTAGCACAGTTTAAAATTCTCCTTCTGGAATCTCCGTCAATAAACGGATATGTACTAAAGAACTTTTGTGCTGCCCTGTATAGGATATATAGAATTTATACACACCAAGTAATAGATAAAATATGAGTTAAATTTAAAAACGCGTTCAGCAACTGAAAAAGCACTTCCAGCAATTATTGTTAACAGACGACTTTTGCATGACTGAATTCTTTTGTGTCTGCAAATGAAAGATGAATGCTATATACACAATATTCTATAGTAAATCTTTTGTAACTCACCGTAGTGATATATATCAATTTCAATAGGTTTGAAATAGTGAAACATTATTAAAATAAACCGCAAACAATTTTTCTCCATAGACCGTAAAGTAACGGAATTCTTTGGAGTGTCCCTGTAAATGAATTATACGTGCTATGCACACTATATTGTATAGTAAGCCTCTTGTACTGCACTTCTGTGATATATAGCAATTTCAATATGTTTGAAATAGTGAAACATGATTAAAAACCACCGGAAAAAATTTCCCCATAGACCGTAATGTAACGGAATTCTTTTGAGTGTCCCTGTAAATGAACTATAAATGTTACACACTTCATTTTCAATACTAAACATGACATAGTAGACCTCAATAACATATATAAATTGCAGGGCAATCCGAGTATATTTACGCGAGTTAGAGCACGGACAGACGGCAGACAGACAGACAGACAGACAAACCGAATTCATAAACACTTTTCAACTATGTTGGAAAAAATACAAATGATAAATTTACTACATATTTCAAATACATGATGATTTGAAATATGTAATAATAAAGGAAATACTGGCCGATTAAAAATTGGTCGAGAGGGTTTTGATAAAAAATGAGTGGTAAGAGGGTTAATTCATATCCGTATTTCTAATAAAGCTTATTTTATGTGCACCTGATGTGGCGTCAAACTCTTTCTTTCGCCTTTTACTCAATAATGAATAATCATCGAAGTATGGTGCTTTGCTCCACTTGGAACGAGGATTCTCGCTCTACATATTTTTTACGATTTTGACGGAACACCCTGTACACTCTCTCCGTAGAAGGAAATAGTTTATTTTCGTTTTATTTCCATTTTCTTAGTTTTACAATTTATTAGGCAATTATTTTGTTCCAAATTCTAAAATAATATTAAATTATAGCTTTATGATACAGAGAAATGAAAGCATTTCTATTTTATCAGAGAGTAAACTGTTGCACTCAGTTTTATAACGATTAAAAACAAATTTCCCATTAGGAGTTCCAAACTTTAAATATGCATAATTTCTAAACTATTTGACCGAATGTTTTCCTGCTTAATATCCGAAGAATCTAAATATGATGTCAAAATTAGGTGTTAGTTTTAAAACTTTCCAAATTTTGCACAATTTCTGTATTTAGACGACGTTCTAAGCAAACTATAAGTATCGTCCAGTCACATTTTTATACGATGATTTAATACCAGAGTTAGTAAGAGAAGGTGCGTTTTTTCCCTTTGTATTTTACAACTAATCTGGTATCCTAGGTTTAATTTAATGTTTTTGTTCACTGTTTTGCCAAGCTATGATCCTATGCAAGTGGAGAATAGTTTTATATGTCAACCAGTTAATATTAGTTCAAAATTTTACTATTTATTTTCTTTTTCTATCTTTTTTTAATATTTAGTGAAACTGGTCTGCTGTTTGTAGATGTAAATAAAGATAAAAAATGCTAATGGCTTTAGTTAAGTTTTACTAAACAAAGTGCATTTTTTTTGCACAGTATTTTACGACTAATCTGGGATACTAGGTTTAATCTAATGTTTTTGTTCGCTGTTTTGTCTAAATATGAAAGCTTGTAATGCATGATCCTATACAAGTGGAGAATAGCTTTAAGTGTCAACCAGTTAAAATGTGCTCAAAATTTTACTATGTATGCAGTTATTTTCTTCTTTTATTTTTTTTCACTTTTAAAGAAACTGGTACCCCGTTTGTAGATGTAAATAGTAGACAAAAAATGCTAGGCTTTAGCTAAGTTTTACCAAACAAAGTGCGTTTTTCCCCCACAATATTTTACAACTAATCTGGGATACTAGGTTTAATCTAATGTTTTTGTTCGCTGTTTTGTTAAACTATAAAAGCTTGTAATGCATCAACCTATACAAGTTGAAAATTATTTTAGGTGTCAAACAGTTAAAATATGCTAAAAATTTTACTATGTATGTAGTTATTTTCTTCTTTTATTTATTTTTATTTTTTAGTGAAACTGGTCTTCTGTCTGTAGCTGTAAGTAATATATATATAAAAATGCTAATGGCTTTACTTAAGTTTTACTAAACAAAGTGCATTTTTTTTCACAGTATTATACAACTAATCTGGGATCCTAGGTTTAATCTAGTGATTTTGTTCGCTGTTTTGTCAAACTATGAAAGCTTGTGATGCATGATCCTATACAAGTGGAGAATAGTTTTAAGTGTCAACCAGTTAAAATGTGCTTAAAATTTTACTATGTATACAGTCATTTTCTTCTTCATTTTTTTAGTGAAATTTTTCTCCCATTTGTAGATGTAAATAGTGGATAAAAAATGCTAATGGCTTTAGTTAAGTTTTACTAAACAAAGAACGTATGCTTTTACAAATAAAAAGAGCTAAACGAACAAATAAATTTGTTAAATCTCACTTCGGTTCCGTTTTAATAGCACGTTCTTCATTCGAACAACAACAACAAAAAAAAAAAAAGAAATACTGTAGCTGTCACATTGTATTTATTTGAGCCCTTGTTCTAGAAAATCGCTTTTCTTTTTCAACTACTATCATGCATTTATATTTTTTCATGATTATAGCGTTCACTATATGCGAATGTAAAGTAATGCGCGTAAAACTCTATTTCACTCTATAGAATATCTTTTCATTTGGCACTATTAAATACCAGTAGCTACATTTAGACGAAAATTAAAAAAAAAACAGCATATTGTAATGAAAGAAAGGAAAATAAATTGCTATGAAGTGGCTGTAATAACAGTGAGGATCGTCATTATGTTATGTACACATAATTTAATTCTTGCTCCATTTGAAAGCCTGTCAGCAAAGAATGAAAAGCGAATCTAAACAATAAACTTTTTATTCAATGAAAATAAATAAATCTATTTAACTTTAGCACATTAAATAAAGAGATACAATGTTCTTTTATAATTGTTTCGTGTCTAAATGTTCTCTATGTGGATCATTAAATGCCCTGGAATTGTTATTTATATCAAGTAAAGGGAGAAACGGTTGTAAAAATCTTCTAAATAATGGTACTTAAAAGTAAATCTAGCAGTTGTTTGTCAGTCGCTTTTCTTTTCAATGTGAACTACTTTAAAGATTTTCACATCTAACAGCGGACAAAAAAAAATTCTTAATTTCAGTAGTCGTAAAACATAGTTCTTGTAATTGTAGATAGTTTTTTCCGGTAGATTTTCCTTTTGGTGATCTTATGAAGAGATGTTACATTAATTTTTCTCTAGCTGTTATAGGTCACAGAAACAACATAAGAGTTTTCTTGTTTGAGAGTATACTGCATCTGGCTTAGGATTCACAAACTATTTTTATTTTCAAAAAATAAAAAAAGATACAGGGTGTCCCTAAATGATTGAAACGCGCATTAATATTTTACCTGTTGGAAATATGTAGGCAATGTAAACTGCAAAAGGGTTAAAATGAGGTAGGGATTAAGATTATGTTGATGAAATAGTCCATCCATTAAATTTTAGAAAACTACACTTTTGAAAATTTTTAATGTTCCTTGATCCTAAAAGTTATATTTAGACAACTTTTCTCCATGCTCTGATTAATAAAACACTAAAAATTCCATTCTTTTACGATCAAAACTCACCGAGTTGTGACACTTTGGATTTTGTGAAATTTCACAGCTTTTCCGTACGGAAAATACGTTTTTAACACTTTCCAACCTAGTTGAAAAGTGTTTATGACTTCGGTTTGTCTGGCCGTCTGCCGTCTGCCGCCTGTCCGTGCTCTAACTCCCGTAAATATGCTCGGATTGCCCTGCAATTTTTATATGTTAATGTCGTTATCTATAGCATATTGGCTATTTCAACTGAAGTGTGTAGCACTTATAGTTTTTTTACAGGACACTCAAAAGAATTCCGTTACATTACGGTCTATAGGGAAAAATCATTTGCGGTTTATTTTAATGATGTTACACTATTTTAAACGCATTGAAATTTATATATATCACTAAGGGGCATTACAAGAGGCTTACTACAGAATGTTGTGTGTATAGCAGTCATCGTTCATTTACAGGGCCACACAAAAGAATTCTCTACTGCCTGTTAACAATAATTCCTGGAAGTGCGTTTTAAGTTGCTGAACGCAATTTTAAATTGAACTCACTATTTGTCTATTACTTGGTGTGTATAAATTCTGTAGATTATATACAGGGCAGCACAAAAGTTCGCGAACACATTTCCGTTTATTGACAGGAACTCCAGAAGGAGAATTTTAAACTGTGCTACGCGTTTCCTAACTCAACTAAAATTTAACATCCTATGTAGTATATATACAAATCTATAGATCATATACAGGGCTGAATAAAAGTATTCGGATATTTATCCGAATATTGTATATGTTGGAAATATATGTTGGATTCCAAATTGTTTACTTACATGTTATCTTTCAGCTTATTAAACGGTAATGATTTGTAAAATTATTTTGGAAGCGTTGGAAAGTGTTACATAATCTATGCGTGACGCATGATTTTTCGTTCTTGTTATATTTTTAGTGTCGGAAACCTCCGAGATTTAATAAAATTTAAAGTATCATAACTCAGCGAGTTTTGGTAAGAGAAGAATGGAATTTTTGCTGTTTTTCTTGTGAGAGTTAGGACAAATGTTTTCTAAATATAAATAATAGATATCAGGGATTGTTTAAAAATTAAAAAAGTGTAGCTATTTGAAAATTAATGGCAGGACTATTTCATTATTTCATCAATATAATCTTAAATCCTACCTTATTTTTAACACTTTTGCAATTTACTTTGCCTACGCATCTCCAACAAATAAAACATTAAAGTTCATTTTAATCTTTTTGGGACAACCTGTATATAATTATAAAGATCTGTTGAAATGCATTATTTAATATGTTTACTTTCTCATTCTGATATTCCCAGTAAGTACATAAAACATAAATTTTAACATAAAAGATTTGTATTTGTAATTGTTTATATCCGTACATTTCTAGAACGCAGTTTTTTCTTATGTCTTGAAAATATCTTGCAAAAACTTGAAAAGACAATGATATTAAATAAGAAATTTGAGAAATTTCATATGGTAAAATAAATGGTTTTAAGGATTTGTTTTTTGTCTTTCTTCGATTATTATTAAAAACATATACGTATAGTTTTCCACCAAAAAAGTTTTAAAAGATAAAGAAATAAAAGTTAATAAAACTTGTTGAACGCCAGTTTCTCTCCATTTGACAACAAATCTGTATTTTTATAATTATTTACTATTTGTCAAATATATAGGAAAATAATACATTCCATAGTACTCTCAAAATATTCTTAATTAAAACTTTTTGCTAATAAACATATTCCTGTAGCACAGACACAGAAAAATGACTTGAATGTCTAACATTACAGCTTTGTTATACACGTATAGATAAAATACTTGTCAATGAAAATATCTTTATTTGATTTCTTTTTAAGAGTATTGCTTTCAAAATTCTCATTCTTTGATTTTTGCTGTCTCTTACCTACTAACCAGCTTTTTAAGACTCTCATGTCCCAAAAATTTGTTTAAAACAACAAATTTGGTACAATTTTCTGAAAGATGATCAACTTTTATAGGAAACTGAAAAACGTCGTTTGATTCCCAGGAATTGGAATAACAATTTATGCAAGTGTTATGCACTGTTAAAAATTTGCAGCAAACTGTCCAGTCATTCGACCATTTTTATAGAAAACGGTTACATAACTGTAATTTAATTCTATTATGATTATATTATTGCCCATATTAAGGTCAGATTACAGTTAAATTACGGTTATGTAACTGTTTTCTATAAAAACGGTCGAATGACTGGACAGTTTGCTGCAAATTTTTAACAGTGTGCATTAGCGGATGATTTCTTTAATGTTCCCAGAACCAGAAATTAGTGAGTTTGAATTTGACAACCGCCTTAATGGGTTATGAGAAATTTTCGTATTGAAAAATATGAATATGTTATGAAGTATATGTCTAGAAACGGGATAGAAATATGTAGGTTTTGTGTAAAAATACATCTATTTTGAACCATTAAAAATATATTTGCATTACTTTTTATTGAAGAATGCGCCTTTTGGACTCAATATTGCGCGGCGTGTTGTGTTAAACGGAACCCAAGAGTTTTTTGAGTCGTTTCATCTGAAAGCAAAGAAATTAAAAGCACGCTAAAAGATATATAATTCTCTAATTCCTGATTGACGTTTTTTTTAAAATTTTGTATTTTTAAAAATGGCGGACTATCAAATCCAATATATCCGTTTTCAACAAGAAATAGGATTTTGTTCAGTTATTTAAAAACGAAGAAATTAAAACCAAGGAAGAAAAATCATGCGTCAAGTGTAGATCATGAAACACCTTCCAACCCTTCCGGAATACTGTAACGAAACTTCAGCGTTCAATAAGGTGGAACAAAATATCTTAAATAAGCAAGGTCAATGTCAAACCGCGCGGGGAGGCCTACCTTTCGGCTTAAGCTCAACTAGCCCCACCCATCTTAAATAAGTAATTTAGAAAACACATAACACATTTGAAAATCCAATTTCAGGAATTACCGTCCATACTCGGAAATGTACGAAAATTAATTTTTTTGCAGCCCTGTATAAGATCAATAGATTTGTATATATCCCTCTAAGCGTTTTGCCCGTATTTTTCCGTTTTCATAAAACACCTTAAATCGGCTGTAGACATAAAAATTTGTAATAGAATTGTGCTTTCAGATATATGTATGATAAAGAGATGTGAAGTGTATTTTAGAAACAAACGGTGAAAGAAAATTTCAATTAATATTAATTTTACGAGCATTTATGTAAAAATGCAGGAAAGCCCTTAGACGCTCAGAGGGATATTATACTACATGGTACGTTAGAATTCAGTTAAAAACTCATTACATTGTTGAAAATTTCCCCTTTATCAATTTCCACTAATAAATGGAAATGTACTCAATTCTCTCTCTCTCTTTTTTTTTTTTTTTGTACAACCTTATATTACTGCACATTTTGATACACACAGAACATATTAAGATTTAATTCAGGTAAAAAAAAAAAAAATATATATATATATAACGCAATTAAAAACGCACTTTCATCAATTACCATCCATAGACTGCAATGTATCCAGTTCTTTGCGTATTCCTGTATATGAATGTATTTATAGTCTACAATATATTTTAGTGTACTAAATATAATTCAGTTGGAAAATGTATAACACAATTAAAAATCACTTTTAAGCAATTTACACCCATAGTCAGTAATGCATTTGAATTCTTTTGTGTAGCCCTGTATATGATCTATAGAACTTATATACACTACGTAGTAGGCAAAAAATTTAGTTAAACTTAAAAATGCAAACAAAATCCGAATGCAACAGAATTCTTTTGTATGTCACTGCAAAAGAACGATAAATTCTACGCACTCTATATTTTACAATAATAAGTACATTGTAATGCACTTCAGTAACTTATATAAATTTCATTATGTTTGAAATAGAGTAAGATCATTAAAATACACTGCAAATGTCTTTCCCCGTAGACCATTACGTAATTGAATTATTTTGTATGACCCTGTAAATAAACGATAAATGCTTCCCAATCCATATTCTACAGAAATCATATTTTTGTGCACCTCATAAATGCATGCCAATTTCATTATGTTTGAAATAGTCCAGCATCATTAAAATACACTGCAATCGATTTTCCCCATAAATGTAACCCCACCATAATGTAACGAATTTTTTTTAGTGCTACTATAAACAAACTATAAATGCTAAATTGTACGTTTTCAATAGGAAACATGTCATGTTAATTATCAATCACATATATATCAATTATGTAGAAATCGAAGCATATTTACGAGAGTTTTAGCGCGTACAGACAGACAAACCAAAATCATAAACACTTTTCAACTATGTTTCAATGCTTTAAAAAGGACTAGGGAAAGGACTAGGACTAGAGAAATATAAAAGAACAGCATTTTACAAAAACAAAAAAATCGGTTCATTCATTGTTGCGATATTTTTGTTACCGATTTAAAAACATTGTTTCGAGAAAATCGAGTTAAAATTTAAAAGTTAACAGCTAAATTGTACACAATGCGACAAGATTCGCTATACATTCCAAAAATTATTATTTTTTTTACAAACGGCATCCAGAGAACGTTTAAATAACGTCAAATATTCCGAATTTTTTTTTTAAAAAAGCATTTTTTAAATCGAAAAAATTCCCATAACCCCTTAAATGAACACATATTTAAATGATATTGATTTGAGTGGAGGAGGAAACTGACAATGAAGACAAAAATATGGTTTTAATGTTAAATTATGTTATTTCGGGAAATTTTTATTATTATTGTTATCAGTACGTACTACTATTATTATTATGATTTTACTTCGATGATAATTTGAAAATATCATCATACATAAATTTCGAGTCGAATCTTTATGAATAAGCATTTAAGCATTAAACTGCGTAAACCATTACTATGTATTTTCATTAGAGAGAGCATGGAAATAACTTATCTGATTAACTATGGGTACTTACCAGCATCTAGAATTCTCTGCTTTAGGGAATGTTGTCGACTGTGCCAAAATCGCCAGGCTTTCAGTTCTTCATCAGGAGGTTTTTCTTCACGAAACATAAGCATGACAACTGACTGTAAATGATATAAGAATTTAATAATTAATAAAATTAATAATAATAAATAATTTTTTCATTCTTGTTCAACAGTTACATTTAAAAAAAAATTAAATTATATTTTACTCATTGAATTATTGCTAATCGTTATCATAAATAATGAATAATGAAATCATTGAGATTTTATCGTTGCTCAAATAACAAACAAGTTCTTCCGTGGAAGTGTCCTTTCATTCAATAAGATATAGCATATTCATATGAGCTTTCACCATTAAAATGCCTAACTTTAGCACTTTCTCTCATATTTGAAAGATTTTGACATTGTTTTGTTAGCCTGCCTTTTCAAAAATGCGTTTTCAAAAATTCTCATAGCGAGATGGAACTCGAATGTGTTGCTTGGTAAAGTTGCAGCGTAAATTTTATTAAAAATATCCATTGCAGGTGTTGTAGTTTTTTTCAAAGGCCATATTAAAAAAATCCTTATGCGCATTTATGCACCAACAGTTATTATTTAAAGTGGATTTTAACGACGCATATTCTTATTAATTTTAATGAAATTTAAATACGGTATTAAATTGGGCATACAAAACTTTACTGTGAAAATAATTGCTCTTATCGCCACAATTTTTATCTGGGACGAAATAAAAATGACAGTACATTTTCGAATGTTAGTACTAGTTTCATTTTAATGCAATTTTAAGTTTTCACCCTTAAATAGGTAATTAGATGCTCTAGTTAGATAATTAGATGCTCTTACTTAAGAACCTACGGATAAAATAAAAATGAATATCCGAAAAGTGTTATGGCATATAGGTTGTTATCTGTGAATGGTTTTTTAATATATCTTAGTCAAATACATCTTAGTCAAGAATTTTAACTTCACACGTTATATAAATATTCGTGTATTATGTGTTGGAAGAATACTGGGACTGTTAGTCACAGATAAAATTTTGCATTTTCTTGAATTTTTATATTTCTCTCTTTTTTTTTTTTTTTTTTTTTTTTTTTTCTGAGAATCTGTGTTTACCGATTGCGGTTTTGTTTCGATTCATACTTAAACCAAGAAGCACATCTATTCATAGATATTGCAAATTTAATTTCCTTTTAGGCTTTCGTTTATCTCACGAAACACTATTTGTCTCGCTTCTCTGTCTGTCCATCACAGACTGCGTTCTCGGAAACTGTATAAGTTAGAGACTTGAAATTTTGTGTACTTACGGCTGAATACCTACTGTCACACTGGAAATCATAAAATTTTTATGTCTTCATTAACGCAGGATATTAATTAAAACCCTAAAAACACACTGATTAATGAAAAAAAATTAAGTAAAGCGTAGAATATTATCAAACTGCAAAGAAAATTCATTCTGAAACTCCAGAAGAGGGGGAAGGGTGGCCATAGTCGGGGTGCTGGAAAGATCCGGGCAGCCACGTCGCCTTTTCAACCCCCTTTTCAAAAATATTTAAAAAATAGCTCGATCCACGTGAAACTCGGAATACGGGGGAGGGGGGGAGAAAAAATCGCAATTTCAAAAATTCGAATTTCGAAAAATTCGCACCAGGGAAACCCGAGATATCAATTAATTTTTTTTAATTTTAAGTCGAAAAAAGGGTAAATTTTTATCGTATGAAAGACGCAGGTGCGGGAAAGAGACAACCCTCTGTCCAGAAAAGATTGAATCAAAACCGCGTTTCTTTATAGTGGAAGAATTCCGGCTCTATTAAATTTTTTGAAATATTGCATTTATCGATTTGAAAATTATACATCTATTACGTATGTTTCAACGACGAATCCAGAAATCTAATTTTCAAAACGCTGAGATTATTAGATCCTGAGATATGATTTATTTTAATGAATGGGTTCGCTTAATTTTTTTTTTTACCTATCAATTTTAGATCAGACATAGCGTCGCTTTCTGCCGAAAGGGTAGAATTGATAAAATGAGGCATTTGAAAAGACTGGAATTTTTATGGGCTATATATATATTTTTTTAATTTTGGATTTTTGGATATGAAAATTATCTATCCTTGATTAAAATGAGCTGGAATTTCATATTTTCTAAAGATTTTCGATTTCGGCCTGTATTTTTTTTTATTTTAGCAAAATCCTGAATTTTGTATAGGAAAAATCAAAGCGGGCTTCGCACGCTAACGAGCCTGTTCAGATATTCGAAAAACGAAAAAATAGACAAGTAAATTTTTATTTTATAAAAAACATGACTTTTTTTGGAAATTGAAATTTATTTGGATTTATTAATTAAAGGATAAAGTGTTTTGATATGAATATTAAACGAAACCCTTTGTGCGATCTTCGTTCACACCTACCCAATTGTGTAATTTTTGATCTTCGCAAAATTTTCGGAATTTGTGTGTGCAATAATATAATGCTTGACCTGGGTTGCTACGGGTCAACGAATTTTTCAAGAAAATTATCAGTATTTTCTTACACAAAAATTCGCCTATTTTAAATGTGTGAAACTTCGCCTTTTTAAGGCGATTTTTCCTATAAGAAAATACTGGTATTTTCCTTGTAAAATTCCCTGATCCGTAGCAACTCTATTGACTTAGTATTTTTTTTTCACTAAACTAGGTCAAGATCTGTAATTATATTTCAATAATTAATTAGAAGCTGTCATTTTGTAACGAAATATATTCCAAGAAACCGATTCAGAACACACTTAATGAAATACAAATTTCTTAAACCTATCATAAAAGAATAGAAACAGAAACGTGTTACAAAGGAATGGATCCTTTTTCGTCAGGTTAAATATTCGTTTTAAAACATAGTTTAATATATTGCTGAAATTAGAAATTATGTTTCCGAATTTTAGAAGATTCAAAACTACAGTCATATAATCAGTACGGAAAACAAACTGCATGGATTAAATCAATATCCTTCAAATTTTAAAATTTCTTTGTCATGACATGTTCATGTTAAAGCATGGAAGATGCTTGGACTAGTTAAATTTTTTAAAGATGAAACTCTGGTTATTGGCTATAGAGACATACTTTCTGTTTCTTATTTTATAGTTCAAATTCGTAAGATATTTTACAGTGAATTACTAAAATTGAATTGATTTCAGGGTGTCACTCTTTTCTTAATAAAATGAAGTTAATTAAAATAATGCTGATTAAATTATTTTTAAAGATATAACACATTTACACTCCCATATTTAAAATATGTCAGTAATATGTATTTTAAAGTAATTTTATATTTACGCAATCTTTGCAAATTACGATTTCACATAATTTACAATATCAGGTTAATGATCTGTTACGGTAATCGTTCTAAATTTAATGTTAAAATATACAATGTATCAAAGGATAACTATATATCATTCTTTCTTAAATTATTTTCGGTTTTCATAGTGTAGTATAAGACACGAACTCTGTAAGTAATTTGATATTATTTTCACAATTTCTGACACAGTACGTTCATAAAGTTTTTTAAAAAAAATAAAGGGTTTATCATTTTTGTCATTAATCAGACAAACATATGTAATTTAGGTTAAAAATGATGTCAGAGTATTTATAATGATTTAAACATATCTCATGATTTTCTCATTCTAACACAGAAACCACATAAACACAGTTTTTGCCATCGTGGGAAGTTTTTGTGGTACATACAATTAAGTAAATCCATTATTTCATCAAGTTCATCTTAAGTGAAAACATGAAATAAAAGCCGGAAATAAACGCAAGTAATCTGTATATGTTATCCCCTTGCAAATCTTCCACGCAACTTCTGTCTCAAGGTGAGTCCTTGCGCATCCATTTAACACGGGTTCCCCCATATTCTTCATAGGTGCGAGACCACAAAATTGTGGCGAGCGGCTACTATATCCAAAGCCAAGGTTCTCACGCAATTCACCCCCCCCCCCCTACCCTTAAGATTTTATATACTGATATCTCCCCAGAGGCAGCTTTATTAGATTGGATTATAACAATGGATGTTTCACAATAATGCTTAACCTTGAGCACACTCCTACGATGTAAAACTCGATCTACTCTTTTTAACGGTTATTTGTATTTTATCACGGCCTTAATTTTAGCGACCTACTTTGTTAGTGTTGGGGGGATCGGATGAATCCTATTGTTCATTGTATCAAAATTAGGGAGGAGAAGAGAAAGTGCTCCAGGAATCGATTAATAAAAGCTAAATCTGTTTGGGGTACATTACAGATTTCGCGGTGAGATTTCGAAATGTGGAATAATTTAATGTTATGGAAAGCCATAAATTATACTAAGAAATCTGTGGAAAGTAATTTGACAAATTAATGTAATAAAACTATGTTCGTAAGCTTTATGTGTGGAAACCTTTTATGTTTCAGGGTCAAGAAATGTTTTTTCAAAAAATGTCAAACCTACGCAAACATATTATTGGAAAAAGTACTTAATATATACAAGAAATTTTCATTTTATTTTATTGCTGTTTTCATGAAATAACAGATGAAATAGATATTAAAATGATTAAAATTCTACGATCTAGGGCTAAATAATGAAGAATTGCTTTTCCCTATCTTCTGCATTATTATTTTCTGAGATACAAATGTAAATTTAACAGATAACACTTCTCTGCTTTTAGGGTAAAGGTTACATGAATTTGAAATTTAATTGAAATTTTACAGTTGGAAATTCTATTGTAGAGTTTTTAGCTCTTAGAAAATAAATGTAGTGTAATTTCAGAGAGAGAGAGAGAGTAGTATATAGATAAAATACTTGTTAATTATAACTTGTTAAGCATATTTTCCTCTGTTTACTATAAATTTTTGTTATAATTAGAATACGAAGCTAGAAACTTTCTAGCAAACATAAAATTATGCGCATTTTGCGTCTCTGTGTCTATCTTACATGTTGGGCAGATTTTACTGGATTGTTCATAAATATAAATTAAATGTCTTCAAAACTTTGTAGGTTCGATTACTGAAAATAAAAGAAATAAGGGAAATATCCAACAAAATTAATGAAAAGCGCTTAAAACATATTATTATTTAATCCATCATCATAATTATATACAATGACTTTTGCATTTTCGATGCAATAATTAAATTAATTAATTAATACAAATAAAAAACGAATACATTTGTAAAGAACTGTAGTTTATATATATATATATATATATAATGTGTAATTTGACATAGCTATTTGGGATAATAATTTCATTGCATTTGGTCAGTTATTTCTGTTTCAATGGTTAATTTTTGCAATAAGTTTTTATATATATATATATATATATATAAATTGTTATAAAAAATATTAAATTAATATTTTTTGCTGGAAAAATATAACAATATAATTATTTGTAATATAATAAAAAAGATACAGCTCAGTGTCGCTAACTAGATTTATTTTTATTTATCATTATTAAGATAAGTAATATTTAATTATTGGTAATGATGATAAAATTTCAAAATAAAAATTAATAATTATTTCTAAGAACTTTAAATAATAATGAAATAATACACTTCGTAAAAATTATTAATAATAATTACATAATTAATTATTTGTCAGCAAAAAATGTCATTAGCTAAATTTACTTTTTTTTAAAATCATTATTAAGGGGATAGTAGACATTCATATTTTTGAAAATCGACCAAAAAATCGATTTAAGAAAATGAAATAAAATACTACACTTGCTGCTAAATCATGGAGTGAAAATCGCATGTGTCTACGTCAAGAGACGGAAAGATGTATGCTAGGCGAGAAGAGACAGAAAGAAAATAACCTGGATAAGAAGTCAGACGAAGTCTTTGACATCATTGAGGGTTTGTTTGTTGGTTGACTTTATGACGGCCGATTATTTACTCGAGGGATATAGGCCCAAGGGGCAGAGCCCTTCGTAGGGGTTTTTCTAAGGGATCCTAACCCGTATTTACGGCAAGGTTCAACGAAAACCACGGAAAACTCCGAACGGTTAGGTCAACGAGCGCGACAGGGGTTTTGAACTCAGCACCTCCCGTCTACCAGCTTTGATAGCAGAACCTCTCAGCCACTGGGACATCATTGAGGGAATTAAACTGCTAAAATGGAAACGGTCTGGGCACATCGCAAGAAAACAAGACAATAGATGGAGCACTAACACCCTACAGTGGTATCCCAGAGATGTAAAGCGACCAAGAAGACGACCTCAAGTAAGATGGAGTGACGAAATCAGAAAAGCAGCCGAAGTTAATTGGATGACTAAAGCACTACATATTAAACAATGGAAAAATCTGGGGGAGACCTACATCCAGCAGTGGATTGAAAACGGGTGATGATATATATATAAATACTTCATTTGTTAGGACTATGTTTTATAATGTGGAATTTGACATAGCTATATGGGGTAATAATTTCATTGCATTTGGTCAGTTACTTCTGTTTCAATGGTTAATTTTTGCAATAAGTTTTTATATATATACATATATATATATATATATATATATATATATATATATAACAATCATTTTGTAAGTAAAAATAACTCAATGTCATTAACTAAATTTACTTTAATTTATCCACATTAATGTAAATAATTTTTTTGATTGGTAATGAGGATTAAAATTTAAAATTGTAAAAATATAAACTTGTCATAAACATAAACATCATTCGAGTAGTAATTTTCCAACTGGACGAAAAATGTCCGGGCCAGGATTCGAACCTGGGATCGCTTGGCTGAAGCCGCCACGCTCTACCACTGACCTATCCCGGTCGAATCTGGAGGGCATAATTCATCCAGTTTACCTTATTGATCAGAGAATCTGGTCTGATATTTTAATCAGCTCAACAGAAAAGATCGCAGGTAAAGGAACTCCAGAAAACGCTGGATACGTGATTACACTAGATTAATTTTAACATATTTTTTTTCAAATTGGTAAATAAATCATACGAGTAGTAATTTTCCAACTGGACGAAAAATGTCCGGGCCAGGATTCGAACCTGGGATCGCTTGGCTGAAGCCGCCACGCTTCAGCCAAGCGTGGCGGCTTCAGCCAAGCGATCCCAGGTTCGAATCCTGGCCCGGACATTTTTCGTCCAGTTGGAAAATTACTACTCGTATGATTTATTTACCAATTTGAAAAAAATATGTTAAAATTAATCTAGTATAAACATCATTGTTTTTCTGTAATTAAAATTAAATATTATTTGATAGCCGTAACAAGTTGAGATAGCAGTCGTATTAGACACGTGGATTCGAGCATTTTTCACTATGCAATTAAATAATTAGTACCATAAATTAAATATAAGCTGGCATCAAATGTTGACATCGTTGCTACTTAGTGCCCAATTAAGTACTTTAGATAAAAGGTCCTCTCATCCACGAAACCTAATTTCTCAAAATGCTTCTACTTCTGTAAATTGAGTGTGTGATTGAGTGTAGATGTTTCTTTAAGTGATTTTTTTTTTTAAATGTTGGTCTGCATCGTTTTTGTTCCAATGCTTGGTAACAGCTCCCGCTGATCTCTTTTTATTTTAACTTTTTTTTTCACTCCATTTCTTAGATAACAGGTGCGCTCTGTCCTTAATCTATCTATCTATCTGCGCTATATTAATTTAAAAAAAATAACCATGAAATAATAACAAGTTGCTGGTGGCATAAAAAATCATGTTTTCTATTGAAAATGGTTGCGACAGTCTTCATTTTTTTTCTGTACAGAACAAAATTAAAAAATCCGATTATATTAAACTGATCAGTTACAGATGTAGATAGTTGTTTTTTAAGTAATTGAAGAAGATTTGATTTTATATAAATATAGATGTTCAGTTTTGCTTGTGAATTCCACTAACGTATTCTGTATTGAACTTGGAAATATAAAACTGACAACTCATGAGGCAGATCTATCCGTTTATGCAATTTAAATTGTTTTAATATGCATTAAACGAAAAAAAAGAAAACAATTTTAACAGGAAAAGCATGAAACTTCCTTATTTAAAATAGCAGAAAATCAATAGGTAAAACACAGAAATCCTTTTAAAGAGAAGGGTTGGACAGCAATTTTATGACCCTAGCTTTTGCTAGGCCGCACACGTGACTCTCAATTCAAGACATCACTGACAACGAAACTCGCCAAGTCGTGACTGTCTGTGATATTAATCGTGACTGCCAATCAGATAAAGATGTGCTCTTCCTATACAGACAACTTGACTGAAGAAATTTTAAGAATGACTGTTTTTATTTTTCATGCCAATTATTTTGCGAGTATATTTTTAAATTTCAATCCTTCATATGACGTGCATTTTATTGATATGACACTAAATTGTATAAAAGTGAAAAAAAAAAGTCTGAATTGTATAAAATATGAATACATGAATATTGTTCTAAACCTAAATATGAACTCTTTATTAATAAAAATATTAATATTTTTTCTATAATAAGAATATTTTTGTACATGTTTACATAAATGTAGTAATTCATTTGCATTTAATCCTACAACTAATATATATTTAAATTGAACTTGTTTGCAAAGTTTTATTTTACATGTATGCCAATCAGTTACTCATGTAACCTAATAAAGACAAATTCATGTGTGCCCCCTCTCTCAATATTTTGAATAGCCGGAAATTATAGAGAAACATCAAGGACTCTTTTCTTATTTATTTATTATAAACAGACCTAAGGAACTAAATTTAGTTTTAATTAGTTTTTCATTTAATATATTTTTTCTTTCTCCTCTTTTTTTTTCATAGGAAAAAACTAAACAAGAGTTCACTATTTAATTTATCTTAAACAGAGATAAGGTACTAGATACAGTTTTAAGCAGTTTTTTATTTAATACTTTTGTTTCTGACTTTCATTTTGACTTTCTTCACATTGACTTTCTTCTTTCATTTTTTTAAAGCTGAAAAAGTCTTTAGTGTTCTTATTTATTTATTTTAAACAGAGCTAAGGCACTAGATTTATCTTTAAACAGTTTTTCATTTATTATTATCATTCATTTAATTTTATCTAATAATTTTTATTTTACTCCCCTGCATTTTTAGATAGAAGAAAACTGAAGAAGAGTTTACTTCGGAAAATAAATAAACATGGAGTTCAATAAAACAAATAATATACAACAGATCCTTAACTTAAAAAATAATTTTAAAGTCTAAATTTTTAGTCCTAGCAGAAATAAATCATGGTTCCTAAATCAAAAACTTTCTAAAGAAATATCTGAAATAATTTAAATTTCTTGTTGATAGTATTTCTCACAGTATACAGTTTATACAAATACATTTAGGTCGACATATTTCTTTTTATTAATTAAAAAAAATGTAATTTTGCAGAAAATATATCACCGAAAACTTAATGAAGTAATAGTTCCTATTTATCTAATTTTATAAAACAATTTCAGGGAAAGAGCCTTTTAAAATTAAGTACGATTCATTTAGATAATTATACTTTCATTTTCAGTTCTTTGTGTCAATCCTATATGATTCTTTGAACTCAACTCTTTATTGAAGTATTTGTCTTTAACACTTAAAAATTAAATATAATTCATTTAATTAAATTAGACTTTAATTTTCAGATTTTTATGCCAATATTATGATTCTTTGAATTTAGATCTTTATTAGAGTGCTTGTTTTTAAAATTTTTAAAATTTTATCTTTAAATTTTAGGTTCGTACAAAGTTTTTTCTCTTCATAAATAGTGGCATAGGACAGTTGACATAAGTTAGAAGATAACTTAGTAAAACTTCTACACATCTTGAATGGAAAAAAAGAAAAATAAACATGAAACAACAACTGTAATATTTCAAAGTTGTTATTTTATGATACTCTTCGTCAGGAAGTGGAGTAAAACGTACGCACATATTAAAAATCAAAGCAAGTGTGCAATGAGATTTTTAATACCTTCATATATTTAGGACAGAGCCGAAATATAAGTATGATAAGTAAAACGTGCTAATTAACATAAATACTACCCACTTTTTTTTCCACAAAATTCTGAGAGTTCGCGTTGAAAGACCTTCCTTCCGTAGTACGTAATATTATGTACGTAATGTTAGGAAATCTAATCTGTTTTAGAATCTCTATCTCTCGCTTTCTGTTTAAACACTGATAATATTGTTAACAAAAAGCTGAATTAAATTCCCATTTAAAATATTTTTCTTTTGTTGTTTCTCTCCTGCTATGTATATTCCGGCTTCCTCCTATGTATATTTCCTTTTTCTTTTCGTCTCTGTTTTTGTTTATTTATTCATGTGTAGTTGGATACCATGAAAGACTCTACAAGTTTTGGTTCATTTTATCCTAGTTCATTTTTTCTTAGTATTTAGAAGATTATGCAAGTCTACAAGTATACGTCCCAGTGGTGTAAGGGTTAGTTCGAATCTCGCTGCAGCAAGAATCCTGCTGTTCGAATTCCGGTACAAGCAAAAGTTCCCAACAGAGATTGTTTTCCATTTAATGATTTGTACTCATTTAGCTGCACTTGAATATAGAAATTATATAGAATTATATTATACAGGGACTTCAAAAGAAATTTTGCTTTTCAAAAATTAGTTATTCTTTTAAAATATTTTTTGTTGCAAAAATATTTTTGAATCAAGCATTATATTTGCATTTTATTCATTATTATTATTATTATTATTGTTGTTGTTATTATATTATTATTGTTATATTATTATTATTATTATTATTATTATTATTGATCGTCGAATAAATATTAACCGCATTCTGGGTAGCAAATTTTGGAGAAAAATCAAATTCACAATTAAAAAGAAATTACTCATTATACCTTCCAATGCAAATTTAAAAAATACTCAATAAATTAATAATAACTAGCATGAAAATTAAAGTTACGTTTCAGGCATTTCCCTTTACCGTAAAATAAAAGGATATTTTATAAATCAATACGTTGATTTGCCGTATTTATTATTTCTAATGCATTCGAGAAAGAGCATGCAAATATCGTTGAATATAAGATGTTACACGTTTTCTCCATAAATAAAACTCATCTGTTTTGTAGAATGACACTGAATGAAAAATGACCACTTTATCTTCCTGGCAGGTTCAAAGTATTTTACAAGCCTGAAAGAATCGGTTTAATTAGGTTCAGCAGTTTCACCAACATTAAAGTACTTTGCATGACCCCTTGCTTCAATCATCATTTTGCTACAGGCACCCTTACCACCAATCGTGAACAAACGCCAAAAATAAGAAACGTGCGGAAGAACGCCTTATTTATGGTATGAACTGTAAACAGACCTCATGCCGAGAAAAGTATAATTTGAAGTAATTACAAATGGTTGAAAATTTTATTTATAAAACTATGTAATCGAAAATGAAAAACCGTAAATGTTTATATAAGAAAGAAAATAAAATGAGGAAGTATGTCATGTCAGTGAAGCTATGGTCTAATTAGCATATTGAGTTCAGCCCAGAATATGCGCTAGGATCCCTTGTTAAACATTTTATGTCGTTTTTTGCTGCGAAATTCTAAGTTTTCCACAACGAAAGTTATTAAAAGGAAATTAAAAAGATTTATAAATACAAAGATCAAGGTTATTTCCATACATTTCTTTTCATTTAAAAACTTTTAATGGTTTTTATCTCATCTAAAATTCATTAAAAAATTTATTGATTGATTATTATTAGCCCCCCAAAACACAAATTTGATCCTAAAATATTGAATATTTTGTGAAATAAAAACTTTAAGTGTTATGATGAAAATTAAACCCGAGGTATTCTCCGATTCTAATTTTTCGATCATTTCAATTTTTAAATGTTCTAAAAATTTAAATTTTTGTTGAATGTTCATAACATTTAATAAAATGTTTATTTCTGGGTGTTAGCATAAAATTTAGTAATAATTTTATTACATTAATTTTTAAAACTTAAAACTGTTGTAAATTAGAAATATTGTCGGTGAAATCTTGCTAAAAAATCTCCTATGTTTAACGAAAAATATTTTTATTTTACGATTATAACTGTAAATAAAATATATCTATGAAATTTCGCTGTAATTGTATAAAGCTAGCTTAAGAAATAAAAGAAGGGCCTTAGACAAAGGTGGGTGCGCCTGGAGCATTTTAAATTGAATTATCAATTAATAAATTTTAATTAGTGTTTTAATTAATTAAATTTTGATTTCATATTTTCATCCATAAACGGAACTTATATTAATATGCCAGTTTGAAAGCAATTGACTTACAGTTTTTTTTTAAAGTTTTTATCGTCCAGTGCCACCTTAATAAAGTTCTGCTTCTAAAGTTATTTAGGATTTATCCGCGAGAGGGAATTCACGAGCATACTTCAAAACAAGATTGTATTGAAATAATGAAATGGAAGAGAGAGATAAAATCATTTGCAATGAATTTTTCTGAACGAACTTTAAAGAATACTTCTAGCCAAGTTGGTTAAAAAAATAATATAAATAAAAATAAGAAGAGGCATGCTGTACATTTGGAATACGTCCAAGTTTCTGAATTTATTTGCACCTAATGCCTTTTTTTTATTTCCGCCACTGCATTAAAATGCTTAAAATGTGACAAGTAAACCTGTTTCAATTAGCTGAAAAACAGTTTGTTGGATTTACGAGGTATTCTTCAATAGCGAATAAAAGTTTACAACCACAGCCGCTAATTAAGGCCGTTGAAAAGATAATTGAAAAATATCTATCCATAACGGATAATAAGCTTCAAACTATTCTCAAATACACTGTGTTAGATCATATTAAATAAATTAGGTGTAAATTTTTCGCATAATAATGAAATAGGATCTATTTAATAGCATATTAAAATTTTGTTGAAACTGGAGGAATGGAACGAGAATTTTGGAATACTACCAT
Source organism: Maratus michaelseni (assembly GCA_963931845.1). Classification (NCBI taxonomy): domain Eukaryota; kingdom Metazoa; phylum Arthropoda; class Arachnida; order Araneae; family Salticidae; genus Maratus; species Maratus michaelseni. The sequence goes on from OZ007586.1 coordinate 377,659,915, forward strand.
GTAAAGTTTATGTATCGGGTGGTTATAAAATAAGTATCCCTATTTGGATCTGTCTGTAGCTTGAAGGAATAACCCGAATGAAACCAAAATTTGTACACATACTATTTGAGACGGGGGAAGAAGAATGGAACAATAACAAAAAAATAATTGAAATAATTGCCGACAGATGGCGCTTTTGTGTGTGAAATGCAATGTGCAATACAAGAACAAAGAATTGAGGCACAAAACCGGAAGGCATACCTAATTTATTGGAAAATGTCACAGTGAATGGGGTTAAGATTTCGCATGGCGGTGCCGATCAAGTTCAGGTTCCACCATTGTGCTGCAAAACACAATCCAGGCGGTGGACGACGTGCTCAACTGCGGAATGTAACGCATCAGGAGTGATGTTTCGCACATGTTGTGATATGCGATCTTTTAAGTCATTGAGGTTTGCGACACCTCCACGGTACATAACAGATTTTAAGTACCCTCAAAGCCAAAAATCACATGGCGTCAGATCAGGGGATCGAGAAGGCCACGTCATACGAACATACCGGCCTATTACTCTATCATCTGTGAAATGTTGTCGTAAGAACTGTTGTACTGCTCGACCAACATTGGTTGGGGCTCCATCTTGCATAAAAATTATTACAGACAGACACTGTCTTTGCTGCAGTTGAGGAACTACGAAAGTTTGTAACATGCGCAGGTATCTTTGTGCAGTAACCGAACACGTTACAGGGCCTGTTGGCCGTAACTCCTAAAAAAAAAATAAGGACCAAGAATAAAAATTGCAGTAAAGCCACACCACACAGTGATGTTTGGTGAGTGGAGGGGTATATCGTGAATAACAGCTCGTGGCTCCGAAGCCCATATTCTGCAGTTCTGCGTATTGACTGTCCCATTCATATAAAAATGGGCTTCATCTCCCCATAAAATCTTCCATGGGAAGGCATCATCCCCCTCCATTCGTGCTAAAAACGTTAAAGCAAAATCCAGTCTCTGCTGCACGTCACCTGGTAACAATTGTTGATGACAACTAATTTTATACGGATAAAAATGGATTACCTTTCTTAGGACTTTTCGAACAGTAGCATATGGAATATCCAAATTTCAGGCAACTCCACGTGCACTAGGACCGGCTTCCGGAGTCCGTGATGACTCCCCAATCGCAGTGGCAATTTCTTCTTGCGTGTGGAGAGGTACTGGTTTCCTACCTCTTCCACATTTTACAGTAAACGATCCAGTCTCCTTGAATTTTTTTACCATTCTTCTCACTGCACACGGTGTCAAAGGATCTTTTCCTTTACGCATTCCTTTCACACGCCTAAATTCACGTAAAGCAGCTGTACTGTTTGAGCTGTTAACGTAGAATAGTTTTAAAATTAAAGCGCGATCTGGTAAACTCAGAGCCATGTCGTACATCGTTAAGGGCAGAAATGATCGCGTTTTGATTTTACTAATGATTACAACGGCGTTTGCACCGACAGGACCCATAGCGCCATCTGTTGCCGATTATTGTAACTATTTTTTTATTGTTCCATTCTTCTTCCCCCTTCCCCTTCTCGAATAATATGTGTACCGATTTTGGTTTCATTCGGGTTATTCCTTCAAGCTACAGACAGCTCCAAATAGGGATACTTATTTTATAACCACCCTGTATTCCAATTCATTACAATCTTTTCATTAAAATTTAGTGTATTTTCTTGTATTTTTGTTCAGATCAGAATTTTCAGAAATTTTAGAGTGCAGACAAATGGACCAAAAGATAGGTGAAATAGGAAACTTATAAATAAATACAAAATACGTTTTTTGTTCACTATAAGTTGGAATGTCTTGAATAGAAAATATTCTCCTGTAGAATTTTTACATGTTTGCTTCAGAAGCTTTATACGGAACTGAACAAAAATTAAAATATGTAAATTAACTGTAAATTAATTAGATTTTCTAATTTTGAATATTGTATATTGCTTTTCAACATTGCTGAAAAAGGTTTATATGACTACGTATTTTTGCCTATGTATCCATTTGCGCTGTCGCTTGCGTAAAACCAGGCTGAACCCAAAATTTTATATTCTTTTAAAATAAATTAGATTGTTTGTTGAATTGTAACCAATATATATTTTGTGTTCACTACTGAAAGATAGGAAAGCATTAATATGTATTAATGGATTTTTTTAATTGATTTTCAGGCAATTTTCCATTGAAAGTTATCACTGTAACATCGCCACATGCGTTTCGGATTGAACAATTTATCAATCTTTTTGCTGATGTAAACTAAAGTTCGCAAAAGTTGTAATAGTTGTCTTTCTTCCTCGTACACTGTGCCAATTGCCAATACGTCGTGTTTAACTTCGTACATGGAACGATGAAATTTTCGGTCCGAAATCTACTTTGTGTATTACTTCTTTCATGGAGTTTCACAAAGTTTTGGGCTTTCATATTTACTAATGTAAGTATAATTTTCCATTTTGAATGAAAATATTATTATATATACATATATATATATAAAGAAGACTCTAAAAATCTTTCTAGTTAACATTGCGAACGTAACCGAAGTTTGTTTTTATGCTTCATAGAAAATTCTAAATGCGTTATTCCTTACTGATTTTCAAATTCATTTGAACATAAATTATGCTGCAGTAAGACATATATATAATTGTATTTATTTATAACCAGAGAGAAAAATAGGAAAAAGTGAAATGAAAATTCCACGCACCAAGGAAAAGAAAATCTAAACAAAAACAAACAAGTAAATAACTCACCTTTACAGTAGAACTTTTGAGTGGTTTAGCAGGGTCAGTAATATATTCTAGTGTGATGCCATAAAACTGTCCTGTAAAATAAATTTATTTCAAAATCAGTTTATTTTTCTCTTTATGCAGAATTAAATCAGAAAAAAAATGAAGATTTAAAATGTGCATGAATTGGAGAATTGTTTAATAAGACACAATCAAATGTATTTCACTTTAAATGTAACCAATAATTAATAAACAATTAAAAATCTCTTAAAAGGAGAGTTCAATTTTAATAGATATTAACCGAAAAAAGAATAGTTATAGGCCGTTAAATAAAGCAAACACACACTTCATAATACCTATCTTTAAGACTGCTAAGGAAAATGTACTAAACAGAATTGGTTTCATTTGTAAAAATATTAAAAACTGTACATAAAAAGTACTGCTCAAGAATTTGAATCTAACATCCTTATATTTTGCATTTCTAGAAATCACATCATTTAAAGATAATTACGCAAGAAGTTACAAAATTTACTGAACCCGAACGCGCACGATTAAATGTATTCGGTCTTATTTATGTATTTAATGTATTTAAGGGATGTTAATGTATTTAAGAGTATAAACTACATCAAAATTAAATGCATGAACTTAAGGAAGACAATTTCTGATCAAATGGCCATTTTTATTCTTCTCTGTGACAATTAGACGATTAAAATGTTTTTTCTTTTGTCCGGTTGTATTTTTACGTTAAAACAAGCCATTCTATTTCTTAAACAAAAAGTAAAAAAGAAAATATATGTTTGCATTTGATATTTAAAATTTTGGGTTCTGAGTATCTTGGAACTCGCAGATGATTTTTTTTCTTCCTTTTAACGAAAATTTAGTCTTGGTTCAAATTTTTATACCAATATAATTTCAAAAAGTTGAATAACGAACTTCAAATTCTTCTTCTTTTTTATTTTTTTATTAATTTTTATTTTTTTTTTATTATTTTTTACCTAGAATACGTCTTACATTTCGAAACTGGAGTGCTACGCATAATTCGTGAGTGCTAATCACAAGAAAAAAAAATAATGACATTAAACATTAATAACTATACATATATCTATGTATATATCGTAGAATAATTGCGAAATCTGGTTCTTCGCAAATAGCCTAGTCTGTTTGCAAAGAGCCGGGCTAATTGAAGAATCATCTTTCTTTCTCCAATCAGCCTGATGTTTTTCAGGCTTATTGCTAATTGAAAAATGACCGATTGTTTCACAATCAACCAGATTTTGACCAGCTGTTTTTCAAATTATCGTGTTGTACCCGACCCGAACCGGGAAATTTGTTTTGAAATTAACCCAAAACCCGACCCGAACCTGACAAAAATAATCCACCGAACCGTAACCTAACCCGATCCGAACAGGACAAAATAATTGCGTCAACACGCAACCCAACCCGAACCGAAGTCAACCGGGAACCAAACAATGTTCCATCGAACCGAAAACCGATACGAATAACAGGACAAAATAATTTCCGTCGACACGCGACCCAACCCAAACATGATATTTCTTCTTATCAGGTTTGGGTTGGAAGCTGAGCTTCTTTGAAGCAGCTTCCAGAAAAAGGCTTATCTACTTGTTTTGAAAAGTAGGTAGAAAGATGGGACAGTTGCATATTATCTGAGGAAGGGTATTTTTAAAAATAATGATGTATTTTTTGCTGAAAATATATTTCTAGATTTTTTATGATTTTACTCTCAGTTTTTATGAAAAGCCCTTTGTACTAATTAAATAGTTTGAGCAAAGACAGAACCAAAGTCTTTTAAAAATAAAAAGAAAGTTGAATGCAATTTGGAGCGTATTTACTAGAACTTCTTAGAAATTTTATTACATATATCCCCCCCCCCCTTTTTTTTTGAAAAAGAGAGTTGTAAACTGTTCCAGCACAGCTTACAAGGCTCGATCCTATTTGGTTGCAGTCTTCTTTGCCAATATATCAATATAAATTTTTCATCTTATTACATAATATATTTACATAACATGGCTAAATGACAACAATGGCAAAGTATTAAATGTAAATATCGTATTTAAATATAAGCAATAAAAATACTTGTAAATGTAATATAATGGAGAAAATATAGCAATCTAATAAAGAATATGATGGCCAGACTGAAAATAATAATTTGCATAAAAATGTATATGGATTCAATAGACGTTACTGCAATTCCAGTGTTAAAAAAAAATGTTAATGATAACACAAAATATATAGGTAATATGTATAACATACACGCACAAAAAACGTCTTTTACATTACATTTACCAAGTATGGACATTCTTAGGTCTACATTTAAAATCTAGCAAGAAACTAACAGAGTCTAATACACTTGCATGAAATATAATATATTGAAATGTGTAATTGAAATGATTTATTTTTATTTCCATTATATTATGAATACGATATAAGACAGAATTTGTTGGTACCATATTTATAGTGCACCTATCTTTCATGTATAATTTCTCTTTGGTAAATATTCATTATGGAAAAATAGTATAAACAATACGCAAATTATAAAAATTATAAATAATGTAATAACCGTTGAATAAAATTTATATCACATCATTGTAGATATAGGCTCTTCAAAAATGTAACTAAACAATTCGAAAAATTCAATTCATAATTAGAAAAATGTTTAAAATTGAGTATTTTTAAGTTATACTCAAAACTCTGAAACTTATAACTGGGTTAATTCCAAACTATTGTTATTATTTTTCTTCATGAAACAATTTAAATGTTTCAAAAGGGTGGAAAAATCTTAATCTAAAGCAGGGATGCCGAACCTTTTCACATCCGCGTGCCGAATTTTACTAAAAAATACTTTCGTTACATGATGTGCCATTAATCAAAAATATTTAGTGGGTCAGAAAACAATGAATAAAAATTACTTGATTTTTTTTACCTAGGATTAAAAAAATATGGGTAACATACATGTAGGTATTATACTGTGGTAATTATAGCAACAATTATATTTTAGAAAGTAACAAAATGCGATTTCTGTTGTTGCATTTTGACTATAATTGAGATCGTGTTCATACTTTTAATAGACTGCAATGTGAACTAACAAGCGGTTAATAAGGAGTCAACTAACAAGCGGTTTCAACTTGAGCTCTTATCATTATTTTCCGAAAATAATGACTCCCAGATATACGTAGAAAGAAAAAATGTTAAAATGGCAAGTCCTAGAATCTTTACAAGTCTAGGATTTCATTCGAAGTCGCCACAATTTTTTTTTCGATAATTTCTAAATCTTCTTTTAATTTGATACACTTTTGAGACCATATTTAACTCGATTGGAAATCAATAAGTTACATTTCAATTTCTTCATTTTTTTAGATTATAAAATCTTTAGACAAGCTGAGCTTGTCTAAAGAATTTTTATTTATTTAAAACCTCATTTTTTTAAAAATTTAAAACCTCATTCAACGACGTGCCGAAATTATTCTACTGCGCGCCATAGGTTCGTTGTCCCTGGTGTAGACGAATGGACTATTTCCAAATTTTGTTTAGCATGATAATTATTTTTATCTATATCATACCTTTACTTCAGAACATTTTTAAAGAATTGTATAAGGACCACACTCAGAAAAAGAAACTGATTACAATTACAAAACATATTTTTTGAGTACATTTTGTTGTTTTAGCAAAATTGGAGTTAAATTGGAGCATTTTACTTCAATTAACAAAACATTTTTGCTGACGATACAATTTTTTTTTTTTGAAATTGCAAAAAGAATTTTTTTTTGTTGATTCAAACAAAATTTTTATTGACCCATATTTAAACAAAAATTTTGTTTAAATATAGGTCAATGGAAATTTTGTTTGAATCAACAAAAAAATTTTTTGTTGAAAACCACTTTTTTTTGCAATTCTAAAAAAAAAAAAAAATTGTATCGTCAGCAAAAATGTTTTGTTAATTGAAGTAAAATGGTTCAATTTTACTCCAATTTTGCTAAAACAACCAAAATGTACTCAACAAAAATGTTTTGTAGTTTTAATCAATTCCTTTTTCTGAGTGCAGAAAAAGGTTGAGATAGCTTACAGGAATTAGGATACTGAAATTCTCCATTAACAACAAGGTCACGTGGTTAAAAATATTCAAATTGTTCCAATATTGTTATATATTGTTATATATTATTTCAAATTATTCATTAAAATTTAGCTTCATTAAAATGCTGATCGTGCCGTTTTCTATTTTTACGGAAGTACTCAATTGTATATTGCTTAGCGATTTTGTGTGTGCTTTATACATAGAAGGATAACAGTTTTCTTGGAGGGATGAATCATAAGGTACATCACCAAATAATAATTAGGCGGGATAAAATTGAGTCACGGAATGGGGTGTATTAATGTATTCTTCAACAACCTGTTCCAGGAAAATTTGTCCAGAGAACTTTATGGGATGATACATTAACTTTACACTTAAGTCTTGTTACTATAAATTGATTCACACGTTCAACTTTGCCATTCGCCAGGAGGTGATGGAAGAACGTTAAGATCTGTTTTAAATTATAATTTTTAGGGAATATCTTAAATCTGTATGCGTTAAAAGTAACATTTCCATCGCTAAGTAATTTTTGTGTACGTATGTGTAATGAAAATTTGTTTAAGACATTTTACATACAAGTTTCAGAAGTTCCACTTTTAGGGGCCCCAGACATATCTTGTAGCATGATCTGTGAATAGTGTGATAAGTGAAAGTATTTTTTAGTTGAGTTAGAATAATTAAAGCCACCAACAGTATCAACATAAAGACATTCAAAAGGTTGATCTGTGGCTGGCATAGCTTGTAGTAAGCGTAATTTTTGTTGTGTGGGGTTTTTATTTAGCTTATTAATGCTTTACAAACTTTTAAATACCTCGGGTTATGTGAAGCCAATATTAAACAAGGATTATAAGATTTAGCTTTCTCTGAACATTAGGAGCACCAAATTCTTCAAAAGGAGAAAAAAGTAATTTCTTTCTTAATGACATAGGAACTACTTTTTTGTGAAATCCTTTTCTTTTATATATTATAATATCATTTAACTTTTTATATTTCTTGTCACCTACGTTGCCTCTTTCTTGTTCAGTTTCTATTTCATCTAAGTCCAACAACATTATGAGGTTGCAAGTAATGAGAAATAGTATTTCGAGACAACATGTCAGACTCTACATTCATTGATCCTTTTTGGTATTTTACATCATAATCAAAGGTGCTTAATTTTAATGACCAGCTAAATAATCTGCCTCTTCAGTTTTTAACAGTTTTCAACCAAAATAAAGCTGCATGATCAGTATGAATAATAAATTTATGACCCTTGATTTAATAATAAAACTTATCTTGAGCATCGATTATAGCCAAACATTCCAATTCAGTCAACCACCACAATTTTTCTCATAACTTTGCTCTAGAATGATAAGGAACTGGATAAGGTGCTGGATGCATCAGGTTGTTTTAGAACTGCAACAACAGCAACTTGAGAAGCAACAACGAATATATGTGCATACAATTTATGATTAAACAGTTGTAAAATAGGCTTAGAAATTAAACAACTTTTTAAATGCTCAAAAGATTTTTGATAGTTTTTGGACCATTTCCATGGAATACTTTTCTTTAAAAAACGATTAAGAGGTTTTCAGATAGTTGCGAGCTTGTCAATAAGTTTATAATATACATTAATTGAGCCAAGAAATCTTTGAAGTTCTTTCTTCTTTGAGTATTCAATATTTACATCACCAGGCCTAATTTTCGTATCTTTTATTTCATAACACAAAAATTAATTTTGCTTAGTGCAAAAACACATTTATATAATTTGAAATTGATATTTTCTTGCTTACAAACTTCGAAGATCTCTCTGAAATGTTGCAAGTGATCTTGTACTCAGGAAGAATAAACCATATCATCAAATTTGATTTTATACTTATTGAATTCTTTATATAATTCTGTTGAATATAGCAGACCCTAATTTAATTCCAAATGGCAAATGTCACCTTTCGTAGAGACTAGAATTAGTTACAAGGGCTAATTTTTCAGAATCTTGTGGGTGAATAAAGATATGCCAATATCCCGAACATATGTCTACGATAGAAAATTTTTGGCTTCACTTAATTTTATCTAATATACTATGAATTCTGGGTAAAGGTTCAGCATCGTTTTAAATTAGGGCATTAATTTTTCTGTAACGAATGGAAATTATTTTATTTTCCTCATTCCGATTAAATGTTCAAGTGACGAAGAAATAATACAGACTAATACTCTCTTTAATTAAACCCGCTTGCAATAATTTTTCAACTTCAGAATTAATTTCTAATTCTTCTTTATGCGAAATGCTATAATGTCTCTGTAAAATCGGTAAGTCTGAAATCAAAAGAATTCTTTAAAGTTCAACATTAATTTTACCCACACCATACTTTTGCTGGGCAAAAATACCTTTATGTTTAAGAAGTAATTTTTTCAATTTCTCATTTGCACATGCAATCTAAAGATTTAAAACATCTTCAGATGCCTTAAGTATGTTTTCATCATCATTCTTTGCATAAGTATTTAAATTATTCTCATAATATTTTCCATTATTATCACTTCGTTCATATCTGGGAAAAACAATATAATTATTTTTACTACATCCATCTACATAGTTAAAAGGAAAAGAAAGTTTGTGTCTGTTAGTTTGGTAAATATTTCCTAAAGTCACATAATTCTGTTTTACCCTTACTTAGATTCTTACAGTCAATAGTAAACTCAAATTTACTACATTCGAGTAAACCTAAGAAAATATAGGGTAATGGGGAGGTTATGACATAAGATGTTACTTTTCGGTACATGTACAATATGTAAGGGAAAAGTACATGTTTAATTTATCTTGATTAACCCATGGGCTTGTTTGATAAACTAAGGTGGTAAATTTTGCAAGCGTAAGTAATGTTGTAGAACAAGCTAAAGGCGTATAACTGAGATAGAGGATTCAGTATCTATCACACATTTGAGAGGTTTTTTTTATACATTTGTTTTAGTCTTAGTAATTTTCAGGCATTCCAATTAGAGGTCTGCATGGGACAAAATTTCCAGGCCTGGGCCCGTCCCGACCCGGTATAAAAGCAAAAGAAAAAGCCCGGTTTTTTGGCCCGGCCCGGTATAAAAGCAAAAAGTTTGGCCCGAGCCCGGCCCGGACCGGTATAAAAACTACAGTTGGGCCCGACCCCGGCGCGACTGGATTTCTACAAAATATGCTAATATTTCTAAAGAATTATTATCCTACAATTAAAATTATTCAAAAAGCACATTTACTTATGAATATGATTCTTTTCCAGATTATATTCCAAATGCATGGATTACAAAATATCAACAATATTAATGACCACTTAGACAATAGCGTATATAAATACTGATTAAAAATATTGGCTTAGACAATTACATTCAAATGAAGATTCACTATAAGTAAAATCAGGCGAAAAAAAATCCGATATTGACAGGTTCCATTCTTAGCAGGTACATCGTCTGTTGTAAACGTATTATATTCATTTTGCACGAATCAAGGCATTTTGTTGTTCAAAACATGTTTCCGTCATAGACAGGTTCTATTTCACAGTTTTACTCTACTTTAATTTTTTTAAATTGAAAATGTAAGTATTATTCTTTAATTACAATTTTAATTGTATGTAGAATAATGGCCATTTAAAAATATATGCAGTTTTTGCCAAAATTGCTGTGCCGGGCCTCATTTTACTTATTTTTGTATTGAACAGTCTGGGCCAGGCCAATGACTTTCATACTGGCTGGGAGGAACCGAATGGACCGAAATTTCGGTCTATGAAAACCTCTAGGAAACATGAAGTACAGGCCGGGCTTGGCACGGAAAAAAGAAGTCTGGACCACCCGGACAGAACATGCAGAAAGAAGTAAGGCCCTGCCCAGCTTGGAAAGCGCGAAGACCAGGCCCATCACAGCCTGGAAAGTGTGAAAGCCAGGTTCAGCCCAGCCCGAGTCTAATGAATGCAAATTGGCCCGATCCCGGCTCGCGGGCTGTGCCGGGCTTGGGCTTCTGACCAGGCCCGTTCCTGTGCAGACCTCTAATTTGGATACAAACTTTTGTCTTTGTTATTTATTTTGAGGAGAGTTGAAACCTCCAAATTTGTTTTTTTACAGACCTCACGCAGGCTGGAGGCATTCTCCTTATATTTATCATTACTCGGAAGTGGTTAGAGAAAGGACAGTGTTGCTATGGTGTTTAATACCCCACATGGGCTCTTCTACCATTCTCTTTCATTTGGCAGATTATTTGACATTCACCATATATATATATATATATATATATATATATATATATATATATATATATATATATATGCAGGGTGTTTTAAATTATTGTATACACAGCTGCACTCTCCGGTCCGAATATCCTCAGTGAGAGCATGGACTAATCTTGGAATGCAAATTTTCCAGTGTAGGTGCTTTAAAATGCGATGGACACTTGACTTTGAAAGTCCTACATTGAGAGCGGTTTTCGAACAGATATCCTTTAATTTTCGTCATATGTTTCAACCAGGATATCTATTAGGGTTTCCACGCGGTTTGCTGATGACTGCAGTCTTCCCAAAAATTGCTTGCGAACATTTTGAACCTTATCTGCCTGAAACTTATTTATAATACTAGCGATTGTAATTTGTGCAAAGGCATCTATTTGAAACTCTTCACTGTCTCTTCACTTCAGCGAAGTATTCAAACATCCAGTAACATTTTTACTGTAAATTTATTTTGTTCCAACTTAGCCTGGTTTCAGTCCTTATTTCAAGTTAGTTAAATCAGAAAGGAATAGAAGAACATACCAGTTATTAGAATAAATTGCTCATACATTTTTTTTACACACCAAGCTATAAATGTGCGAAAATAGCTCGGAGGGAATTTCAATAAACACTAGATTAAATTGAAATGAGCGACAAAATGACTTCCCAGACATCCCGATTTGACTAATTTTGATTTTTTGTTTATAGGATTGGCTTCAAACACTGATCTGTAAAACTCGTCCACTATGCAGTTAACGTTAAAGAAAAGAACCAAGAATGTAAGTGGCGAATAACTCAAATATATTTACAAAAGCACTTTTAGTAGATCTCGGTAATCTTGGACTAGTATTGATCTAGCATTTTTTGGAGAACTCAGTATTCTTGGAGTAGTATTAAACTAGCACTTTTAGAAGAGCTCAGTATTCTTGGAGTAGTATTAAACTAGCACTTTTAGAAGAGCTCAGTATTCTTGGAGTAGTATTGAACTAAGTATTGGAAGGCATTTTAACAATATTTGTCAATTTATTTCTTTGAATCGTGTTTCTAGAATTTTAATCTACATTTTTCTCATTACATGATCTCTGTCTGTGTCATGATTCATTTAGAAGTATATTTGAGGTGAAATTTTCTCATATTTGTTAACATGTTTTTGATATGAGGAATGCCATTTGTACATGCTCTCTATTTTCACATGTGAAATGGTAGGAAAAAGTGGTGTAAGTCAGCTTTATTATATCATTATAATTCAGTTAAATTTAGTATACAGCTATGCAGTTTTTGAAATGATCTTAAAGCATAAATATGAATATTTTCTAACAGAATAATTTTGTCTAAAAGGAGTTCTATAAATTTTTTTAAAAGTGTAACTTAAAAAAATAATGCAGAATTATTTTATTTACATAATCTTATTTTCGTCCTTATTTTGAACACTCTTGCCGCTAACATTCCTTATTTTTCTTCATCAGGTAAAAAATTAAAGTATGTTTTAATGTTTTTCGGCTACCCAGAATATATGAGTTGTATCTGTTAAATACGTTATTTTCTCTTTTAATATAAAAAATATAAATTTCTTTAAAATCACATGTTTCTCATTTTATTCTTCTACTAAGCTGCTGATCTAATTTTTCGTTATAACAGTTATTTAACTATCTTGATAAAAGTTATTATTATTCTGATGTAATAAAACAAAGTATGAGTACGACAACAAAATACGAATTTGATCATATATATATATATATATATATATATATATATATAAACTTAATAAATAAACTACTGGTTCTTGAATGTTAAGATAACAGCAATAAAATATTTCTTTTTTATTTACCAACCAATAAATATAAATAATAATTACATCATAACAAATGTATTAATTTTGTGCTATACTCCTGCTCAATGCAAAGACAATCATTTAAATACCTAGTGAAGTCGAGAAAGTGTTCTAAAAACACTGAAGCGTAAAAGCCGCAACAGAATAACCTTGCTCATATAAAAGAAAATGATATAGATTCCGTAATGCCTGAAGCTATTTGGAGTGAGATTTATTATTACGTTGTTTTGTATACGTTGACATCCGATTTTAAAATCAGAGTTCAGTAGTGAAAAAAATGTATTCTGATTTAATAATTCACTTCCCTTTCCTTGTGTGCTATTTGCAAATCATTCTTAAAATATTACACTTACGTTTATTTATTTATAGTTTACATTGTTTTTCTGTTTATAGAATTTTTTTTTATAACAGACATGGGAATATTGTATAAAATTATAAAGATTGAAAATACATAGATTATTAATAGTTTTATAATAGTATAAGCATATTCACTGGGAAACTAAATTAAGATAGCGTACATATTTTTTAAAGTTCATTACGAAAAATGAATCTGAACGATAGTTGTAACTTCAGTTTTAACTAATGCAAGAAAAAAATGTTTTAGTTTTAATTCGTAGAAAGTTGTTTATAATTTACCCCAAATACACATTGGAATTGCTTGAGGATACATACAGTGTTACATGTTGTTTATTTTGTCATCTACATATTAAAATATAACCTAACTTTTTAAAATTCAATACCAACATCATAATGTTATTGCATATTTAAGTTCCACGCATAAAATGTGGAAACACAAATTAGCATCCGCTTCAGTCATAAGTTATTGAGATATAAATTACCGAGAAATGAACCAATCAACCGTCAGTTATTTAGGAATAACTCGAATGATAATTTATGCGTTTCGTATTCTTTTCTGTTATGTGATACTTTGTAAAAACCCAAACATAACGCTCATGCATATTTTGTCTTACTGTTTTCTTGTAATATTAATTATTTAAGAACATGATTATTGAGAAATCATCATGCAAAAACATACATTTTTCCATTATCATTATAATCTCCTTAGTCGACCGCCCCCTCCCCCCCCCCAATATATATATATAAATTTCCTTTCACTTCTGACCATTAGTTGCCATGTTTATCAGTTGATTTGCAAAATAAGCAACTTTAAGGAGCCATACTTAAAATTAAAATTGAAAATATCTTTTCTACTATTTCATGTCCGCCAAATAAACCAAGAAAACGTTATAGTTAGGGATTTCCTGATTAGTATTGTTAATTTCGCTAACAAATTATCCTTACATCATTATTTTAACTCCTTCAATATCACCCAATTTTCAAAATGCATTTCTTAATATTGAAACAGTCCCGAACACACTGTAACTCATATTTTGCATATTTTTGAAAAAATAACAATGTCAATGTGTATTTGGAATAAATGCGGCAGTACAAATCGAATGAAATATAATTTATTATATGGATTCGTATAGAGATTTTTAAAGTTCGTATACAAATTTAATATGTATCCTCAAGACCACTCAAGAAAGTTTTTTCACCATAACAAGTAACTTAAACAAGGGAAAAAATCCTAAACAAGGACCTTTGGCGCATACTGCTTTTAGAATTAGAGTTAGGATTATTATCCGGGGATTTTTTTTTAAATACTGTGTATTTGAATTGTAAATTATTATTATAATTTTTTTTATAAATACTAGACATAATTTTTTTTTGGATTGCATGGCGTGTAAGCATGCATCTTATGTTAAACCATAAACTGTGTGTTTTAGCAAAGAAAAGATAAAAGTGGTCCTTTGTGTAATCTACAAGGTTTAAGTTTAGCCTACCGATTTTTAACAAGGCAGGCATTACTAAGGTGGAATGAGCTTGCATAAAATGTAGATTATAAACTGAGTTCAAAAGTCGCCAGCAGATTTAAAAGAGAGAAAACACAAGTCAAGTCAGGGCAAGGCCGCTCAAATGTAATTCACAAGACCGTTTCTCGTATTAATTGCATGACACATGAGACAGGTAACGGCTCATAGATCTCATTGAAACTTGCAGCAGGTTCTAATTCAAAGGAATTTAACGAAGCTCTTCCCAAAGAATAAAGGAAAAGGAGTAGTAAATATTCCCTTTTACTATATGTCACAAGAAAAATCACTTTCAGAAGCAAAACATATGCTCTCGCATGCATGCACATGCATTGTTGCAGATGGACATATTGAGCATACTTAAATTGATTTTCTAGTTGAAATAAATTGCGCTTTGCTTATATATGTTAATTTTATTAGAAAATGTGCACCTGATTTATAATACCACATTTCTGCACACGATTAATGAGCCGGTGATTGGATATAGAAAAATGCACATTTTCGGGATAAGAATTAAATTATTTTTACATATAAAACATCATTTCATACTAAATAGAGAACGTTCAACACTGTCGTAATTACTTTTTTTTTTTTTTTTTTTTGCTATGTATCATAGTTTAGAGATAGGTTTAATAACTTCCAAATTTCGCAACTAGGGGCGCTGCAGTCATTGTAATATGATAGTGCATAGTCGATTTACTATAGGTAGATATTTGTTCCACAAATCTACGTTTACCCGTTCGGAAGTTAATTGAGTGTATCCGAACTTTTACTCTGCATCATATATAGTGCGGCGTTTTAACATACTGGGATGACGTACGACGCTGGAAACCTTAGTAGAGGCTATGTGATCAAAAGGATCTCTAAGTAACAGGCTATCGAATGTGTTACCAGGATTTTCTGACAATCTCACACTCTGTTTTATTTAAAGCAATAACTGGGGGATACATATTGCTTATTCATTATAGTCAACGTTTTTATGGTAAACGAGTGTATTTCCTGGAGGTTTTGGACAACTAACACATGGGCTGATAAGTTCCCGGTCTGGCACACAGATGGCGTTCCAATCGCCGAACCGATGCTTTGTTTTAGAAAATACTAACATTTAAAAGGTAGCAGAAAAAAATGTCAAGACGATTCGCCGTGTGGATAAAACGTTAGAGTGGTTTTAGTTGAACAACTTTGTTGATAAACAAAAAAATGGATAAACAAGAATTTCAAGAATTATTATTTGATGGGAAAAACCACCGTTCAAACAAAACACTGCACCAGGTAAATCAACCATTATTGACTGGTTTTCTGAATTTAAACGTGGTCGTACAGACACCAGTGATGCACCACGCAAAAGAGGTGGTTACTCCGGAAAACATAAAAAAAAAGTCCAAAAAATCGTTTTGGGGAACCGCAAAGTGAAGTTGCACGATATAGCTGAGACTCTGAAGATATCCAAGCAACGTGTAGGTTTTATTTTGAATGAACATTTGTCTATGAAAAAGCTGTTGTCAAAGTGGCTGCCGCGCGTGTTGACTTTTGACAAAAAACAACAACGAGTCGATGATTCTGAGCACTGTTTGAAGCTTTTTCGTTATAAAATTATGTTATTTATTATTAAATTATTATTATTATTTATTTATTAAATTATTATTATTATTTATTTATTAAATTATTATTATTATTTATTTATTAAATTATTATTATTATTTATTTATTAAATTATTATTATTATTTATTTATTAAATTATTATTATTATTTATTTATTAAATTATTATTATTATTTATTTATTAAATTATTATTATTAAATTATTATTATTATTATTAAATTATTATTATTTATTATTAAAGTTATGTTATTTATTAAAGTTATAAAGTTATAAAGTCATAAAGTTATAAAGTTTTGTTAAAAAGTTGTGTTTTCTTTATTAGACCGGAAACTTATCAGCCCATGTGTTAGGTATCTGGATACTTAGTCTTAAATCCTTTGTTTGAGTGGCACCTCTGAGAGGCTCATTAGAGAACGTCAACCTCCTCTTGGGAACCGTCATAGATAAATATCGGTCATGTTGATGAATAGCACTTAGTCAGTCCTAGCATTTTTCTTAATTTAAATTATTCAACAGTATACATTTTTCTCTATTGTTGTTTATTTCTTTGCCAAATTAAAAATCTGAATGGAGTTCATATAAGTGGGAAAATTGTTAGTTTCGGTTATTTAAATTTAATTTCATGATGTGTTTCCGGTAATTTTCTTACTATCCTATTTTTGTATTTGCTGACTTAATTTCGGAGCTTAACTTTTAAAGACTTGTGCAGATGCGAATTATAGTCCACTTGAATTTATCTCAAAATATTATACAACTCTTTTTTTTATTATTATTATCTTCTCAACGATGTTCTTTTCTGACGTATATTTCAAATCTTTGACAACAACTCAAATTCAACACAGGGTTAAAGATAAAATTCATATGATAGTAATAAAATGTTCTCAAATTTATAAATTATCTCAAATTCTCAAGATTTCCTCTAATTTATATATTTTTCATTGCTTTATTATTTGACAGTAAAATAATCTATGAACGTAAAACGTCTAAAAATGGAGTTTTTAAAACAGACACAGTATGAATATTGGATTAGAAAACAATTTGTTAAATAATACTTTTGTTTCAAATCTACTTCACTTTTTTTTTATTATTATTAAAACTCAAATTTTAAAAGAAATCGTGTTAATAACAATTTTTTATTCATAAAATCACAATAATGACGGTAATAGAAACTATGGCTTTTTGCAATAGTTTTGGCTATTTGAACGAAATTGGACGAAATTACTTTAGATAAATAAAGTTTGACATAATGTTGTAAAATCAGCATTTCTCATAAAAATTAATTAAATGTCTTTATGGCTGGTAGAGATGGGAGATTCAAGGAAGTATCGACTGTAAAATAAAGGCTGTTTTTACCGTTGCGTTTGTTACAGTTGTTAAAGGCGTATGAGACATTTAAACATTTCCCCAGATATATGGATTTTAGTTTTACAAAAGGACAGTTTCAAAGTAAATTCGTATTTTTTCTGCATTCCTTTTTTTTTTTAATGAGCAACATTCTAACACTGGACTAAGAAATAACTCTAAAAGTCATTGAATGCCGCAGTGTGACGAATGGTAAAAATTTGAATGCATGAATGCAACAGCAGTCAATCAGTATATTTTAAAAATAATAATGAAACATTAATGTGCAGTGTTTGTTCATTGAAATAATTCGAATTTTTACTACTTTTTCGAAAAAATATTTTTTTTTTATTGTAGGCAGGCAAAAAGTACGAAGCAAAATATTAGTAATAAACAATTTTAAAATGTGAATAATTACAAGCGGATTTTTATTTAGTTTATATTTAATAATAATTAAAATAAAACTTCCTAAATGCGTTTATTATGTATAACTGGTAAAAATTTCATAACAATATTCCAGATATATTGAGGAAATATGCATAAAAAATACAACTTGCTAATTTTATGTAGATAAGCCCTTGGAATAGGGGTCTTCAACACGTGTCCCGCGGGCCATCAGTCTCTTAGAATAGAAAAATTTGCCTTATTTAATAACAGAAAATTTGCGATTAAATAAGGCGAATATTACCTTTCGGAATTTGTGGTGGCAAACGACTTTCAGGCAAAAAGATTGAAGACCCCTTTCTTATAATAAACAGTACAATTTAAACAAAAAAGCAAAATACTGACAGTAAAATACATTTAAATTAAAACTTAAATAATATTTCTGACTTTACAAGGTAAGTGGAACCATGTTTATTAAAGGAATGCCACGATATCGAATTGTTATTGTCATAAAAAACAGTTCACATTTTTCTTTGTATTCTATTCTCGTTTGGATACGCCATTAAAAATGATCGATGTTGTTCAGTTTTTTATTCTTTTCTAGACAACTCAGTGGGCATTTTTAATTATTCATATCTTCTTTATTTTACTATTTTATGAATTTTGTCTTGCAGGAATTTCAATTCTGTAGAAAGTTACCACTTACCTTGTCATAGGTATACCGAAAAGAGACCAGATATATGTCACTTAATTTTTAAATATATATATAAAGTTATTACTTGCAAGTAACAGACACTTAAATTTATACTTAACTTACCTTTATTGATGTAAGTAATTCTGTCATCTTCCCTGCGTTGGCTGGTAGAGATGGGAGATTCAAGGAAGTATCGAAACCCTACGTCCGAGTGTCTAAAAAAGGAAACCTCAATCACTGACAGTTCAACTCCTTTAAGATGGCACTTAAGATATTAATCAAGCTTAACATTTTTCCAGAGATATTAATTGAAACAGGTTCTTTCAGAACATTGAGCCACTTTTAAATAATGGATTGGACATTCTCACTTATTTGGGACGGTGCTGAAAGGACTTGGCGCATTATTTTGTTCTTACGATCTAAGAATTAAAGATTTCTTTAAATTACGATAAACGATAATGCTGATTTTGGGTTATAATCAACTAATCAGGACAGCAACAGACCGTTAGATGACATGCGCAAAATATTTTAAAATGTAATTATTTAAAACTTTGTGTGTTATTTTTTTTCTTCAGTGCCACTTCATTTGGAATGTGCTGTGGAGATGTTGAACGTCTCCGTTGATGATTTTAAATATTATTATTTGAATGATGTCTGTATCTACTACTTAATAGCGCTTCATGGGAAAAAAATATGCTCAAACTTAAAATATTCATTCTATATTTCATATTTTTACAAAATCTATTTTTACAAACATTTTCATATACGCATGTATATTTTGGAATGCACTACACTAATTTCCTATACAAAAAATACTATTTATTAAGTATGGCATCATAATTATATAGCTACTAACCAAATTTCAAATTTCTCCATGTTCATTCGGAATTATTTGAAATAAGTTATTCCTTTAAAATAAATTCATATTTTTAAAATGTATAATTATTTGTATTCGTTTTAATGTACGCCAGTTATTATTGCAATTTTGGAAATATTTTTCCTAAATAGAGCTTTTCATAATTTCATAATTCACTTTTCATAATTTTTGTGCCACACATTTGAGGGTTTATATCTAAATCATTATTTATGTTTTTAGAAAGAATGTATAATTTATTTAAAAATAAGATTTTCAATATTCTCTAAAAATCTGAAGTTTCAGAGAAATAATAATTAACATGGAATGTTTTGAATCACTTGTTCAAAAAAAAAAAAAAAAAAAAAAAAAAAACCAGAAAAACTAACTTAAAGTTTAATTAAATATTATTAGTTTCATTTTGTTTGAATTAAATCTGATAGATTGCTAAGGGAAAGTTTCAGTCAAACAGTGACTTCCAATGGTATTTTTATTTTTACATATTTTCTCGATATTCCTCATTTTTAAGGATTTTGATTCCTTAAATACTGAAGAGAAAAAGAATAATTTTATCTACATATTTTTAATTATACATTAGTTTCAGAAAAGCAAAGACTCCTTACTTTTCACAGGGTATTATTTGTTTATTTTATGCATGCAGAAAATTATACTTAAAAAATGTGAGAGATGTACCAAGAAAAAAACAATTTATGTACCTTTCTGAATTAGTAAATATGAATTGTTAGTCTAGAATTGTGTTGTTGATTTATCATCCACAAACAAGGAATTCATAACGAGCGACAAAATTAGTTTAAAATTGTCCAAAATAAGAATTTAACGATTACCCTCTTTTTTCTTAGCAAAAATGCATAAAATATGTAGTAAATAAAAAATCATTAAATATGTAAACATCCAGTGCATTATTAAAATTGGATGTTAAATTTTTATCAAAAACAAGAACATATCACGTGCCAAGCATACATTGTGACACTCTTTCCAATATTATGAATATATACATTAAGTTATGTACCATTTGCTAACTTCTAATAAAAACTAAACTGCAAAGCTTTGATAAAATCTCCTAAAATATTGAAATTTCGTCGCGTTCTGACCATTTTTAAGCAAGTTAAATCCGGGATTTCATAAAGAATGTTCAATAAGAATTTTAAACTTTTGCTGATATTGAAAAAATAAGATGTCTTTAAAACGCCTTTCAAACAATAACAGCGTATAAAAAATAATGGGTTATTTTCTTGTTGTTGTTCGGTGTAATGCTGATCATATAACTTTTATATATTTGTTTTAGTACCTCATCTTCAATTAACCATCTTGATTCTTAATATATTGAACATCTGAAACAAAAACTGAGTACCTCCGGAAATCAGCTGTTTCTTTCTTTTTAACATTTTCTGACAGAGTTGAAAAATGTTTATGAATCCGGTTTGTCTGTCTGTCTGCCGTCTGACCGTGCTCTAACTCGCGTAAATATAGTCGGATTGTCGTGCAACTGAATATATGTTAATAAAGCTTACTATGACATGTCCAATATTGAAAATGAAGTATGTAGAGCTCACATGTCATTTACAGGGACACTCAAAAGAAATCGTTACATTACGGTCTATGCGAGAAAATCGTTCACAGTGTATTTTAAGGACGTTACACTATTTCAAACATATTGAAATTGATATATATCACTGAGGTGACTACAAGAGACTTATTGTAGAATAAGGTGTGCATAGCATTCATCGTTCATTTACAGGGATACACAAAAGAATTCGGTTACAGTATTGTCTAAGAACAAGAATTGCTGGAAGTACGTTTTAAGTTGTGGTACGCGTTTTTAAATTAAACTAATTTTTTGCCTGTTTCATGGTGTGCATAAATTCCATAGATAATATACAGGGCAGAACAAAATATCTCGAGTGCAATATACAGAGCTGCACAAAAGAATTCAGATATTTTCTGCCTATTGATGGTAATTCCTGTAATTGTGTTTTCAAATTGTTTACTTAGACATCATCTTTCACCTTATTAAACGGTGACGTTCAGTTAAAGTAATCTGTAAATGTTGGAAAGTATTTCATAATATATGCTTGACGCATGATTTTTCGTTGTTGTTTAATTCTGATTACAAAATCAGTGAAATTTATGTTTTCTAATAACTATATAAGTTAGATTCGCAAATACGGGATATCCGATGTGATCGGCGATCCAAACAATTAAAAGAAAAGAAAAATGCAATAAAACTATATACATATACAAATTAGGTTTCATTGTATTACTGGATGAATTTAGATAAGAATTTTATTTTTTATAGAATCTAATTCTGATGATTTTTTTAAAAATATCTCATTTTTAGTAGATATAGAAATGTTTAAAGTGTGGTGTAATATATCTGAAATAATAATCTATATATTATTATAATTCCTGTTTATTTACTTTAAAAGAAAATGAACTGCGAAATTACTTTTTTAACTGCTTTGAAAGCACTTGTCATTATTCCAGATAACATTATGTGATAAATTATTTGATCCCAACCAGGGCAAGAATAATTTCCAATTCACAATACTAAATGATTGCTATCACGGACGTATTCGAACTTTTCCGCATTTTTTAAAATCTTTATTTCTAAAAGCTTATCTCTCATGTTGTACAATGAACTCATCATGACTTCGAAGTAATTACAGCGTTCATTTTGAAACTGTAAATAATTTGTTTGTTGTTCGAAAGAAAAAAAAATGGTTCATAGAAACTATACGCTTTTTAATCAAAGCAAATCCTTTCAGATCTTCCGATTTAATGTTTGATTAGGCAAGAGAAATACGGGATTTTTCTTTTTTTTTAAATACATTCGACAACCGATGCTAGTCAATTACTTCTTCTTTATTATATAAAGTTAGTTGTCGGATGTAACATTTTACGCCCGAATTTTCAAATGAGATTTCAAATATAAAACAAAATAAATTATACTTCATGTATGCTCCTTGTTCCAATATTAATACTAATAATAATTTATTATTTAGTTTTAGTTTTAAACGATTCTTAGATGGAAATGCACATTACGTAACTTGTTAAAATAGTTTTTTCAAACTATTTCGTTTAAATTACTAAATTTCAAACATAAAGACAGGTTTAATAGTGTCAATAATTTTTTGAAAATTATAGAATAAAATATTTATGATCTTGCTCCCAATATCTTTTCTTGTTTAAAATTTTCATAATTTAATTTGTTTCATGTGAATGCCATCAATATAGACAGGGTGATTCATAAAAATATTTGACAAACTTTAAGGGGTGCTAGCGCACACCAGAATAAACAATTTTTCTATAGGAAACCAAGGTCTCAATCCATTTTTCAATTAAAAAATAAAGGCAGTCTCACTCCAGTCCAAACATAACTATATTTCACAATTTCAATTAAAATAAAGATATTTGAAATCAGTTTTCAACAGATTTATCTTGCATCGTATAAAATACAATGCTATACGGAAAAGTGATGGGAGTGTACACAATTTTGATAAGTGAAACCGTATTAACACTCAATTACACTCGGATATATAGAGCGTATAGTTCAGAGTTATTTGGATAAGCATGGTAACCACTTTTGCCATTTCTTGTGATATTCTTACATTTCACCCAAAGAAAGATCAGTCTATTTATAATTTTGTTGAAATATCTTCATTATTGCTAAAAATAGGAACAAAATCTTAGCTCAAATTCGAGAGAGACACCCTGCATTTTTTTACTAAATAAATGGATTGTGAGTCTAGCTTCCTATAAAAAAATTGTTTGTTGTAATGTGTACTACTTCCTCTTAAAGTTTGTATAATCTTTTTTGAATCAGCCTGCATATAATTAAATGTTAAATTAAATTAAATTAAATTAAAAATGTAACTTTAGAAATAAAAATTACATAAGCAGAATTTTTAAACTAATAAAAATAGAAACTTAAACATTTCTAAACGGACTCCAAGTTTTTCGAAGAATTTTCAGTTACATTACAATGTTGCCCTTAAGTTTGAATTTAAAAATTGCTTCCGTGTTATCACTGTACTAATCACAAGAAACTTCTGACAATTTATAAATCTGGAAGCTGGGCACGAAGATTTTAAATAATAATTTTGAATTAAACTGTGCAACAAAAATCGATTAAGTTTACGCTACTGAGTTGGGTTGGGTTGATTATTGACGGCCAATTATCTACACTTGGGATATAGGTCCGGGAGAGTGCCCTTCGTGGGGGTCTTTCTAAGGGAACCTAACCCGTATTTACGCATGGATAAATCCACGGCTCGAAAAAAACCACGAAAACTCCGAACGATTAGGCCAAAGGGCGCGATTGGGATCGAACCCAGCACCTCCCGTCTACCAGCTTCGTGAGCACAACCTTTCAGCCACTGGTGGGGCGTTTACGCTTCTGAGATAAAAATATTTAATCTTAGTGAATTCGGTGAGCATAGATCGAATACTTTGTGCGAATTTTAATGCATAATGAAAAAAAATCTTGTGTGGATAAATATACTAAAAATATCAACGTTTGACACACAATAACATCGTGTAATAAACAGACGCACGTTTCATGAGTATATCACTATTATTAAGAAATGTAACACTCCATTAGATTTAGACTTCTTTGAGGCAGTTTATATTCATAAATTTGGTAACTCCCTGGTTAATGATTTTTCAAGTGTACCGTACATCTCACCTTTCTGGGTTGAGTTACTTTGTCATAGTGAATCCTCTACAACCAACCAACCGACTTAATCAGATTGGAGGAGTTTCTCGGTGTGTTGTTGTTTTTCATTTGGGTTTTTAGATTCATTTTCATGTCTTTGGGGGGATACAATAGGGTTTAGTTTATTTACACTGAGGAAATGAGTCCAGGATACTCATGAAACGTGCGTCTGTTTATTACACGATGTTATTGTGTGTCAAACGTTGATATTTTTAGTATATTTAATGCATAAACCAAAACCAATTACAACGTTATAACGCACAAATATGAAAAATGGCACAAGAAAACGCATACGGCCGTTCATACATCGGTGAGCTTAATATGAACATGACCATAAAAATGCTAAATTTGCTACTTTTTTTGTAATATATAGCTACATGTACGACTTAATACTTCTGCCTTTCTGTATCTTACATATATTGAGTGTGTTACATTATACTTCTTTGTTCATAAATTCAATCAGAAACAAAAAATGTAAATTAATTTATCATAAAAAATAACTGCAATCATCATGTAAGTATAATTATACAATGCAATACATTATTTTAGATTTCTATTAAATTTATCTTTGATATGTGTACACTGTACAGCCTCGTTAAAAAAAAAGGAGAGATAGAGAGAAAAAACATCTCATATTTTTTAATCAAAAAATTGTCGCACTGAAAAACGAAAACGTCCATTCTATTGACAATTATGCCTTCTTTTAGTGTATGTTAAAAAAACACTTAGGGTACCATTTCCATACTGGTTGGTTGGTTGTAATGGCACAAAGTCCCATTGGGGACAAGCTGCGCCAAAGTAAAAGTTAAGAAAAAATAAAAAATCCACAACAAACACCAAAAAGGAAACAAAGCTTAAAGAGAGAAATATCTGGATGGGGTCACCCATCCAGATATCATTTCGATACTGAAATTGTAATAAACTTTAAAATTTTTCAGTATTAAGACCCAATTTTGACATCATATTTGGATTCGTCAGTAAATTTCACCTTCGGATACCAAACGGAAAATCATTCGGTGAAGTAGTTTAGGAATTTTGCAGACGTAACGTTTGGAACTCTTAATGTTATATATATATTTATATACATGTATATTCAATATAGTTTCAAAACAAACAACAATCCCGGTAGCTTTTTAAGCATAACTCAAAACTACTTGACGGAATGAGCTGTAATTTAGGATTCGCATATTTAAAAGCTTCTAAAAATCCAGTTCTGTTTTTAAAAAATTATAAGCTTACAATTCATTTTTTTTTCGAATATTAATTTCAAATAATATATATTTTGAAAAAATATATATATCTTTGCACATATGTATTTTGAAAACAAATCGATGCATGTTTTTCATGTTTTTTTCTCCTTGTTCAGTAAGTTAATTTCATACAGAAGTGCACACTTTCACTTCAGAAGCAATTTCATTGTTGCACAGTGTTACATTCGAAAATCCTCCTTAATATCAGAACTTGAATGAAAGCGTATGGTTTCTTACCAAATGACAGTAATACTCGAGCTTGATTATAGAAATATCTATGATATAAAGAATAAAATTAATTGCAAAGAAATGTAATTCCTACAGACCATAAAAAAGGATTTAATTTAGCTTACAAGCGATGATTTGCGAAAATTTATATTATCGGGTTTTTAAGTTATGCAGCTATATTTTCGGAAATTTATCTGCAAAAATTGGTTTAATGATTAAATAATAAGATGTATTGGAAATTTTTTTTTATAAAACTTATAATTAATATATTAAAAATAATTAATATATTATAAATTTTAAACTGATAATCAGATGATCTCTAAAATCGCATTTTTATATATCACCGAAGTTAATTATTTATAAATATCGAACTAAATTAAGGAGAATTAAGGGGATCTTTTCGTGTTTAACTAAAAATGTGACAGTTTTAACAGAAATGCAGCTCATATGTAGGGTTTGCAAGAAATAAGTTATTAATAATGCCCACTTCAAAGAGCTCTGAAGCATGCTCCACTGCTCCAATTGAGACGACATCAAAGTTACAGATAATTCAAATGATGGGCATGTCATTTATTAAATAAAAAGTTTCAGCACAAATATTTTTCAAAAGATGGTACTGTAAAACTCAAATAAATGTTCAATCAGCTTATACATTTTAATATCCTATGTGCCTTCAGATAAACGTTTAATATGCTACAATAAATGCTCCATATGTCCTTCTTTGTCAACAATGTGCTGTAACCGCAAACCCCATTTTCGACCGCTGGTGAAGAAAGTCTGGCCGAATAGCTCAAACATAACGACAAATGTTTATTTCATATCTGGCATAGATATTACGAAAGTATGATTTTGCTATTATAGCACATTGTTGACAATGCAGGGGCATATTGAGCATTTATGTGATGGCATATTGGGGATTAAAATGAATATGTCTATTGTACACTTACGTGAGTGCTACAGCGCCACCTTTCAGTAAATTTTCGTACTAAATATTTTATTTAATAAATTACAAGCACATCATTTGTATTATCTGTAGCTTTAATTCCATCTCATCTGGAACAGTAAAACGCTGTCAAGACGCTTTGAAATAGGTAACTTATTTCTTGCTAGCCCTGTACTTATGTTTTAAATGCAAACTATTTTATGAAAATGAGAAAAAATAAATCCTTATAATGTAAATTATGGTTTCCATGTTTATTAGACGTATTCAAGGGTATTAGTCTCTAATCGCTCATTATAATAAATAAAATATTAAACCAAAATAAACAATAAAATATTATATCAAAATTATAAATAAAATATCAAGGGTTATATTTAAAATATAATAATACATCGCACAGTGGTTTAATTTCAATATTTAGTTTGCAAAAATAAAATTTTCGAATCCCTTTTATTCTATTTAGTATTTGTGTTTTTTAAAGAATCATAATATACACACTTTTTCTCAAAATAATAATGTATAACAAACTTTGCTTAATATTATCAGACGT
Organism: Maratus michaelseni; assembly: GCA_963931845.1. Taxonomy (NCBI): domain Eukaryota; kingdom Metazoa; phylum Arthropoda; class Arachnida; order Araneae; family Salticidae; genus Maratus; species Maratus michaelseni. Next base: position 377,687,219 of record OZ007586.1, read on the forward strand.
GTCATTTAATTAGGTATTTGCTGTTGTTAATTGTGTTGCTTTCACCACAATTAATATTTAAAACTGTTCTTTTCTGGTGAAATGTTTATTTAAAAAGAATTTTTTATTATTATATTGGAAAGTAATTTTTTATAGCGTCGTTCTGCTGAATGTCTTTGGAAATGTAAATTTGTTTGTTTATACTGACGTAAAAAAATTGCACCTATTTCCATATATTGATATTATTGTGTGTCATTCTTTAGAGTACAAGGAGTTCAATTTCAAAATTTTGAAAGGCATGGTATTGCTATCTGAAGAAAAGTGAATTAATTTGAAGAATATACAAACTAAACCTTGTATAATTTCTTAAAGCGTGACTGAATCAAAATCAAATAAAGTATACAATATTTGTTTATTTCGATTAACGAATATCTTTTCCGTTACTCTATATTGTCGTCAGCTACATCTCAAAATGATCGAAAATAAGTTTTACGTACAAAAAAAGAAAGAAACAGCAAGTAACTTTTTCGCGCTACAAATGCAATCCGGACCACAGTGCATCACCTGACTTAAGCAGAAAAAAAATTGTTGATGAATATTTAAATTCAGAATGAATTTTACGTTATTACTTATCATTAGTATAAATACTTATCTGTTACATATATCATTTTCAGCCCAAAGAAAAAGATTCTATTGACTTTTGTGCTAGAAACTGATACATTTTTTTTTATTGCCGTTTAAAATATAAACAAACCAATTGTAATACAATGAAAGTAATTCTATGATAACTTTCTCTTCAAGTTGAATGGAAAAGGATCAAATCTCTTAAGTATTTTGACTCCGAGGTTAATGTACCACAGACTAAATAAGCTGGATGAAAGTAATTCAAACTCATAAAAGGCATATTACGTTACCTGTCGTACTTAATTTTCATGCATACAGCATTTTAGCGTTTTAAAAGTATGATTTTACGGCAGTTAGAATTGACACCAATTTAAATACATAAGAGCTAAATATAACTACAAAAAAAATTGCTATTTTGGCTTCAGGTAGCTTCTTTTTTGCGCAAAATAACGTAAAGGGAGGGATTTCAGTTCATGCATTTGCATTTTCTATTTGTTCTTTTTGGCACGTCAATTAAACTTGATTTATTTTATAGAAGTGGAATTTATTAATATGATATATAATATTAATTTTTTTTTTATTTCAATTCTGTAATTTGATGAAATAATGTAATTTTTGACTCTTGGTCCATATTTATCTATGAGACTATCGTAAGAGGAGAATTGAAATAGATATGATAAATATAAGATGCATATGACGAAATCATGAAACTTATTATAATAGTCAGTTATATTAATATTTTATGGACGGTCCATTGGAAATTTCCCTTTTTAAGAATTCGCACATATTTTACTTTTGAGTTCCACTATTTCCAAATAATAATATTTGTGATGAACTAATTATCTAATCATCACATATCACTAATTATCCCCAATTAAAAGTAAAATTATCCTTTTACAGAGATAATTAACTAAAACGTCCTTCTCTTGTTAAAAAATATAATAATTTCTTCAACTACTTTGCAGTTACTAACATTAATTTTAATTTTCGCCAGTTCTTTCCACCCTTTAATAAAATAAATCAAAAAACAAATCAATTTTCTCATCTTAAAATCTTTAACAGTTCAATTGCATATTTTTCTGGCCATTGACGAATAAATAAAAATAAAACCCTTTCCTTCCGCATTAATCTAAACATTTTTAATGTTCACATCAGTAGCAAAAGTAATTATATCAACCATAAGTATGTACTTTGTTTACGTTAAAGACGTCATTAGAGTCATCACTGTGTATGTTTTTACTTCTAAATATACATTTCCTAGCGCTTAACCTTGGCACCTTAATATATACATTGCAATTTCAGTTACACCAATTAATAAATTACTTGGCTGGACTTCAATTCATAAGTTACTTTAAATTAGTTGTCTATTAAATTATAATATAGTGTATGGGTTACAGTTTAGCTTGGTACATCGCATTTGAAGTACACAACTGTTCATGATATTTGAGATGATAGTCATGGCATTCGTTCTCTGACTATCGGCGTATTAACTACTGTTCCTATTTGGATCCCTCTCTGACACTGGTGACATTTTTTGTAATACTATTCATTTGCCTGATGATCTCTGTCCGAAAATAAAACCGAATTGATTTGGACTCATTGCATATCAACTTATATCTTTATATTTTTCATAAAAAAAGTATCAAAGACTTTTTCTAAACCCAACCTGAACTATATTCAGAAATAGAACTTTAAACTTCAATCCATGCAAAGACTCTCTACAATCTACATGTTATTTATTCACAAAATTTCTGTTTTTAAATAAGGCGGATTTTACTCTTCTGAAATAACGATACACAAATTAAAAGACCATAACTACCCTAGAAAACGCTTATCTGTTAAGTGTTAAACTATATTAACACGATTTTTTACTGAATCATTTGGTTTTCTTTAAATCACACGTATCTTCGAAGTTTCAACCAAATCTTCTTATCCTTTCTTTGTATGGCTAAGTACGTTTTTACGTAAAAAAAAAAAAAAAAAAAAAGAAGAAAAAAAAAAGAAAAAAACAGTACTTACTATTTTACAATTTTTCTATATTCATCTTTTCAAAATTTAATTCGATGAAATATTAATTAACTAAATTGACTTTCATTGTATACTTGAACGGGGGTGCGTGAGATATTTTTTGCGGAGAGTAATTACTCTAGTAAATGTGCAAGATTTTTCACAACAGTAATAAGAGACATGTTAAAAGAGCATTTACACATATCAGTAGTAAAAATTGAATTTTAATTTGTGAGATGAAAGTTTCGGAAAAATCACGTTTGTCGGAAAATTTGTGACACTGCGCCCGCTTGAAGGTTAAATAAAAATCCCTCAAAGCACTTTCACTCTCATACCATACCTGCACCATAAATATATACTATTGTATGTAAGTTGTTGTTTAAAGATGATATGTGCAACAAATCTTCTAAATATGTTCTGATGTCCTCATATTTTACACATTTCATAAGATTCTTTTCTAATATACTTTAGTCGATCTTTTAATCGTTAGTAAAGTTATTTTCCAATTGAGTACAGTGTAAAAATCTATTTCAATTTCTTCCATTAAGTACCTTCGATTAAAGCCTTCGCCATATTATTATTCAAATTTCGATTATTCATATAGCAACTTCATATGATATACTAAGTTTAATTTAAAAGAGAAATTATTTCTTTCTCTTTACTTTACCTAATATTCAGTGTTATCTAATAAGGGTCTAAAGTTATCGAAGTCCTTATTTATTTAAATTTGACTGGTCATTCGAAACTCAAAAAATAACATTTGTTCTGAATACTATATCGTGGGTTATGTTTTCATTATTTTGAGGAAAAAGACAGAACTAAATCTCTAACCAACCAAGGAGTGGGTGGGGATCAAGAAGATTGGATGTTGCCCTAGATTTGCGCGTTCAGGCCTTATAGTTATAAACATTATCTTCAGAATGGTATAAAATCAAATATGATAGTTAATGATACTGTTTCATCAACCTCTTAAAGGTGTTAGTATTTTAGTTGTTGAATATTTCAGCGGAATTAAATAATGACACAAATTTTACTCAATGCTGATAAGTTTACAGAAATTAAATCATTATTATAAATTCTCTTTCTTTTTTATTTAATTTATAAGATAACATACCTTTGTATCAAAATAAATTTCTATGCTTAGAAAAAAATACAGTCCTTATCTGAGTATAATTCATAATGTCCTAAACTATGAATTTCATAGGCTTGTGATTAATTTGGGTTTAATAAGATGCGAAATTGTTTGTGAATTGAAGTTAAATATATATATATATATATATATATATTAGGAAGCAATTCAACATGAAAATGTTATTTGCGAGCGTTTTCATTTAACAAAAAATGTTCGAAATGTTAAGATGGTGAATATAAAATTTCAGAATTAAAAGAAATAAGAATATGTAGAAATTAAATATAATAAGTTAAAAATAATAATAATAATAATTTGCATTGCGTACTTATTCTCTTAATTAATTCCATTCAGCATAAATAAATTTCATAACAAAAGTAAATAAATAAAATAAAATAAATAAAATCACAACTTACAGATATTTCAACAAAGCATGATGTTGGAAGTTCTATTTCCAGTGAAGATAACTGAGAGAAAATTAATTAATGAAATCGTTCTTTTTTTTCTAAATTCACGATTTCAAAATCGGGATGTTTACTTCTTCAAAACAAAAGTTATCACTTTTTTTTTTTTTTTTTTTTTTTTTTTTTTTTTTTAAAGAAATTTATTGGATTTAGTATTTGAAGTTAATTAAAAATATTCACATTTTAGAAATTTATAGATTTTTTTAATCTGGAGTAAATATTTTTCAATAAAATATTATTAATATAATTAAAGAATATGTTTGCTTATTCTTCATTTAAAATGTAACTTTTAATTAAATTAGTGTTGAAATAACAAAGTATTTTTGAAATAAATTTACCTTACATTTTTGTGTGTATGTAAATATAAGTAACCATGTACAGAAAATAGAGAAAATAAGTTAATAATAAAACATATGCATTGGAATTAGTATTAGTATTACTAGATTTTCATCAAATTAGTTTTCAGAATTTTATTATCCTCAATATTTAATTTCTAAATAATCATAAATTACTTATTAACACAAAATATAAACGTGCATAGTGGCACATAGCTTTAATATTTAAATTGACATCAGGCTAAACGAAAAAAAAAGTATCACTTACCTTAGAATAATCCGAAACAGTCATGTAAATAAAAATTAATTCCAAAGTTAAATATAGTTACCTTCCTATTGATCTTGAATATGAAGAAACACAGAAAACAAATTAATTCTGACAAAATATCATTAAATATTTTTCTATTTAGTAAAAAATGGCATATTTTAGAGCTTCTAGGATTTATTTATTTTGCAATTTTTAATTCGTACAAATTAAATTTGTATGCAAATAATGTACTCTATAATTTAAAAAAATGTAAAATATTTTTTCTTTTAAAATAATAAGATAACTTTTCCAGAAATTCTAATATTTATTTTCCATTAGTCTTAAAATTCAACAAAAAAAAAAATAAAATTATAGATATGATAGAAAAAAAAATAGAAAAGTGATTACTCGCAACATGATTTTTATAATTGTATGTTAGAGAAACATATGTTGGAAACAAAATAAAAAACAAAAACAAAAAAAAAACTATAAAAGAAAAAAATGTCTAAGGAGCTAGATAATTATTATTATAAAATATTCATACAGCATAAGGCATTTAAATGAAATTTTTAATAAATTAACTGAAATATTTAGTTAAAGATAATAAAATGTATATACATACATACATACACACAAACATATGTATATATATTGATCAATAAATAATTTTAAGTAAAAAAATGGTGTTACTAAATTCTCTCATGCACTCGTAAGATACATTTTGTACCGTTTTAAAGCCTTAATTTCGTAAAACTATTGATATATAAACTTAACAGCTATAATTAAGAATTTTTATTATTCAGTTTTTAATGTGTGTGCAAGGATTTTTGATCTGTCTAAAAGTAAGCAAGTTGGAAATTGAACGTCAAAAGTGACAAATGAGGTGCGTTCGTACTATAACTAGTTTTATAAATATTCAGATCTTGGTGCAATAGCTGTTGCACTCTTATGCAAAAATGCAAGGATAAAAAATTTATTTTATGTGCAGATTTTCATATTATAGATATTATTTTTTTTATTATTAAATTAAGTTTCAATACACTTTTACAAACAATTAATTACAATTCTGTTACATCAAAATTATACTATGCACAAATATCCAATACAAGACAATGTAAAAAAAAATCATCGTTATTATTTCACTGAAAAAATTAATTATATCGTCTGTTATTTCTGTTATTATGATATGATTAATTTCCGTAATAAAATAAGTACATTTTAAGTTGGCAACATTTTATCTTTTGTTAACATTTACTTAAAATTCCAATGGGAAACTTAAGCCTGGCTTTGAAAATTTCAGAACTTGAAATCCATATTTCCACACTCTTTTTCCATTTAATATCTATTTCCCCGGAAACATCTATCCAAAAAACTGCCGGTAGATTATATGATTGCTATAATTAAACAATTTTAGTATACAAATTTGGTTTTTAAATTCAGTAATACTGAAATAATATGACTCCATCTTAAATATGACGCATTCCGCATGGCAACCCAGAATCATTACCTGTCAGGAGATATCATTGAATTATTTACTTATGATATGATTTAAAAGTATGAAGAAAACTTTTATAAAATCTTTTTAAGTTTTGATTCGATTTTCATAAGTCAGTTGTTTCCATTTATAATGTTATCCCATGGCATAAATTATAATTCAGGCAATAAATCGCTGACAGCTTGTATACTTCATTTATTTGTACAAGCCAAACCTATCTTTTTAAAGTTTCTACTACCGCCAAGGAAAATCTTCATTAAATAAATGTAAGAACTAAATATTTATAGTAATTTATAAGCTAAACACACAGTGATGAACTAGATAAAATTAATGAGAAAACAGTTAAAAGGAATATACCACAATGCAGTGTTTATTAAATGCTGTTGGGAATCTAGATTAATGCTTTTGGACAAAGTGAAATCTGGTTAGAGATATTGTAAAATAAATATTAAAACTAAAGATTGTTATGATTCTTTCAATTTTTTAAATGTGAAAGTATCTTTAACACTGAAGATAAATGAAAGCAATAAACTGAAGATTCACATTTATCTCTTTTGGTTACAGATCTATTGAAGTAAATGTAATTCATGAGGCAGGTTTAATTTTATTTATGTTCGGAGTCATTAACTAAACTTTGTGATTTTTTTTTTCTAGAAAAATTACATTTTGTACATCTTAGTAAGAAATATAGAAGTACCTACTTGACTGTAAAATACAGAAAAGTTAACTAATCCTAATCTTAATAATATGTGAAATGTAACTACAACTTTCCAGGAACTAAATTAATTCACCATTTATTTATAAAGACAGCAACGAAAGGAAAAAAAATCAGTTGTTACTTAAAATTATGGATTTTTAGTCAAACAGATAAGCATTAAACCGAAAACAAATTCACATTACAAAAGTAATTTCTAAAAATTTATCGATGTATGCATGGATGGTGGTTTGTATGGTGGATAACATGTACATTTCATGTACAATGTTTAGTTGTTTTTAGGAATTGTTGTGGCTTTATTGTCCATTTTTTACTTCAAGAATATCTTGATTTATTTCTATAACATTGGGTATTTCTGAGTCAGTAGGAAATATATGATGAAGTTAACGTATTTTGACGACACTTTTTTTCTCTTTCAGGTAAGCACGTCGCGGGCCAACGCCTCTAGATAAAACAACAGTCTCAAGCAAGTCTAATCATCTAAATGTCAAGTGATATCACCAATTTCAATTTATCTTACTTATCAAGGACAAACTATGCTCCGCGGTTTATCTGAAGCCCTGAAGGTTAGTTTCAGCGTCTGCTTCGAATAAATCCTCAGGTAGATTGCATGTACATGAGCGAAAACATTTTAAATACTATGAGGTGATATCTCTTGGACGCCACTCGTTTCAATAGCGAGGAAAAAAGATTTTCTTTTTTCTTCTATCATACAGTTTACTATGCATTTTTTGAGAATCCTTTGTAAAAAATATGTCAAACTTTTTGTTTTTACGAAAGAAGACACAGAACTATGAGGTCTTGAGTGATATTTACAAAAAAATTAACACAGAGGAAATAATGCAGTAATACATCCATGAAACAACAACAACAACAAACAATCTAAAATTTTCTGTATCAGCTTAGAAAAAAGTATAACAACTGTAATTATATATGAGGTATTTATCAACGTGTAAAGAAATAAATGCTTATTATTATGATACTGAAGCAAAAGAAAGGGTCGATATACTAATTTTTCTTTCTTTAAAAATAAAATACTTGACGAAAAATATCAAATTTCTTAATCAACAGTGAATTTAAAAGTGTTTCCTAGTTTGGATATATACTTATATGCCTTTATTCACACCCAAACGATCTCAGATTATGCAAGCCATTTCCGCAGCAAGTACAAAGCTCCAAAAAAAAAAAAAAAAAAAAAAAAAAAAAAAAAAACACTTATATTGAGTTTAAATATAAACATATTTGTTTCCCACAAACTATACATAAAATCGCATATACACCGACAGTAGCTTTGAAGCTGCTTCAGCAGGGAATGCCTAAATTAAAATTGTTCATATCTTCTCGTTAGATTCAAACAAGAAATAAAAATATTGTATCAAGGATGGATTATTAAACACTTTCCAACACTAACAGAATATTATTTAAAAAAATATATTTTTAGATACAATGAAATGAGATATCTAAATAAACAATTTAAAAAACAAATAACTCAGTAAAAATCCATTTTCAGCAATTGGTGTCCATATACCGCAATGTGTGCGCGAATTATTTTGTGCAGCCCTGTATATGATCTACAGAATTTATACTCACAACATAACATACTAAAAATTTTATAATTTTTTACCGCGGAAAGCGCACTTCCAGCAATTATCGATCATAGTCATTCCTTTAACCGAATTCTTTTGTGCGTCTCTGGAAACGAACGATAAATGCTACGCACTCCATAACCTATAGGAAACATGATGTCGTGTACCTCAATGATCCATTTAAATTTCATTATGTTCGAAGTATCCTAACATTTTTAAAATGCACAGCAAATGATTTTTCCCCATAGATCATAATTTAATGGGATTCTTTTGTGCGTCCTTTTAAACGAGCTGTAAATGCAATTTATTTTATACTCCTGATAAAGTGAGAAAGCATGTTGTAGTTCACCTCAGTGGTGCATATCAATCTCATTATATTTGAAATATCGTACGGTAAAGAAATGCACCGGAAACGATTTTTCCCCATAGATCATAATTTAATGGGATTCTTTTGTGCGTCCTTTTAAATGAGCTGTAAATACAATTTATTTTATACTCCTGATAAAGTGAGAAGGCATGTTGTAGTTCACCTCAGTGGTGCATATCAATCTCATTATATTTGAAATATCGTACGGTAAAGAAATGCACCGGAAACGATTTTTCCCCATAGATCATAATTTAATAGGATTCTTTTGTGCGTCCTTTTAAATGAGCTGTAAATACAATTTATTTTATACTCCTGATAAAGTGAGAAAGCATGTTGTAGTTCACCTCAGTGGTGCATATCAATCTCATTATATTTGAAATATCGTACGGTAAAGAAATGCACCGGAAACGATTTTTCCCCATAGATCATAATTTAATGGGATTCTTTTGTGCGTCCTTTTAAATGAGCTGTAAATACAATTTATTTTATACTCCTGATAAAGTGAGAAAGCATGTTGTAGTTCACCTCAGTGGTGCATATCAATCTCATTATATTTGAAATATCGTACGGTAAAGAAATGCACCGGAAACGATTTTTCCCCATAGATCATAATTTAATGGGATTATTTTGTGCGTCCTTTTAAATGAGCTGTAAATACAATTTATTTTATACTCCTGATAAAGTGAGAAAGCATGTTGTAGTTCACCTCAGTGGTGCATATCAATCTCATTATATTTGAAATATCGTACGGTAAAGAAATGCACCGGAAACGATTTTTCCCCATAGATCATAATTTATTGGGATTCTTTTGTGCGTCCTTTTAAATGAGCTGTAAATACAATTTATTTTATACTCCTGATAAAGTGAGAAAGCATGTTGTAGTTCACCTCAGTGGTGCATATCAATCTCATTATATTTGAAATATCGTACGGTAAAGAAATGCGTCGGAAACGTTTGTTCCCTATAGATCATGATGTAACGCAAATCTTTTGTGTATCCCTGTAAACGAATTATAAATGGTGCACATTCCATTTTTCAGTAGGGAATGTCCTACGGTAAACCTCAATAACATATAAAAATTAGATGGAAATCCGGATATATTTACGAGAGTTAGAGCATCGACAGACGGCCAGACAAACTGAATTTATAACTCTTTTCAACCATGTTGGAAAATGTTTAAAATGTTTATGGAACGTTAAAAATGAATATTCGTACCCATACCTCCCTCCAGAAAATACATTTTAGCGTTAACAATATTGAAATAGTCCCTCATAATGAGACAAAAATAGATTAAAATATTGTAGATGATGAAATATTTAAAATAAATTTGGAAATATTTCTGTAGCATTACAAGTTATTTAAATGAGCCTACAGATACTCAAAATTTACGTAAAAGTATTGTTGTTAACAATGGTCGAAATTTTTACATATCTTGAACAGATAAAGTTTTAAAAAAGCTTTATTTTTCCATATTTAAAATTTTCCATTTAAAAGGTATGATTTTGCAATATTTCTATCTCATTTAAGCTAACTTAATAGCTTTAATACAAGAAAATTTTAGTTTGAAATTGTTCAACAGAACTTATATATTTTGTATATCAATCAAAAGAATTTTCTAGAACTTCAAAAATATTCCTTTTAAAAGGCTAACAGGTAGTTATTTGGAGATTAAAGGTATTCAGTAAAAAGCTTCTTTATGTTTTTACTGCTTTTAAAAAAAAAAATTATTTTAATAACTTGAACATCCTTGATGTATCATTTGTATAAATGACAGTTTTCAGTATTGCAGTTATTCTTGATTTTTATTTGAAAATCTGACATCATCAAGAGAATTTATTCGTATAAACAGAAAGAAAGTCATGAATAAAACTTAATTTACTGACTTTGGAAAAAAAAATACCAGAAATAAATTTTCTCCAAGTTGCAAACGAACTTAACTAGTAAAAACAAAGATGTATATTTTACGCAGTCAAATGTCACGATATTTTATAGCTATGAATACATTTGAATATTTTCTGAGTTTAACATTTTTCTTTTCAAAAGAAAAAGTAGACTTGTAATACAAAAGGTAAAAACTTTTTATGAATAATTTGTTCTTAATTATATATAAAAATTCTGCGTATTCTTTTTATATTAATTAATTTTGTAACTCTCCGGGAATTGTACATTTCACCAATTCATTTTTTTATTATGTTATTTAAATTCAATTACGAAGTTCTCCATTAAGGCTGCAATTTCTTCCTAGTTATATATTATTTAAATTTGACTTTACAGGTTAAAATATTTATTTTATTTCCTGTTACGACATATTTTAGAGTATATATTTTGTTGTTGTTGTTGTTTTTTAATATCGAAAATAAAAAAGTAAGACGTTTAAATCCAAATTTATCAAAACTTAAAGTTGTAAATGACTACATAATCAAACTAATCACTAATCAGATTAAAAAATATATATGAATTTTAGGTTGTAAAATGACTTAAATAAATTCCAAACTTAAGTAGATGCAAATGTTTTCTCTCTAGTCTAAAAAAAAGTTACGAACGCTGTCACTGCTTCTGCCTCTATTGAATCTATTTTGTCTTTTTCACTTTCGCGGCTTATCCTGCTAAAACTATTGCACACGTAAATTTCAAATATTTTTTCTAGATCAACACATGAAATAAACAAAATCTGATCGACCTTTCGGGGAAAGGGATATATTTCTTTTTGTATGTGCGTTAGAGTAAACTACAACAGACAAGATCTGCACCAAAATGAGATTCAAATTTTGTACAACTTCGCAAAGAGGAAAATTTCTAAATTTTGTGTAGGATATTTTTGTTGTGAATTTTGCTGAGAGATATTCTCGCTTTGGGATATTTTCGCTGTGGATAACTTCATTCTGAGGTAATACGTTGAAAACAAAAGAATTTTCCACGCCTGAAACACAGAAATGGTTTTAAGTATTACATATTTGTAAAATATTTATTCAACTGTACTCTCATACAGCACGTTATTCCTAAATTTGTCACTTTTACCATAAATATATATTTAATTTAGAATAAAGCTATCATGTAGACGTGTTATTTTAGATATAATGTGTAAAGAAAATAATTTAAATGCGCAGGATAATGGGTTAAAATTGCTTGACTGCTGTAAATTGAAATACATTTACAGAATGTGATACGATTTAACTGTGCTAAAATATGAAATTAATTTTGTCAAATCAAACTTCCCTGAATTGAAAATATACTAAGAAAATTTTATGACAAAATATTGAAACTAGAAGTACTTAGAATACTAGGAAAAGTGTTTATGATTTAGAAGGTCAAATTCTGCATTATATTAAAGAAGCCTATCAATGTCTGTGATTTCAAAACACATAGGCATCATTCTGTAAGAAATGAGATACTTACGAAAAATTCGTTATTTTATTTTATAAATACATTTTTTTAACGCAATAATATTTCATTTTCATATACACTGACTTTTAAAATCTTTCCCATTTCCTTTTGTGTACTTGTATAGAATCAGCCTTTAGTTTTTCTAAAACTACTTGGATTATAAATAAACATTTGTGTATGAACGAAGTGCACTTTAAATTTTTCGCAAATGCTTTAACCAAATACATTTTTATACAGTACTACTGTAGAAAAACTGTATGATTTAGAGCATTTGATCAACGTATTTTAAATAAAAAAATAGTTTTATAACATACAAAAAGCTTTACAATGCTATTAAGATACTTTTAAAATAATTTTTTGTGTAGATGATCACTGAAGACGAAACACTATTTGAATGATCGACATTAAAAATCTAATGTGTTATTTTCTAGTTTTTACTTGATTTTTTGGTGAGGTATATTTTACAAAACATTTTTAATTCGATAACTGATTAAGTAAAATTTCATTTTATTTAAAATTTTAGTAGAATTAAAAATTGAATTCTCTTCATCGCGTAGAGTTTTTCAGATTCCATCATTAATGCGTTGCATCTATGTTTTTGTTCGAGACTTCAAGAAAATTTTACAATTTTTTTTTAATTTAACGAATATTAAATACTAATGTATTAAACAACATTATAATAAAGTAAAACTTCTAATTTTTTACAGAAAAAATTACCCATAAGTTGAGGTTTTAAGGCAAGAAGTCCAATGGAACTGAATAAAAATAAATTCGATAAAAATAATTTATATTTTACCTACGATAAGTTACAAACATTTACATCAAATAAAAGATAGACATATAGATAAAAATATGTAGGTCGGGATAAATATGTTTTAATGACAAATGAATGCATTGTTGAATTGGGTATTTTGCATCTTACTAGTAACATTATAAGAAATATCATAGTATCGCTATTATTTTAACAATCTGTCATTTAATCATATGAAATCGTGATACAACAGCTTTATTCTTAAAAAACAGAATAATTTATGCCTCTGTTTATCATAAATACATGCATTATTTATGCGATTTGGTAAATGCAAATAATGTACTTGTTAAATGTGATAAAATAGGTTAAACTGTGCAAGTACTCCCTTAAAATATATGAAAAATAATAACAATTAAAATATTATTATTGTTTCCGTATATGCATTGTACTCTTCACAGTTTATTTTCCGTGTTAGAAGATGAAATTTTTCAGCAAAGCCTTTTATTTTGCTATATTAACTTAGTGTTCACTGATTTGTCTTAAGTGTAATTGGAGTTACATGTTTTTGATGTCTGCAATCCACTAAAATTCATTAAATCAAATATATATATATATATATATGAGAATGATTGATGATCATTTAAATTTAAATTTGGTTAAAACAGCTTATTTGAGATTCAAGAAAGATATATATTGGGTGATAATAAACAGGAGATTTGTGGGTTTTCTTTTACTTCATACAACTCAATGATCGATATTTAGCAGCATATGTTTTATTCGTGTTTTGCGACACAAATAGGTCCACGAAGTTAACAGAAACGTCTCTCTCTCTTTCTCTCTTTCTCTCTCTGTGTGTATGTGTTTTTTTTTTTTTTTTTCAATCTCCAAAGATACTCTTTGGTAAAGCTTCCGTAAACATTGGAAAAGTATTGTTTTGTGAGGCTTCGAATTTGTCTGTCTCTAAATTGTTTCTAAGGATAAGGGTGGATTTTCCCAATTGTGAATAAATACAAGCATACATTGAATTTTCATAAACGTTTGTATTATATCAGGAAATTTTTCTGCGATTTTTTACAGTGTACTTTTGCAGCTGAATGTATTGTTTAGGAAATGTAAGATAAATTTGCCAAAAAATTCTCGATTACATCAAAGACCTTTGAAATAGAAGAGTGCACCAGTAACTGACCATTTAATGGTCATTCTAGTTATATATATATATATATATATATATATATTTCTTCAAGTTATTAATATTGCTTCAAGTTATATATATATATATATATATATATATATATATATATATATATAATAATAATACTTCTTCAAGTATAATATTTCTTCAAGTTTTATTTTCTTTAATATAATAATAGACACATTGCAAATATGTGTAAATACCATTCAATGTATGGGGATTATTAATCGAAAAAAAAAAAAAAAACAGATCCCATTTTGTTTCTGCAATTTAAAGCATAAACTGAATAAGATGAAAAGTGATATTGCATTAGTGTAATTGATCACCTGGACTCAGTAATTGACCAGGCTGCACCAATAATTGACTAGGCTGTACCAGTAATTGACCATTAATTTTTTTGTGTAAAAAAATTAATATAAATTTTCGTATTAAAATATACTGCTAAAAGAAATATACACCGAGTGATCGAAAAGTCAAGAAACATTTTAAAAATCAATAATTCGCAAACTAATGAAGATTGAAAGGTGCCGATGCAGGGTGTACAGAAAAGTTCTTTTTCACTCTCTTAACTTTTAAACGCCTGCAGCTACCGTCATAAATATGGTGTCTATGTACCATAAAGTGGTCATGCCCAATTTAATGACATTGCTTACAGCGTATCCTAGCAGCAAAGTAAGGTGTTTGTGTACCGATTTTGAAAAAATATATACGAGATGCGGGAAAATAATTAATTACAACGTTGTTCAGCAAACATAGATTTTGTACGAAGAGATATGTTACGCACATAAATTCGGAGAATAGTACACGTACAACGCTCTTTTTCTTGTTGGTGATTTTGAAAACAATTACGTCACGAAAGTCATCACAAAGAAGCAACTAATTGTCACTGGGTGCATTTAGCATCGTTTCTCAATATGTAGCATTCAATGAATAGTGTTTCGTGGTTGTGTATAAGGAAGGCGATATTATTACATTTCTGACACGGTTCATGGCATAAAAATGTCGGAAATCGCAAACAAAAATCAGCGTTGTACGCGTACTATTCTTAGAATTCATGTGCACAAGGTGTCTTTTTCTACTAAATCGATTTTGCTATACAACATTGTAATTGACTGTTTTCCAGCGTTCATCATATAGTTTTCGAGATACATAAATTAACTCCTTAATTTGTCGTAGGAGGCTCTGTACCAAAAAGCTCCTGACCACTTTACTGCATATAGAAATTACTTTTATTACTATAGCTGCTGACGTTCGAAATAAGAAAGGACTTTACTGGTTACTATGATATATAATCAATTTTAATACAAATGTAAAATTATCAGTGTAATGAAAAGAAAGGAAGTATATAAAACACTATACAGTAACTATATTATTTTCTTTTTTTTTTTAGTATTACAGCTTTATGTAAAACAATATCGGAGCAAAATCAGTTATATTCTGAATTACGAAAAGAAGATACACATTAAGAAATACGTCAAGTCACAGCTTCATTTGCGAATTCATGTCCCAATAACCTGTTTTCTCCCTAAGTTAATACTTTCTGCATCTGTTTTTTTAATTTGTGGAGGAAATTTTAAATAACTGAATTAAGTATCAACAGCTTTATTTTGATGAAATGAGTTGGGATAAGTGTAGCATATTATTTATTGAGGTGTTTCTAAAAGCATTCCTTTTTGTACGGAAAACCTTTTTTGTATTTGAATTTTATTAGTTGCATAGAACGTGTTCTTGCTGCAGACATAAGGATTGTTAAAGATCCATCTCTTCGTAACTGAGGAATTTTCCTTTTCATTTTATTTATTAAATAAGAATGACGAAGTAATAACATCTTCTGGCACTATTCCGAATTTTTTATTTTTATCTCTTAGTTTAATAATTGCATATTTCAAGTTATCTTCACAACACTAAATGCTTACTCCTGTATAACTGCATTCAAATTTTATATGTTTTATAATGGATGAAAGCATTCTTATAATTTTATATCAAATTGTTTTTTTTAATTTTATTAATACGAGTTTATATGCATAAATTTAATTTAATCTGAAACAATATGGTTTATTTTTATAATATAGAAAACATTGAATATTATGTATGCTTACACATTCAAAATAAGCCATATTTGGAGTTACAAATACTTAAGCCTTATGGGGAAAAAAGCTACTGGAAAATGCATTTAAGCAGTAACTAATCAAGACAATTTAGTAAATAAGCACACTGTATAATTATTGGAGAAATTCCTTCTTCCTGAGTAATAATAACTGAATATTTAAAAAATAAGTATGCTTTTTTATGCTCATTTTGGTTATCGAAGGTAAGTTTCATAAATAAACCAAAATTCAGTATTTCTCCCTTTTTCTTATTTACTAGTGTAGTTGACATTTTAGTGATCTAGTAATTGACCAATCCCTAATTGCTATACAAATCGTAATTTAAAACAAATATATTTACATAAAATAAACATAAATAAACTACATGCCTCAATTAATGAACCAAGGGAATTAAATTGAACTTGATTTATATCTAAAAAAAATTAGAATACCATGATTTCTTTCCTAAAAGTAGAAACTTTATTTTTGAAGATTTGTGGAGAGTTTTCTAATTAATCGATTCTAATATTAAATAACAGCTTTAATTACAACTGTAACAAGTAACAGTGTATTTCATTGGGTGTTATATACATTTCTACCAACCATAATTAATATATCCGAGCATTATTATATATTTTTTACAGTTTTGCGTCTCAGTGGTCAATTACTGGTGCACTCACCCTAGTCTAGTAAAAATAATAATTTGTAAAGAATGAAGAGTAACTCCTACAACTTATGCGACTAATTTTCATAGTTTTAAATACAATCACGAGCTTACCACACGAATGATTGTAAAACGAAAGCTTATGAAATGAATTATTGTTATTATTATTTTTTACGATGCAATGGTTCAGACGGGTAAACCAGGTCAGACCCTCGATATTAGCTTTCACCAAAGTAAAAATAATTTCTAAGAGATTAACCAAACTTTTCGGTAGCATCGTGCTCTTTTCCGAAAAAGGGCGTTAAATGGTTCGAGAAATTCCACCCTCAGAATTCTATAGTTGAGGGTGTACCTGAAATTCTAATGAAAAGAAAACGCAGTGGATAAGGGCAAGTGCAACACCATATTCTGAATACATATAAAATATGTAGATGAGTTGTATTTTTTGACAATGGCAAATTTTCAGGACAAAAAGAATGATCAAAAATCGTCCCAGTAGGTGGAAAGGATGCTCTTCGCTAAAATCATTATAAAAATGAGTAGTCTGCATGTTTGCATAAAAATGTCTTAGTTATTGTAAGTTATGAACAAATTAGAGGCAAAGAAATAAAATCCGTCTTATTGTTATAAGGAGCAGTACTTTAATTTCTCGTAAAACGACCTTGTATAAATATGTGTTTAAGGGATAAAGTTGTTATATGATTAACTAACCTTGATCTTTACTGAAAAAAAAAAAGTCTCATTACAAAATTTTGTAGAGAATAAAAGAACTATCACTAAGGTGCGTACATTCCTTGAAATTTCCAAGGTATCTGCCACCGCTATTTAAGATAAGAAACTTTCTATTTAAGATTTAAATTGCCGAAATCATAAACGCCTCGTTTTGTGATACAATTTGTAATATTTTTCTGCTATTAAATAAGGCGAAAAATTATATTAAAACATTGTGGTAAAAATGTACGGAAGAAACTGTACTGCATCACCTATCTTGATATTTCAAAATAACATTCAAGATATTTAAAAACTGGTAAATAACATGGTTGCTTTTAGTAGTAAAAAGAAAATATATAAATAACCGAAACAGATGTTTTGGAATTTCATTTTAAATTTTGTATAAAAGGTAAGCGCGTTTGAGAATTTAAATAGCAATCATTAAAATATAAATTTTATATCTAAGAAGATGATCAAGAGTTTGGGATATTGTGATTAAGAATTTAAAAACTCTAAAATAAGATTAAAGCTTTATTGGTACGAATATAGTAAAAATAAATTTAGATGAAATATAAGCAATATTAAAACAACAATATTTTATTATGATTTTTCGAAATTTATAGACATTTTTCTGTTATTAAGTTTATAATTTTCAATATATATTGTTTTTCCGCCTTGTACGAATGATTGTGTCCTTTGTGATGAGTGATGGGATATGGATTGTAACTAAATTATCCGTAATATTTTATTTTTAAAATATCAATAGATTTTCTAAAGCGTGAACATGCTTTTATTCTATTTCCAGAATCGTACACCTTCTATTTTGCCAACATTATTCTTATCAACTTAGAAATTTATTTATTTATTTATTTTTTTAGCGTAGGCTTTATTTATTTATTTTTGTTTTCAGAATATGTCAATTTGGAAGTGGAAAATCGAATCAAAGATAAAGTTATATGAATATAGCAAAATAAATATCTTTCGTTTAAAATTAAATCTAAACATAGCTTAATTCGTCAAGATAAATTTAACAAATTTTCTGTCATTTTATTGTGAACAGAGTGAATCAAATTTAAATGAATACATAAAAAAATATCCGATTATTCAAACTTTAAAGACTGTAATTAAATTTCTGTTTTTAACACTAAAATTCCGGTAAGATCTTCGCGGCCAGTTTAATTGACAGTATATGAATTACATCATGAAAAACATTATAGAGCAATTTAATATGCCATCATGTTTTGATTGGATCCCAAGCCTGAATACCCCAGGAGTAAACTTCCACCACTATTTTTGAATAGTAATCATTGCCTTTTTAAACGCATAATTTATGTCATAAATAAGGCGAAAATCAGTATTCGGAAATACTTATGGAAGTTTGCCTCTACGGTTAACAGGCTTTGATTGCTCTATTTGTTATAAGAAAAATCTAAACCAAGTGCTGCAACAATTCAATGCAAATTGCATGGACGCCAGCAGAAGAAAATCCAGGGAGTGGCGAGATTTAGGCACGGATGCACTTGTGGTCCACTGCCAAGTTCTCGCATATTAAAATGTAGAATATAAACGTGAAACAAGCTAAAATAAGAATTTTTTCAGAACACCTCGTGTAATACAATTTTTTTTAACCATACCAACATAGAAGAGTAATACATAAATTTAACAATTAAGAATTATTAAAAATTCAAAAGTAGGCTTCAACCGACATTTTTAAATATGAAGAATATAAACAGTCTCAAATAACTGAACATTTTTACGTCTGATATATAAAATTCAATTGTTAAAAATTGCATTTAATCAGACAATACTAGATTAAAAACACACATTTATATAAAACAATTAAAAAACTTATGCAAACGTTTCAGGCTACGATTGGACCCCTCTTCAGTGCAATACATACAATAAGCAGATTACCCCCAAAAACCGTTTTTGGCGATAGTCTGTAGTTATCGTATGTTATTGCACTGAAGAGAGGTTCAATCGTAGTCTGAAATGTTTGCATAAGTTTTTTAATCGTTTTATATAAATGTGTGTTTTTAATCTAATAGTGTCTGATCAAATGCAATTTTTACCAATATAAACAGTCTATTATCTCTTTCGTCTGGGATACAGAGCCACCCCCCTTTCCTGAACCCCGTGTAAGATAATTCTTAAATATATAAACATAAGGAAATCCGAGCTAAAAATTGCCTTCCACGAGGGGTTCAGAGGGTATAGGGATCACCTGACGAAAAATCCTTAATTACATTTTCTGTTAGTGTATAATTAAGTTACTTGAAATGAATATATATATATATATTTTTAATCATCATTGAAAAAAAAATTAGTTAACTAAATTTGAAAATCCAGGGAGGACAATTGCCCTCCCCTTTCCCTCTTCTTACGAGTGCCCATGGCTAAATGTTTTTTTCTTTATATATATATATATATATATATATAGAGAGAGAGAGAGAGAGAGAGAGAGAGCTTATTTGTGGAATGAAACAATATTGTTTACGTAACCAACCGTCAGTTGCCAATATGTTTCTTATCATAAAGCTTCAATTTAGTGAGTTATGTAATATCAAAACATGAATGTTGCCGCAGAAGAAAAAAATCATCATAACAAATATTGTGATGTAACAATAACGCCCATAAATAATACAACAGAGAAAATGATACATCGATATGTTTTAATATCATAACAGGAAAAAAAGAACACGAATATGTTACGAGAAATGTGGCATTAGCGAGGAGAATTTCATTGAAATAATAACACCTTGCATTCCACTAACATGAAGTAACATTTCGGTGAGGGTATATCGCTTCCCATGTGCACAACAACTTGGGTGTTACCTACCAAGCCGTTGTCCACTATATGAAACCACACAGTCACGGTAAAAAAGCTGTATTATATCATTCTGTATAAGTTTCAAAACTAAATTTTTCTTCCGTTATATTCAAAATAGACAGGCGGCTGAGCCAAATTGTGAACTCACGAGCATTTCTTGAACAATAGTAAGACTATTGAGCCATGAATATATAAGAGTGGGTGTATAAAATTGGGTCTCAGGCGTGTACCATTGTTTCATAGTGTTGGAATAATATGGTGGGAGCGGATGGGATAGCTTTCATGAATGATATTAAATAATACCTATCCACGATGTTTTTTTGATTATATGATGGGGAGAGATGTGTCATTACCCATAATTCAAGTGACAAGTGAATTGTTAGATAGTCACTTTTTTATTTCTTCCGATTTTCAGGATGAAATAGATATTTGAAACGTATGAGAGTGAGACACTTTTAAATATTGATGAGGAATGCATCAAGCATTCTCCCTTAAAATGTTGAAATATGAATTCTTAAATACTTGGTGGTATTTTTTATTTTCCTTAGAAAGAAATAAGAAAAGAAGATGTAATAATAATTAATCCTAAATTTTCAAGAAAGTCAATATATTATTTCATATTTTCGCATAAAATATCCCGACGATTCCAAAAACAACAAAAAAAAAATTGACAGAATTTTATTCATTTTTTATTCATTTTTTTCAGAATTTTTTCATTCATTTTATTTCATTAACCCAATTTTTAAATTTAACATAATCAACTACAATCAAATAACTACGTCAACAAATGTGTAAATTATTTTGTGCCGCGTTTTTTTTTTTTTTTCATGTGCGTTAGACATATAGTTATTTAAAACGGAAACTTCAGTTGATTCATTTAGGCTTATTATGACTCTAACATTATTTAAAAATTACTATAAATGAATACTTTTAATGATTATTTTACAAATGTGCTTATTGTAGCGATTGTTTCTATCTTCCTGTGTGTTTTGAAGTAGGAAAAACAGATAAAAAATAAGAAGACACTGATATAAATCAGAAGGAATTGGCTAGAGACATTTTCTACAAGAAGGTTTGTATAAATTGCAGAGTGAAACATTTTATACTCAACCAAGTGATGTTTGATGCTTTTCTAAGCCTAAATTGTAGGAAAATTAAAAGATGTTCTTAGAGTAATTTATTTTAAGCTTCTCTCGATAAAAGTGATGTATTATCCTTTATTAGATAAAAATATACTAACTTTATTTTTATTATTTACAACTACGTTGCTTGGTAAGAAGCCTTGATTTTTAACACACATTTCAGCGGATTTATTTAATAAAGATTCAGTATATTACATTTTTTTTAATAATAAAGTCCTTTTATTTATTTTTTTACGTGAAAATTTTAATTGTTGTTTTTATCTCTTTGAATTGAAGGTATTTTGTGGTGGGTTCTGGACCACAGTTTGAATCCTGGATAATGCATGGATATTTTTATCTGCTTTATATGGGCTCATTCATTTCAATTGTATCTTGTACTTGATGATGGATATTATTTACGCAAGTAATAGAAAATTAATTCAACAAAACATTATTTAAAAATTCAAATAATAATAATAATGAATAAAAGTATTTCAAACTTTAAAAAATATATTGCATGCTTTTCATGCAATTTTACATTTTCATTTTTATCATTTTTTCGAAATTAATATTTTATAAATTAGTACGTCGTGATGAGACTATGCCATAATTATAATTGTTTACTCCAGAAAATTTTCTTATTTTTTATTATTACTGTTCAAATATGGGAATTATTACTACCAGGACAGCTTTACTGACTGTGAAAATTGATGCATAAATTTAAACGGTAATTATTAAACAACGGCTTAAAATGTAACACAATTCATTTTCTTTATAAAAATTGAGTTTAATTTTAATTATCTTCAGTACTTCAGTGAATTTAACTTTAAAATTTAACTGTAACACCGTCCCACGATTTTTAATCAAGTGAAATACAAAAGAAAACGCAATTGACTGTTTTCGAGTGCAGCACTATACTTATAACTTTTAGTAAAAAAGATAACTTACATCTTAGGAATATTCACTTTATCTGATTCAGAATTACGACCATATTCGTGCCAAGATCTTCTGGATGCTCCTGATTGATTACTAGACGGGCGACTTGGCTGAGGATCTGACTGCAAAAGTGTTTGAGCTTGAGATAACTCTGGATAGTCAAAAATCTGAAAGCGAAAAAAAAAATATATTGTAGGTGTAAATTTATTTTGACTTTATAGTATGTATTTTATACCTCTATAGATTTCAGTTTATAAGATATAGAATATATATTAATAATAGTTTTTTTAATCAGATAGGTAAATCTAATGTGCTAACTATAATAATCCAACGGAAATTTAAACAACTTTAAATAATGCATAATATTATAAAAATTTTAGAAATTTAATTTTTGTCTTTTTAGGTGCGTTCGTAATTATATAAATACGTAGCACCTATTGTCGTCGCTTGGTCCGTCCGTCTGTCTGTCCGTCTGTCTGTCCGTCCGTCCGCATATAACAACACAAAAACTACCCAACCGAATGGTTTGAAATTTAAGATATATTATCTTTGCAGAATTTTGTCGAGACATTTCAAATTTTATAAAAATCGAATCAAAACTTTAGGAGATATTAATAAAAATATGTATTAAGAAATTTGAATTTTTTTTTTAAATCGGTGCTTTCTTGTTAGAGGAGCTTCCGAGGTTGAATCGTCAAGCGACCGAGATACTTATTTTATGACAGAAATTAATCTGCAGACGATATAATTCATTTCACAGAATTAAAAATCATCAAGATCTGAATATTTATATACTAGCTATAGTACGAACCTCATTTGTCACGTTTGACGTACAATTTCCAACTTGTTTAATTTAAAATTTTTTAGTACTACACTATTTTTAAAAGTAACAAATTTAATTAAAATTTAATATTTTAGTTTATGTATAATACTAATTTTATTCAGATTATAAAATCGAATTAAACTTTGAACTACATTAAAGCTGCATAATTTTATTATTGTAATTGATTTATTTTATTTTATTTTATTTTAACTCTATTAAACTTTAAACACCAAAAATTGTTGTCTTTAAGTTAACAATTTATAGTCCCTCAACATATTTTACAAATTAAGGAAATTAATTTTAATTTATTATTCTGTTTATATGTTTTATTCAGATAATAAAAAATTCATTATTGATAGTTACCAAAATATCATTGTTTAGAATATTGTCTGGTGGTTTTTATTGATGATTTGAATATTAAGTGAATGATATACTTATTTGGGCATATTATTTTTGCTATTTTAAATAAGTTATAGAATAAATACTAAAAATAGTATTTTAGTAAGATAGGTAAATATAATTTATAATGCAATTTAAAAAATATATAGTTAAAGGTTTAACAAAATTTAAAAATATAAATAATATATGACAATAATAATAATAATAATAATAATAATAAAATTGTACAATATGTGTTTAAAGTAGTTTCAAGTTTAGTTTTATTGTTAAAATAAAAATATAATGTCCAACAAATTACTCATTATAATGATTGTCTGCAGAATTAACAGTAATAAACCATAGCAATATTACTATATGTTCTTAGATATTTTAAAATAATTTATGTTTAATATTATCAAAAGCAAGTAAAGATATGTGGAGAAAGTTATGTAAATAAATGCAGAGAAAGATTTAAGAATTATCCAAATAAAAGACTAATCTTATAATAATAACTATCCCCTTACATAATAAGAACAATACTTTGCTAGTTTTATAAACTAATTATAAATGAATAAAAGTTGAAAATATAAACTATTTTCATTAAAAAGAAACAGATTGAAATTTTCAATAATAGGTTTAAATATTACTTTTCAGAAATTAATAAATATTTATATTTAAACATAAATGAACAATCTTAGAAAATTAAATAAATAAACTGAACGTCTAACAATTTTGCAAAAGAAAAAAAAAATATTGAAAATACAAATTATTTTCACAAAAAGATTATTTTTTAAACAGACCTTTCGTGAGATATATTTGATCTAGAATTATTATTAATAAATTTACAAATTGTCTTAATTACTCTTGCTAATTGTTTTTAATGCATTAATGTTTCATTCTTTTTCTCTTTAACCATTAATTAATATGATTTAACTGGTGTAAATATCTCTAGCAAAGTATTTAAACTTTTATTTACTAATGTGTATTTGATAAAATTTCAATGTATGGGTCATTCTCAAATAAAGTTACAAAACAGTGTCCAACAATATAATTAAATTTCCAGTTAAAAAAGAGATATTATTTTTCTTTTATACAAACACATGCAAATTTTAGAAGATAATATACTATCTGTTGAATAACAGTTTCTTAAAACATTTAAGTATTTTCAGTTTATAACGCTCAATTTTTAAAAAATTGTCTGTCCCCATTGAGAAACTTAAAAAAGAAAGCCTTGAAAATACAAGATACAGAATGGAAATGTATTTAAATTATACATAATTTCAAAATTAGATACTTTATCGTTCAATTAAAATGTAAACTGAGAAAACATTTTAACTATAAAAATATAATATAGCTTGAAATAAAATGTCCTCAAAGAATGCACGTTTTCCTATGTCCACTCTGTCGCCAAGATTTTCTAATTATCATACTACGCAGTAGATGACAGCATATGTCTCAAGACTGTGTACATATATGAAGATTTCGTCCACATGGAATTTACATTCATAAAGTGGGAGAAATTTTTTTACAGATGTTTGCAACAAAAAAATAGGTAAGTACATTTTTGCCTGTCCACTATGTTACCTTGTTATAGATAATATAAATAACTGTTAAGATTGTTAAATATAATTAATAGTAAGCTTATGCAAGTAATAATACAAGGATACTTAAGTCTAAATAATGTCTTGAGTAATTAAAAAAAATGGAAATCTTGTATTTGTCCACTCTGTTACTAGAGTAGTTTTTCCATTAAATTACAACTCATATATTATTTCAAATTACATTATGGTATATTTCTAAATGATTTTAACTACGTGAATTAAATATTAGGGCAATAATTCATATTATTGTAATGAATCTTTTAGAAGAATTGATATGTTTAATTTTTTAAACAATAGTAATAAAGCGGACATATATTTGTATTCTATGTAAATTGGTAATATATTTGAACAAATATTTTTTTTCTATAATATTTGTCACCACTTTAAAAAAAGATGTATAATAAATTTGAAGAATTAAAAATAATTTTTATGTCAAGTAATGTAATCAAGTGGTAACACAGTGGACATTTGTTCATGTGTTTGACAAGAATTGACCATTTTTTCTATAAACAAGAACGAAAAATCATGCGTCAAGCATAGATTATGTAGCACTTTCCAACGCTTCCAAAATAATTTTACAAATCATACCGTTTAATAAGCTAAAAGATAACATCTAAGTAAACAATTCGGAAAACGCATAACATATTTAAAATTATAATTTCAGGAATTTCCAACATATACAATATTCGGAAAAATATCCGAATACTTTTATTCAGCCCTGTATATGATCTATAGGTTTGTATATATACTACATAGAATGCTAAATTTTAGTTCAGTTAGGAAACGCGTAGCACAGTTTAAAATTCTCCATCTGGAGTTTGTCAATAAACGGAAATGTGTTCGCGAACTTTTGTGCTTCCCTGTATATGATCTACAGAATTTATACACACCACATAATAAACAAAAAGTGAGTTAAATTTAAAATCGCGTTCAGTAACTTAAAATGCACTTCCAGGAATTATTGTTAACAGGCAGTAGAGAATTCTTTTGTGTGTCCCTGTAAATGAACGATGACTGCTATGTACACACTATTCTGTAGTAAGCCTCTTGTAATGCACATTAGTGATATATATAAATTTCAGTGCGTTTAAAATAGTGAAACATTACTTAAATAAACCGCAGACGATTTTTCTCCATAGACGTAATGTAACGGAATTCTTTTGACTGTCCCTGTAAAGTAACTATAAGTGCTATGCACATCCTATTCCATATTAAGCTTCTTCTAATTCACCTTAGTGATATATATAAATTTCAATGCGTTTAAATTAGTGAAACATTATTTAAATAAACCGCAAATGATTTTTCCCCATAGAACGCAATATAACGGAATTCTTTTGAGTGTCCCTGTAAAATAACTATAAGTGCTACACACTTCCGTTGAAATAGGGAACATACTATAGATGGCGACAATAACATATAAAAATTGCAGAGCAATCCGAGCATATTTACGGGAGTTAGAGCACGGACAGACGGCAGACGGCAGACGGCCAGACAAACCCAAGTCATAAGCACTTTTCAACTAGGTTGGAAAGTTCTAATAAAAAGAAAAGTGTGGAAAAACTTTCAGTTTTCATAACACGAGATACTAATGTAGGTAATTAAAATAATAAATATATATATATGAAAACAAAAATAAATTTCAAGACATAATCAATTTCTGAATTGTAACTTTTTTTTTTAGAATGACCCTTATCCGATTTGAAAACCTTTAAACATAAAATAAATTCGAATGAAAAATAGGGACTTTTGGCGCACCACTATAATTGGTTCCGCTGAACGGATCTTAAAAGCCTTAATATCGGCTATCCCGCGTAAATTGAACACTTGGCAGTATACTAGCCATCAGGTACAATCATTATTTAGCTATTTAAAATAAACAAAAAATCGGTGCTACGAGAGATTTTTTTCGGGTTTTTGTTCCGTTTTTCTTCTCAAATACCCCTATGTGTTGTGGCTACAAGTTCAATTCTAATTAATGAAAGAAAAAAGAAAACAGTAACATTTTCTATTCGTACAATTTTTTATATAATTGTGTGTGGTGCATTTTGTTATAAGGTGTTATCTACGTATTAAAATTGAATAGCAACTCTATAATTTTATTAGATATTTAGTTTCGCATATAAGAAAAATGTGAAAATATAAATTTTCATGAATTTTGAATGATTATTTAGAGAGATATGTGTTATTGACAAATAACCAGTCACTTTAAAAGAGGAACGTGCGTTATTTAAACATAAATAATAATTTATGCATTTCATTACCATTTGCTTCACATGAAACTTTATAAAAGCCCAAACATAACGTATTTGCATATTTTGAATTAATTATTAATTATTATCAATTTGGATTAACTAATTATTATTAATTACTAATGCGTTTGTTAAAAATCCATAAACAGAAACATATATTTTTGTTGTCGCCATTAGAACTATTTGATCATAAACTCTCCAAAATAGATTTTTGTTTACTAGAATTTTTTTTATCCTTAGTTATCAATTTACTAACAAATATGTAAAATATGTAAACTTTAAGGAGCCATAAGTAAGAATAAAATTAAAAATATCTTTTCGTCTATTTCTTGTATTTCAAATACAACATTTTAATGATATATTTACGGATTTCATGGTGGGTATCGTTACTCTCGTTAAAAAAGACTTGTTATACTATTATTTTAATATAGTTTTACGCGTAATATCACTAATTTTCAAATTGGTCTGTCTTTATTGACACTTTTCCCGAAAACTCTTTGAGTCTTACTTCCGATTTTTTCTTTTCTTTTCTTTCTTTTTTTTTTAAATAGAACAATGAAAATTTATATACAAAGCGGCAGGACAAATTGAACAAAAGAAAGAAATATAGGTGTTAATATTAAGATTTTTCAAAGTTCCTATAAAAAGAAACGTGTATATGCAAAAGAGAATTTAACTATAGTGGGAATATAAAATATCATAAGAAAGAAACGTTGCAAATAGCTTTATTTTGAGACCTTTAGAATTGGAGTTATGGGTACTGTTTATGAGGGGGGGGGGATTATTTTCTTAATGAACATGCCTATCCCTGCATCTTGTTCTAATCCTGGAACGCAAGTATTCCCTAAAACATTAATAAAAGTTTTCTAAATAGCACCATGCAACAAAGCTTTGTTATTCATGAAACTATTCTGTGACGCAAATATTTAAATGATACTTTACTGTGAAGAAAATACGTAAATAATTGAACGAATTCCGCAAAATAGGTTATATATAATACTCTACATATGAAGTAATTATAGCCCTTGATGTTGTCACGTGGCATAATACAATGATTGAATTATGAAGGAAAATTGTAAATACGTCTGTTTTAGCAATTTCTGTAAGGCATGATAATTGATATTTTGCTTTGTAATCTGAGCTATCACAGTTACGACTAAAAAAAAAAAGTTGTAGTTTTTTTGTACAAATTGTTTAGTTTTTATCATCACCTTGCTGGAAAACCTATTATTTTATCTCTTTTATAGGAATTTAATTCAGGAAATAGATGAAATATTTAAATTATTTCCCAACCACAAACTTCGCATTGTTAATAGAAATGTGTTATTTTTTTGTTGTTTCTATAATTACAAGGCTCGAATCAAATTCGTGGTTTTATAGTTTTACCTCTCACTGAGTCTTTATTTTTATGGGGTTTATGTCCTTGGACAAAAAGAAATTGTAAATACAGTGAGTTGTAATCACTTTTTTTTAATCTCGAGTCACGATTAAACTTTTGATCGTGCATTACATTTCAAGCTATTATTTTTGTTTTGAAATCTTATAAATGAATGCAGATTAGTCATATTTATATTTCTCTTATAAAAATAAAAGTAAATAGAATTAGAACACTTTGATTACGCGTATTTTCTTTTATTTCGTATCAAAGTCTTGAAATATGTTGAATTGCGCATGCACGCTTGAACTGCTTCTTTCATCTTAAAACGGTTTAACATGTAAAAATGCTAATATGTTAGTGTATCAAATACAAATAATCATCGGGAAAATTATCAACCCTGTTACAAACTACAAATCAACTTAATGGAAATTGGCTACCGTTTCTATTTCTTTTGATAATGGTTTGCAAAACGTTTACTGTAAACTGTATTTAAAAAATAGCAAAGAACTAACCTATAGAGAAATTAATAAATACTTCACATAAACTTACATAAAGATTAAATATAATTTATTGGTTAGCGCAGTGGTCATGCCACGTTGTACACACAGTACCAATAGTCAACTAACGACAACACCAATCCCGTTGCCAGATGCATATATTCGGTTACGAAGAAAATACAGGGATAATATACAAACACAAACATAAAGATAATATTCTTGGTTAACATAATGGGACAAAGAGAATTCAAGTATTTTTTTTTCAAATTTGTCTCTGGGTAAAGCCTTTGTAAATATATCTGCCAACTGTTCACTACTGTTAACATAATAAATTTTCACAGTTCTATCCTAGTACTTTTTACAGATGAAGTGGTACCTTACATCAATATGCTTTGTGCGTTTATGGTACACTGGATGTTTGATCAATTTTATGTTTTATAGCACTTTGATTATCAATATGCAAAGTGGCATTTTTCTCACAAAATGGTGTTTCATCTACGTCACATAACAGCTGGCGTAGCTCCATAACTTCTTTCACTGTAGTAGACGCTGTTATGTATTCTGATTCTGTGGTTGTTGCTGACACTGAAGGTTGCTTACTAGTATTCCATGTAATGGCACAACTTGAAAACATGAAGATATACCCACTGGTGGACCTTCTGGTGTCCAAGTCACCAGCAAAGTCTGCATCAGAATAAGCCACAAGGTAAGGACTTTCTGATTCGAGCATGTGCTAGATGCCATGACATGACGTTCCTTTGAAGTATTTAATTATTTATTGACAGCATTCCAATGTAGTTGAAAGTATGGTACTGTGGCTATAGTTGTTTTGCAACCTACTTACAAGGTTTGTCGCATATGTGATATCAAGACGTGTGGTAGGAGAAATGAACTGTAGTGACCCAACAGCTTCACGATATAGTACACCAGTTTCTTCTAAAATTAAAATCAGGTTCGGATGACTAACTTACATTGCAATTTGCTGGAACACCAACTGAGTTACAATATTCCAGGTGGAATAGCTATAAAAATTTCTTCATTTAAGTTTGTGAATGGGTGAAAATTGAGCCATCAACATTTTGGTCAATCTCAATTCCAACAAACAACTAATTTACAAATAGTCGCTTTAAAGTTCGTGTCATATTTTTCATGATGTCATCCAAAATTCCTTCATCTTCACATAGTAGGAGAACATCATCAACGTACAAAATGAGAAGAACTTTCCTGCCCTGGAAAACACCATGAAATAAACAAGGATCAGCCACACTGATTGAATCCGTAATTTAGCAAGAAATCTAAAAACTTCTGGTTCCAATATCTTGATAACTGTTTTAAGTCATATAAGGATTTTTTTAACTTACATACTAAGTCTGCATCAATAGGTAGACCTGGAGGAGGTTGCGTGTATATCTCTTCATCAATATCACCATGCAGTTCTAATGACATCTTCAGTTTAAAAATATATAAGTATTTCCATTTAAAAAAATCCGGAAGTCCTTTCACGAATTAGCCAGACTTTTTTTTTCCTCAGTGCCTTTGTAGTATTCCTTTTGCGTTTGAAGAATTTTGTTTCGGAAATTTTCAGATGCGGAATGGGAGACATTTCATGTCTTAAAAGCGGGGGGGGGGGGGTGGTCATTTTTCATTATTTAAGTTTCCTAGGGAACTATTGATCAGAATTATCACAAATTAAATCAGCAATGACTATAGATCGGTGGGCCTTACTTTGTTTGGAAAGAAGTTCATTTAAAAATATAAAATCATACAAATTTGAAGATGTACGCTTCCGATGACAGTGGATTTCGCCCCCAACATTAAGTACGTTTGGAAAGATTTTCGTTTAAAAATATTAATTCATTCAACACTGATTTTAGGTATATATAAGGTTATTATCACGATCTTTCGTTTCCACGGTTGCATCAATCTTTCATTTAAACATATAAAATCAAAACAGACCGGAGCGTAGCTCGTCTGGTGTACGTTGCCCAAGGCAGTGGGCCCCCAACTGTAGGTTTGTTTGGATAGGTTTTCATTTAAAAATCTAAAATCATTCAAATTCGAGGATGTACGCTGTCAATGGTAGTATAGCTCTAGATATTAGGTTCGTCTGAAAAGATTCTCGTTTAAAACATATAAAATCAAAACAGACTGGAGCGCGCGTAGCACGCCCGGTATACGCTGCCGAAGGCAGTGAGGTCCCCAACTCTCTGCTTGTTTCGATAGACTTTTATTTAAAAGTGTAAAATTACATAAATTCGAGGGTGTGCACTGTCGAAGGCAGTGAGGCTCCCGACATTAGGTTGTTTTGGAAATATTTCCGTTAAAAAATATAAAATCATTCAACAATGATTTTAGGTATATTTAAGGTTGTTATCACGGGCCCAGGCATCGCCGGGCGTGTCATCTGGTGAGAAAATAAACTAGAGACATTTATAAAGAACTTTCGCGCATCTAAAAATCTTATCTTCTTTTAATGTACCATTAAGAAATGAAATTATAGACCTGCGTTCGGATTTTTTTCGCTGAAAAATAGAAAAATTTATATATTTTATATATACTTTATAAAATTTATATACACTTTAACTCTTAAAATCGATATTTATGATATATTTGAAAAATAATTTACGTATTTTCATACATTTAGCTAGTAAGAAACCAATACAAAGGTATTAACACAGGTAATAATTTTGTGGAACAGTTTATTTTCTAATGAAGTTATAAGCGTTACGTAAAAGAACATACACAAAACGTAACAGTATGTAAAAGAGTATATGCAATATAATAATATATAATAATAATAATAATAATAATAATAATAATTTTCTTAACGATCCTTTAAACCTCAATTGGATTTTATTCAAATTTGTTTTTCGGTTTTCTCAACTAGAAATATAAATGTAGTGTGCATCTTATAATGAAGTTTAAAAATAAAATATTACGTTTTTACCAATCTTCTTTTTTTCCTCCCCCCCCCCCCCCCCACCATTAAATCGTAACGAATGTATTCGATCGGAATCGTTTATTATATTTCGAAAATAAAAAAATATGAAATTGAAAATTAAATTATATGTTAATTTTCTTACTGACTTTCTAAAGTTAAGATGTTAGCATTATTTCACAAGTTCATGCAATTCTCTTAAACTAAAATGTTCATATGACTTTTCAAGTGTCATTAGATTAGATATACATTTAATGGAATGAAAGTTACAGAGTGTGGGATTCTTGCTCTGTAAGGTCAAGGGGGCTAACCGATGACCTCATGAAAGGTATTTGCCTGTCATTTGGTTTTCTTCCTGGCTATTTT
Organism: Maratus michaelseni; assembly: GCA_963931845.1. Lineage (NCBI taxonomy): Eukaryota > Metazoa > Arthropoda > Arachnida > Araneae > Salticidae > Maratus > Maratus michaelseni. The sequence goes on from OZ007586.1 coordinate 377,720,073, forward strand.
CAATTCTTTAATATTTACCCAAGGTCTAAGCTTTGGTCTATAAAGATTGGAGGTCATTGTACGCCTTTCAATACTTAGAACAGGCGTGAAAATATTTTCATACGGAAGTTTATTGTAGGCCAAATAATGATATATTGTGCATTGCATCATGAAAGCTAGCGCTATATTGTATTTTTGGAATGAGAAATAAACGTAAAAAGATCGAAATGTAAATATTATGCAGCATCATTAAGTATAGGACTACGATCTATAAGGCTATAAAAGTGGGTCCCTGCAACAATCATAAAAAATGTAAGTATATCACATAACAATTATTAGCTAACAGTAAGCAATTTAATTTATTTAAAAAAAAATATCATTTATTAAAAATGATTTAACATGGATTTATGCTACTGTAAAATAATTTGGTTATTGACATTATAGAAGTATAATATATTTATTGATATTACAAAAATATAATTTTATATAAATCCATAAAATTCTACAAAATAAATATATAAATATATAAAAAAGTCCTTCGGGCCTGTACCCGGAGGAAAACGTAGCTTCCTTATTCCTGTTTTTAAGAATTCATCTAATTTTACTCAAACACCCAAAGCTAAAATGCGTGGAATTCGATTATAGAAGATTCGCAGTTTTCGTCAATTTTGAATTTGTGTGCGAATTTCAAAAAAGTAGCCAGATATCGCGAAGTTCATCGGGAAAAATCATGTATGCCGATTTATTTTTGTCATTAAATTTTGCGATATTTCACAATTCTGGAAATTGTTGGTATATTTTCACCGATGATGATCCCCAGTCCCCCCCCCCCCCCCAAACAACAATCCGTTGAATTAGTGAATTATATATATCTGATTTTCGTTTTGCAATAGCATACTGGTATTTATGAACCGGTTTGTATGTGATTTTGCATGTGTACAGGGCTTACTAACGTCTCAACCAAATTCATTGTCTTGTTTCAAAATGTCAGCTATCTTAGAATTCTCAGCCATTTTTTAAGATAGATGCAAAACAAAATATGCTCCGAAATCCTCTCTATCAAATCCGAACATATAAAGCGAAAAACTTTTTTAAATTTTTAAGTTTTTGTGCATTTTTTCAATTTGAAATATTTTAATGGCCTCCATCTTAAAACAAGATGGCGGATGAAGCTGGCCAACGAACTCGCTCTAGATCTTGGTAAGTCCTGTAAGCATGCTTAGTCACTTCTAAATGGGTTCATAAAAACGAGTGTTACAGCATATTGAATATCAGATATATATATAAATCAACACTTAAGCGTGGGGTCTCGGTGTCATGATCGATGAACACATACCAAAATTTTACGTAATTAGTTTCCTCCGGACGGCTGCAATAGGTAGCTTTTTACTTTTTGTAATGAAAGTTACCTAATAAAAAACTTAAATTACACTATGTAACAAAGATCGATGAAGTTAATGCTTTCGATATAAAAATACTCAATTCTTAATGAATTCAATGTTCTGAACATAAAAAATATATATGATATGATATATGACCATACATGTGACCGTAAAAATGCTGAACTGGCTCTATTTTTTTATAATAAATGTACGGCTGTATGCCTTAAGACCTCTATAGCTATATATATTGCGAACGGAACAGTAAATTTCTTTTTAAATAAAATACAATTAGAAACAATAAATTTAAATTATTTTATGAAAAAGATAACTGTAATCACGATACAATTAAAATTAAATAGCATATATCTTTTCTTTAACATTTCTATTAAATTTAGCTTTAAAATATGTAGAGTCGGCAAAAATAATAAATAAATAAATAAAAGAGAGAAAAGAAAAGAAAAAAAGAAAAATATAACATTCGATGCAATTTAATCGCCAAATTGAGTGATTCGATTGGGAATTATGTCTTCTTAAAATTTATGTTAAAGAAAAAGGCTCAGAGGCCGTGTCCATATTCAAATTGTAACAAACTTTGAAATTTTCAATACAAACAACTTAATTTGTCATCATATTTCGATTTGTCGATATAAATTTTAACTTGGGGTACAAAACGGGTAGTCATTCGGTAAAGAAGTTTAGGAATTAAAAAGATGTAAAAATTTTGAACTACTAATGTTAAATTAATTTTTAATAGAGTTTTTTTTTTTTTTTTTTTTTTTTTTTTTTTTAAGCATGACTCAAAAGTTACTCGGCGAAATTAGCTGACATTTTGCATTCGCATATTTGAAGCGTCTAAAAATAAATTTCTGTTAATTTTTCTGTTACTACAATAACTACAATTGTTATTACTATAGGTACTATAATAGCAAGAAATCATAACGTAACGCATCTGTACTTCTGAAACAAAACCCAATAAATATTTTGCATGCTGATATTAGAGTTCAGTGATTTAGTTTCATACAGAATTGCACACTTTTACTTCAGAAGCAATTTCATTGTTGCAGAGTGTTACCTTCTAAACACATTTTTTTTTTTTTCAAGTATGATCGAAATGAAGGTTCACTTTTTATTGTAAAAATTTATAAATCCTTACACCCTAACATAAGCTTATATCTAATTTAAAATTATGTCTTTGTTTGTTTTGTGTGGAATAAATAGATAAGCGAATGTTTTTTCTCAAGTATGAACTGATTGAGGAACCAGTTTTATTTTAATGTTTTATAAATCGTTATACTACCAACATAAACATACATCAAAATGAAAAAATGGGCCTACGTTTGCTCTGTATGAAAAAAAACCCCAGATAAATAGAAAATAAATATCAAAAACATAAAAAATAGCCAAGTTTGACAACCAAAATGGTATGCTTAATAATTTCTGTCAACCTAAATATTATAAAATATTGGATAGATATATTAAGAAAAAAAAATATATTATAATATAAATATTTAGAAGAAACTTCTATGTTTACCATTGAAAGAGGCCACATTCATATGGTATTATCGACCATATGACAGAAATGTATTCATTGCAAGCAATGCAATACAAATCATTGCATTGTCCTTTGAAATTTCTAGAATTTTTAGTATTCTTGCCCAAAAATTAAGTGTTATTCTAAATTAAGATATACATTATTTATTTGTTTTTATTTTTATTTGTAGAGGAAAAATTAGAGTAGAAGAATAAAGATCAGTATGCATCAGAAACCGATTGTATGAATATCTTATTAATTAAATAAGCCATTTTTATAAATTACAGACGTTAAATGGATATTCTAACTGTGTTTGAAAAAAGCTGGTTTCTGCTGTTTTTAAAATTACAACTGATGGCAAAAACGTACTCATTTAACCATTTCTATGTCAGTGAGAAATATTTAGTTTTAATTTCCAAATGTCAAATATGATCAAAAATTTTTGAATAAAATTTTGGTTTTGCGTATGATGCATATGACGAAAAGCATTTAATTGCTTTCAAATCAAGTTGTTCTTGCATTTTGGTGACATTCAATTTCAACTCAATTTAATTTTCAACGTCTAGCAACGGTATTAATTTATCTTTGAAAGGGTTAAATAGTGATTTCTATAAAATTTTGAAGAAATTCTGATGTTAATTACTACGTCTAGAAACCTTGCTACAATTTGTGTGTTATATATTTTAAAACAAAAAACCATTAAATCGTTAAAATTTCTTTTTTGATTAAAAATAATAATAATATAGCATTTCCGATTGTAAAACGACATTATAAGCTTGAATCTTATCCACATTTATGTTCTGGCTATAAAGTAGGCTTCTTACAGTATAAAAATTAAGTTGTTGAATAAATGACTTAATTATACGTTTTTTAATACTAAAAGTAATGTAGTTTAATGTTTTTAGCACTTTCCAACCTAGTTGAAAAGTGCTTATGACTTCGGTTTGTCTGGCCGTCTGTCCGTGCTCTAACTCCCGTAAATATGCTCGGATTGCTCTGCAATTTTTATATGTTATTGTCGTTATCTATAGTATGTTCCCTATTTCAACGGAAGTGTGTAGCACTTATAGTTTTATTACAGGGACACTCAAAAGAATTCCGTTACATTGCGGTCTATGTGGAAAAATCATTTGCGGTTTATTTAAATAATGTTTCACTATTTTAAACGCATTGAAATTTATATATATCACTAAGGTGCATTAGAAGAAGCTTAATATGGAATAGGGTGTGCATAGCACTTATAGTTACTTTACAGGGACAGTCAAAAGAATTCCGTTACATGACGTCTATGGAGAAAAATCGTCTGCGGTTTATTTAAATAATGTTTCACTATTTTAAACGCATTGAAATTTATATATATATATCTAAGGTGCATTACAAGAGGCTTACTACAGAATAGTGTGTGTATAGCAGTCATCGTTCATTTACAGGGACACACAAAAGAATTCTCTACTGTCTGTTAACACTAATTCCTGGAAGTGCGTTTTAAGTTACTGAACGCGATTTTAATTTTAACTCTCTTTTTGTCTATTACGTGGTGTGTATAAATTCTGTAGATCCTATACAGGGCAGCACAAAAGTTCGCGAACACATTTCCGTTTATTGACAGAAACTCCAGAAAGATAATTTTAAACTGTGCTACGCGTTTCCTAATTAAACTAAAATTTAGCATCCTAGCATATACAAATCTATAGATCATATACAGGGCTGAATAAAAGTATTCGGATATTTTTCCGAATATTGTATCTGTTGGAAATTCCTGAAATTATGTTTTTAAATAGGTTATGCGTTTTCCAAATTGTTTACTTAGATGTTATCTTTTAGCTTATTAAACGGTATGTTTTGTAAAATTATTTTGGAAGCGTTGCAAAGTGCTACATAATCTATGCTTGACGCATGATTTTTCGTTCTTGTTTTTAACTTACAAAAATGTCAATAGTACTATTTGCTTTAGCAGTGCTATGGTTTTCTTTGTAAAAAAGCAGACAGACATAAAAGGAAAACAAATGACGTATGTTGTGAAACAAACATTAAGAGAAATAATATATAAGAGAAATGATAAGAGTGACTATCATGGTTCCAGTGATCATCATTGTTTTGAAAATTTGAAGGCAAACAAGATTTGTTTCGGAAAATTGACATGCATTAATGTCCATGAAAGTATTTTCGTCATTTGGAACTAAACAATTGAGTGGTGTTTTTATATATCATACGTCTTTATATTAACGCAACTAATAAAATACAAGCCCATCTAATTTCCTTCTTATATTTTGTTAATTTATATAAAAGATTCTTTCGTATTGGATTATTTGATATAAATAATACCTTTGCGTGTTTAAAAAATACATGAGTTATAATAAAATTCACTTTTAAAGAAAAACTTTTAAAGTCTGTATTTTATTTAAAAAATATATACTATTAAAATTTTCTTTTTAGCACTTTCCAACCTAGTTGAAAAGTGCTTATGACTTCGGTTTGTCTGGCCGTCTGCCGTCTGCCCGTCTGCCGTCTGGCCGTCTGCCGTCTGCCGTCTGCCGTCTGGCCGTCTGGCCGTGCTCTAACTCCCGTAAATATGCTCGGATTGCTCTGCAATTTTTATATGTTATTGTCGCTATCTATAGCATGTTCCCTATTTCAACGGAAGTGTGTAACACTTATAGTTTTTTTACAGGGACACTCAACAGAATTCCGTTACATTGCGGTCTATGGGGAAAAATCATTTACGGTTTATTTAAATAATGTTTCACTATTTTAAACGCATTGTAATTTATATATATTACTAAGGTGCATTAGAAGAAGCTTAATATGGAACAGCGTGTGCATAGCACTTATAGTTACTTTACAGGGACAGTAAAAATAATTCCGTTACATTACGTCTATGGAGAAAAATCGTCTGCGATTTATTTAAATAATGTTTCACTATTTTAAACGCATTGAAATTTATATAGATCACTAAGGTGCATTACAAGAGACTTACTACGGAATATTGTGTGTATAGCAGTCATCGGTCATTTACAGGGACATGCAAAAGAATTCTCTACTGTCTGTTAACAATAATTCCTGGAAGTGCGTTTTAAGTTATTGAACGCGATTTTAATTTTAACTTGCTTTTTGTCTATTACGTGGTGTGTATAAATTCTGTAGATCCTATACAGGGCAGTACAAAAGTTCGCGAACACATTTCTGTTTATTGACAAACTCCAGACGGAGAATTTTAAACTGTGCCACGCGTTTCCTAACTGAACTAAAATTATCATCCTATGTAGTATATATACAAATCTATAGATCCTATACAGGGCTGAATAAAAGTATTCGGATATTTTTCCGAATATTGTATATGTTGGAAATTCCTGAAATTATGTTTTTAAATATGTTATGCGTTTTCTAAATTGTTTACTTAGATGTTAGCTTTTAGCTTATTAAACGGTATGATTTGTAAAATTATTTTGGAAGCGTTGGAAAGTGCTATATAATCTATGCTTGACGCATGATTTTTCGTTCTTGTTATACTTTGTTCTGAGTATGTCTTGGTTTAATTTTTTAAATATTTTAATAGAATTTAAAATGTATAATATTTAAGAAAGGGTTAACAATTGTGTCTTCATTTTTTCTTATTTTAACTTTATTTAAATATCTATTTTAATAATAGACTGAAATTTCTCTAAATTAATGAACTTAAAAAGCCGATAAAAGTAATTTCATAAACAACAATGATTAAACCTTTGATATATTCTGGAACAACTCGACCAAAACTACCTTCATTAGAAATTTTGTATTAAATAAACAATGATGTAGAAGACACCTAAATATTTTAACTTCATTGATTAAAAAAATAATAATAACTTCATTAAAATATACTGTCAGCACAGGATAAGATTTTGTACACATTTACATTTGTATGACAAATCTGAAACAAAATACTACGATTACGATAATCATTTTAAGTAGAGAGATTTAAAACGTCCACGTGCATATTAGGTTAAAATTTCATTCATTTAAAAAAGTACTCCCTGAAGAAAATGTAATAAACAAAAGAAAGAAAGAAAAGAAAACTGCAAATAACTGTGTTTTTAAAAACTTTAACATGGTTTCTGAAAAATTTGAAAATCATACAGTGAATATGCTACTGAAAAAATAATGAACCTTTTTTATATGCAATTTACAGGGTCCAGGAATCTCCAAAACATATCTAAATTTCTTATAAATTAGATCCCTCTAATCAAATTAAGAATGAGGATGGGTAATTAGACAGGTGGAGAAACAGAGTCATGAGAATTATTCATTAATTGCCCAAAAATAATTGTATTAAGGAAAGAAACTCAAAAGACTAAAAATAGACTCGTCTTTAAGCCATTTAACTATTTTTTTTCTTTAACAGCGAACTAGTTATTAACTTATCGCTACACACACATATATATATATATATATATATATATATATATATATATATATATATAAACTTATTGCAAAAATTAACCATTGAAACAGAAATAACTGACATTATATATATATATATATATATATATATATAAGTAGCTTGATTTTCTCATAATCAACGCCGAGCCTCAACCGTTTGCCCTAGAACAATGAAATTTGGAAGACATTTTCTTTACACAATGTTTTCACCCACTAAGAAAGGATTTTAGAAAAATCACGCCTTAAGGGGGTTAAATGGGGAGTCGAATGTTTTATGTAATTTCGTCTTTTTGGGATATCTCAGCAGGATTTTAAGTAGGAGCGTAAAATTCGGGATAACAATTCCACTAAAGAATAGTTAAACATGTATTTCAGGCGATTTTAGAAATTCAACTACTAAGTGGGTTAAATGGGGGTCGAAAATTTTCGGTGATTTCACATTTTCACCATATATCATCAGCAATTTTAGTAAGAGCGTGAAATTCAAGATAACAAATCTACTAAAAAATAATTAAACACGTATTTCAGTGATTTTAGAAATCCAATCACTAAGGGGGTTAAATGGGGGGTCTAAAGTTTTAGGTCATTTTGCCTTTTCGCCATATCTCAACAACAGTTTTTGTTAAAAGCACGAAATTCATTATAAGAAATGTACTAAAAGTTAGTTAAACACATATTTCAGTGATTTTTAAAATTCAACCATTAAGGGGGTTAAATGGGGGTGAAAGTTTTCAGTCATTTCGCGTGTTCGCCATATCGCAGCAGCAGTTTTAGGTACGAACGTGACAGTCAGGATAACAAATCTACTAAAAAAATAAGTAAACACATATTTCAGCGATTTTAGAAATTTATCCATTAAGGGGGTTAAATGGGGGGGGGGGGGGCGAAAGTTTTAGGTCATTTTGCCTGTTCGTCATATCTCAGCAGCATTTTTAGTTAGGAGCTCGGAATTCGGGATAACAAATCTACAAAAAATATAGATAAACATGTATTTCAGCAATTTTGGAAATTTGGCAACTAAGGTGGGTTAAATAGGAGGTCAAATATTTTAGATTATGTTGCCATATCTCAGTAGAAATTATAGGTAGAATCATGAAACTCATGATAACAAATCTACTAAAAATAGTTAAACACGTATTTCAGCGATTTTAGAAATTCAGACACTATGGGGGGTTAAATGGGGGTCAATGTTTTACATCATTTTGCCATATCTCAGTAGAAATTATAGTTAGGAGCGTGAAATTCGGGATAAAAAATCTACTAAAGAATAGTTAAACATGCATTTCAGACGATTTTAGAAATTCAACTACAAAGGGATTTAAATGAAGGGTCGAAAATTTTTGGTGATTTCACCTTTTCACCATTTTTCATCAGCAGTCTTAGAAAAAAGCGTGAAATTCAGGATAACAAATCTCATTAAAAAAAAAAAAAAAAAAAAAAAGTTAAACTTGTATTTCAACGATTTTAGAAATTCGGCCACTAAGGAGGGTTAAATGGGGGTCGAATTTTTTTTATCTAATTTTGCCATATCTCAGTAATAGGTAGGAACGTGAAATTTAGGATAACAAAAGCACTAAAAATAGTTAAATATGTATTTCAGAAATTTTAGATAATAATCCATCCATCAAGGGGGTCACACTGTGTGTCGAAAGTTTTAGGTAATTGTGCCATATCTCAGCAGCAGTTTTAAGTTAGAATGTGAAACTCCGCTTTACAAATCTACAAAAAAAAATTGTTAATCATGTATTTCAGCGATTTTAGAGCTAGCGAGTTTGTGTGCAACATCGGCTCTGAACCCGATTTCGGAAGATTAGATGAAAAAGAGAACTATTGCTGATTTATTATTATATATTTTGTGTGACATTTTTTCCAAGGAATATATTTCTTAATTTCCCATTTTATAATTTTTTTTTTTCGATTTTCATCTTTTAGCGATCGGATTTAAAATTTTAAACAAAACATTACAGTTTCATCTTTTTTCAAAATACATTTTTTGAAAGTAAAAAATTGCGATTTAAATACTGATTGCCATATTTATGGGCTAGGGTATGCACAAGGATGCCTTATGGTGATTACCGTATAGGCAGATTACAAGCGTGTAACCGAATGAGTCCTGTTAAAATTATTTCATTTTAATGATTTATGCATGCAGAATAACTGAACCACGTTATAGTGATCAGTGAATTAACGATGTATGACTGAGAAATACACAGGGCCCCGTTATTTTGATCATCTCATTAATAATTTATGGGCGTGACAGTACCCATTTACAGCGATCACCATTTATCTTAGGCAATCCCATTTTTATTTATTTCATCTCAAAGCTCTCCGCTCATCTTAGATAAATACGTACAGGGCCAGTAGTATTTTGTCAGAGGGATTATGAAAAAAAATAATGTCATTATTAATATCACGAAATATTTATTTACCTGCTTATATATATATATATATAACAAGGATAACAAATTTAGTTTGAAAATAACTAAAATATATTATTTAGTTATTTTCGTATAGTTTAAAATAAAGTATTTTACTTAAATGTATCTGTTTGCATAGAAAATATAATTTTTGGGCCTCCCAGGGAAGTCAAGACAGTACGCTGCAGAATGTATTTGGGTCCCACTCAGAAGCGGCCGGATAGACGGGTGAAGACTGGCTAGTATATATATATATACAGCGTGTCCACGTATAACCTGACCGACCTTTATTTTCGCAACCGTTGGTCCTAGATGCATACTTCCAATTACAAAAATGGTTTAAATAAGGTAAAGAATTATTTCTAAAGCGATTTGGGTCAAGAAAAACATTTATTAAATAATTACGAAATTTAAATTTTTATACGGTCCCCCGGTCCTATAAGTGATATTTAGTAAAAATTTACTGTGACACTAACAAGTAAGATAAAAAAAAGTCCCATTCATCTACGATAAAAACTGACCGAGTTATAGTTGTTTAAAGTTGGAGTATATTTTTTGTTGCGAAATAGGGGTCATTCACAAATGTAGTAGAAATATAAATAATAGTAAGATATATCAAAAAGATAGTTGAGAGCAAAATTAACATTGCAATCTAATATAAATGTGAAATCTATAATCATTCTAACATATTAATGTAAAATATACAATTTGTACTGAGCATGTAAGAGGATAAAAATAACAGAATTTTTGTTAAATAAAAGGATGAAAAACAACAGCCTCAATTAAGATTTTAAAATGCTGTTAGATTACACTGTCTTTCATATTTTGAGTTGTGCCCTGTTTTTTAGCGTTTGAAAATTGATTGTAATGTATTTTTTAGCGCTGAATCCGAAAATGACCTCCATTTTAAACCATCACGTCACGATTTTTCTCAAATCGAAAATTTCAAAGTTAAAAAGCTCAAAGTTAAAATTGACCCCCCCCCCCCCTCCCTTCCCAACCTCATCGGACCCCTGAGCTATTTAGTTGTAAAAAACCCAGTATAAGCCAAAAAATTGAATAAATTATTGAATTAAATAAAATTAAACTGAATAAAAAAGTCTTACATCTATTTTATAGTATCAGATTTTTCGCTATTTTTTAACCTTGAAACTTACGATTTGCGAAAAATCTTGACATGATGGTTAAAAGTGAAGGTAAAATTTTTTATTTAGCGTTAAAAAATACATAAACGTAATTATAAAAGTTAAAAAACACTACCATCGCAGGTTTATGTTATCTAATCTAAAATTTTTTTCTTAAACTTGTTGGCGGTAATCTATCCGAATTTTTTTGTGTTATCCTCTAATATGGTAAGCGTCGAAAATCATAATAATATTACATTGTCATCGGATTTAAGTCAAAATGTAAAATTTAACTCTTATCGGAGATTTGAAAGTGAATTAAAATTCGAGTACAAATTTTAAACTGGAAAGACGATCGTTGCAAGTTAAATAAAACCTTATGAAAATAATATAATTTTTGTTAAAATAAATCATAGCCTCAAATACTTACAAAATAAAACATATGATAAAATACAATTATTTTAACTAATCTGAAACTTAACTAATAAAATTTAAGTCAATCGTAATAGTTGTACGATTTCTTTTAAAGCGCAGATACCTTGAAATAAGTTTAAGTACTTTACATACGATCCCTGAAAGCATGGCCGAAATCATCAGTTTTAAGAAGCAAAAAAGTGGTATAAGTCATGCATTTCAAAGTTTCATAACTCGGTCAATTTTAATGTTAGATGAATGGGACTTTTTTTGTCTTACTTGTTAGTGTCACAGTAAATTTTTACTAAATATCACTTATAGGACCGGAGGACCGTATAAAAATTTAAATTTCGTAATTTTTAAATAAATGTTTTTCTTGACCCAAATCACTTTAAAAATAATTCTTTACCTTATTTAAACCATTTTTGTAACTGGAAGTATGCACCTAGGACCAACGGTTGCGAAAATAAAGGTCGGTCAGGTTATACGTGGACACGCTGTATATATAACCGTTATAAGACTATATATAATTTAAGGATTGTTTAAAAATCATCAATATTAAAAGACTGCGGAGAACGCCCTATATTAAATTAACCTGTCTTGTAACGTAGATATTATAAATGAAACGCATAATACAATATATATATATATATATATATAATATATATACATATGTGTATGTGTAAATTTCTTTTATCTATACATCTATACTTAAAAGACAATCGCGATATTAATGATTGAAATCATTCAAGGAGTTTTAGTCTTGTGTGAGTAAATACGCATTTAAGTGACGACAGCATTACAATGTTTAACAGAAAAACATCATAAAAAAATTAAGAATAACGAATGCAGATGGGAAAAATATAACTTCCTTCTTAGTTCAAAACGTCATCTTCTGCAACCACTGCGGTCATCGTGTCCCGCCTTCGTTTTAACATCGGTCAAAGGAAGAAATTCTTTGCAAGCTTCTCTCTCACAGCGAAGTTAAAGAATTAAGAAGAGTTCCTTGACCCAACCGCAAGCCGATGACCGCGCACCTTTTGTTTCGTCATAATATAGGGCTAAAAAGTTCTTTTGACATATGAGGTTATGATCCCCTCACACGCTCCTATCCAGATGACACCTGTCGCAATTAGACTCGAAGAAGATATATTCCACATTTTTACTGCTAACAACTAAGAGCATGATTAAATGTCAGACTTCGATATGAATAACATTATGTGAAATAGTGCTTTTTACTCTTAAAGTACTTTTATGAAATATTTATGTTTTTTAATTGAAGAATACAAGGGACTTCTCTATTTAGCTTCTTCAGCGGAAATTTATAATGGAATTAGGTTCCTAATATAAAAATTAAAAAATATATTCACAATAATATATCTAGCTACAAAGTTTTAAAAAAATGCATAAAAGTGCACTGTAAACACAATTAGCGACTGTTTTGTTAATACAATAAAATCTCTAAATAACAGATACCTCGGAAGCGCGAAATGTGTCTGCTATTGTGAGGTACACATATACAAATACGTAGGTATTGTGGATAGAAAAGGTGTTCGCTAAATTAAATAGATGTGTCTACTATTCGGAGGTTTTACCACTAAATATGCTTAAAATATGAAAAAAAAAACATTGTTTTAATTTAATAAATCTGCTTTTCAGCCTAAATACATGTGAAAATTTTCAACATTTCTTTCGAGCTGCATATAACGGAAATAATGAAATTTTCCAAAGTTAATTATTTTTTATTTCTATCATTGGAAAGGTCTGTAACTGCTTTATCATATTATGCATCTCCGATGTCCATCTCCCCACTTTGTCCCCACCAAAGGGTACTTTCTAAATTTTGAACATTACCCTCATGTTATATATCATTAGAAAGGTCTTTGACCACTTAATCATATTATGCATCTCCGATGTCCATCTCCCCACTTTGCCCCCCCCCCGTACTTTCTAAATTTTGCACACAACCCTCATGTTATATATCATTGGAAAGGTCTGTGACCACTTAATCATATTATGCATCTCCGGTGTCCATCTCCTCACTTTGCCCCCCCCCCCCAAGGGGTACTTTCTAAATTTTGCACACAACCTCATGTTATATATCATTGGAAAGGTCTGTCACCACTTAATCATATTATGCATCTCTCATGTCCATCCCCCACTTTGACCCCCCAAGGGTGTACTTTTCTAAATTTTGCATACACCCCTCATGTGATTTATCGATGGAAAAGTCTGTGACCACTTAATCATATTATGCTCCCCACTATGAAATTTGTCAAGTTAAAGCAACTATAAATTTTACTTTTATGGTATTATCAAGTTGTTTGCCGTCAAATTTTGACGGGTTCCATCTAGTTTATGTAATTGAATCTTCTGGTGTATTTTTCATTTTCGCAGAAGTGATCGAATGTTAATTTACTATGCAACTTCTGTGCATTATAGTAGTTAAAAGAAAAAGACAATAAGTCATTTTGCTTTGGAAGGAAACTATTTCATTTATTCTTGAAGATGTATTTTCACAAAATTCAAGAAACTCTTTCAAATCATGAAAACATTTAAATTCTAATTTAACAACTGAAAAATGAATTTATAAAATGTTTATTTTGTAATTGTTCTATACGAAGTTCTTTTACTCGATGACATAAGCACACGCATTTCCGAAAATTTATTTTCCTGTTAAATTATGGACTTCGTTAATCAAACTATCTACTCTCGGGTGATCATTTGAAGTTTGGCATCAGCCTTTTTTCTAATCCCTTGATTTCAAAGAATGTTATTAAAAACATGTTCAATGTTCATTTTGTGATATTCTGACGAGGCATGGGGGAACAGGAGAAATTAAGCTAAACTTGATATCAGTGTGAGCGTTTAAGATACGAAATTTAGAGGGGTTTTCGCCTTTCAGTAGGTATTTTATATGCATAATCTCCCCCCTTATATCTTACTAATTCTTAAACCGTTAGTTTCAGAAACATGCTTCTAATGGCAAACATGTTTCAAATGTTGTTCTCCATCATATTAAAAACCATTCACGTCAAAATAGTTATTTTTTTAAAGTTAAAATTTTAAATTTAATACGGTCCTTGGGGTCTATAAGTTAAATTCAGAAAAATAATTTCCATGTTCTAACTATACTATATATAACTTCAATTGGCTTAACAAGTTCAGTTTGCCGGTTCTTATCTTAGGTCAGTAACTATTATAACACAGCGTGTGGCTAACTGACCGCTTTTCTTTTTCCCACCCTATTTGATATCAGTAGAAAACTTCGTCATTTGTTCAATTATAGTATTAGATTCGCTGATTTTCTCTTTCGTTTGCTTTGTATAACGCATACAGCTATTCCAAAGCGCTCGTTGCTTCCAAATCCTATGCAAAAATCAAAGATATACACTTACTCACAAAAGTAAGTATACAGAATATTTGTAATGGCATCTCTTAAAAAAATGTATCTATGAACTTATTACATTCAAAATAACAATTTATTCCTATGGCAGCGAATTTAATTTAATTTTGAAATAAAAAATATATAAACAATACTAACATCTGAAATCATTTAACAAAAGTAAGTATGCACAATGAAAAATAGGGGAAAACAGTAAATTTTATAAATTTTATTTCGAAAAAACTCAAAATTAAAAATGTCTACAAAATCATTGGAATTTTATCACTATTTGTCTTTCAGTTTATTAAATTTTGAGTAACGTGAGTTGCTTATTATTCTTTTGTCTTCTCTAATAGGGCCCTTGTAAGTATAGTTTTATTTTTGATGTATTATTTTTTTGATTTGTCGATCTAGACAATCTCACAATAGCACAGTGGGATTAATATAATTGGGAGAATTTTTGAATTATTTCGGAGCATTACGTGAAATCCATTCTTGTACAACTCAAACAGTAAGTTTTGAATCATTATTTTTTCTGAACGATGTAAAGTAGCAATAAAGAAGCCCTTTGGCATTGATCGCCTATTAAAATATCCAGATATTTATGATGATATATATTTATAACAGTTTAAGTATCAGT
Organism: Maratus michaelseni; assembly: GCA_963931845.1. NCBI lineage: Eukaryota > Metazoa > Arthropoda > Arachnida > Araneae > Salticidae > Maratus > Maratus michaelseni. Next base: position 377,735,361 of record OZ007586.1, read on the forward strand.
ATTTTGTCAAATACCTACTGTAAATGCTTATAAAAACACCAAATCTAAATCAAAGCACCATCGCGTTTTACGGATCCTTTCGTATTTTTTAGTTCGAATTTTTCATTTTGATTTATTCATACATTTTGACGTGCATGTAATCCGTAAATGTAGAATTTTCTCACAAATGGAAAATTATGGACAATCAGAACAATCAATTCTGATTTTCCTATTTTTTGCAGAATCAAGTTTCTTCTTCTTAATATCATTTTTATAAACGGCTTTCTTCACATATTCCAATCGTGATATCCCGCTTTTCATAACATATTTTCTAAGGATTGTATAACTTCCTAATCATCGTTTTCATATCATTTACATCAGAATTTCTATAGAAGCCTGGAGGGAAAGTTCCCTGGAGTTCCAAAGCCTCTCTAGAAGATTTCACTGTAAATGATGCATATTGTAATATGAACTTGAATTATCCCCCCAACCCCCAACCCCAACCCCCAGAGCAGTGACTGTTTTAGACATATTAAGAACGACTTTGCGCTATGCCATTTGTCGTTGTGCGATTCAAAAGGACCATACTTAACACCAACGTTTTTTTTTATTTTAAAATTTTTTAAATAATAATGTAGAGAGAAACTGGGCGATGAAAAAGATATGTTTTCACAAGTGACGTCAGTCATGACATTTTGATTGAAAACTGACTCCAAACAAACGGTTGCTATGTGATATTTTCTATTTTGCTTGTATATTATATAGCTATATTTTATACCTATATCTCACAGCTAATGTTTCAATACATTATATGCAGTGATAACATTTTCTACGATTTATATTTAAAAAGAAATTAAACATAGCAACCGTTTGTTTGGAGTCAGTATCCAACCAAAACGTCATGACTCACGTCACAGTGAAAGCGTCTTGGGTGTATAATTAAGTTATTTGGGAATTCCTGTTGACAGCCTGGAGAGAAAGTTTAATGACATACATAATAATGTATTTATTAAGAATGTATTTTTATGTAAAAAGAAAAAACATAAATATGCATACCTTCATAATCTATAAAGTTATAAAATAATGACTGGCATTGAATGGTTTAGAATTCGCATGACGAATTTTAAAAAATCCTTTTTCTTAGTTTCCTTTATTTCCTTTTAAGAAAGTTCTCTTTTATAAAAATTGTGAACACTTACTTCAAAACCTGATGAAATGCGCATTAAAACTTACTTTGTATAGCGAGGCTTTACAATGAAAATTCTTAGGTTGAACGTCCATTCAATGTCTGAAACGAAAACTCGCTATATCCTGCACATTCGTGAAACCATTTTCATTTGTAAAATCTTATTACATAAAGCTATTCTTACTCAGATTCCAATGAAGGGGACGATTTTCGTTCTCTTATAAAAGCAAAATATTATTCAAAAGATGCTGTGAATTTGCTATTTTATATCGATTTTTGAGTCATGATTGACATGAAAAGATTATCCTGAGATAGCAATCTATTATAATGATATTTATCAGAATATTAAATATATATATGTTTGTGTGTGTGTGTGTGTGTGTGTGTGTGTGTGTGCGTGTGTGTGTGTGTTAAGTTTTTTGCAACTGAATTAAAATACTTGAAAACTTCACGCATATACGGATGAAGGTAACTTTGTAAATGTACTAGAAATATTCGTTTTAGCCCAGTCAAATAAGGTGAAAAAAAAGGATAAAACCTCGGAATGAAAGATAACAAGCAGAAAATTTGCAAAAATATTTGTTTTGACATTCTAAAAGTTAGCTAAAAAGTCTCATACAAATCTCGTGTCCGCGTCTCGAGATATTCAAGGTGAAATGTCAAGGAAATCGTTTTTTGCTTATATCTCGAAAACTGTGCGTTTTATTAATAAATAAATAAATAAATAAATAAATAAAAAATTACAAAATTAAAGTAGACAAAATTTCCTACAAAGTACATGTATTAACTTTAATTTTTTGACAAATGGTTTAGGCGCTAGAGCGCGTTGAAGAAAGACGACTTTTTGACCTTCAGGCCAAAACGAGAGAAGCTGTATCTCTCACCCTCGATTTCTCAAAATCTACGCATTTTATCTAGAAAACATCTGTTACAAAATTAAAGTAGACAATATTTTCTACAAAATTCACAAATTAACTTTAATTTACTGACAAATTGTTTAGGCGCAAAATAGCGCCAAATAAAACGGCGACTTTCTCACCTTCGAGCCAATACAAAACAAGAACGAAAAATCATGCGTCAAGCATAGATTATATAGCACTTTCCAACGCTTCCAAAATAATTTTACAAATCATACCGTTTAATAAGCTAAAAGCTAACATCTAAGTAAACAATTTAGAAAACGCATAACATATTTAAAAACATAATTTCAGGAATTTCCAACATATACAATATTAGGAAAAATATCCGAATACTTTTATTCAGCCCTGTATAGGATCTATAGATTTGTATATATAGTACATAGGATGATAATTTTAGTTCAGTTAGGAAACGCGTAGCACAGTTTAAAATTCTCCGTCTGGAGTTTGTCAATAAACAGAAATGTGTTCGCGAACTTTTGTGCTGCCCTGTATAGGATCTACAGAATTTATACACATCACGTAATAGACAAAAAGCAAGTTAAAATTAAAATCGCGTTCAATAACTTAAAACGCACTTCCAGGAATTATTGTTAACAGACAGTAGATAATTCTTTTGCGTGTCCCTGTAAATGAACGATGACTGCTATACACACAATATTCCGTAGTAAGTCTCTTGTAATGCACCTTAGTGATCTATATAAATTTCAATGCGTTTAAAATAGTGAAACATTATTTAAATAAACCGCAGACGATTTTTCTCCATAGACGTAATGTAACGGAATTCTTTTGACTGTCCCTGTAAAGTAACTATAAGTGCTATGCACACCCTCTTCCATATTAAGCATCTTCTAATGCACCTTAGTGATATATATAAATTTCAATGCGTTTAAAGTAGTGAAACATTATTTAAATAAACCGCAAATGATTTTTCCCCATAGACCGCAATGTAACGGAATTCTTTTGAGTGTCCCTTTAAAAAAACTATAAGTGCTACACACTTCCGTTGAAATAGGGAACATGCTATAGATAACGACAATAACATATAAAAATTGCAGAGCAATCCGAGCATATTTACGGGAGTTAGAGCACGGACAGACGGCAGACGGCCAGACGGCAGACGGCCAGACGGCCAGACGGCCAGACGGCCAGACGGCCAGACGGTAGACGGCCAGACAAACCGAAGTCATAAGCACTTTTCAACAAGGTTGGAAAGTGCTAAAAACACGTCCTTTCCTACCCTCGATTACTCGAAATCTATTCGTTTTATCAAAGAACCCTAATTACAAAATTAAAGTCCACAACATTTTCTACATAATTTAAAAGTAACTTTAATTTTCTGACAATGGGTTCAGACGCGTTCTCAAAAAGGGCTAGTCCAAAACGAGAAAAATACGCTTCAAGATTGTTTCCTATGCTTCAAATGATGTTTGAAAATATAACAAAATTAAGAAACTTAAATTATTTGTTTATTTATAAATGACATTTATAAATATTATTTATAAATAGGACATCCATATGATAATACTTAGTTAATTTATATAAATAATAAGATATTGAAATTAAATAGTTTAAATACATTGTAATTACATTTTTGTTTATTATAATTACATTTTAAGTAGGAAAGATATTAGGTATTTATCTTTCGAACAGTGTATATGCGTGATATTTTTTTTGTTTATAAAAATATATATACGACATTTACTATTCTTCTTCATTTTGCATGTATTTTTTTCCATCTTTAATTTCACTTTGATAAACACATTAGTCAACTGTATATAAATAAACACATAATTAAAAATAAAAAAATCCTACTTTTTCATTAAATAAAACTTGTTTGCTGATGCAAAATAAATGGTGCATTACTGAATCAGGCCTTAAGGGTAATTATATTATTTTTAATATTACGATTCTTAGAGATCTAGTCAGATTTCTGTCCAATGCACTCATTTCATGAAACTTCCATGTGCAACGCATCAAGTATTTCATTTTGTAAATTTACACATACTTCTATAATCTATACTTAATGCATTCCGTTTTCACAATTACAGTTTTTTTTTCACTAATCAATGTTTCAAGTATTACCAATCAAGGATATATATATATAAATATATAATACCAGTCAAAGTATTTGCTACACCATTCAATGTGCAACTATGCTTTTCACATTCATTCTTTTTTAATTAACACCTATTTCTTTGACATTATATACATTACTTGTAGGTTCTAATTACACTACTTGTAATATTCAACATAATTCATTAAAACAATCTCTGCACATGTATCATCTCATCATGTTTTTCATGTAACTTTAAATTAGGTACTAGTTATACCATATATTTATTGGAGGAGTTCATAGAATTCGCTATATGCACCAATTATGGTAAACAACACTGTACTTAGTTGGTAATGTTACTTGGTAATGTTAGTTATCATGGTAACATACCTTTTTTTTTCATCATTCATTTCATCACTTACTTTACTTCTACATTTTCTGTCATATTTACATAATCACATTATTTTTAATAAAAATAAGTTAAATAACCTTTTTTTTTTTCTTGCTAATTTTTTTTTCTACAGTTGAAAAATGAAAAAAATGTGCACTACTGAATCATGCCAGTATGGCAATATTATTATTTTCATAATAAGATTTGATAGGAAATTTTTCCTCTTCTTGTAGTGCACGTCGCTTTCATGAAATTATTGAAATAGAGGCATCATTTTTTCATTCTGTGGACATACACAACATTTTTACACATTTCTTTTTCTTACACGTTTCACTTACTATAACACTACATTCCATCAGTCGTATTTTTATATATCATTTAAGAATTTCCGCCACTGGCTCTCCGTTTTGGTTTTTATTATTCTTGACATATTAATAGTAAAATATTTTAGTACAAACAATAGATAACTTTTCACTGTACACGTTCTAATATAATTTCTTTTTCTGTTTTCGATTTTATTTATTTTCTTCCACAGAGTAAGTGTCAAACCTCAATTACACCCCTTGTATTGCCAACTCCGTGCTCGCAAATTTACCTTCTTAGTTCATTCAATATATGTTAATTTTTAAAGACACAATTTTTTTCGCATTTTTCATTCACTACACTTGTTTCTAGAAGTATATTTATTCACAGTTGTTATGTTATATGGGTTTGATACATTCATTTCTCACACATCTTTCACATATTTACTGATTTTCCATTTTCTACACGTTATTAAATGTATTCTAACCACCAGTCATTTTTTTTCAATCTAAACATGTATAGGTGATATGGAATGTAAGCAAACAAAAAACAAAATTACGTTTTGATACACATAATCATTTGTTACATTATGGAATTGAATGGCTTATGGCAGTGTTTCAAACATTTTTTTTCCTTCACATACAGAAATTCAAATATTTCCGAATCCTCATCTCTAATATAACTTTGTTTTAAATTCATGTTGTGAGTGTAAAAATAAAATTAGAAACACATAAATTTCCAAATTATACCTTTATTCATTATTTTGGGGATTAATACATAATCCTTGGTTATTTATGCTGTATTTCTGTTTACCCGTATATTATATATGTTATATACTATATCATATTACTCGAGTATTTTATAATGATTTTAGTATTGATCAATACCCATATTTAGCCACATTCAATGCTTATTATAATACAAGCATATTTTTAAATTAATGTCACCTGGTAACTGACCTGTAAACATAGTCCTAATGTTTGTTTTATTTGTATGTGCACAATTTGATACAGGTCAACGTCTCACTAAGACGAATTGAAAAAGTGATCACGAATTTTATTAAAATTGCTGCAGCTGTTTCTAAATAGAAACAATATATGATGTCACCTGTATGACAAATTTATGGTACCAATATAATTATATCATGATATACTTTTATGTTTGGATGGATGCCTGCTAAGAGAGATCTTCAATTGCTGTTTGTTTTTTTGTGTCATGTTTAGTTTTATTTACATGTATCTGCTATAATTGATGTAGTCGTAAGAGCATATGAAGAATTTTTTTTTCGTTCTCAATTCAATTTTTTTTTCGTCGGTTTAAGGGGAGATATATGTGATGTGGTATCACATATATTTTTCTTAAATTAATCCTTTTCTTAAATTTTCAGTTTAAACTAACTTTTAAATACTTAGTTATTTTATCCTAACTTGTATTTCTTTCCTATTTAACAGATGTACTTGTCAATAAAACTTTCTCACATTGATAGAATTCATTTAAACGATTAATCACCCTCACTAGATATCCAAAAAAAAAGAAAAAGAAAAGAAAAGAGATAAGGATTGACTTTGTATTCGGTTTGCATTTTATTCTCATTCCGTCCAACGTTCGTTAGAAATGTCTGTGTCTGCTTAATTTTTGAGTTTAGCCTTTTCGGAAAATCCTAAACATTTCCAGTACATGAGATTTGTTTTGTCTATTCAGCTAGATTCCCAAAACTTTGCTCTCAACGTACATTTGGCGTTCGAATTTTTGCTGGCTCACTTTTTAGGACTGCTATTGTGGTAGCCCTGTCCTGTAATTCAGAAATTCTCCTAATTGCCTAATGCGTAACTGATAATTTTTAGCTTATATGACATCATTCATTTCATATGCTCTTTCGCCAATTTCATGTTGCCAATATGTGTATGGCATGAAAATCGACATGTGTTGAAGGGGACATTCTCTCTCTCGCACCCTCTTCTGATAAGAAGTTAATAATGTAAGCTCACGTTGCTTAAAAATGCTCTCGGGCACCATCCCATCCCTTTATGTACGTACTTTGTAATCGTACGCTTATAATTTAAAGTTTAATAAACTAATATCGTAAAGAATCTTTTCAGAGCATTTAATTCTACAGCCTAGTGCCTTTTTATGTTACTTTCAGTGGATGCATATCGAATCTGGATTATTTTTCACGCAATATACTTTAAACACGTATATTTCCGTCATTAAAACCTACCTATATTATTTTCTGAAACAGGGTATCCTAACAAGACCATTTTCTTTCTTCTATTTATATTCATAAAGGAGTCATATGGAGTAAAGACGATACTTTCTCTATTATTCTTAATAAATACGTCAAATATTTGCAAATACATTTTGGCTCAAATATTATTACTCAGGCAACACTAAAAATATAAAAGAAATGGAACAGCTCAGAAGAACTGTTGCTCTTTCAACATCTTACGAAGTTTGTTTTGATGAAGCAATGATTGTGCCAATCAGCCAAGACAAGTTTTTATCGAATCGATGCAATAAAAAAAAAACTTTATTGAAATGCTTATTGAGCAATTAGAAACTGTTACCGTCACTACAAAACAACTTGGAGAAGATGATGCTGATATCCTCATCATCGAAACAGCCATTGTAGAATCTGAACATCAAAAGACTGCCATCATAGTTGGAGAAGATGTCGATCTATTAGTTATTTTAATAGGACGAACCCAATCACATCAGCAAGATATTTTCTTTTAAAAAATGGTAAAGGCAATGTTTCTATTAAACTTTGCTATTGAATAGGTTCAATTTTATGTTGATTATCTCTTATGACAAAATAAACTACTTTCTATTTAGAAATTTACTCGAATTTAAACAGCACTTTTTTCCCTTGCATTAAGTAGAACTATAAGTTGTAACCATCGTTCGGATTTTATTTACGTAATGTACGTGCTTCAACTAATAAATCAAATGGAAAAAAAAAATATTGTTTTCTCAGGAAAATAAAATGATAGATAAAAAATGAAATAATAAACATAAATAATTAAAAGTTAAATAATTTTTTTATAAGCTGTGTCTTACAAAAATTAAATGTTTGCATTTTATATTTTTAACATCAAATTCTTGAAGTTCAAATTACTAATGGTAAATTTTAATATCAGAATAGACTTCATTCTTCGCTCTTAGAAGAGGATCGTATTCCATGATTAGAATCTTGAGGTCATAATCGGATGATAATGAACTCAATTATCAAATATTGTCGTGTGAAGGCGGAAGATATGATTATTAAATTTGTAGAATTGTAAATACTAAATATGAGAAGAAGTTAAAGTGACGGAGGAAGGGGTACGGAATCCAATTGTTCATTGCAATCTAGCAACGCTCAAGGTGGGCTCACAGAAGTTTTAAGGTCTGTCACGAACAACGCCGCAGCAACTCTATTTGGCGCAAAACACATTGTTTATTTTCTATCTATCGTTGGTGCACGAGTAATGATAACTGATGGCACCGATGAAGCCTATAGCACCTACCCGATCTGACGGAGCCTAATGCGGGAGAACCGCCCACAGCACACTTGCTGCGGCTCTGGTCATGAACTCCATAATTATGACATTTTTACAACAACTGTTTATATGGTCGATAGTTTAATAAGTTACAATTCCATCATTCAGTGAAATTATTTATTATTAAACAGTAAAATTGTTTTACACTGCCGTTAGGAAATGCAGATTGACATGGAATTCGAAAATCCGAGGAAAAAGCTGATTGTTACTGAAGATAAAAGGACCTTTTAAATGTATAACTAAAATATAAATAAATAAATAATATAACCAATACACTATTTAGTCAGCTAAAGTGATAGTGTGTATTCGAAGATAGTGGAAAAAGCTATAATTTTCTATATACATATGGAAATATTTTATGAAACAATTTCGTCATAAAATGCGAAACTTACGAATTATTTTTCTGAACATAAATAATATAGTTCATAACACAGGTCTGCGAAATAATACTTTTCACATTTTTTGCTGTGCCTTTTTAGGTTTTTCTAATGTTTTTCGATAAGCTTATTTAAAAAATACCAAGCTTTTCATTCTATCACATAAGATTTATCCATAAAATGAGGATGAGGTTTCATGGCAATCAAGCAGAAAATCTTGCATAAATAGAAAACTTTCTTGAAAAATACTTAAAAACAACCTTGTATCTTTCATTTTATTATTTTTTTACGTTTGTCATACTTACTACGATATCCAAAATCATTATAATGCTTTTTCTAATCCTCGAAGGAAGATGTCCTCCCCTCATGCACTCCTTACTAGCGCTTTGAATTAAAAAACAGCAGCAGTCTTCTACCATGTTTATTGGTGTCTGATGTTTTTATAACTAAAATTATAACTTACCAATGGGAAATTCTGCTGTCTTTATGACAAAATTTATAACTCATCAACCAGAGAAAAAATCCTGATTTTTGTCAAATTTATGCGCGTTAGAATTTTTCGTAGTATTTTAGAGGAGGGTCACATGTCTTTTAAGAAAGTACATCCCTTAATAAAGAAATGATTTATACCTTAATGTGTGTTTGCACACACACATACACAAATAGAGTTGTTCTATAGACATTTTCTTCGTTGACCGTCTTACCCACATGACCTCAACTTGGATCACTTTCATTGCGTATTTCTACATAAAAGACTATACTATCCAGTTAAATTTCAAATTTAATATTTGGTGAACTTTATTAGCAATAAATGGATCATTTTACTTTTACAGGGTGACTTTACAAGTGAATTCAAATAACAAGGGACTGATATTTTGATTGATGACTTTGATAGATTTTATTGAAATGTTAGTTAAGTATAAACATTGAATGAACTATTTTACTTCTAGTTTCTTTGTCTTTTTTCTTACTAGTAAAATATCCAGCTTTTATTAAAAAATTATGTGTGTCACATATTCAGCCTACTTCAATATTTAAAATGTTTTATGATTTTGAAATTTTTTTGTACGATTTTCTTTGATAGACATTAAAAATGATGTTAAATAATATCAAACTTGTAGTAGGAAACGTCTGAATTTATGTAAACTTGCGTTATTTTATGCTTCATTTTTTAAAATTTCAAAATTAAAATAACCTACCCTCAAATCTCTAGGCATCAGTTACTAAACTCTTGAATACATAAATTTTTAGATTCAAATAATGAGTTGCCAAAGTGCCAGAAGTCGTAATAGCTCATCTACCATTTTTTTAAAAGTTTATTAACACTTTACAACCTAGTTGAAAAGTCTTTAAGACTTCGGTTTGTTAACACTTTCCAAACTAGTTGAAAAGTGTTTATGACTTCGGTTTGTCTGCCGTCTGCCGTCTGATCGTGCTCTAACTCCCGTAAATATGCTTCGATTGTCCTGAAATTTTTGTATGTTATTGTCGTTTACTATAGCATGTTCCCTATTTCAACAGAAGTGTGTAGCACTTATAGTTTTTTTACAGGGACAGCCAAAAGTATTCCGTTACATTACAGTCAATGGGGAATAATAGGTTCAACCGCATTTTGATGACGCTACGTCATTTAAAACATAATGAAATTGATATGTAATTATAAAGCGCATTAAAACATGCTTTTTGTAGAATATGGGGTGCAAAGCATTTATTATTCATTTACAGTGTCAAACAAAAGACTTCTTTCATACATCGTTATATGGGGAAAAATCGTTTGCAGTGTAATTTAGTGATATTTCACTATTTCAAACCTAATGAAAATTATATGTATTACTGAGGTGCACTATCAATTGCTCTCTTGTGTGCGTTGCGTTTATTTACAGGGACACACAAAAGATATTGGTAACAGTACATGTGCGATATTTACAGTCTATGTGTGATAAGTGCGTTTTCAACATTGGTTTGTATTTTTAAATTTTTTTTTCATAGTACGTGTGTATTTATAAACTCGGTTGACCATATACAGGACTATACAAGGAAATTCGCAAGTACTACAGACTATGGGAGTGAATTGCTTAAGGGTAGTTTTTAATTGTGTTTACGCATTTTCCTGCTTTAGTAGACTAATAGAAGTTTGTGGAATATAAATAAATTCATATACAGGGCTACGAAAATAAAGATACATTGTCGTTTACGTTTGGTAATTGCTGCAGGTGAGTTTTAAGTTGCCTTTTAGCTTAATAGGTGGTGTGTATAAAAGTCTTTAGATAACATACAGAGCTGTACAAAAGATTTCGAGTGCATTTCCATCAATTGGCGAAAATCGCTAAATGTGAATATTCTAACTGAAATAAATTTTATCATACTATATATCCACATCTATTGATCATGTACAGGGCTGCACAAAATAATTCGACTACTTTTTTGACACTGGAAGGTAATTTCGAAAACTGTATTTTTCAGTGTGTTATATGTTTTCTAAACTGTTTACTTACATATCTTCTTTCACCTTATTTAACGGTGAAGTTTCGTTGCAGTTTACTGGCTGTATTGGAAAGTGTTTCAAAGTGCTTGATGCATGATTTTTCGTTCTTGTTTTTTTCTTTCAGTTTGGCAGGAGTGGATTATTGAGAAAAAATATATGCGTAACATGCATTTTTACAAGGATTATTCAGAGTTTTGTTTGGTGATTTATCAGAGAAGATGTTCTCGTTGGCCTGTTTTGACAATTACAAAGAAGGTAACAGAAAAAGTTAAGGTAGTTCAACAGAATGCATTATTCATTATTTACAATAAATAGAAAATGATTCATTTAAATAAATCAGCATATGAAGCATGGCGAGTGATTTTTATGTTTTGTTGTTGTTGTTGTTGTTGTTGTTAAATGTACTTTTTTCTGTCGTTACAATGACTATTCCACTAAAAAAAGAAAATTTGCCTCATGGTGACATCAGCGTAAAGAAAAAAAATGGCAACTAGAAGTGTATCAACAATACACTTCTCGTTGCATCTTGTTTCTATCAACATACTGAAGCTGAAAAGAAGCTTAACTTATTGGTATGTGTGTTCTGTCATTTTTATTGATACTCACTTGACACTTCATGACATTTATTTTTGGCTTGAGTTAATATACTTTCTTGACCTTTCAGCCTGATTTCTCATAGTGAAAAAAGAAATAACTTCGCGAAAGATTGATTTCTCTAGTGAAGGTGAAATTGAAAAGGCTCGAGGGTTTAGATATTTTTCTCGATAAAGCAATTTCCGTATCATTTATTCGGTTTACATTCCACTACAGACGCAATTAGCTATTATTCTTAATAACGCTTACTTTGTTTATTTCAAAGAAAATTGAAAACTGTCAAACTTTTCAAATATTGGATGAGTATCAATGGTTGCTAACCATATTTTACATCATATAAAATAAAATAATAATATTTTCTTAAAAAATTGCTTTTGCAATCTAATGAGACAGCAAAGATACACACACACACACACACACATATATATATGTATATATATATATATATATATATTGAATTAATAATATTTCATTAATTAGGACCACATAATTTAATTTGTAATTTGACTCTGCTATCTGGTATTGTGATTTCATTGTGTATGGTGAATTTCTTATGTTTCAATTGTTTAATTTTACATTAAGTTTATATATATATATATATATATATATATATATATATATATATATATATATATATATATATTCAAAATTTTACTAAAAAATTGATTGCCTTTTTATAAATTGTCCACAAAAACGAGCTTTAATTTTTAACCTGTTGCAACTAAGCAGGCAATGTAGATTACAAAAGTGTTCAAAATAAGGTAGGAAATAAGTTCTTATCGATGAAATATTTCTGCTATTAATTTTCAATAAGTTACAATTTTTAAATTTTTATACCATTCCCCAAAACAAAATTGGTCAATTAGAAAATTTTTCCTTTCGCTCCAAAGAGATCAATTGAAAAAAACTGGATACTTGTATTGTAGTTTTAAAATCTTCTGAATTATGAAACAAAAAAAAAAGCTAACTTATACATCTCGTACCATTCATCTGTAAAATAGGCTGGCTATTCATTCTGATATTTCATCAGTAAAAATAGGAACACATTGATGATGGTATTCTTTAGAAAAAAAATAGATTAACAATTGGGGGGGGGGGGGGGAAATGCGTCACAAATATATCCAAATAAAGCATTATACAGGCAGAAATCTTGTAAAGAGATAAATTTAATTTTAAATCCTAGAAACATAATTTAAAAATAATAGTCCATAAAGCATTTTTAAAGCGTTTTTCTTCAATCTGCAATACGTTACTGAGCTTTATTTGCTCTTTTGATAATGCTCCAAAATATTTTGGAGCTCTTTGTCACTAATACTGTTGCAAGCATCGAATATGTTTTAAGATAAACTGCATATGCATTATCGTCCGCATATTCTTTTTCTTGCCATACATCAGAAACTTACATTTCAAATTCGATATATGGTCCCTATTTACAATGGTCAGTTTTCAATTAAGCATAACTCCTCCAGCTTTGAAGATACATATGTGTAGCTGTTTTGTAATGATTTTGCTGCAGTAAAAGGGAATTCTTTCTATTTGAACAATTTTGTCTAGAGGGGTCCTTTAAAAATCTAAAAAGTGAATTTTTTAAATTGATCAGGTGTTTATTTCATAAACATAATTTTATTTTCTATGATATTCTTGAACACTTTTTCAATTTATATTGCTGATTTATCTTCAACGGTGAAATTTAAAGAGCATTTCAATTTTTTTGAACACCCTGTATAATAATCTAGAATAAATTCTGTACTTCTCTTTTGCAATTACTCAGCAATATTCAGCTTTATTCAGCAGTAATATGGAAGACTTGACAAGATAAAACTTTAAGAGAATTTTGGCATTTTTTCACAAAAGTATTTAGGGGGGGGGGAAATCATATCTTATAAAATAGTAAAAATTAGCCAAATTAAAAAATCTAAAAAAACTATTTAAACTAAAATTTAAATATTTATAAGTAACACTCATCAAACTTAAAATATATCTTAGTACCGGGGCAGAAATAATATATGCAATATTACTTGTGAAAATTCGATAAATTTGAGCTATACTGTATAGTGAACGATAAGATAATATGATATAAGGCTGTAGAAAACCTTTAAATGATGATAGAATAATATCCACCATTGAAGTAATTTTGCCATCCTTCATGATTCTTATCGAAAAATACCGAAATATCTAACCTAAACGATCTCTGTTGAATACAAAAAATTAAAATTCTGAAAATATTGGGAACTGAAAATTGGCCTGAATATTTATATATTTAATATATAAATTTTCAGTTTCTTATTTTTAGGTAACAAAAAGCAATAACAAATTACAAAATCACATACTGATGTGACAAGATTTCCAGTATTATACAATTAAATACATTTTATCCTAACTAGAGTTTTAGAAAGCAAATTTCAGAACAAGATTATTCTTTTATAAGTTTCTGATGGACTTTTACATTATGTCACTTTTGCTTTACGTCGTAATTCCTCAAACTTAGGGGAACACAAAACTATTAAACTGCTGGCCATCCAAAATGCAACACCATGAAGGAATAAACCAAACAGCGTAAAATTTACTTCATGCGTACACCTTGATAGGATATGCAAATTATTGCGATTTCAGCGCACGTGCATCTCATGGGTCACTGCAGCGCCCCTTGCAAACTGTATATAAAGAGAGGAAATATTGCAGTTTTGAAGAACGTGAATTGTCCTCTCGTGCGATTTTTTGTGTGTGCAGCTTCAGTATGCCTCGTACAAAAACACAAGCAGCATTCTAGCACGTTTCGGAGTTCGACAGCGGCAGAATCGTTGCATACAGCGATTGCGGAATATCGTTCCGAGAAATCAGTCATCGCGTCGGATGTAACAAAACAACAGTCATGCAAATATGCAATCGGTGGATGCAGCAGGGAACGACTGACCGAGAATAGCGATTGCAACTGCCCTGCCTCATCACACCACTCCATGGGAAGACAAGAATACTGTGTGCATGACAGTGGTGAAGCGCATTGCCACATCCGCAACTATATCAGAACGAATACAGTCTATAACGCAACAATCGGTGTCTGCACGAACAATTCCACGTCGTCCGCAGTACAATGGAATGTTTGCTAGGCGTACATACTGTCGCTTACCTTTGACTTTAAACCACAGGCATCTGCGTTTGCAACGGTGCACTGAACGACGGACATGGACATCCAAATGCCATAGATTTGTGTTTTTGTACAAATCACGCTTCTATCTGCGATACCACGATGGTCGGATTAGAGTTTGCAGACACCGCACAGTACGGCGTTTTGATGATCTAGGTGGACAAAATTCATTTTTCCGATTATCTCGGAATTTAACAAGACCGCGTATACTGGTAGCTGAATGTCTCTTTTGTCGAGATCCGTATGAGTTTTGTCGAAAAAACCCGATGTGTCGATTAACTACGACCGTAAAGAAGGCAGTTGATTTGAGAGACTTTCAACAGTTGCATTATTTTTCTGTAAGTTCGAAAGCAAGTCGTGACTTTTCTGTTTTATTTGAAAGCAGGAGTTTACTGGACATATGTCACATGTTTGTCACACGATTTAACCTATTGTTGTTTGAAAATAAGCGCCATCTTGTTTTCAAACTTCATCTTGACTTTTAATACAGTATTAAGCGTTATTAAGCAATAAGCATTTTTTAAAATCAAAGTGCCATTCCTAAAGTATTGAAAACTTAAGACAGCTCCTGCGAAAGTTTGCGAGTCATTAAGTTATATTAACTTGAAGTGTGCGTCTGAGTGTTTAATTCAAATCTTGCAAGTCAATTTTCACCACTTTTAATTATCCGATTGAGCTGAAACTTTGAATACATGTGTAGTTTCAATGACAATACAATATTATAATTTAAAAAAAATAATAATATAAGTAATAATATAATAATAATAATAATAATAATAATAATAATAATAATAATAATACAAATAATTAAATAAGTCAAATATTTATAACTGTTTGGTTATTTTATTACTGATACATTCGAAAACCCAGCAAAACCTAATTAAACTTCAACGCAATAATTTTGTCCACCTAGATCCTCAAAATGCCCCACTGTGCACCGTGGAGAGAGGCTGCTCAACTGTTGTGTTATGCATCATCATACTGGTCTTGCACTCGGTGTTATGGTGTGGGGTAGTAGTGGACTCCACTCCTGCACCCCTTAGTATGCATTACCGGTACACTTATCATCCAGCGCTACATCTCTAAAGTTTTGTAGACTGTTCCTCTTCCTTACCTTCAGCGTTTGTCTGCGGCCTTGATTCAACAGGACAATGCGCTACCACATGTTGCACGCAATGTTCGCGCTTTCTTCTTAGCCCACCATATTGCATAGTTACACTGACCCGCTCTTTCTCCAGATCTAACGCCCATCGAACATGTCTGGTCAATGATTGCAGAACGCTTAGCCCGTCATGCAGCACCCGCATGTACACCAGATGGACATTAGCTACTTGTGGAGGCAGCATGGGTTGTCATTTCCCCAAAACACATCCAAAGCCTCTTTCACTCAATTCTGTGGTTTGTAGGAGCGGTTATTGACAGACGTGGAGGCAACACTTCTTACTGATTTTCTCGTTTTCCTCACCTCAAAGAAGGCTGTATTTCAAATCAATTAACATTCATACTATGTGTAATCTCTGAAATAAATCTGGCTTTGATATCGCTTGTCCTGCTTGGTGTTGCATTTTGGATGATCAGCAGTGTACATTTAACCTAATTTCTCATAATCAAAAATGAAATAACTCCACGAAAGATTTATTTCTCTAGAGAAGGTGAAATGGCAAATACTCGACAGTTCAGATATTTTTCTCAAAAAAAAAACAATTTATCTATCATTTATTTGGTTTACATTCCACTACAGACGTAATAAAATATTATTCTTAATAACAATTATTTCGTTTATTCAAAACTATATTGACAACAGTCAGATTTTTCCAATATTATTTGTGGACCAATGGTTGTTAAGATTGTAAAAAATATTTAAATAAAGATAGAAATACCAACCATTTCGGTAATTTTGATAATCTTCAAGATTCTTATAGAAAACTAAACAAATTACAAAATTAAACAATCCTTGTTGATGATAACAAATTAAGTACATAAATTATGGGGCGCTGAAAATTAAACTGAAAATTTATGCAGTGATATTTTGTCTAACGTTTACAATTCTTTCCATTATTGTATTTGTTATCCGAAATCTTCTTAAACCGAAACGTTATTTTGAGTCCAATCAAACTGCACAGCAGGTGTGTTATCTTAATGCGCGCATCTATTAACCCATTTTCGGCCAAAGGTGCGTAAACGCACCATTTCAATAAATATATTTTTATTAACACTGTGACGTATATTTTTCACTAATTTTATTTTTCTGCTATTTTTAAGGGTTCTGGAGACATCTATAAAATATTAGTAATTCAATTGATGTAATCACTTTCTGTTGAGACATTTTCAAAATACGTTGTTTTTTTACTTGAAACAGTTATTGACAAATTCGACTTTTTGAAGATGTATAATTATTCCACTTGAGATTAATCATACGTTTTTATAATGGAGTAAAGTTGCAAGTTCTGTAAATAAAGTAAAAATAAAACAAATGCCATAAGAAAACTTATTTTTTTTATTTAAATTTAATGGTAAATTATTAATGGTAAATTAATAATGGTAACGTCAAATTAAATAAAATATTACTTTTCATGCACGGAACGTTTTTGGTGTCTTAATGAATGTAAGCAAATTGCAATGCAAATAATACCACATTTTATAAAATTTCTATGCTTGCCCTAAAATGGGTTAAAAACATTCGTTAGCCGAGGTATCGCTGTAGATTTTATATATAAATTTATAGGTTAACAAAATAAATTTCAAAAGCACGATTTTATTGTGACAATGTTTTGATTCGTATACGTTTAAATTGAATTTTATCCCAACTAGTGCTTTAGAAAGCAATTTTCAGAGCAAACTTATTCTTTTATAAGTTTCGGATAGAATTAATATACTTTAATATAGACATTAATATACTTTTATTTCACGTCGTAATTCCTCAACTCGGTGAAAACAAAACTATGACTTGAAAATAGATATTTATGTATATATTTTTAAGAAATACATCTCCTTCGGTAACATTTACTATGTAACTGGTATCTTTTCGTGAAACCTTATCCGTAATCATTCTCACTGCGTATTTCGTGACTATGCAAGACAATCATTCAAATTCAGAACCAAATTATCCAAATGTCATTATTAATAATGGCATTACCTAGTGGTACGTGAACTGAAAGGAATAACATTTGATTTTAGCAGTTAACGTACTGCATCAATCAAAGGAGATAAGATTTCAATTGATTGGCTTACTGAAAAATATCATGGGTATGTAGTTAAATGCAATACTTTTTTACGATAATAAGTGTTTACAAATAATATACCTTAGAAAAATAAATTTGCCTTTCGAATAAAACTATAAGGTACAATAACTTCATTTTATTAATAATTTCAGTTTACTGCGTTTTCAACATTTAATAGAGGGACGTCCAAACCTTTTGTTTGCGGACCGCTTCTCACCTCTATTTCCGAATATGAACCTATGCCTTATTTCATCGCAAAGTTCCTCTCATTAAAAAAGGCGAAATTAATATTCGGAAATATTGGTAATTCTGCAGCCCGCGGTTTGCCTGCTGGATACCCTGGATTTAATAATTTCATGCTCAATATAAACAAAAATAATTTAATTAATTAAAGTGGAAAAAATTAATAAATGCACTTACTAATCGAAATTGTGTAGTTATAAAACATGGAATTTTGATAAAATATATACAAATTAAAATTCTAAAGCTGAGTTGAAAAAGTTGAAGAATGTTTTGCATTCAATGAAATTATAACGTATTGCCTAATTATATAAAAATGAAGCTAGAGAAATTAAAAGAAAGAGTCTTGATTCAAATTACTTCGGTTATCAAAGGGTTATTTTTGGGTAGTAAAAATCTGTTCTATTGTCAGACTAATGATCTCTTTGAGAGCCAAAAGTATAACATTGCTTGAAATAAATGAAAAAAAAAAGTATTACTGCCAAAATTAAAGGTTGGCCACAATGTCTCTTTAGAATTTCAAGGTTTTATTATAAACAAAAATGAATAGATACATGTATGGAAACTGGTATAATATTAGGAGTATGTATTTTTTGCGTCAATTAATAAACCTCTATATGTGCATCATTTTTCGCACTAAGCACGTCAAGGCGATAAACGTCAAAGATTTTGTCTGAAACTCTTTTTCGTCCACACTCCTTGCTTTATCCAATACTGAGCCAGTTTTCACAAATTTCTTGTGGCTACGTCTATCATTTCGTGAATGGCACAAGAAACTCCCCTGTAGACAGCCCAGTATTGGATAAAACAAAGAGTGGATGAAAAAGAGTATCAGAGGAAAACGTCGTCGTCTATTATCGGTTTGACGTGCTTCGTGGAACCAATGGTGCAATATAGAGGTTTATTAAATGATGAAAAAAAAATTAAATATACCCAGAATCAAAATTATAAGGACACATGAAATTTCATTGCAATCATAAAATAAAAGAAACATATGACATTCATATAATTTATACGAATCGACTTAAGAGTAACAAATTCATAATACTGTAAAGAATTGGGCCTCCTCATCCAGGTGCGCGATGTGTCATTCTAGCATTTCCTGTGAGTACACTTAACTGCATACCTTCCCTCGCTATTTTTGCCTTGAAGACTAGCAGACGCCGAATTCTATTGTACTGTGAGCGGAAAGTTCGGACAGTGATGTAGTGGTAAGGCGTTACTCAAAGAGGGGTCTTATGCTTTGATCCTTGCCGAGTTCGTGGGAAAGAGTTCATCTGCGAGAGAAGCGATCTCTGCACACGATTTTTAGGTTTGCGCCCGAAACTTTGCCCTTTGTCTTAGAACGTCCAATGACGGACTTAGTGAAAACGAAACAGAGGGATCTCAAGGCTGCTAAGAGGCTGGAGAGTTTCGAGGGGCCGGCCTCGACAAAGCCCCCGCCCCTAGAAGGAGTTCTCCTGCGAGAATGAAAAAGTGAGAGAGGACAGTTTTTCGGATAGATCTGAACGAGAGTGGTGACTCTCTGGAAAGAGTGAGGTCTGACCTCAATAGATACAGCAGGTATCAGGTGAAAATCCCAGCGAAGTGAAAAAGCACGACAAGTGCGATAGTGAGAGTTCTTTAACTCTGAAGCATCGTGATTTAGTATATTTTTCCGAAGAGAAGGAACGGACGAGCCCTGTTCCGAATGAACTTTCTTTAGAAGTTACGACAGACAGTAATTTCCTGAGACTTTTGATTGATCGAGCTGCACTCAGAGTCAAGAGAACATTAATTTATTAGCGATTGACTCACGGAAAATAATTAAATGCTGTATTGACGTCTTGTATATATTTTTCATTTGAATTAACATTGTTATACAATAAAATTCTATTTTCTAATTTATGCGAGAAATTCTCTGTGCCAACGATCCGATCTCGCTACCACTCACCATCTTTTATCGGGTCGGTATAGAGGAGTTACTACAACTGGTGGCTTGCGGTGATGGATTAATTAGCAAAAATTAATGACAATCTTCAAAGACAAAGAGTGGACTCTGAAATTTAAATCATCAAAGTGCTCCAAGAGAGAGTCTCCTTGTGACTTGTGACCTGAGTCTCCTTAGACGCCCCTGTGGATCAACACAGCATCAGAAAGAGTAATCTACCAAGAATTCTGGAGAGTGTTCCCCCATCAGAAAGAGAAATCTACCAAGAATTCTGGAGAGTGTTCCCCCATCCGAAAAGTGTGACAGAGAACCCCGTCTGTGCTCCTGAGAATCTTTGAAGTCTGTGCTTCTGACGCCCTGAAAGACTCTTAGTAATGGAGGTAAGCTCTTTTTATACTCAGAGTGGCTTTAATTGTTATTAGTGTTTGTATAGGTGTTGTAGGCTTCAAAAAAAAAAGTTGTATGTTTATTTTTGTGAGAGTAAACATTTTGAGAAATTTTTCCGGTAGAAAAAGAAAGTATTATGAGATATTTCCGATATAACTGTAACTCATTTAATAGACAAATTTTGTAGATAAAAATTAAATTATTGTTGAATTAATTTAATGCAAACTGAGAGTTGTGCAGTGTTACAAAATTTTAGCAGAATCTATAAATGAGAGTTCATTGAAAAAAAAAAAAGTATCGAACGCATTTCATATTTTACGATAACAGAGCTGATTTTATATGTTTTTTGTGAATTATTCTAAATTTTTTAAGAGTGGATGCAGAGATTAAGACCACCATTGATTTAAAAAAAAAAGGGGGAATTGAATGAGACTTTTGCAATTTAAAATATTTTTACTGTACTTTTTGAATTTGAAATTTTTGTTTTGTGTAGAATTTATCCCATATGTATTTTATAACCAAATACCAAGGTGAATGTAGACGTTAGGATAGAGTTGCTTATCTTTATATGTTGCATATTTCCTATATTATTGCTAAGCGTACTTTTTTTATGAGCGTATATTTTGGTAATATTTTGACGCACTTGGTAGGATTTGATTTAATCTTATTGTATGTTTTATATTTGTGGGAAAGATAATTTCTAATTTTATACTTTAAAAATGTCGGAGCTTAAATATTTTAGGAAAGCTGATTTGCAAACGTTAGCTTACGAATTTGAGGTCATTTTAGAGGAAAATGATACTGTACCGAAAATTATAAAAAAAATAGAGTCGTCAGAAGGTTTTGAGAAAGAGCTAGCTTTAGCACAAATTAAACTTATAGAAAAAGATAGGGAAAATAAAGTGGAGCGGGAACATGAGTTGGCTAGATTAAAAGCAACACAAGAGTCAGATGACCGAAGTACAGCATCCAGTAGTGTCTCAGTGAGAACGAGTAATTTACCCCTAAAAACAATTATGCATCGCTTTGATGAAAAGAATTCAGATATTTCGTTGTTTTTGAATTTATTCGAGAGACAGGCAAAAAAATGTAATCTAAATTCGGATGAGTTGGTGACGAATTTACTATCATTATTACCTGTGGGAATGGCCGAGTTAATTTTGAGAGAACCCGAAGACAAAATTGATGATTTTCAATATGTGAAAGAAAAACTGTTAGAACGCTATCGTTTGAATGCAGAGACATACCGACAAAAATTTAGTCAACATCCACGAAGTCCTAATTCAGTTTGGAAGGATCTGATTTTCGAACTTAATAGTTTTTTAGAAGGTTGGCTGTCATGCTTACAAGTTTCGGATTTTGAGGGTTTGAAAAATTTGCTTGTCACGGAACAAATCAAACGGAGAGCGTCTCCAGAAATGCGCGAACATTTTATAGATAACTGGGCGGAGATTAAAGATCCCGAAGAGTTAGTGAGGCTTTTAGATGCGTACGAGGCAATCAAGCGCCCGTCAAAAAAAACTTGGAATACGAAACTTCCTTTAGAGAAGAAATTTGAAAGACTCAGAACTTTTGATAATGTGCGAAACGGTAACAGAAATCCGGAGATTAATAATAATTGGAGGGATCGCGATGATCATAAAGAAAGGGAAAGGGTTTACGAAAAAAGGCGAGAAGTTAAGTGTCATGCGTGTTTTCGAAGCGGGCACTACAAAGTAGATTGTCCGGAAATTAAAAAGAGAGATGTTGCGCGGGTCGGTCACCTAATAAGTAAGCCGACACTTGAAGAAACCTTCTCCCCTTATTTGAGCAAAATATTAGTGAATGGAATTCAGGCAACTGCCTTAACGGACAGTGGGAGCCAGATAGATTTGGTCCCGCACCATTTAGTCAGTCAAGATAATTTGAATGGAGATCACGTATGGATTAAGACTCCGCTGGACAGTAAATTATACTGTTTACCTATAGCAGAGGTCACTTTAGAAATTGAAGGCGTGGGGGTTATTGATACGAAAGCGGGAGTTAACAATAAAGATTCAGATATGTTTTACTATTTGTTGGGTAATCACACTCAAAAATTGTTAGAACAGGCGAAGAAAAAACCCGAATTGATGAATGCAGTTTTGACACGAGCTCAAACGAGAGAAAAGGGTGGCTCAGCTCCGAATCCGGTAAATAAACAAATTGTGATTTCCGAGGGGGAAAAAGAAATTTCTAGCGGCAATGTTGAAGCGGAAACTTTGATTTCCGAGGAAGAAAAAGAAGAGGATATTTCTAGCGGGAATGTTGAAACGGAAACTTTGAATTCAGTAAAAGAAAGAGAAGGGGGAATTTTTCGCGAGGGCAGTGAAGCGGAAGCGTTGAATTCAAAACTAGAGGGTGAAAACCTAGAAAACCCTATTGAACTGGTCAGTGTGGATAAGGGATTATCGCCTTTGCCGATATGTGAGGAATCTTCGATCTTAGCAAACATTGAAAGAGGGGTTAGTAAAATGGAAAATGACAGGTATCCATCTCTCGAAGAGATTAGAGGGAAAGGGGAAATTGAAGAAACGCATTGTAATGCGGGAGATTCTTTAATAGTGGCAAAAGCCAGAGACAATCGCATGAGTGGGGGAATGCGGGTGCTTGTCCCATTGCATTATAGAGTGGATATATTTGGCGCGAGCCTAGAAAAAGTGTCATTACACTTAGGGAAAGGGAAAGTTAAAGGAAATGTGTCAAAATACTTGGACCTTGGGAAAAGATTGATAAGCGATTTAACTACCGCATTTCTAAAAAGGTTCGGTGTTAAGTTGAAAAATCCGAGAGTGTGTCGCACAATAAGCGATAGTATTGCATGTTGGCATCGAAAAGTTAGAAAGCTTTTGAAAGCGTTAGTATTTGGAGAATGGATAAGAGAAACGGAGGAAAATAAATTCGTGAAGGGATGTGTGTTTAATCTCAGGAACAGGTTAAAAAGAGGTCGAGTTTTAGCCGTTGAAAATGTGTCAGAAAAACGAGAAAAGAGGAAATTTTGGTTTGACAGAAAGGCGGTAAAACGGAAGCTTAATGTGAAAGATGATGTTTTAGTTTTAACTACCAGAAAGCCAAATAAAATGTCATATAGTCGGATAGGGCCGGGAAGAAAGGAGTCAATAATTACGGAAACAAATGATATTGTGAGTGTTCCTGGGAGGCGACAGAAATCTCAGATTTCTCACGTGAGTTTAGTAAAGCCTTACAGAAAACGAGTGGAGTTAGCAGATATCTTAATGCGGGAAATAAACGCACTTGAGGAATTCTGTTTACCGTATCTAGATGATGTGGCGATTCTTTCAGACAGTTGGGAGGACCATATGCGTCATCTAGAAATAGTATTAAAAAGGGTTAATGACGCGAAACTGAAAATCAAATTGGCGAAATGCAAGTTCGCTCAGAAAACCGTAAAATATCTTGGGCATATTGTAGGGGAGGGCAGACGGAGGCCAGCTGAGGCGAAAGTGAAGGCAATTAAGGAATTACCGGTTCCGAAATCGAAAACTGAAATTCGTAGATGTTTGGGAATGGCTGGATATTATTCCCGGTACATAAAAGATTATGCAGTGATTGTAGAACCATTAACGAGGGCGCTTAAAGGGAAAAATAAAAAAGAAAAGATTGCATGGAGCGACAAAATGGGAAAAGCCTTTGAGACTTTGAAAATGAAACTTACTGAAGAACCGGTGCTTTACGCTCCTAATTTTCAGAAAGAATTCATAGTACAAACTGATGCTAGTGACTTAGGTATTGGCGTGGTTTTGGCTCAAAGAGAGGGATCGGAAGAGCACCCCATAATATATTTAAGTCGAAAATTTACTGATAGTGAGAAAAGTTTCTGCGCCACTGAAAGAGAGTGTGCAGGGATTATTTTTGCGATAAAAAAGTTAAGGCATTATATTGATGGACAAAACTTTTCTATCGAAACCGATCACAATCCTTTGGTGTTTCTAAAAAGAAATTCTGGAAATAATCCCAGATTATTAAGGTGGTCCTTAGCTCTGCAACCTTATAATTATGCCATTTCTCATCGCGCAGGCAAAGACATTCCGCATGTTGATTGTCTGAGTCGAGTTTAAGGAGATTTCTTGATAAACTTTTGTATATAATTATTTTAAGATTTTTTATTTTTTATTTCACTGTGTTTTATTTCATTATATGTTCATGATTTCTTATCAGAGCGCGAAAAAAAAAAAGGAAGGTAGTATTATATTATTCATGTATGTTTTATTTCTTGCCACTCTGATATAATTTGAGCTTGCAATTCTTTATCCGACTCTTAGAGATTCTTAGTGTTTCACCCTTAAGAATCGTTTGAGGAGGGGGTGTTGTAAAGAATTGGGCCTCCTCATCCAGGTGCGCGATGTGTCATTCTAGCATTTCCTGTGAGTACACTTAACTGCATACCTTCCCTCGCTATTTTTGCCTTGAAGACTAGCAGACGC
The DNA here is from genome assembly GCA_963931845.1 of Maratus michaelseni. Taxonomy (NCBI): domain Eukaryota; kingdom Metazoa; phylum Arthropoda; class Arachnida; order Araneae; family Salticidae; genus Maratus; species Maratus michaelseni. The sequence goes on from OZ007586.1 coordinate 377,760,574, forward strand.
CGAATTCTATTGTACTGTGAGCGGAAAGTTCGGACAGTGATGTAGTGGTAAGGCGTTACCCAAAGAGGGGTCTTATGCTTTGATCCTTGCCGAGTTCGTGGGAAAGAGTTCATCTACGAGAGAAGCGATCTCTGCACACGATTTTTAGGTTTGCGCCCGAAACTTTGCCCTTTGTCTTAGAACGTCCAATGACGGACTTAGTGAAAACGAAACAGAGGGATCTCAAGGCTGCTAAGAGGCTGGAGAGTTTCGAGGGGCCGGCCTCGACAAAGCCCCCGCCCCTAGAAGGAGTTCTCCTGGCGAGAATGAAAAAGTGAGAGAGGACAGTTTTTCGGATAGATCTGAACGAGAGTGGTGACTCTCTGGAAAGAGTAAGGTCTGACCTCAATAGATACAGCAGGTATCAGGTGAAAATCCCAGCGAAGTGAAAAAGCACGACAAGTGCGATAGTGAGAGTTCTTTAACTCTGAAGCATCGTGATTTAGTATATTTTTCCGAAGAGAAGGAACGGACGAGCCCTGTTCCGAATGAACTTTCTTTAGAAGTTACGACAGACAGTAATTTCCTGAGACTTTTGATTGATCGAGCTGCACTCAGAGTCAAGAGAACATTAATTTATTAGCGATTGACTCACGGAAAATAATTAAATGCTGTATTGACGTCTTGTATATATTTTTCATTTGAATTAACATTGTTATACAATAAAATTCTATTTTCTAATTTATGCGAGAAATTCTCTGTGCCAACGATCCGAACTCGCTACCACTCACCATCTTTTATCGGGTCGGTATAGAGGAGTTACTACAATACATATTTAAATCCCTTGACAGTGCAATAAATTTAAATAAAATAAAAATAGTAATTTTTCAACCGATTCATAATTATAAGGACACCTTGATATTTTAACAATAAAAAAATAAGTTATTCACAAAACTAAAAATTCGTTGAGCCACCATTCTTTGCAAAACATTTTGCCATACAGGTGACTTCTCGCGAGCAACTCTGCAACCTCTTTCCAAAGAGTGATTGACACTCAGCCAAGTTGAAACTTTGTACAAGGTCTTAGAGTGAAAATTATTCATAGTGTTTCATTCCAATATAATTCAATTATGACATGTGGTATTGTTTTACGTATACGAGTATATTTTCTTTGAACAGTTGTGATACTTTGTTTAACCATCTACTTTTCTTATTGAGATTTTGTTGGGTTTTCTTTTCAAATGTATTGCGTTCTACTCTGATCCTATCTCTTAGACATCTCTAGGTATGTCAAGGTATGCCAAAATTTAATTATCTCAGGTCACTTAAATGTCAACTTCAGAATAAAAGTGGAAATGGACTATCGGAATATTTTTTAACTCCTGGTCTAAATCCATTCAAGAATCTACTACCAAGGAAAACACAATTATTGACAATGTGTTTGTTCTTCAACATCCTCGTGCAATGTGGCGTTATTCATTCAATTTTTATTCATCATAAACCGATTTGTATAAGGTTTAAAAAAATCATACAGAATGTCGATATTTGTAACTATAGGGTTCATATCTGTCTTAATGTTCATTATATTCATTTATACTTTACTAGTATATATATCTAAGCCCAACCGTACGTTGTAAAGTTTTTTGCAAAGTCTTACTATTCTTTTAGCAACGACTTTTTGTACTGTTGCAGTTAGTAATTAATAAATTTAATGTACGGAACCCTTTCAGCGCGGATAATACTCGTACTTGACCGAATTATTTTAAGTAATGTTTAATTAAACTGTCTGAAAGCAATCACTTGTATAACTTGTAAAATGTGATTGTTGAAAAGTTAATGCTTCAAAAAAGGTTTTTATTTTAAGGGGACAAAATGTTTGAATTTTGAATTTGTTTTCCAAATTAATAGTAAATTAAGAAGCGGCCAAGGGAGAGAGGGGTTATTCCACCTGTAACCTGAAATCTCCGCCCCCAGGACGATTTCTAATTATCTACATAATAATCTCATATATTGTATTGCTGAGTTCTGGTTTCCACGGGAAGCAAATCTTTTTTTTTTTGTAAGAAAGACGGGAGGTAAATGTCTGATTCCAACATTGTTTTCAATTTTCATTTTAAAGTACCTTGAACTACAACAGAATGTAAAATAAACCAAAACTTGTAATCAGTTTTTTGCCCAGTAAGGCGAAAATAATTTTGTAGCCTTTCTAAAATTCGCATTTTAATTCTACTTTAGAGTGTCGGCCATACATGCCGCAGCTCTGCAAATTAACAATTAGGAAAAACCTGATTCTAAATAGAGATGTCTCCTTAATCCAAAAATGGCGTGGATATCGAAGGTAATAAACGACGATAACTAAATTAGATTAATGCATGCCATGGTACCAAAGTATTTCATAGATATCGATATATAATTTTTTTAAAGTATCTACATATATATAATTAAAAAATTTACATAAAATATAATAAAAAAGTATCTACATAAATATAATTAAAAAATCTATATAAAATATAATAAAAAAGTATCTACATAAATATAAGATAAAAATATCATTTAGTTTAGTAGATTATCAAAATATCTTTTAAAAATATTCTCATGTTTTAAAAATAATAATTTTAACGATTTCACCGTTTTCGAGTTTTCCTACTATTTTATAAGTATGCTTGTAAATCCCGGGATATATACATTTTTTAATCACAGTTTGATGCTATAATATCTTTTATATCCCCCCATTCTATATACGTTTCAAAAAAGAATTCTGCTAAAAATATTTTTGTATGAATATAAATCAAAATATTTTATTAGAGTAATTCAAGAACTTTACAGACAATTAAAAACAAAGATTAAAATAGGCCAAAGATTGTCAAAAGGTTTTATAACAGATAAAGGACTCAGACAGGGATGCTGTGTCTCCTCAACCCTTTTTAGGTGCGTTCGTAATTATATAAATACGTAGCACCTATTGTCGTCGCTTGGTCCGTCCGTCTGTCCGTCCGTCCGTCCGTCTGTCTGTCCGTCTGTCTGTCCGCCCGTCCGTCCGCATATAACAACGCAAAAACTACCCAACCGAATGGTTTGCAATTTAAAATATATTATCTTTGCAGAATTTTGTCGAGACATTTCAAATTTTATTTAAATCGAATCAAAACTTTAGGAGATATTAATAAAAATATTTATTAAGAAATTTGAATTTTTTTTTTTTAAATCGGTGCTTTTTTGTTATAGGAGCTTCCGAAGTTGAATCGTCAAGCGACCGAGATACTTACTTTATTGCAGAAATTAATCTGCAGACGATATAATTCATTTCACAGAATTAAAAAAAAAAGATCTGAATATTTATATAACTAGCTACAGTACGAAGAAAGTATCGTCACACCTCATTTGTCACATTTGACGTACAATTTCCAACTTGTTAATTTTTATGTTGAAGAAGCATTGGAAATTTGGAGAGAAAATTGCAGAGGAATGGGACTTAATATGAATGGAACGTCAATTTTTACTCTGCAATTCGCAGATGACCAAGTTATAATTGCAAATGTAAAAAATGATTTAGAGAAAATGACAATAAAAATTAAGGTAAAATATGAGAAATAGGGACTTCATATGAGCGTAAGTAAGACCAAATACCTATGTATAGAAGGAAAGAGGCTGAACTAAATATAAATAATAACATAAAAATGGAAGCTGTGAATACTATAGATAGTTTGGTGTAGACATTAATAGAGAAGGCAGAGACTCACAGGAAATTAAATACAGAATCTGTCAAGGAAGAAAGGCTATAAAACTATTAAATTCTATTTGGTGGAGTTAAGAGAAAGTATAATATGTACAATTCTATTGTAAAGAACATATTGTTATATGGAGCAGAGGGATGGAGAATTATGCAGACAGAAAAAAAGAAATTGATGCCCTAAGAAGATCATGCACGATATCAAGACTAGAAAGAATAAGAAATCAAAGAATCAAAGAAATGATGGAAATAGAGGGAACCATTACATGATCTTTAAAGGAAGTAATTAATCTGTTATGGTCATGTTAAAAGAATGAGGAATGAAAGGCTACCCAAAATCGCATTTAATTATAAAACAAATCAAAAAAGGAAACGAGGAAGACCACGAAAGAACTGGATGGACGATATCAAAAAGGTCCTTCCGGACTGTACCGGGAGGAGCTTTCATAGTCCATATTTTAAAAAATTGAACTCATTTTACTCAAGCACCCGAAGCTAAAATTCTTGGAACGCGATTATAGAAGACTCAATACCGGTTTTCGTTAATACTGAATTTGAATGAGAATTTCAGCATGAGAGTTACAGAATAATTAAAATCAGATTGTTCCAATATGTCAGCCACCCTAGAATTTCAAACTGCCATATCTCAGCCATTTTTTATGATAAAGCCAAAAAAAAATGTTCCGGAATCTTTGTATCACGATCTAACACTTAACGGAAACAACTTTTTCAATTTATAATTTTTTATACCTCTTTTTGATTTAAAAAAATAAATTAACTGGCCGCCATTTTTAAACAAGTTCGCGCATGAAGCTGACCAAGGAACTAGGTCGCGACCTTAGTATGTTCTGTACACATGATCAGTCACATTCATATCGGTTCATAAATACGAGAGTTACAGCATAACAAATATCAGATTGTTTCAAAATCTCAGCCACCCTAGAACTTGAAACTGTCATATCTCAGCCATTTTTTATGATAAAGCCAAAAAAAAAAAGTTCCGTAATCTTTGTATCACAATCTAACACTTAACGGAAACAACTTTTTCAATTTATAATTTTTTTATACATCTTTTTGAATTTTTAAAAAATAAATTAACTGGCCGCCACTTTGAAACAAGTTCGCGCATGAAGCTGACCAACGAACTCGGTTGCGACCGTAGTATGTTCTGTACACATGATCAGTCACATTCATATCGGTTCATAAATACGAGAGTTACAGCATAACAAATATCAGATTGTTTCAAAATCTCAGCCACCCTAGAACTTCAAACTGTCATATCTCAGCCATTTTTTAAGATATCGCCAAAACAAAAAATGTACCACAATGCTTGTATCCCGTTCTAAAATTTAACAGAAACAATTTTTTCACTTTATAATTTTTGTACACTTTTTTGAATTGTTTAAAATTTATAAAATTTAACTGGCCGCCATTTTGAAACAAGATGGCGGATAAAGCTGGCCAACGAACTTGGTCGAGAATGTGGTATGTCCTATACACATATTCAGCCACATCCAAATCAATTCATAAATGTCAGATTATATATATATATATATATATATATATATAAACATTTGAAGGGAGGGTGGTTTTAGGGTATGGGGGTGAAAATATACCGAACTTTCTTTGAATTGCTTTCCTCGGAACGGCTGCAATGGAGCTCAATGGCTGCAATAGATATCGCTTTTAGGTAGCTTTCATAACAAAAAGCTGAGGGATAGAGGTCTGGAGGAAGAATAGACCCTTGACTGGAAAAAATGGAATAGTTTGGAATATACCTGACGCCATAAACCGAGTTTATATATATATATTTGTCTACAGCCATTTTAACAAAATGGAATTCAATCAAAGACACATCCAATAATATAATTTCAATATTTTCGAAAAGCAAAATATATAGAAGTTACTGTGATTTTTATTCAACTCATATGATTGTCATTCTCGAGTTCATTTAATTAATCCGTGAACAGGCGCGCGGAGTATGGGTGCGTACGGTGTTTACTTTTGTCAGCACTAGTTCTAAATAATAATCTTTGTCATATTTAATCGTAGAAAATTCTTACAAATTCTCATATAAAATAAGGCGAAGATAACTACTCGAAAGCAGTGATGCCAAAAGTAACTTCCGTACGCTCCCTGGTGCGTCACCTGTTCCTGGGTTAACATACTATCGAAAAAGTGGATAAATGATAAGTTAAATTATTGTTATAAAAATTTTCTTCTTAGGGAACATATGACACTGTAACTGTTAATATGATATTCTGATAATTGGACCGGTGATTGTTGAAAGGAACTAAGTCCACATTTTGACATTTTAAACACTTTCCAACATAGTTGAAAAGTGTTTATGAATTTGGTTTGTCTGTCTCTCTGTCCGTGCTCTAACTCGTGTAAAAATATTCGGATTGCCATGCAATTGATATAGGTTATTGAGGTTTACTATGGCATGTTCGGTATTGAAATTGAAGTGTGTAGCACTTATAGTTTTTTTACAGGGCCACACAAAAGAACTCCGTTACATTACGGTCTATGGGGAAAAATCATTTGCGGTTCATTTTAATAATGTTACACAATTTCAAACATATTGAAATTGATATATATCACTGAGATGCACTACAAGAGGCTTACTATGGGATTCGGTGTGCATAGCACTTATAGTTCCTTTACAGGGACACTCAAAAGAATTCCGTTACATTACGGTCTATGAAGAAAAATCGTTTGCGGTTTATTATTTATATTATTGCGGTTATTTTAATAATGTTTCACTATTTCAAACATATTGAAATTCATATATACCACTAAGAGGGATTACAAGAGGCTTACTAGAATATTGCGTGTATATAGCATTCATTGTTCATTTACAGGGACACACAAAAAAAATTCATTTTAAAGTACTGCTTGTAAATAATAATTGCTGGAAGTGCTTTTCAGTTGCTGAACGCGATTTTAACTTTAACTCATTTTTTGTCTTTTACTTGGTTTGTATAAATTATATAGATCGTATACAGGGTAACACAAAAGTTCTGTAGTACAATTCCGTTTATTGGCGGAAATTCCAGAAGGAAAATTTTAAACTGTGCTACGCGTTTCCTAACTGAACTAAAATTTAGCATTATATTTAGTATATATACAAATCTATAAACGATATACAGGGCTTCACAAAAGAGTTCGGATATTTTTCCGAATATTGTTTGTAACTCCTGAAATTGGATTTTTAAATATGTTATGTGCTTTCCAAATTGTTTATTTATATATTATTTTTCACCTTATGGTAAAGTTTTGCAAAATTATTTTGGTAGAGTAGGAAAGTGTTACATAATCTATGCTTGAAGCATGATTTTTCGTTCTTGTTCATTTGGTGGTTTCAATGTTTCTTCGTGTTTATTGACTGTTTTGTGCAGAAAGGAACTCAGTCTGGGTACTACGTATGCATGTGTTGGAGGGTGAAATTTAAAAGTTGAATGTTGAAAGGTACTATGTCCATGACTTGGAAAATTTCAAAATTAGGGCTTACTGCCTTTCAACAATCACCTATTCAATTGTATTCAATTTTTATTTATTCTGACATAATTTTTATTTAAAAATAAACAGAACATAAACAGAAGTACATATAGGCACGAACTTTTCACTTAGTCATTCATATTTCTCTTGTGTTAAAAAAAAATTAGTTTTTATGTTGTTTCTTGAGAATTTTTCGACGTTTTTAAAAGCAGTATACAACGTTATATAGCATAATTATATTTGCACACCAAAATTCAGTTATTTATGTTAATATTTAATAACATAATCAGAAGGAGCATAAAGTATTTGCATGTCATTACTAATAATAACTAGACGTCGGGGGGCCACCATCTCATTTCCATGGGTAAGTATTAACTTACCCATCATGGATATGCATAATATAAAATATGAAAATAAAACATGTGTAAACTATTTATAAAATACATTGCAATTCGAATAAAATTGTGGCTTGATGACGCCATAAACTTTAAATGCTCTATTACTGAATTGCGTAAAAGAAACATCCTTATAACTACAAGATTTATAATCATATTAACTAACGGTTTACTACGTCAGATTAAGCATCTGATTTCCAATTAAAATACACCTTTGAATTGAAATTTTAATGAAATACAGGGTCATGAAAAATCGATGAGTGTGGAAAATATAATTACAAATATCTCGGCAATTATTTATCCGATCGACTTCATTCTTTATGCAAAATTTATGTTTTTTTGTCGTCTTTTATATTCACTCCTTAAAATAAACAATTTCGAAAAATTGTATGTACCTTTTATCAGAACGAATATTTCGAGAGTCCGAAAAAAAAATAGTTCCGGATAATCGAGGTTACTGAAAATCAATAACCTTTTTCTATTATTACATACTAAGTACATACCAAATTTCAAGTCTCTATCTCAATTTGTTCGGGAGCTAGAGCGTTTACAGACACACACACAGACGGACGGCAAATTTTTTTTTCTAAAAATATGTTTTTCGGAATTTCCAGTGATTTTCAAAACGATTACAAGATTTACCCTATACTTCGTATGATGGGTAAGTAATTACTGTTTTTTTAATAAGTTTGATTTTTTTAAAATGAGAATTACAAAAATGTAGCTATGTTTCCATGTAAGTCATACTAACTTTTGTTTTCTTTATAGTCTAGTCTGACTGGAGCTCATTTTACATAGATCAAAGTCATTGTTAAACTGTAAAAATATTATAACGGATGTGGAATAGATCTCATAATTATATATCAGGGAAATTAACTTCGGTTACATCAAATGGAGAGCTGCCTCCATTTTGTGTTTTCATCAATTTTAACAAAGCCATCATTTTTACATAGTAGGTAGTGGGTCGTTACCTACCTTCTTCTAAAAAATCCCCCACCCTCCCCCATCCCCTAGACGCCTGCAATGACACTTTATGAAAAGCGCTGGCTCTGTATTTAGCTATTTTGCAAGAGTATAACATGTTTGAAATAAAACTGAATAATTTCACAGACGAAAAATGTTTTTCATGATAAATAATAAAACCACACCAAAAAAAACATTTTATGCGCATTCTAAGTCATTAAAATAATAACGTTTATTTTAATGTAGTTTCAATTTACATAGGGTTCATGTATTTGAACATTACAACTTATAGTCCAGTCAGGCAAAAAAAAAAAAAAAAAAAAAAAAAAAAAGAGAGAGAGAGTCCGAGAGAACACCCCATACATTTAATCACTAAATTGTATTAGTAAAAAACGAAATAACACTCCACTGGAAATAATGTTTTCTTTCACCTTATGTTATAACAAGAATGAAAAATCATGCGTCAAGCATAGATTATGAAACATTTTCCAACACAGCCAGAAAACTGTCACGAAACTTCACCGTTTAATAAAGTGACAGAAGATATGTCAGTAAACAGTTTAGAAAACATATAACACATTGAAAATTACAGTTTTCGAAATTACCTTCCAGTGTCCAAAAAGTAGTCGAATTATTTTGTGCAGCCCTGTATAGGATCAATAGATATGGATATATAGCATGATAAAATTTAGTCCCGTTAGAATATTCACATTTAGCAATTTTCACCAATCGATGGAAATGCACTCGAAATCTTTTGTACAGCCCTGTATATTATCTGAAGACTTCTGTACACACCATATATTAAGCTAAAAGACAACTTAAAACTCACTCGCTGCAATTACCAACCGTAAACGACAATGTATCTTTTTCTTTGCGTAGCCCTGTATATGAATTTATTTATATTCCACAAACTTCTATTAGTCTACTAAATATAGTTCAGCAGGAAAATGCGTAACACAATTAAAAACTACCCTTAAGCAATTCACTCCCATAGTCTGTAATACTTACGAATTCCCTTGTGTAGCCCTGCATATGATCCATCGAGTTTATAAACACACACGTACTATGAAAAATTTTAGTTAAACTTAAAAACGAAAACCAAAGTTGAAAATGCACTTATCACACATAGACTGTAAATATCGCACATGTACTGTAACCAATATCTTTTGCATGTCCCTGTAAATAAACGCAATGCACACAAGAGAACAATTTATAGTGCACCTCAGTAATGCATATAATTTTCATTATGTTTGAAATAGTGAAATATCACTAAATTACACTGCAAACGATTTTCCCCCATAGAACGATGTGTAACAGAATTCTTTTAATTGACCCTGTAAATGAATAATAAATGCTTTGCACCCCATATTCTAAAAAAGCATGTTTTAATGCGCTTCATAATTATATATCAATTTCATCATGTTTTAAATGACTTAGCATCATCAAAATGCACTTGAAACGATTATTTCCCATTGACTGTAATGTAACGGAATACTTTTGACTGTTTTGTTAAAAAACTATAAGTGCTACATACTTCAGTTGAAATAGGGAACATGCTAGTAAACGACAATAACATACAAATCTTTTAGGGCAATAGAAGTATATTTATGCGAGTTAGAGTACGGCCAGACGGCAGACAAACCGTAGTCATAAACAATTTTTAACTAGGTTGAAAAGTGTTAAAAATAAGCTTAGGGGTCGTTTTCATTTTGAAATTGTACTGAACTCTAAAGTTTTTAATATGAACATCATATATGGCTTTATCGGTAAATTTTACTTTAAGGTGTTTAGGTATTATGAGGATTTGTAGTTTGGAACTCCTAACGTTAAATTCATTTCTAGCCATTGGAACACAGATTACAATGCTGGTAGTTTTTACTCATAACTAAAAAACTACTTGGAGGAATTAGCTGTAATTTTGGATTCGCATATATGAAGCTTCTAGAAATTGATTTCTGTTAAGAAATTTATAAGTTGCAATACGCATTTTTTTCGGAAATTTATTTAAAAAAAAATATTTTTTTAAATTAATTTTCGAAAAAAAAATCAGTTGTAATCTATAAATTTTTAACAGAAATTTATGCGAATCAAAAATTACAGTTACAGTACGTTGTCAAGTTTTCTGAAACTGGCGTTAAATTTGTTTGAAAACCTTGCATGCTATAAACAACAAGAACGAAAAATCCTGCGTCAAGCATAGATTATGTAGCACTTTCCAACGCTTCCAAAATAATTTTACAAAACATACCTATTAATAAGCTAAAAGATAACATCTAAGTAAACAATTTGGAAAACGCATAACATATTTAAAAACATAATTTCAGGAATTTCCAACAGATACAATATTCGGAAAAATATCCGAATACTTTTATTCAGCCCTGTATATGATTTATAGATCTGTATATGCTAGGATGCTAAATTTTAGTTTAGTTAGGAAACGCGTAGCACAGTTTAAAATTATCTTTCTGGAGTTTCTGTCAATAAACCGAAATGTGTTCGCGAACTTTTGTGCTGCCCTGTATAGGATCTACAGAATTTATACACACCACGTAATAGACAAAAAGCGAGTTAAAATTAAAATCGCGTTTAGTAACTTAAAACGCACTTCCAGGAATTAGTGTTAACAGACAGTAGAGAAATCTTTTGTGTGTCCCTGTAAATGAACGATGACTGCTATACACACACTATTCTGTAGTAAGCCTCTTGTAATGCACCTTAGTGATATATATATAAATTTCAATGCGTTTAAAATAGTGAAACATTATTTAAATAAACCGCAGACGATTTTTCTCCATAGACGTCATGTAACGGAATTCTTTTGACTGTCCCTGTAAAGTAACTATAAGTGCTATGCACACCCTATTCCATATGAAGCTTCTTCTAATGCACCTTAGTGATATATATAAATTTCAATGCGTTTAAAATACTGAAACATTATTTAAATAAATCGCAAATGATTTTTCCCCATAGACCGCAATGTAACGGAATTCTTTTGAGTGTCCCTGTAATAAAACTATAAGTGCTACACACTTCCGTTGAAATAGGGAACATGCTATAGATAACGACAATAACATATAAAAATTGCAGAGCAATCCGAGCCTATTTACGGGAGTTAGAGCACGGACAGACGGACAGACGGCAGACGGCCAGACGGCAGACGGCCAGACGGCAGACGGCCAGACGGCCATACGGCCAGACAAACCGAAGTCATAAGCACTTTTCAACTAGGTTGGAAAGTGCTAAAAAAACATGCAGAAATTTCTTGAATTTATTAAAGTAACCTTTATATCTCCATGTATATACATGCTATTCTTACACAAATGAACAACAGTTCTACAAGATCCACATAGTTCTGTGTTACAGCTTGTGATCATTTCGAGCATTTTATTTTACAGGGTGACAGCAAATATTGTTATTTTTTATTTAATTTGTTGTTTATTCCCTAATTGCCCTGATGGTCAAACTTTTCCTTAAAAATGTGAGTTCAAATATGTTCGTTTTATTACCGAAGTTCCAGAAGAATTCATCAAGTATTTCTCTAGATATTTGACGAAACGTCTAAAATTGAAAGTGTCCGGTGACTGTGACCCGTATCATAATGTTATCTTATCATATAATCTTATTGGAGTTATAAATATATATATAATAAAATTTTAGTAAATAATTACCATTAAACCACATAAATAATCGACAAAGGATAAACCGATAATTACAATATAATACATAAATATATCCAAAAATTTAAGAGTCTCAAAATCAAGAAACTCGGATGCAGAAAAAAACATATGATATTGTAAAGCAGTGGCCAATGTATATATATATTATAAATCACAAAGTTACGTAAAAAAAGGTAGGGGATTTCATGAAATCGATTAAAATTTTCATGGGATTAAATTTGAAGAATTAAAAAATTTCAATTTTTATACGTCCCGTACAAAAAAATTCCCAATGAGTAAAATGTGCCCGTACACTAATAAGATCATGTACAAAATTTGAGCATTTTATCATAAAAAGTTTATGATATGTTTAAACAAAGTTGGTGAGGGATTAATCATAAATTAAAATGTAAATGTTTACAGCAGCGTGCAGATGACGCGACGCAGAAATGTATCATAAGCAAATAAAATATGGCACTTAACTGTAGTTTTATTTACAAATTTACAAAACTGTGTTTAATGAAAAATACCTTAAAATTTTACATAATGAATTACAGAAAAATGCTTGGAAATAGTTCAGTCAATGAACATTAAAACAGTTTAGAAATGTTTGGCAGAAATGTAAATATAATGTAAACATTTTGAACAAGATTTGTAATCTTTGCGTAAAACTAACTAGTACTGCTTACGATCTATGCAGATCATCGCAAGGGCTTTCCTATTTGAATGAACCGGTCGGTGCGACATCAATCCTGGCCATCGCGATGACCAAAAATGGCGCACAGAGAGGTAGGCAGGTTCGGAACGCGAAAATCGATCGTGGCATCCTCGCTATGGGCTTACTCTGGAGCTCATAGGAGCAACCTGAGACCCACAACTAGCCAGAATCAACTCCCGCGAATATTGCTTTTCCCCGGGCGCTAACAGGGCACCTACAAATGTGCCTCTATCCGACACAGTTTAGATACTTTTGTACCAATAAATAGCACAATTATTATTTATTTATGCAATCATTGTTTTCTTTCGTAATTTGTGTACGACCCCTGAAACACGATCATCCGACATGCTTTTTCTCTCAGAGTAACTACACTCTGAGCTTTTTCCTTTTTGCAAACTCATATTCAAGCATCGAAAAGTGGTTTAAGTCACCATTTATGTATTTTCATACCTCTGCGACTTTTTATGATAAAATGCTGAAATCTTGTGCATGACCTTATTAGTATATAAGAACGTTTTACTCATTGGGGGGAAATTTTTGTATGGGAGCCGTATAAAAATTTAAATTTTGTATTTGTTCAAATTTAATCCCCTGAAAATTTTAATCGATTTCATAAAAATCTGTTCCTTTTAGGTAGCTTTCAATACAAAAATGTATAAAGCTACCTATTGCAGCCGTTCGGAGGAAAGCAGTTCCGGAAAATTTCGATATATTTTCACCGATTATGACCCCCAGACCCCAAAACCACCCTCCGTTCAAATGTTGATTTATATATATATATATATATATATCGGTGCAGCCTGTTAGTACCCTTGCCTAGTGCATGGGGAACGAACGCGGATGGGCTTCCTCCAACCCGCTTGGCCAGCGTGGAGGAATTTGGCCACCTCCCCCTTATTTTACCATGAATTCACAAAACAAATCACGGCCCTCAATTCCCGGCAGTCTGCATGTTCCTGATTACGGCAGCGATCAGAAAGACATGAAGACAGAGGGTGCTAAGAATCACCGGGCTCGGTTTGGCTGCCATAAGTTGATGACCTTGGCTACGTATAATGGACGATCCTTATCTTCTGAAAGTCGTTTACAGGAACTTGAAGAAGAATTAGAAAGAATCAACTGGGACATCCTAGGATTATGCGAAATAAGAAGAAAAGGTGAAGAGAAGATTGATCTTGCCAGTGGACATGTATTGTACTACAGAGGTACAGAAGATGGAAAAACAAGTGGTGTAGGATTTCTGATTCATAAAAGGTGGAAGAATCACATCGTAGAATATGATAGTGCATCAGATAGAGTTGCAAGGTTAGTTATACAAGTGTCAAAAAGATACAAACTGCAAATTACCCTAGTTTATGCACCAACAATTAGCTATACTGATGAAGAAATTGAGGATTTCTATGAAGAAGTAGCTTCAATGCATCAAAAAGGAAAATGCTACATAAAATTAATAATGGGAGACTGGAATGCTAGAATTGGGGAAAAAAAGAAAGGTGAGTTCTCAGTAGGAATTCATGGATATGGGGTGCGTAATGAAAGAGGAAACAGATTGATTGAATTTGCAGAATGTGAACAGATGTATATCATGAATTCATTTTTCAAGAAAAAGCCACAAAGAAAATGGACATGGCGTAGTGCAAATGGCTCAACAAGTGAAATCGACTACATCTTGACAAACAAAAAGCATCTTATTCAGGATTGCAGCGTTCTCAATAACTTCAATACAGGAAGCGATCACAGGTTAGTTAGATGCAAACTGCTTTTAAATACTAAAGTGGAAAGAATGAAGCTTTTGCAATGCTCAAAGAAATCAGTCGATATTATAAATCTCCAGAAACATAAAGAAGAATTTAATTTAGAACTTAAAAATCGTTTTCAAGTACTTCAATCAATCTTAGAAGAAGAACAAGATGTTACAGTAGTGAACAAGAAAATAACAAATACTCTACAAGAAATTGCAAGGACGATAGCTGGTGAAGCACAAGTAAAGCAAACAAAGAAAATAACAGAAGAAACAAGAAGACTGATGAAGAAACGCAGAGAATTTAAAATGAAGAAAAACTATCCTAAATCAAGAGTTGAATATGCAGAATTATGTAAAACGGTAAGAAAATGTGTTACAGAAGATATCAGAAAATTTAACTGTGATCTTGTCAAAAAAGTTCTAGAAGATAACAAAAGTTTAAAATCAGCTAAGCGCAAACTGTGTGTTGGAAGAAAAGGTATTTTTGCACTGAAGACAGCAGATGGAACAATCACCATAATCAATAATGAAATAGTACACATTGTCGAAAAATTCTATAACGATCTATATAAATGTGAAGATCAAAGGGAAATCAACCTACGTGATCCACTAGTAAACATAACAGAAACTGAAGAGATAATCCCAGTGATGACAGATGAAGTTGTACAAGCCATTAGAGGCATGAAAAAAGGTAAATGCCCTGGCGAAGATGGAATTACAATTGATCTTATCAAAGAAGCAGGAGAAGAATTTGCAAAAATGCTAGCCTTACTGTTTTCCAAATGTCTCGAGAAATCAGATGTACCAGAAGATTGGAATAATGCTGTGATGGTGTTACTTTATAAGAAAGGAGAAAAGGAAAACATTAAAAACTACCGTCCAATCAGCTTACTGTCAGTGATTTATAAAATTTTCACCAAAGTTTTAACGACAAGACTTGAATCAGCTCTGGACTCAGCTCAACCTAGAGAACAAGCAGGATTTCGAAGTGGATTTAGCACAATGGATCATATTCAAACAGTAAGGGAAGTTATAGGAAAACATAAAGAATATAATTTACCTCTCTGTCTTGCCTTTATTGATTATGAAAAAGCATTTGATTCGGTCTACACATCTGCAGTAATTACTTCTCTGGAGAACATTGGTATAGACAAACCTTATATCAATATCATAAAGAAGATCTACAAGAAAGCAACAGCCACCATCCGTTTGGACAAAGGAAAAGCGAAGATCAAGCTTGAAAGAGGAGTAAGACAAGGAGACACCATTTCGCCTAAGCTTTTTACTGCTGTCTTAGAGAGTATTTTCAAGAAGCTGGATTGGGAAAACAAAGGGATTAGAATAAATGGGGAATATTTAAGCCATCTCCGGTTTGCTGATGACATTTTAATTTTCAGTAATAGCCCTGAAGAATTGCAAAATATGCTAAAAGATTTGGCAGAAGCTAGCATTAATGTGGGATTAAAAATAAATTTGGAAAAGACTAAGGTGATGTTCAATTCATTTGCATCAAAAAAGAAAATCGTCTACAACAACACTGAGATTAAAGATGTTGAAAGTTATGTGTACCTTGGACAAGAAATATCTTCAGACAACAGTATCATGAATGAAATCAATAGAAGAATAAGAAATGGATGGAGTGCTTTTGGGAAGAACAATATTATTCTGAAAAGTAACATGCCTCTTTGTTTGAAAAGAAAGGTATTTAACCAATGTGTTTTGCCTGCACTAACTTATGGAGCAGAAACTTGGACACTAACAAAACGGATGGTACAAAGATTACAAACAACACAGCGAAGTATGGAAAGATGTATGCTAGGCATAACCAGAAGAGACCGAAAGAGAATAACGTGGATAAGAAGTCAGACGAAAGTTTTTGACATTATCGAGAGAATTAAATGGCTAAAATGGAAATGGGCTGGGCACATTGCAAGAAGACAAGACAATAGATGGAGCACAAACACCCTACAGTGGTATCCCAGAGATGTAAAACGACCAAGAAGACGACCTCAAGTAAGATGGAGTGACGAAATCAGAAAAGTGGCCGGTGTTAATTGGATGACTAAAGCACTAGACAGGCAACAATGGAAAAATCTGGGGGAGACCTACATCCAGCAGTGGATTGAAAACGGTTGATGATGATGATATATATATATATATCCATATATATATATATATCCATATATATATATATATATATATATATATATGACCTCTGTCATACGATAACGCTCGTATTTATAAATCAATTTTGATGAAACTAATTGTGTGTATTAAGCTTACCAATGTCTCGACCGAATTCGTTGGCCAGCTTGGTCCGCCATTTTGTTTCAAGATGGCGGCCACTTAAAAATTTAAAACTAAAATAAATATACAAAAAAGTTAAAAATTCAAATTAATTTTTAATTCAGTGTTAGGCCTTGATAAGGATCCCAGAGATTTCAGATCCCGAGGATTCCAGAGCATTTTTTGGTTTACCTCTATCTTAAAAAATGGCTGAGATAGAGCAGTTTGAAATTCTAGGGTGGCTGACATTTTGAAACAAAACAGCACATTAACGCGATTACTCGCAAATTATTTTCTTTCATTGTTGTAATAATTTTCCCAATCATGCGCATAAAACTATATATTCATATCCGTTAGCGCCAATTTCTCGCCTAAATTGGCAACATTTGGCGAAATATCGCCAAATTTGGCGACCAAAATAAGTCTTCATAAATGAAGCCAATTTGGCTATTGCTCAATAATTTGGCGAATTTCTTATTCAAATTCAGTATTAACGAATCTTTTGTAAACGTTTCTTTGCATTTTAACTTGCTGTTTTCGTGTAACTTTAGCTAAAATTTTAAAACGATGATATAGGAAAGCTCCCTTTTCCTCCCGGTACAGGCCGGAAGGACTTTTTTACGTAACTTTGTAATTTATAATATATGTCGATGATCAATATGTAACTAATAAAAGCCGAGGTCAATGTTTTTTGGGACATCCTGTATGTATATATATATATATATATTCATATGTCAAAACATGTGGCCCAATAATACGAACAGAACACATTACTGGCATTTGTCTAAATAGAGACTAAATAACCAAAACTATTGAAAATAAAAATTGTGGGAACTGATACGAGAATTGAAGGAGTAATGTAAGAAAATATCTTCCTAATGAAAATTTTGTCAAAAGTGGGTAATGTAAAATATTTTCTCTTCTTTCGCCTTTTCGGTTATTTCCTTATAATTAATTAAATTACGAGTTTATGGCTTATACTAGTAGTATTTTATATACTTTTTTATTTTGGATTTCTTCAAACTTAAAATTTTAAATTAAGTCAGTCTGAACTGTCATAGATATTTTATTCTACAATTTATTTCTCTTCAATTCAAAGAAGTTCGCAATCCCTCTAAAATGTATTCTCTTTAATTTTCACTTCATTTCACCATTCCTAATCACATATTTAATCTGAAAGCAAAAGTATACTGGTATTATTATATGTAAATTAATTACCCCTCTAAAGCTGATAATAAGCTTATTTGACATTTCCTAAGGGTAAAAAAATATAACTTCAGTGATTTATGCATTGAAACCTTCTGACCGATAGATTTATCTTTTATTTATAACACTCCTATAGCCATAATCTAAAAATTTGCTTTATGCAAGCAGTTACAAGGTGACAAAGGGTTATACTTTTTCATGAATCGAGGCCAGGTTGATCTTATCTACAAGAATCGTGATTCTGTATCGGCTAATTTCCACCTATTTAAATAAGATGTACTGGCCTGACTAGTACTTATTTGTTTTTTTTTTCTGCTTATAGGTTGATAAGTCACAGCACTAATTTATCGTAGGGGTATTGCCGTGTCATAGGGTTAGAGGTTATGGGAAATAAAAAAAATGTGACATGGGTGAACCGAAGATCCTTGGATACTACAAAGAAAACAATTGATATTAGGCTCAATTTTTTTTTGAAAAAATAAATCGGTGTCCGTTTTCTTTTACATATTTAGCACTTGATGTAATAAACAGTTGCCAACCTTCGTTTTTTTTAAGTCAAATAAACATATTTTGAACTAGAAAAAATTTTTAATAGCATATTTCTTCCTTCTTTGTGGTACTTATTTCATTTCATTTATTAAATAAAATTTCTAGTTCAAATTATGCTTATTTGACTTGCAAATAAAAACACGTTTGTTTGGCAGCTATGACATAATATTATTAAAAATGTGCTTAAAAAAAGTAACACTCCTCAACCTGCGAAAAAGGAGAACGCATAATATCTCAAAATACACCGCGGTAAAAAAAATATGGAAAAGGAAAAAAAAATTAAATCAGACTGAAATGCAACTAATATTGCTAATATAATTTTACTGCTAGTTATATAATAATGTAATACAATTAATTATATTGCTTAAACTTACACATGCATTATGTTACTTATTATTATAGTGTGTATTTATATGTTTCAACATATTATATTGTTTGTATGGCACTTTTATCAGATATTTAGATAAAGTGGTGCAAAGAGGAACAATTTTCTGAATCAGTACTTTAAAGAAGTTTTCAAACAAGAAGTTATTTAAATACGTTCGTAATCGTTCACTTTTAGAAACACACATTTTACTTAGTAATATGCCATACTAATGTATATCTCCGCTGTGAGTTTTGAAATGGCACGATTGGAAAACTTCTATATGTATAAGTTTCTCTCATTTACATGGCATGAAAATTTTATCCCTAATGACAAGGAACCGTTCTTCATTAGTATTGCTTCAAATACATTCAATGTAAAAACCATAAAAGTTACAAAACAGTAATGTTACGAGAAACAAGTTCTGTTTTCCATTTTTTTTTTTTTTTTTTTAGAAAAATATATATTACTTTTATAATTTATGTTGATATTAGTGATAATTTTGCGATCTTTTGTCAGAAATTTAGAGTAAGTCTTGCTATTCTGTTAAAAAGCAGAGGAAATACACGGTAGCTATAAGAAATATTGAAATAAAAAAAACGATAAAAAGGAAATAAAAAATCATTATGACAACCTTTCAAAGAAGCTAAAGCAAGAAGTACAGTTTTTTCAATTATATAGCTTTACACTAGATTAATTTTAACACAATGATTCAAATTGGTAGAGAAATCATATGAGTTGAAATTTTCTAACTGGACGAAAAATGTGCGGACCAGGATTCGAACCTGGGATCTCTTCGCTGAAGCTGCCAGTGCTCTACCAACTCAGCCCAACTGAGCCCGGTCGAATCTGAAGGACCTAATTCTTCCAGTTAACCTTATTGATCAGAGCATCTGGTGTGATATCTGAATCAGCTTAACAGAATAAATCGCAAGTAATTTGGAACTCCAGTAACAATAACTGATTACACTAGATTAATTTTAACACAATTATTCAAATTGGTAGAGAAATCATATGAGTTGAAATTTTCTAACTGGACGCAAAATGTCCGGGCCAGGATTCGAACCTGGGATCTCTTCGCTGAAGCTGCCAGTGCTCTACCAACTGAGCCCAACTGAGCCCGGTCAAATCTGGAGGACCTAATTCTTCCAGTTAACCTTATTGATCATAGCATCTGGTGTAATACTGAATCAACTCAACAGAATAAATCGCAAGTAATTTGGAACTCCAGTAACAATAACTGATTACACTAGATTAATTTTAACACAATTATTCAAATTTAAATTAATCTAGTTAAAATGAATCTAGTGTAATCACGTATCCAGCGTTTACTGGAGTACCAATCTGGGATGCAAAAAACTGAAAGAATGTTCATGTGACTAAAAGTATGTTAGTGACATTCGTGTTTTTTTACACGGACCAGAAAGGTTTGAAATGACTAAAATTGACTGAAATTTGATCGTGGATTAGGAAGCTGTAATTATTTTAGTCTATCATTTCTTTCTACATTCATTTATTTGTGTTTTCTAGAAGTAAAAATATCTGTTAAATTACAAACATTCGATAACAAAAGTGTTAATATTGTATGAAAAAATTAATCTTGCAAAATGAGTTTAGTCACGATTTTGAAGTCCCAATTTACATATTTTTGAGTCATCATTTCTTCTTTATACTGATTATTAAATTGTTTAAAGATTATACAAAAAAAAACATTTTTTTTTAAAATGACAATAAAAAATTCAAAATCCATAAAAATTGATAATATTTTTTGTTGTAAATAGAATTTTTTTGTTTGTTTGTTTCAGATATAGTTCGTAGAGAATAAGATTTTCTTTACTTTAAAAAATAGAAACATGTAAATCTGTTAAATTGTTAACAATTACGGTGACAAAACCGCTGAAAACAGTATTTCCAAAAAATTGAGTTTAAAATTTTACCTTCGCAAGTATCGCCGGTCTGTGCGCCTCAACGTTTACGGATCATACAACCATAATTTTAAGAATTTTCCTATCAAATCAACTGCAAGCCATTCTTAAAAGTTCAAACATTATAATAATAATAATTATAAATAAGAACGAAAAATCATGCATCCGGCATAGATTATGAAACATTTTCCAATACTAACAGAATATTATTAAGAATTTTCATCTTTCATACAATGAAATGAGATATCCAAATACGAATTATCCAAATAAGCAATATAAATAAAATGAACCACAAACGATTTTTCGTCATAGGCCATAATATAACGGAATTATTTTGTGTGCCCTGTAAACGAATTATAAATGATACCCACTTCATTTTCAATAGTGAACATTCTATAATGAAACTCATTAACATATAAAAATGATATGTCTGTCAGAGTATATTTACACAAGTCAGAGCATGGCCAGGTGGCCAGACTGCCACACAGACAGACAAATCGAATTCATAAACATTTTTCACGTATGTTGGTAAATGTTAAAAATATTTTTTTCCCACATTTCAAACCTTTCGGGTCTCTTTAATAGTCAAAAATAACTTCCAGGCAGTACAGTGCAATTATAATATAAACTAAATCCGAAAAAAGTAGAGTAAAAGCTGTCTTTGCTTCTTCCCAGAGCATCTTAATTTTAATGAGATTTCATAAAGTGATATTTCTGTTTGCTTACTAAGTTCAAAATAGCACTTCAACAATAGTAAACTGAAAAGATAGAGCAAACTCTCAAACAGTAATGGAAGTTACAAAAAATTAATGAGGAAAAAGAATAAAATCTGTGGGTAAATATCTAGTTAATGGAATGGAGTAACAAAAATATAAGGGTCAGTAAATAATTGCTTTGGGTTGTAATCTTAGACGAAACGGGGACAAAAAAAAAGATGCGAATCTTCGTGTGGTTGAATTTTCTTTAAGACACGATTCGTCTGTTGCATGATTTCTTAAAAGATTCTGAAAATTTTAAACTTGAATATGCTGAAAATAAATTATGAGCTTTCGATTGCTATAATTTACGTTTAATATGAATGCTACAGAGACATGCATTGTGCTAAAATGGGCAGCAATGTGGGAAGTAAATTTTGTCCTGAAATGTAGAAATTAATAATGTTCTTTCGAAATGGCTGGTTATTATAAAAAATAAGAAACGAGTTTGGAGTTAGGGCTTTCAGGAATAACATATATTAGAAGGGTTTTCAATGATTTTAATGAGTGTCACGCAATAGAATTCAATAGAAAGAGGTAGAGGAACATGAAATCAGAGAAAGAATACTCTCCCGATTAACTGCTACCGCAAGAATAAGTAAACTAAATAATCAAAAAAGGAATTACCATTATCTAAAAGAAAAAAAGAACATGCTGATAGATATAGAAAAATATTCGAATTTGGGAATAAATAAAATTAAAATATTGCTGCTAAAATGCTAAAAAAAATTTTTCAATGCGAATTTAATATATATAAATGGTATATATTCCGAAGGATATGATTTAGTTTGTAGAGATGAATGTCAAAATCCATTTAGAGTATCATACTAAATGAAGAAAACTAAACAAAGAACTAAAACAGTCCATATAATTGTGAAGCAATATATTGGTTTGTAACTTTGTTTTATTATCTATCTTTCATGTTTTTCTTTTTCTTTCTTTTTTTTTTCATTCGTTTACTTCTATTCATGCAATATTTCTGACAGAAATATACTGACCTTTGCATATTTGCCAGTATATTTTATGGAATATTGCATTATTTTTTAGACATGTGTAGTATGGTGGGTCGAAAAAAAACGAAATTTATATAATCGAAACGTAATAGTGCGGGAAAGTTGCCATTGGTAATAAGGAATAAATTTGCAAAATATTACACCAAATGGTTAATATCTTTTACCGCCGCAAGGGGGGCAAAGTTTCGAAAAATCACAAAAGAAATTGTTTAAAAAAAAAAAAGAAATTATTCAAACATACCAATACAATTTCTAATAGAATGCAACAGTTACATCAAGATGTTAGTAATGTTGCGGTAAAATTTCATTATGGTGAAATGATTTCAATTACCGCTGCAGAGGCGATCAAAATTGTGAAAAAAAAGGCAAAAATTTCAATTTTCCGTTTTTTCTAAATTTTTTAATTTGTATTATATGTCTACAATTAAATAAATTTACATTATAGCTAGTAATAACTTATAAATGTCTAGTAATTTTGATCATGGGCATTGCCAACCAAGTTCGAGAGGGGCCCGCCCCCTCTAAATTTGAGAGAAAGGGACTTTTTGAAGGGATTTTGGGGATTTTCCCGAAATTTTTAGGGAATGTTTTGTAGGGGAGTGGGCAAATATGAAAAATGAGGGGGAATTTATGTAAGAAGCCCCCCTACCAAATAAAGCACCAAAATTTACCGGAAAATCCCCAAAATTTCTTCAAAAAGCCCCTTTTTTCTCAAATTTAGAGGGGGCGGGCCCCTCTCGCCCTTGGTTGGCAATGCCCATGATCAAAATTACAAGACATTCTTAAGTTATTACTAGCTATAATGTAAATTTATTTAATTGTAGACATGTAATAAAAATCAAAAAATTTAGAAAAATCGGAAAATTGAAATTTTTGCCGTTTTTTTTTCAAAATTTTGAACGCCTCTGCGGCGGTAATAGAAATGATTTCACCGTAATGAAATTTTACTGGAATATTACTAACATCTTGATGTAGCTATTGCATTCTATTAGAAATTGTATTGGTATGTTTGGATAGTTAAATTTGTTTTTTGAAAAAAACAATTTTTTTGTGATTTTTCGAAACTTTGCACCCCTTGCGGCAGTAAAAGATATTAACCATTTGGTGTAATATTTTGCGAATTTATTCCTTATTACCAATGGCAACTTTCTCGCACTATTACTATTCGATTATATAAATTTCGATTTTTTCGACCCACCCTAATGTGTAGTGTACTGACAGACTGATGATTATGCATTGCACACATGTCTATCTTCTTTTCGAATTCCATTTTTAATATCATTTGATATCCAAATTCCATTATTTTTTCTTATGTTATTGGGTTGCATCTGTTCTCTTTATATGGCATCTTTTATCATTATATCTATTTATTTTTGAAAATTTTTTTTAAACTTTTATGTATGTTTGGCTATGTGCCGTCTCTGAATTGGCGCTTCGGTAATTTGATGTTTGGATTTGTTAATTACATATTAACTTAATTGTATTCTGTATACACTTTATAATTACCTATCTTTAAATTGCATATTTGGTTAGATTTGTTGCAAGAACTTATTTAATGTATTTTGAATTCAAAGGTACTATAATTATATATGTATACATATGTTAAAAGACAATACAGAAACGTCATACAACAATCGGGGAATAAAAATAAATATGAAAAAAAAAAACATACCTGTTTGAAAAATATCTAGAAAATTTTAGAAGAAAAATAAAAATAGAATATATATATATATATATATATATATATATATATATATATATATATATATATATATGTATTACTTAACCCTTTAACGGATAAAGCACTTCAATTGCTAAAATGTTGAAATAAATTATTGATACCGGAAATTATAAACAAATTTATTTGTATATAATAAAAAAGCGATATTTCACATACATAATAAATGGAAAACATTTCTATTAAAATTCTGCTGTCATTGTTGAATTTCGTAATTAAAATTTTGTGGTTTCGCAGGGAAACCAATGAACGTTAAAGGGTTAACAGAGGAGAATTAACCACTTGCGTTGGAAATACGTGCCACGCATGTCGAGATGATTTTGTGAATTAGTTGCATAGCTGACAAGGACAAGTGTTGTATCACTTTTTTGTATAGTAATCTTCGTCTTATTTAATTCCAGAAAATCTGTCATCAAATAAAATGAAAATTACTGTTAAAAAATAATGACACGAGACTTGGAAGCTATGCAACTAATTCACAGAAATATCTCAACATGCGTGGCGCATCTTTCCAGCGGAAGTTATTCATAATTAAAAAAAAATAAGAAACTCATCTGAATCTTCAATTTTTTTCTACTAGTAGTTCATTTTTCAAAAAAACCAAAAGCATGGATTTAGCATAAAACATCCCAACATAAGATCTCATGTCTCATTATTTTGAAACGTTCATAATTTTAGAAAAGAATTTATCTTTCAGATCAATTTTCAATGAATAAAAGTTATTCAAGGTCTGTATCCATGCTCAAAATGATGTATCAATTTCTGTCTAATGCAAAACATACAAACGGATTACAAATTTTAAAAAACGTTTTCAACAAAAACGTTTATTTCTGTTACATGAGGTAAATTTCCAATTATGAAAAAAGACAAATTTTATTTTTTTAATACTGAACCACCAGTCTGTGTTTTTATTTTCATATGTCTACTAAAAATAACATTCAAATATAAAAGTTTTTAATTAATCCTACTGTTCAAAGATTCTGAAGAAATTACCAGATTTTTTGTCTAACCAATCAATGAAAATCCTAAACAAATATCTGAATTTTCCACAAGAACACTCAAATGCTCATTTCAAGCAGTCAAATAGTAAGATTAATGTAACTAACTTCATTCATTCTCTCAAAAAAATTTTGCCTTGGAAGAAATCGCGGAAAAGCTAAAATTTAAAAGCTAGCAAACATAATATAAATAATAATCAATTTTCTAGTGCACTGGTTTTTTTTTGATGAAATGATGTAGAATCTACTGGTAATCCTTTGTCTTAAGTCATATAAATTTACAGGGAGCAGAAAATTTATATTCTGTTAAAAGACAGATAAACTATTCTGTAAATTTACTGTAGACTCTGCATATTTATATATCTATAAAAACATCCAAGATTCTGTAAATTTACATAAAATCTCAGTTGTAGTTTTGTTGTTCATATTATCAGTAAAACGCAACATATCGTATGAGAATGTTTCGCATCGGTGCATTATAGCAAAAGTGAACAATTTTCCAAAAAATGCCAGAAATATATTGTTACAAAAGTTCGCAATAAATTCAAAACTGGTATAAAGTGCGTCCTAAAAGTTTATATACAACCATCTTTTTGGATTTAAGAGCTAACTAAACGAGTAAGAAAGACGAAATAAACTATGCAAATATATAATGATGAAATAAAAATAATAAAATTCTCAAACAACTTTTAACAGTCATAGATTTAATATAAAAAAAAAATGCTGTCCCAAAAATATATAGACAACCGGTGTTAAAAGCTGATTTAAGTACTGATATCCAAAATTTGCATATTCCAAGGTCATGTACTTGTGACGCAATAGTTTCCTACGATAAAAGCGAACCTGTCTTTCCGTTTCCGACTGTTTGCAAAGATGCCTCGCAATGTGCACTTTTCCAAAAAGGAAACTTTGCAAATCTATCGTTTAAAGGCTCCTGGATGGAAAGTTGTGGACATTGCAAAAGAATTGGACACAGCAGGG
Source organism: Maratus michaelseni (assembly GCA_963931845.1). Lineage (NCBI taxonomy): Eukaryota > Metazoa > Arthropoda > Arachnida > Araneae > Salticidae > Maratus > Maratus michaelseni. The sequence continues at coordinate 377,787,075 of OZ007586.1, forward strand.
TTGGTATTTACCGAATTCTCTCAAAAGGCGACAATTTTGAAACAAAATCCCATTCTGGACGACCATAACGGCACTACTAACGAAACCAACTAAACGGCAAGATAGAGAGATTTTGAGATTAGTTTCAACCCAGAACCTGTCTATATGATCAGTTTCTAAAGAAGTAAGGTTTCCAGTATTAAAATCCATGGTCCATGGACGGCTACAGGCAAGTACATTTCTTGATTATCGCAAAATACGTCGTTCGCCAAAGTTTACAAAAGTGCATAAAGACGCTCGTGTTCAGTGGGCCCGAAATCACATGAATTGGACAGATAAATGGTTGACTGTTCTGTTCAGTGATGAAAATAAATTTAATTTAGATGGCCCCGAGGTTGGGCATATTACTGGCAAGATATTCGCAAAGAACCACGAACTTTTTTCAGCAGAAAACAAGGAGGGGGTTCACTCATAGTGTGGGGAGAATTTTCTTATAATGGAACAACCGATATTGTTTTTTTGAAAGGTCGTGAATGTTCCAAAGATTACCAGAAAACGCTTGAAGTACAGTTACTTCCATTTGGAAAGTTGCTAGGTGGGGACAAATTGATATACCAATAAGACAGTTGCTCCATTCATGTGCCCAACTCTACAATGCAGTGGTTTAGACAAAACCAAGTAACTGTTATGAATTAGCTAGAGACGTATTTGCTAATGGGCGTCAACTTGCAACGGTTCAAGATCTAAAGATGCAAATTGAACGAAGTTGGTTTTCTTTTTAGCCAGAATTTTTTCAAAATCTTGTTTTGAGTATGCGTGATTGAGTTATTGAAGTGATTAGAAAAAAGGCTTACAAATTTGAAAGTAAAGGAAAAAAATGGGTTGTCTATAAACTTTTGGGACAGTAAAATTTAAGTTTTAACATTTCTCACAAAGTCTGTGATTGTGTAATATTATTTTTGTATAGTATTATTATTGTCTTAATATTATTTATAATTATAAATTGTTTTGAAATTGTAACTCCTCTTTTTCAATTGTAAAATAAGAAAACCCCGTTGTCTATAAACTTTTGGGACGCACTGTACTATATACAGCTGTAAATCTCAATGAATTGGATTGCACCTCCTGTCTTCCTCTGTACAACATTTTCAGTGTAAGCACTAAATTCTTATACAATCTGTAATATAAGTATCAACTAATCTTTTTTCAACGCTTTTAACAGAAAATTAGTGCAAATTTATCGGGAATACCTGCGTCTTTTCAGCATTTTTTACAGCTATATTGTAACAGCGTTCATATAAACTATCTGGATATTCAGAAATGCAAGTTGAATACCTCCAAAGATAGAAGAATAAAGAAAACAAACATTAAACATACTCATTATTACTAAGGTATCAATTACACTTGGTATAATCGAGATAATGGATGCGTTTCAAAAGTTCAATTTTCTCTTCAAGTTATTTCAGAACACCTTAATGCACTCATCTCTTGGTGAATACGCTTGAATATGGCTATAAAATATTAAATGTATTTAAAATATGTTGTCGCACCCATTTATTCTAGGATTTTTCTTGCCTTATCTACCTGATAATTAGAGGAAACCAAAAGTTTTTAACATCATAATCACCACTTGTCCAAATCGCTTAAGACAGGTGAATAATTTGAAAATTCAATGACTTATTCTTTGACATCTCATGTCAAATACTGATAGAACCGAGGTCAACATGTGTGTCTTTTCAAGGAATTGTGTCATGTTGAAATCGTCTTAGAGATTACAATGTCATTATTTTATTAAACTAATGATAGCTAACACAAATATTAATTTGTATGAAACTATTGTCTCTGACGATTTTAATTAATTTTGCTTTTTTGCCATGTCAGGATTAAGACATGCATAATTATAAACTTTGTCTGAAAATAATAAAAGAAAGTAATTTAGACGTATTTAAGTAATTAAATATACATTATATATACCTCACAATGGTTTACGCTTCTGATTTTTCTTGAGGGGTTACACCAAGTTATGTGGTAGGAAAAACGGTGTTTTTCATAATTTTTCTTCGACTTTTTTATATTTTATAACACGATACTTATAGATTAATTTTATAAATTGTTAAAAATAAAATAAATAGATTTGAATTTATTTCCCCTCTTCTCAGGGATTTTTTATTTTTTGGTGCCTTGCGGTGATAATTTTAGCTTAAATTTGTCTTATCTCAAATTTAAAAAAAATAGCTATTAATTATTAAATAAGGTTTATTCTAAATACTGGATGAAGAAATTCATGAAAAACTGATTGTTTTCATAAAAGCGGCTGTCTAAAGAGAAAGTTCTATTCTCACTTCTAAAAAATAAAAACGACTGTTTTTTGTAAATTTAAAGAAAAAAAAAACCTTCTTTCAGTCTCTACACAATTATAAAAATATTAAAAAATTAGAAGTGAAACGATTCAGTAGTTTTTGAATAATCATTGTTAGATATTTAAAAAATACACCTTTGAGAAAAACGAGTTTAAAATTTTGTGTTGTAATTACAGCACCATACTTATTATTGTTTACTTACATATAATCATCACACAGCACCATAAGGTAACCCCTCTTCAATTGATAAAACTTTTAACCCTTTATCTGCCGACGGTACTTTAAAGTACCATTAAAAGAAACTTGTTATAAAATGCATTTAATACATCTATTGTCAGTAATGCAAGTTAGCATGAGTTCTAAACACTTTACTTTATCATCTTCCAAAATCATTATTCGCTGTACAAAGCAAAAATATTTTTTAATGGATATTTTCTTTTTTCAATTGTAAGTGCTATTTTATTTTATTTTTATTTTATTATTATTTTTTTTATGCTTTTATTGTTCAAAAACATTCAGTTGAAAGTTTCAGTTCTGAAAAATTTCTATGTTTATATGTAAGGCATTACTTTTGTACATTTTCGAATTGTATGATTTACTAAAAACAATAGCCTAAAGAAATGTTTGGGGTAAGATTTGTAAATAGGCTACAAAATTCCTGTAAATATTGATTTAGTTAATTACATTTTAATAAATGAAAAATGTCTAAAATTTATTTAATGACTGCAGAAATCTACAAACATATATTTAAATATACAGAAAACCTCCTTTGGAAGGCGAAATTTTTATTAATTCATAATTTGGTACATAAAGGGTTAAAACTGCAATTTGCTCTATTTGTGACAATGTAATTACCCCTGTGACACCCATGTAATTAGAACTTTTTTTGCTCCTTCACCCTTTTAAATTTCTCATTTTTAGAAAACTGTTCTGGGTGAGCATTTACGTCTCTAGAGTAACAGCTTTGCCAAATTTCAAATTTCTAGCCTTCACAGTTCCAAATAAATCGTAATTTAGAACGTTTTTAGAATGCTTTTCGCGCTTTCACACTTTAAAATTTCAATATTTTTGAAAAATGTTCTGTGCTACCATTTTTGTTTTAAAAGTAACAGCCATGTCAAATTTCATGTTCCTAATCCTAACAACTCCAATAAAATCGTAATTTAGAACGTTTTTAGAACGCATTCCGCTCATTTCACGCTTTTAAATTTCGAATTTCTTTACAAACCATTGTTAGAGAGCATTTGTAACTTAAAAGTAACCGCCATGCCAAAATTTCAAGTTTTTAGCCCTTTCAGTATCACAAAGATAGTAATTTAGAGCGATTTTTTTTCATTCCCCATTTAAATTTCGATTTTTTTTAAACTGTTTTGTGTGTGCATTTGCGTTTTAAAAAGTAGCAACCATATCAAATTTCTAGTTTCTGTCCTTAACAATTCCATAAAAATCGTAATTTAGAACATTTTCAGAACACGTTTCCCTCACACCACCCTTTTAAATTTCAATTTTTTTAGAAACAGTTCTTAGAGAGCTTTTACATCTTATAACTACCTTGCCAAATTTCAAGTTTCTAACTCCTTCAGTATCACAAATTACATAATTTTAGAACAATTTTTGCTTCTGCAACCCTCCATGGGTTTTGACACCTACATCAAATACAATAGTCTATGTTAGAGCAGGGACTGTCACCATAAATTTCCCACCATCCCTTTTAAAATCGGTTCGGTAGTTCCAGAGAATCCATAGAAAATGAAATTTATAATGTTTTGAGAACGCTTTTCGCTCATTTCATCCTTTTTAAATTTCGAATTTTTTATAAACTGTTCTGACAGAGCATTTACACCTTATAAGTAACTACCATGCCAAATTTCAAATTTCTAGCCCCTTCATTATCACAAAAATTGCAATTTTAGAACGTTTTTCATTATCTCACCCCCCCTGGCACCGACATAAAATGTAAACTATGTTGCAGCAGGGATTGTCACCATTAATTTGCCATCATAACGTTTGAAATCGGTGCGGTAGTTCAGTGATTCCCTAGAAAGTTTAATTTAGAATGTTTTTAGAACGCTTTTTGCTCATTTCAGCCTTTTAAATTTCGAATTCTTTAGATACTGTTCTTAGAGCGCATTTACATCTTATAAGTAACTGTACCATGCCAAATTTCAAATTTCTAGCACCGTCAGTATCCCAAAAATTGCAATTTTAGAACGTCTTTCGCTCCTGCTACCCCCTGGGGGTTGTGGCACCAACATAAATTAGAGACTATGTTGGAACAGGGATTGTCACCGTCAGTTTGCCACCTTCACTTTTGAAATCGGTTCAGTAGTTCCAGAGATTAACCCCTACAAACAAAAAGACAAACAAACAAACGGTACTTCTTTATAATATTAGAATAGATAACTGCTGCAAGCATCAGACTATTTTTTTATTCAAAACATTTTTAACCACAATGTTTTACTGATGCACTGTATATTACGTAAACTGCATACAAACATACACTGAAAAGTATATGGAAAGTTAATTGCATAATAAATATGATAACGATTTAAAGAAAAAAATCTCCGCTACGGCTGTTTAATGAAATTTAACATAATTCATTTGAAAGTCTATCATTTGCAATTAAATGAAGTTTAAATAAGTCGCTGTAGTAATCAATTAATCAATTATTTTAAATAAAATTTTGACATAATTTTTATTTTATTATAAGAAAATGTGCATCTTGTTGTATTGTTATACTAGATCCACAGCAACACAATCGGCGCTTTGTGCCCCCCCACCTTTCGAAAAGAGAACCGAAAAGAAAAGAAATGAAGAAAAGGTAAAAGAAGTCGTACTTCAAGCATAAATTATGAAACATTCACCCATATTCCATAATCTTACGAAATCTTCAACTACTGATTACCATGAAAATTTTACAGGCTGTATGAGTGGAAAATTAATAACTAGACTCTAAATGTAATTTGAAAACTAACGGTATGAATATTTTATAAAAAATAGTAGTAATTTTTTTTTCGAAAGCGACGGTGAACCGCCTGTAAGTGCTTGGTGCCTGGTGAGGGGGAACCGTCTGCACAAGTCTTGCTGCTGCTATGTACTATATTTAAACTCGCAGATACGATTTGTTGATCGAATCGACAAGATAAAATAAGCAATAATGGTTACATTATTGGATTTCTTGTTTTAGTTTTGTTAGCATATAATTTCGTTTATCTTACTGATATTTTGAACTAAAATAATATCTGATATCATTTATGCATAAAAATTACTTACCTCTCCGGTTTGTGGAAGACCAGAAGCTTCTCGGTGATTAGCAGCAGTTTCTCCAATCCCACTATCTGGAGACGATAAATCTACAGTTAAACCTGAAATACCTTTATATGTAGCTGCTTGTCTTATATAACGATCAACAAGGGAAGCTGTATCAGTAGCATCAGTATAAGTGGGCACAGAAGATGCTGAGGCAGCTAAATTTTGTCGTATCTGTTCTGTATAGTAATCTGTTAATCCTCGATAATCAGGATTTGAAGCAAGCATGTAGACACTAGAATTAGGTTGGTTTTGATATTGTGGTAAAGTGCTAGCTGTATACTGTGAAGTAAGAGGTTCATAACCGTGTGTCAAAACATGACTTGAAAATGCCTGCGCTATAACTGTGCTAGCAGGGGGAAGATCACTAGAATTGTTTGTTGGTGAACTTGGTGAGAGATCTGGGGTTTCCTGCTCCCGTTTAATTTGAACTACGGGAGTTAAAGGAGATACGGGAGGGTTTTCTGGGGAAATGCTATTGTTTATAGTTTTGACAGAGTCTTTAATAATCTCAGGAGATTTTTGTGAGCTGATTGCACTGGTACTAGGTATGACAAGTTCGTCACCATCAGGAGTTTCACGTTTGACAAGTCCACGGTTTAAATAAATATCTACTTCTTGTGGTGTTAATTCGTTCGCATCAGAAAGTCGGCGATTTCTAAGTAGTTCTGCTGCTTGTGGTAAAACAGAAACTGGTACAGATGCGCCAACACTATTCACAGAACTTCCAATGATGCTGGCTTGTCCACTGGCTGAAACGGCTCTGAAATGCACAAAGAATTGCATTACTTTACCTTCAAAATAATAATCTACTTAATTTTTCTAATTTACTTTTGATAAACATAATTTTGATCTTAATTTACTTATATTAAAATTTGTTTCACAGCAGCTATAAAGGAATATTAACTATTTAACACATCCAGACATTTCAAAGATATTAATCCTCTGAGCGTCTAAGGGTTTTCATGTATTTTTATAAAAATACTCGTAAAATTCAGATTAATTTAAATATTGTTTCGCTATTTGTCGTTAAAATACCTTTCATAGCTTTTCATCTTATTATTTATTATAATACATTTCTGTTAAAAATATTTTTCTCTATAGCCATTTTAAGTTGCTTTTGGAACACGGAAATTAAGATGAAAGATTTTAAAATGTTAAACGAAAAATATAATTACAACATTTATGAATGTTTGTAAAAAGTATTAAATTTTAAGAAATAATAGCAAATTACATATTTCGATACTCTATTTATGTAAAAGTGTTGCAGATTTTTAAGACTTTTCTCTTTTAAATAAAAAATGTAAAATTTAATTTACAAGATTATGTTATTAACCCCCCCCCCCCCCCTAAAAAATAAGAGACTAGAAGGTAAAGTCGTTAAATCTAATGAACACTTTTACTTTCAGAAACATTAAAAAAATATAAAGAAATTGTAATATAACCTAAGAAGTACCTTGCCTTAACATGTTTTAAAGATAATCAAGAATTTTTCAAAGCATTCATGCATTAATATCAAAACGAGCCAATAGTTAAAGATAGAATAATATACGAGTCCCATAGAGCTGTCAGAAGTAAAAAGCTTTTAGAGAAATCTGCCTAAAAATTAATCAAAGCAAATAGCAAGATATTAACCATTAAATATTTGCGTTTGGTAATGAATTTTTCTCAAAGTGTCATTTTACGGTGTATTATTTATTGTATTAGATAACTTTACATACAGAAATTTGTTAAAACATGATATTAGTAATGAGATAACATGAAGTGTGTATAATCGCCAGGATACATAGTGCTGAATTTTGTAGAAAAGTAAAAAAGAACTTTACATTAATTTTATAATCACCGTTCATTTACAAAAGTTTTGTTCATATTTTCAAATATACATAAGCAGACATTCGAATTACACCACATATAATTACTATGCGTAATGGAACTATCATATTTTTTATAATATAAATAAATAAAGGGCTCTGTCACGCCCTTTGAGTGGTAAATGAACTCCTTGAAATACAGACACTTAGCTTCAATGCAGTATGTCAACGAAATTTAGTAAATACGTCTGAAAGAAATCTCTACTTTGGTCACTAAACCTTGACCTTTGTTTGAGTGTCTTAGAAAATAGCGTTGAGAACTCAAGGAAGTATCAAAAGGAGAGATGACGTTAGTTTTGAATGTAGTAAGACTAACTGAAGACGTGAATGCAGTAGCCCAGGATGATAATGATGTGTAAATATCAGTTGAAGATTTATAGTTGCAATTCTTTTCAAGGTCAATAGAAGATATAGGTGGTGAAGTAATGAATAGGAGAACTGGTATTGGTATTGGTTTTTAAGGCAGAGAATATAAATGGATATCCAAATTTTATGGTTTTCACAATAAACAATGTTAAAATTCTTTTTCCTGAGTATAATATTATGAAAAAAAACGTACAACTTTTTACAATGACGATAAAAGTAACTGATAACTCCCATAAAACTGTAGTTTCTAAGATTTTATGCATAACGATGCATAAAATATCGTGACGTTTCTTTAAGAAAATATGGGCATATCTTCTCGTGTTATCTCCCTGACTAGATTTCTAGTGAATCAGAAATAAAATTAATTTTAAATAGAAAATATAAGCATACAGGGGTCGATGCAGGTTTTTTTCTTGGGCCCATTTTGTGAAAAGTAAAGGTTATTTTTGTGAAATTTATTAACTTTTTATGAAAAATAACATTTTGTAACAAAAGTTGAAATCCAGTCACTCAAATTCGAACCAAGCATTTTAACAAAAACTTTTTAAAATCCCTTTGCTGAAGTTTTCCTCTCTAGTGAACTTGTTTGTTTACAAATTACACATTTTAAAATATCACACAATAATAAATAATTAATAAAAAGTCAGTTTTTATAGAATAGAATTTTGTGAAAGCACCTATTTTATTAAAAGGAATTTTGTGAAGGTGCCCATTTTATCAAATTGATTTTTGTGAAAGATCACATTTTATCAAATTGATTTATGTGAAGGGGCCCTAAATAGGCCCCAATTTTTGCCTGGATCGACCCTTGGCACATATGTCTTCATCTTTGTGTATGCTTTCCGAATGACTTGTAAACTTGTCAACAAGTTAAAAGAGCATAACTGATAGAGGGAACTAGATACGGGCTCAAACATTTTGCTCTGACGGACGTTTCAATCGCCCTGGCTATTTCATTTATTGTCTGTCTCGTATTCTCTTGTGATTTTATATTTATTATTTTTTTCATGCTCAATGCTCCCCCTATCTGAAGCAAAAGTATTCACATGTTTTGCCATATATAAATTAAATTGTACATTTTTAACGTGAACATATGATACCAACTTCAAAAGTATAATCTGTCAGAGATTTTGAAGTATTGATAACAAAATTGAATCATTGATCAAATTTTGGGTGTGAAAAAGTGAAATGTATATAAAATCTGCAATTTAAGAGTTATTTTGTATATCGTCGTAATACTAAACTGAGGTCGAAGCAAAAAGAAAAAAAAATACTGTTTTGTTACCACTACCCACAAACAATAATCTTCGGGGTAAATGTTTTTTCATATGCAATAGAAATATGTGATGGAGATAGCTGTGTCATAAAAGTGGTAAAAACAAAACATTTCTCCTTTTCGCTTCAAATTTTGAAAGCATATGTGCTGCCTGTGTAGTGGCTATTCCTTTTCGAAGTGTTGCAGCGCCTAACGAAACAATTCTGCGAAAACGGAAGGAACTCAAGTATGCCATAATTAAAATTTCGAAAATGTCGAAAATTTTTAGCGTTTTTTTTTTTTTTTTTTTTTTTTTTTTTAAATCCTTAACAGCCTAAGCTAGGAACGCAAAGACATTCGCAAGCTAATGTTAAACCAATGGTAGTGTTTTTTTTTAATTTCTCGTTTGCATTTCAATATTTTAAACTGAATGTTATTTTTGCTTAAGATATGTGAGGTCGATGTCTAACCGGGTCTCTTCGTACTTTTCCAATTGTAGATGCAGTTTCTTTTTCTGAGGATACTTTCAATTTCGGAACCTGTTTTAAAACTGAAAGTAGCCTCAGAAAAAGACAAGAAAGAATAAAATGCATCAAGCATAGATTATGAAACACTTTCCAACACATCCTGTAACGAAACTTCATCGTTAAATATGGTGAAAGAAGATGTGTATAAGTAAAAAGTTTAGAAAACGCATATTGCATTTTAAAACCCATTTTCAGCAATTAGCGTCCATAGTCAGAAAAGTAGTATTTGTGTGTGTGTGTGTGTGTGTGTGTGTGCAGTCCTGTATATGATTTGTAGGTTTGCATATATACTACATATTATGCTAAAATTTAGTTTAGTTATAAAACGCAGAACACAGTTGAAAATTCACCTTTAGCTGTTCCCACCAACAGACGCTTTCTTTTGTACAACCGTGTAATCTACAGAGTATTATACACACCGCATATTAAGCTAAAATTTAATTCATGAAAAACATATAACACAACTAAAAACGCACTATATAAGAATTTATTTATACTCTTAAAACATCTCTTAGTATACTAAATATGATTCAGCAGGAAAATGTATAATACAAGTAAAAACCACCCTTAATCAATTCACACCCATAGACCGTAATACATACGAATGTATATGTAATGTGGAAATGTATAGGTGATATGTAAAAATTTATTTTAACTTAAAAATACATACCACAATTGGCAAAGCACTACCATCAATAATTGCTTACAAACAGTACTTTAACCGCATTATTTTATGTTTTCCTGTAAATGAACGACAAATGCTGTGCACATCATATGTTACTGTAAGCATCTTGTAGTGCACCTCAGTAATGGAATTATTTTGTGCATTCCTGAACGAACCATAAATACTATATTCCACAGAAAGCATGTGATAGTTCACCTCAGAAATGCATATAATTTTCATTTTGTTTGAAATAGTGTAACATCATTAAAATACACTGCAATCGATTTTTCCCCATAGACCATAACGTAACGAAATTCTTTTGAATATCTGTGTAAACGAACTATAAATCCTACACAGTTCATTTTCAATAGCGACCATGCTATAGTAAACTTCATTAACATATATCAATTACATGTTAATCCGTGTTTATTTATAGGAATTACAGTACGGACAGATAGCAAAAAGCAGACGACAGTCAGTCAGAAAAAAACGAAGTCATAAATACTTTTAAACTATGTTGGAATGTGTTAAAAACTGCTCTAAAATATAAGAAAAAATATACGAAGATACCCAGTTAGACATTGACTGCAGATATCCTATTAAAAATCATTTAAAAATATTGAAATGCAAACGGAAAATTTGAAAAAAAAAAAAACGCTGTTATTTGTTTAACATTAGCTTGCGAATGCCTTCGTGTTACTAGAATAAGACTCTTAAAGTAATGACTTTTTTCAGAAGAAGCTTAACCTTCTCTGAAATATCGATTTAATAAAATTGAAATGAAATTTAAGAGGCGTACACTAAAATAACAACTGTTCAGTGAATGACAAGTATCACTGCTGGAAAGAATATGAATGTTTTTTTTTCAATATTTTCATGAATTCATATAAATTTGTAATATGGCCACACCGAAACGCTTTCATAAGAAACCATCATAATAACCATCTTAATAAGAGACAATCACCATAAGTCTATCTTCGATGTCTTTTCTCCATTTTGCAAAATATAACATTTTTTTTTCTTTTTTCTAGAATTGTAAATTCTTATCCTCAATAAAAAACAGAGTATCATATAAATCCTTGAAGCCTATTACGAAATAAATTTCTAAATATGCCGCTTGTTTTAATGTTATTTTCTTGTTTTGAAAACGTTTTTAAAACATCAAAATAGGAGATAATGCGCTGTAATATTAAAGTAACTTCAAGAGTTGAAAATACCCGGCGTACCAATCCTCTTTTTGCACTATAATTTAAATAAAAAGTAAAATCGTATTCTTATTTTTCTTTAATTTCGTTTTTTTAAATACTAATATTTATTTACATATCATTTAGTGCATATAAAATTTTGAAGAAATTCATAGAGAATGCCCAAAGGGGGTTATTAATACAAAGGGAAACTTTTATTTAGTATATACAATGAAATTTCTAATTTTATTTTGTAAATAACATTCAAATATTTGTAACGAATTTGCAAACAATTTGTAACTACTATTGAAATATTTGTAAAAAATGTGAAAAGTACACAACTTTTTCTTCTGTATTACTACCAAATTCTGTTTTGTAGAAGAAAATCTCAAATGGAAGAAATTATTGCATTACCAGAAAGTTATTACTCACTACAAAGCATAAAATAATCAGGTTGATACATTTAAGCTATTTTTTTATTGCTTTATAAAAGTTCATCAAGACAGACTTAGATAAAGGTGACTTATGTACTTAGTAAGCTTAATTAATTACTTTTCTGTGGCATAAAGAAAGAAATGCAATTAAAATGCTATCTTTATACAGAAAAATCTGCTGAAAACTGCATACGAATCAGGTTCAACGTTTGAGAAATTGCTTCTGGAATTACTTCATCATTTTTAATCTCAGAGGACGTCAGAGAACGACGAAGTTAGTTAAGGAGAAACAACGCCTTATTCCTGACCAGTAAGTAATAACCTCAGGTAATGAGATGAGAAAAAAAATCTCCACACCCAGTATTTTAACTGACTGTAGAAAGGATAGGATTTATGTACCACGCACCTTGGCCCATTTTTTAGAAATTTTTCACGGGGAAGGACCTTAAACTCGATATTTCAAGGATAATGAGAACAAAGTTTATTGACATGGATGCAGAAGGACAATGAAATTATTTCATAATACACGAAATTTTGATGTCAATTTTTAAAGTATAAACATCTAAAACTATTTTAAATTAATGGGTTTTTAGCCAAATGGATGTCATTAAAATTTTCTTTGTGAATTTTGTTTTAAATATTTGTTGAATATGCAAAATACTTATGAAGCATATATTAATATTTGCTGCAAATTCAATTATCGTGTTACACAGGTTATGAAAATATTGGATTCATAGAAATTTTAACAGTGACTTTAGAAGTTTTCTAGACAAAATAATGTAACATAAAATCACGAAACAAATAAGACGTCTAAGACATGCCTACCAAGGGAACACTTTACATTTGTAACTTATCACTTTTTAATGAAGACTGCTTATTTATTTTCCTCTTTCTTCTTTGGTATTCACTTATTTATTAATTCACATATTTATAAATTATATTTCGTAGAAACTTTGTGGGTAATTAATCTCTGGGAAATTTTAGAACTATGCATCAAAATGTTACATTATAATGTTTCGGTGTTCGAACTTTTGGACTATTGCATCAAAATATTTTCTCCTGTTATTTTATTTGTATAAATTGTACAACCTAGAATCATTTACTTATAAGCTTTTAAGGTGAGTAAAAAATACCCACACACACCCAAAAAATAAAAAGAGAAAAACAAAGAAAATTTGAGTTTTTACCCTTCAATAATCGGCTAATTTTTACAAATTGATTTTTTTTAAAGAGTTATTTAACTAACTTAGAATTTTAAACATATGCCATCATTTTCAACTGTATTTTCTTCTCCATATGTGACAATATTATAATTATTAATTATTCTTTTATCTATAAACAAGAGAGTGTTTTACAGTGGCTTTACTTTAGAGTTTATCATAAAAAAGATACCTCCTTCTTAATTTTCAAGTGAATGTCTTTATAGTTATGCATTTAAGAGTGGTACTTTTGGAATTAGATTATGAAAAGAATCGTTAAATTTTACAAATAAAAGCAGTTTTCGAAAAAGATCATTTTGAGAAGTGTCCAATCACAGTTTTCTTTATGCAATATTAATAACACATACTGTTGATTCTTCTTCTTCTTATTTTTTTTTTTGTTTTCAAAACATCGATTTATTATAGCTTAACATTCAAACGGAATTTTAAATTAAGAACTCAAATTTGGAGAAAAAATGTATTTTAAGAAACAATTAAAACCATTGTAATTTCTAAAAAAAAATTTCAAAATTTAATCGTTGTCTATAAAACATATCTTTCTGTAGAAATAAGTACATTTGATTAAAATCTACCAAAGGGAAAATTTCAAACTCTGCAGATGCAAGCACTTCAGTAAAACGTATTTCTTTTTTTAATCACATTTTATGTCCATGCGTGGTAGATTGGATGCACATATAAATATACAAAATAGATAAAGATTTTTAATTTTAGTTTATCGAAATCAAGAATTTGAAATTTAATTTATCGTTTTAAAAGACATTGTTGGAAATAGGGTGAATGCGTGAGTAATTGACAGTTTAGTGGAATTATTTTCAAGTTTAATTTTTTATCTAATGAAGTTATTGACATATTTTTCTGTAGACTTTCTTAAATGCTAATTAAGGTATAATGATTCATAATGTAACATAAAATCACGAAACAAATAAGACGTCTAAGACATGCCTACCAAGGGAACACTTTACTTTTGTAACTTATCCCTTTTTAATGAAGACTGCTTATTTATTTTCCTCTTTCTTCTTTGGTATTCACTTATTTATTAATTCACATATTTATAAATTATATTTCGTAGAAACTTTGTGGGTAATTAATCTCTGGGAAATTTTAGAACTATTCATCAAAATGTTACATTATAATGTTTCGGTGTTCGAACTTTTGGACTATTGCATCAAAATATTTTTTCCTGTTATTTTATTTGTATAAATTGTACAACCTAGAATCATTTACTTATAAGCTTTTAAGGAGAGTAAAAAATACCCACACACACCCAAAAAATAAAAAGAGAAAAACAAAGAAAATTTGAGTTTTTACCCTTCAATAATCGGCTAATTTTTACAAATTGATTTTTTTTTTAAAGTTATTTAACTAACTTAGAATTTTAAACATATGCCATCATTTTCAACTGTATTTTCTTCTCCATATGTGACAATATTATAATTATTAATTATTCTTTTATCTATAAACAAGAGAGTGTTTTACAGTGGCTTTACTTTAAAGTTTATCATAAAAAAGATACCTCCTTCTTAATTTTCAAGTGAATGTCTTTATAGTTATGCATTTAAAAGTGGTACTTTTGGAATTAGATTATGAAAAGAATCGTTAAATTTTACAAATAAAAGCAGTTTTCGAAAAAGATCATTTTGAGAAGTGTCCAATCACAGTTTTCTTTATGCAATATTAATAACACATACTGTTGATTCTTCTTCTTCTTATTTTTTTTTGTTTTCAAAACATCGATTTATTATAGCTTAACATTCAAACGGAATTTTAAATTAAGAACTCAAATTTGGAGAAAAACTGTATTTTAAGAAACAATTAAAACCATTGTAATTTCTAAAAAAAAATTTCAAAATTTAATCGTTGTCTATAAAACATATCTTTCTGTAGAAATAAGTACATTTGATTAAAATCTACCAAAGGGAAAATTTCAAAGTCTGCAGATGCAAGCGCTTCAGTAAAACGTATTTCTTTTTTTAATCACATTTTATGTCCATGCGTGGTAGATTAGATGCACATATAAATATACAAAATAGATAAAGATTTTTAATTTTAGTTTATCGAAATCAAGAATTTGAAATTTAATTTATCGTTTTAAAAGACATTTTTGGAAATAGGGGGAATGCGTGAGTAATTGACAGTTTAGTGGAATTATTTTCAAGTTTAATTTTTTATCTAATGAAGTTATTGACATATTTTTCTGTAGACTTTTTTAAATGCTAATTAAGGTATATAGAGAACTTCAAAATGTTAAAATACCCCAATATTTCCATAATTGGTTTTTTATCATGATTCAATACGTTCCCCAAACTCATATGAGGTTATATTCACTTGCTGCCATCATACTACTTGCTTTCTCTGGTACTCATATTGATGTATGATTTTCAAACACTTGGAAAAGTCCGTTGAGCTTCCAATCTGACGTCATATTCATTTTCTTTTTAATTCTCTAATGACATCATATTAACCTACTTTCTGTTACTTACACATACTCATACTCTTTGTATTATTGAGAAATGTTTGAAAATTTCCGTTATACGGCCAATATGACGTCATATTCTTCATTTTTTCAATTGTTGAAACTTTTTATTTCATTTTCATGTTTCACGTGGAAATCCTTCAATAGAAAATTAATTATTGTAGAAAGAACTTTATTGTGGATTTCTAATTGTTGGCAACTGCTATAACGAAAAATATTTATATTTGATAGAAAATGGCTGTTAGATTTTTGATTTTCTATTAATTAAAAATTAACTATACATTATTTCGCTTCCGGATTACTTTAGTTGACTAGGCCGTGTTTTCATACATCTATACGTAGAATTTCACAACTCTTGCTTCCAAACTCTGTTGATTTGTATAGAAGTGCAGACAGACAAATTTTCATTTTTATATATTAGATAATAAAGGTTAATTTCAGAATATCAAGAGTTTCCACTGATAATAAAACATAATTTTAAAATTGAAACTTAAATTTTCATTAATAAAAATTAAATCTATACTGATTAGATGAAAGCCATGCCAATTTTATAAGTACTTTTAGTCATAAAGTTTTTGTTGAAAAACGAAAGAAATGACCCTCTCTTTAATCATAGAAAATGTTACCACTGTTTCTAAATCAATAAAACACTTAGCAATATAACGTATAGCTGTAGTATACAGCCGAAGTAGGAATAAAACATAGCAGACAATTATTTAGAGTCAGTTTGTAATCACATTGAAAAACCTTTAATAGAATGTAACGTCATACATAGCTTTTTTTTTTTACTAAATTGTTTTCTTGAAATTGAAACGTCTGTATTAAAGTAGATGTGCTAACTACAAATAAATTTAAATTAAGGTATTACATTATTTTAACGCCTTTAAAGTTATCGTTTTCTATTTATATAAGGAAAAAATGAGCATTTTCTTCTTAGAATCACTTCAATTTTGGAAATGCAAAAATACAGCGAGTGAGTCTGAATTTTTATTGGCTTATAAAAAGAAAATAAATGTGTTATCTTTTGTTTTTAAATTGTTGTGCCTTTTTTAGGGTGTCGCAAAAGGAAAGAATAATTGCATTAGAAATTGAAAAAAAAAAAATAGATTTCTGTAATGATAAACTATGGGAGATGTTTGAAAAAAGTGATAAAGAATAGTCTTAGAAAATTTTAACGTTATCAGTAATTTTATTCGTGTTCTAAAACATATGTACATCAAGTTTTGTTCAAATCGGTCAAAAACTGTAGATTTGTATATGAAACATACCCACATACATACCAAGAACGGCTTATATATATATAGATAACAGAGATTAATCTAAGAATAATACGTTAATAATCAAAATTAAAGGCGCCTGAAGATGCTCTTAAAACCTCCGTGGCGCCCTTCTACTTGAACATATAGGAGGGGTAGGTTTCCCCTGCTCCCTTAAAGCTACGGCCCAGTATACTGCTTGATTTTTACACGCAATAACTTCATTCGGTTTATTTGAAACTGTAATAGGTATTCTTCTATTCAAGGTCAGTTAATTTCATCTCACTAGGAAAATGAACGCAAGTGAAAGTTGCCGAAAAGATGGACAATGAGAAGAGCAAGAATGAAACGCTGGATTATTTGATGGTTACATTAAGAGGATTTCTCAAGTTCATTTATTTGCGTCGGTATTTAGAGAAAATCACTTATTTTAACTATACAGAATGTATGATTCGAGAAAGATTGGATAAAATTTAAGAGGTGGTAGTGCATACCAAAATACACATATTTTGTATAGGAAACCAGAGTCGTATTTTATTTTTTCACTCAAAAATACAGGGTGTCTCGCTGCAATCCGAACATAAATATCCTTCATAACTTCAATTAAAATAAAGATATTTGAAAGCAAATTTCAACAGACTTACTTTGCTTTCTGTGAACTGCAGTGATATGAAAAGTGATGGAAGTGTACAGCATTCCGGTAAATGAAACTATATGAACTGTCAATTACTTTCAAAAAGATGGAGCATCTATTTCAGCGTTATTTGGATAAGGGCAATAGCCACTTCTGTCATTTCTTGTGATATCTTTACATTTCATACAAAGAATAGTTAATCTTCGAAAAGTCAATTTCGAATTTCGTTAAAATATTTTCATTATTGTTAAAGTTTTGAACAAAAATCCGCTTTCAGATTCAAGTGAGACACTTTGAATTTTTGACTAAATAAATGAGTTGTGTCCTAAGTTTCCTATCCAAAAATTGTTTGTTGTAGTGTACACTACTATCTCTTAAATTTTACCTAATCTTTTTTTAATCATCCTGTATTTTCACATTATGACTTTTATGTTTTCAATGTTAATATACCTATGTGCTTTTATGTTTTAGATGATATCACGTAACGGATGAGATAACGTATTCCGGCTATGTTTGACACCTCATTTTTTAATTATTTTTTTAATAAAGCAAAAATGAACTGTTTATTTCAAATAAATTATTATATAAAAAGACAACTTCATTTGTTAAATAAATTGTTTTGATGCACTTCCTTTTTTAATTTTAATGAAAAAAAAATACAATATTTGAAACTTCCCAAAATTATTTTCACGACAAAAAATATGCTAGTTTAATATATTTTTTAATAAATATTTAAATTCAGTTTTTAGAATGTAATGACTACATTCTAAGCCATAAAATATAAACTTCCATAACCATTCAGATTATCATTTTGATGATTCTTCATATATTTTCTGTACATTAATTTATAAAAATAGCTATTATTTTTCAGAAAATTATCATATATTCAAAATGATATGTTCATTACATTCACAACATCACATAAATTGTAGGCGATCAGTCATATATATATATATAGATAGATACATATAACGATAATTTATGGAGATAAAACTTTTTGTAAATGATTTTGCATGAATGTCATGTTTTTCAGAAAACACTTTTACAGTTTTATTTCTGAACTAGCAAGCTACGCCCGCTACGCTGGTCAATTTCTCTTAACGAACCTTTAATCAAACAAAATATTGACATTTCATAATTCACTTTTATATTTTAACAGAATAATAAGGATACTATAATTTGTGACTCGTGCTATAGTCAATATACACGTCAGGACACGTCGCCCTTATCATTATCTTTTTACGCGTGAAGGTTTCGCTATGGTACTCTATTGTGAAATTTGGTAATTTTAGAAATTCAATAGTTGAAAAACCGCAGAATCATTAGATCATTTTTCTTTAGAAATTGTTCTTAGAGCGCATTTAGATCTTATAAATAACAATCATGCCGAACTTGAAGTTTCTAGCTCCTTCAGCATCGCAAAAATCGCAATTTTAGAACGTTTTTCGCTTCTGCACACCCCTCGGGGTAGTGGCACCGACATAAAATATAGCCTATGTTGGAGCAGGGATTGTCACCATCCATTTGCCACCATCACTTTTGAAATCGCTTTAGTAGTTCCAGACATTCCATACAAATTGTAATTTAGAATGTTTTTAGAAAATTTTTTGCTTATTTCAGCCTTTTAAATTTCGAATTTTTTTAGATTTTGTTCTTATAGAGCATTTAAATCTTGTAAGTAACGACCATACAAAATGTCAAGTTCCTAACTCCTTCATTATTGAAAATATCATAATTTTGGAACGTTTTTCGCTCCTGCACCCTTTGCGGGCAGTGGCACCGACAAAAAAATTAGCATATGTTGGAGCAGGGACTGTCACCATCCATTTGCCACCATCACTTTTGAAATCGGTTCTGTAGTTTCAGAGATTCCATAGAAATTGTAATTTAGAATGTTTTTAGAACGCTTCTTCCTCATCTCACCCTTTTAAATTGCGAATGTTTTTATAATTTGTTCTTAGAGAGCATTTACATCTTATAAGTAACTACCATACCAAATTTGATACTTCTATCTCCTTCAGTACACAAAAAATCGAAATTTTAGAACGTTTTTCGCTCCTGCACCCCCCTGGGGGTGGTGGCACCGACATAAAATATAGCCTATGTTGGAGCAGGGATTGTCACCATTAATTTGCCACCATCACTTTTAAAATCGCTTCAGTGGTTCCAGAGATTACCCCCTACAAACAAACAAACAAACAAACAAACAATCTTTACTACTTTATATATTAGTATAGATAAGGGGGAATTAGCCCCTTGTTCCCCCCCTTTATACTTAACCAATCAATCCCGAAAACTAATCAGAGATGCGCCTTAACACAGTGAACCTATAAATAAAATTTGAAGGAAATGGGATAATTCTGCATGAAAAACCCATTTACATAAATTAAGGGGGGTATTAGCCCCCCGTTCCCCCCCTTTATACTTAATCAATCAATCCCGAAAACTAATCAGGGAAGCGTCTTAACCCAATGAATCTATAAACAAATTTTGAAGCAAATAGAATAATTCTGCATGAAAAACCCATTTATATAAATTAAGGGGGGATTATCCCCCCGTTCCCCCCCTTTATACTTAACCAATCAATCCCGAAAACTAATCAGGGAAGCGCCTTAACACAGTGAACCTATAAACAAAATTTGAAGGAAAACGGAATAATTCTGCATGAAAAACCCATTTATATAAATTAAGGGGGGATTAGCCCCCCGATCGCCCCCCCCCTTTATACTTAACTAATCAATCCCGAAAACTAATCAGGGAAGCGCCTTAACTCAGTGAACCTATAAACAAAATTTGAAGGAAAACGGAATAATTCTGCATGAAAAACCCATTTATATAAATTAAGGGGGGGATTATCCCCCCCCGTTCCCCCCTTTATACTCAGCCAATCAATCCCGAAAATTATCATGCAAGCGCCTTAACACAGTGAACCTATAAACAAAATTTGAAGGAAAACGGAATAATTCTGCATGAAAAACCCATTTATATAAATTAAGGGGGGGATTAGCCCCCCGTTCCCCCCTTTATACTTAACCAATCAATCCCGAAAAGTAATCAGGGAAGCGTCTTAACCCAATGAACCTATAAACAAAATTTGAAGGAAAACGGAATAATTCTGCATGAAAAACCCATTTATATAAATTAAGGGGGGGAATTAGCCCCCCGATCCCCCCCCCCTTTATATTAACTAATCAATCCCGAAAACTAATCAGGGAAGCGCCTTAACACAGTGAACCTATAAACAAAATTTGAAGGAAAACGGAATAATTCTGCATGAAAAACCCATTTATATAAATTAAGGATTAGCCCCTTGTTCCCCCCCTTTATACTTAACCAATCAATCCCGAAAAGTAATCAGGAAAGCGTCTTAACCCAATGAACCTATAAACAAAATTTGAAGGAAAACGGAATAATTCTGCATGAAAAACCCATGTATATAAATTAAGGGGGGATTAGCCCCCCCGATCCCCCCCCCTTTATACTTAACTAATGAAACCCGTAAACTAATCATGGAAGCGCCTTAACTCAGTGAACCTATAAACAAAATTTGAAGGGAAACGGAATAATTCTGCATGAAAAACCCATTTATATAAATTAAGGGGGGGGGGGAATTAGACTCTTGTTCCCCCCCTTTATACTTGACCAATCAATCCCGAAAACTAATCAGGGAAGCGCCTTAACTCAGTGAACCTATAAACAAAATTTGAAGGAAAACGGAATAATTCTGCATGAAAAACCCATTTATATAAATTAAGGGGGGGGAATTAGCCCCTTGTCCCCCCCCCCTTTTATACTTAACCAATCAATCCCGAAAACTAATCACGGAAGCGCCTTAACACAGTGAACCTATAAACAAAATTTGAAGGAAAACGGATATTTCTATGAAGAGTTATCGCATTACGTACGTACATACATACATACAGAACCGGCTGCCAAGCTCTCAGGGCTTGACAGCCAGTATGATAACTGAAAAATCGCAATTTTAGAACGTTTTTTGCTCCTGCACCCCCTGGGGTTAGTGGCACCGACATAAAATATAGCCTATGTTGGAGCAGGGGTTGTCACCATCAATTTGCCACCATCACTTTTGAAATCGGTTCGGTAGTTCCAGAGATTACCCCCTACAAACAAACAAACAAGATTTACTCCTTTATAATATTAGTATAGAAATCTACTAAAAAGTTAAAACTCTCCAGATTTAAGTTATTTTCTTTCTTGAAGCCATTCAAAGAGCAACATTCGATTATTTACATACACACTTCCGGTTTGAAACTGAATCAAGAACAGCCATAACTACACCTCCAGTGATCATACAAAGAAAGCAAACACTGTTTCGGATAACTAACTGTACAGTTTTAAACCCTTTATGACCCAAATTATGAATAAAAAAAATATCGCCTCAAAACTTTTTTATTTTATTTTATAACAGCAGATTAGAAGATTTAAACGTTGATAATATTGAATTAAAAAACATTTCGTTAATTAGAGCTAATAAGTTGAATCTGTGCTTTAAAAGTACCGTCGGATCAATATCGTTAAAAATATTTCACAAATTTTGGAAATAAGTAAACAAAACTTTAAAAAAATTTGTTAAGTGACAAACAATTACACAAGCCAGCGAAATGGTAATCTTTTCTGCACCATTTCAAGTGTTTCTAGATGCGATAAGTAAAAAAATGATGAGCTCATTCCGCTATTGTGTAAGATTTTTTTTTTCCCACAGTAAAGAGAATATCCAAGAAAAAAACACAGAAAATATAGCAGAGTAAAAAAAAAAAAAAAAAAACTATATTAAGAAAACACTTAAAAATACTGTATCTTACATTTTATTAAGTAGTTAAGTTTGTGTTAGTTATCACTGATTATAATGTACTTTCTTCTAGAATAGAAAGATGTCTTCCTCCCCCCTCTCTTTTTCTGTCACACGCACTGCTTGCGGCTGTTTGCTATGCATCAACCTGTATTAGTCTATATTGCTATCATGTTTAGTCGTACTTATGACTAAATTTATTACATATCAATTTAAAATTATGATGTTTTTATGACTAAGTTGATAATTTACCAAGAAGACAAAATTCTCGATTTGCATCAAAACTGTTCGTGATAGAAATTTTTGATTATTTTTCCCGAAATGTGCATAAAAAACAACCTGCATTTTAAAGAAAAAATTATTTCAGGCCTGATTTATTATTCTATTTCTAAAGGTAAAAGTATAATACATTATTAATTACTTCCTAGTCCCTTCTGTACATAAAAATACCACTTCAAAAAACACCTTAAAAATAAATTAAAATGACATACTTTTAATTTGAAAAATAATATTACTTCTTAGACTTTAATTAACAAAAAAATATATACAACGGATTTACCTATTAATGTTGAAATGTTTTACAGCAGAAGAGTATTATTGCATATCACACAACAAGATGGAATAAAAAATGAGATGCATAGGCGGAAAAAGTATCCTTCTCGGGCATTTTTTGATTCACAGAACTACTAATGCTATTTATAAATGATAAACTGAAGCATTTAATTTTGATCATGAAGCATGCTGTAGGTAATGGATGATTTAAGTATTTTTTATAACATAATAATTCAACTGGTATTTTAAAAAATCGTCCGAGAATAAAGGGTTAGATTAAACCAATAAACATTTACGATATTAGCCAAAAGTTGGCTATTTCAACGTAGTGGGATACTTTAATGCTTTTTATGATAACTGCAACAAAATGAAGCTATGTTGCTCACAATGGGAACTTCTATACTTTGAAGTAATTCTTCCATCAGTGATTTAGGAAAACGAACAGAACTGCTCAAATTTCAAGAGTTCATTCTCAATACAGGAAAATGTCATGTAGGCACCAGTAATTGACTAGTTAAATATTAAAACAGGAATTGATGGGTATATAATCTAACTTTGGATGTTAGAAAATGTATCTATCATCCAAAGAAATGCCTTTTTATAAATTATAGTTGCAAGAACGTTAGCACTGAAATACAGGGGATCCAACCCGAGCTTCCGCGGGGTTGCAGAAAATCATTTTCTTTTATTGATAACTCTTCTAGATATTTTACATTTAATATAATTTTTTAGATTGCTAACAACTCCAAAAAGCACTTTTATATAGAAAATATCAATAGTAGATTCAAATAAAGTTTTGAAATTAATTAAAAGCTATACTTTCGTATTAGCCGCATGCGTTACCGCCAAAGATCGCTACTTACAGCAACCTTTTTTTTTTATTATGATCATTTCAGTGGTTTAAGCACGTAGTTCAATTACATGGCTATTATATTTGTGTTATATTTATATTATATTATATTATTTATGTATTTATCAATGGAGTTTTAATTTCGTTATCTAATATTAGCCGTAAACGCATGTTGAACTTTTTATATTATTTTAAGTGCAAACGGGTTAATTTTTCGTAATTGGGCTGCACGCGATAGAGATAGATTTAAAAAAAAACCTACATGAAAATTATTTAATAAAACCATAAAAAATCAGTAAAGTGAGATACACTTTTGAAACAAATTTCATTTGAAAGAAAATTTTGTTTTCTATTCGCCGCTGTAAAAATTGAAATTGTGTGATGTTTAGAAGTTAAAAAGATTTAAGTAAAAGCGAAGTTAATTGGTCAGGTGTTACAACCGTTAATATGATGTCAGCTTACTCAAGGACATGTTTTTGCTTTATAATATAGATTTTCCCTTTTCTATTTTTATTAGCTTGCGAATTATTGCGTTTCAAAATGTATGAATTTTGAATCACTCTTATACATGTCTTTTAGCAGCAGGTTTTAATAAGAACATGCATATTTAATTTTTTTACAGAAAAAAAATCAATTATTGGTGAAATCTCATTTTCTAACTCATACTGTAACGAATTTGAATGCTAGAAAAGAAAATGTTAAAATGTTTCCGAATTATGAATCATTATATACAGCATGTTTAATTTTGAAATTGATTTTTCTACACAAGCATTCTTAAAATCCCAGACAACGCCGGGTACTTCAGCTAGTATATACATAAAAAACTATAAATAATAAGAACATGATGATTTAAAACTAAATTAAGGAACAAAATTACTTTTTAAAGAAAAGCATGTCTATTATATATGAGACGTTTAATTTTAAGATTGCTATCATCCCTCTTTTCGAGAGCGAAACAAGTTATACGCGCAGAATATGAAAAAAAAACAGGCATTGTAATAAATATTCGGTCTATAAATGTAATTTGATATTTCAAAGAAAATTCTCCTCTTGTCACTAAAATGGGGGTCACCCGTAGTAGTTTTATTCCAGTGAGGTTTTTATTGGTCACACACGGCACAAGTAATTCCCTTGAAGTAAGTCTGTGAACAAAAAATGTCAACTCTGGCATCTGAATTTTTTGAATTCCCTTCTTGCGCAAATTGAGATAATAGAAGCCTGCTTTACTAAAATAAAAAATATACCTCCCTACACCCTCTACATCTTGGTTTGGTCATTTGAAGGATGGTGTTTGCTGTTAATTTTTTGAGAAAGGGAAACTTATATCAGCATTAATTGATACAAGAGAATATAAATGAAAGAAAAAATGCAGGGTCCTTTTGCAGAAATCATAAAGAATTTCTGAAGCAGACAGAGCATTTTCATATCTCAAATGCTGGCTTCTAAAAGTTGAAGAAAGGGGAAAAGATGAAGATAAAAAGAAAAAGATGGACATCTACTGTTGTTTGTTTTAGTTAAGTTTATTCTTTAAAATATTTTATTTTTCTGACATATTCACGGTCCCATTTTCTTTTACTATTTCCCTGAAAGTTTCAGGTGTGCGCTTTCAAGTGCCCACGAAATAGAATAGTGTTCGCCGTTTTCTGAAATTTGATTTGGCAGGCAGAAAATAAATGGCACAAGGAAAAAATGCACTTTCGTTAATTGGAACTAACGGAACATATTCTACAATGCAAAAAGTTCGTATTTATTATTAAGATTAACTAAAAGACAATACAATGATTTGCACTGTTTGACCGTCATGTATACTTCTTCCGAAGGGCGGGACAGTTCACTTGAGGTGGAGAGTTGGGCGGAGGGGGTATGAACACTTAAGATGTAATAATACTTATGTAAACAAGACCACATACTGATTTTTTTTATGTGAAGATTTTTAATTATCTGGCCTTTTCAGACAAAGAACGCAGCGAGAGGTGAGGTGATAACGGAAAATATGAGCTAAAAATTTTGAGATTTGGCTAACGAACATCCAATTTTGACATTTTATAGAGGAAATTTTTAAAAGAAAATCTTTATCACTTCAATTGGGGGGGGGGGGGGGGATTTTTCCGAAAAGAATTTAAATAAGCACTGTAAAAAAATTCCGTTAAAATACTGAAATTGTATTGGTAATCGGAACGCCAGTACTATTTCCGCAATTTAACGAAAAAAAAAATTCATACATTCCAGGAAATTTTCCGTGATTTCTGAAATATCGGTTTTTAAATTTCTGTTTTAAAACAGATATCTTCCGTATTTTTTAGAATTTTTTATTTCGTTGAAATAACCACCAAAAAAAAAAAAAAAAAAAAAAAAGATGAAGTTATTTCTAAAGGACAATCTCATAACACATGTTGAGAGACTTCGTTGCTTGGTTTTTTTTTTTTTTTCTTTTTTTCATTTTCAGTAAATAACCTTCACTTCCAGAAAGGGGATTCGAACTAAGAAAATTCCGTTTACGAGGCCGTCGTCTTGACCACTCAGCTACGATTACACGAGCAAATTTCTCAAATGTTGTTACCTATTTTAGATGCTTTTTATGATGCGAAAACTGGAAGGTTTCGTCGGTAGGTGGATTTTTCACAACTTGAGTTTCCATGTTTATATATATATATATTTTTTTTTTCTATAATTTTAAATATTTTCTTTCTTATTTGATGATTTATAAAAGATAAATTTTAACTTTTTATGTAAGATATATGCGTAAACATTGTATTAAGAATAATGATTGCTTCTTTTTGCAGTACACACACACACACACACATATATATATATATTAAGAGTGTCAACATTTTCCTTTACCGAACATATACTTTTTCGAATTTTTTGTCTGATGCTCTACTTATCACCTCCAATAAAGACGGAAATGGCTCGGTGGATTAAAAAATATAGATAAGCAAATGCTATGGTAATATCATGATTACACTTGTTAATTATTAACTTTGTGGTATTCTGTCTACACTTTATTACTAATTATCTCTTTGGAGATTTAGTTAGACTGTTACAAGAACTTGATTAATGTTTTTTGAAATTCAAAGATATTGTAATTATATATATATATATATATATATATATATATATATATATATCATATTAACCGTTTTTTGATAAAGCGAACAACGTTTCCTTTAACATTGGAAAACTCTTGTTTCTTATATAATCCTGTTTTAAAATGGGACTATTTTTATTCTTTAATCATTTCTGAATAAAAAGGCCTACGCTGATTTAAGGTAAATTTAGCTTGTCGGTTCACAGTTACATTGTAGCCGATAAATTATTTAGATAGAGTCATGCAACTGGGATGGATATCTTTGTACTTCTATAGATATAGTTCACGGGCATGTGACATCACGCTTCAGCTGCTGGATTGTTTGGGGGACAGAAAGCACTTTTTTTCTCTGTGCTTAAAAAAAAAAATAGTTTTAAAGATTTTAAACATTGTGCTGTGGCGGAAAAGGTAGAGGGGGAGCTGAAAGTATGGGAGAGTTTGATATTTCAGATGATTGATAATTTATTTATTGTTAGTAGATAGCAACGAATACGGCACTTTTTCTTTTAAATAAAGAGTTTTAAAGATTTTAAATTTTGTATGCTGGAGGGGGGAAGGGGACGGAGATTTCAATTGAAGGCGGATAATTTATATAATTGATTTTTTATTTATTATTGTCACTACATACAACAAATAGAGCGGTTAATTTGTTTTTATATAAAAATAAAAAATAAAAGATTTTAAACTTATTTGTATGCTGTGGGGTGGGGGGAGGCAGAAACGTGAATTATGGGAGGCTAAAGGTCAATTTTGATGATTATTTATTTATTTACGTGAGAAACGAATGCGGCATTTTCTTTTTTAAATAAATAATTTTAAAGATTTTAAACACTAGATGCTGGAAAGGGAGAAGCGGAAATTGAGGGGGGAACAGGGGGATGATTTATATTTTTTTTAATGTTGTCACTTTTTTGTTTTGACAGTTATGGTCACTAAAAGCATTAAATAGGGCAGATTTTTTTTAAATGTAAAAATAAAGATTTTAAATACTTTTAAATTCTTTGTATGCTGGGAGGAGCAAAAGAGGGGCAAAGCGTAAGTTTGGGATCTTTTGCGCCACGCTATCTAAAATCTTAAGCAAAATTTATGTAAATGATTATTTGCGTCATCATATCCAAACTAAGTTAAATGTATGCAAATGGATAGTATGATGCAAAGAAAACCTTTACAGAAATTTTACTTACGATTTTGGATAGCGTAACGATACAAAGATAAATCAATTTATTGAAATAAATACATTTCAATGCATAATATAGGTTCAGTGAAAGTGTGATATATTTAACAGTGTATTAGAAAAGTAAAAGTATTGTTTAAAAGTGTAAATATACATTAGAAGACAAAACAAAAAGTAATTTTAATTGGATTTAAAAAAATCCTTTTAAAGTCACATCAAGGAGTCACTCGAATTTTGATATAATTTCGTTTAAAACCCATATTTTGAATTTATGAGAGATGTGAATGCAAAAGCATCAGTGAATAAATTTAATATATTTTTTT
Organism: Maratus michaelseni; assembly: GCA_963931845.1. Taxonomy (NCBI): domain Eukaryota; kingdom Metazoa; phylum Arthropoda; class Arachnida; order Araneae; family Salticidae; genus Maratus; species Maratus michaelseni. Next base: position 377,815,404 of record OZ007586.1, read on the forward strand.
CATGTTGAAAATAATGTTTGCACATGTGAATATAAATAGAACTAAAAAGAAATGATGAAATACAAAATATTTTTTCTAATTAATAGCATAGCATCATTCAAAATTTGATATCATTATTTTTAAGATCCACATTTAAAATTCTTAGAGCCAAAAGGTGAAGTGCTGTGTCACAAACTTTTAACCCGTTAAGGTTTTTTGGGCTGATAGGTTTAACATTAGCTTGCAAGTGATGTCCTGATTATAATATAGGCTTTTAAGCCCTGAGGGGAAAATAGTGGGGGGGGGGGATTGTACATGGTCCATGAGCATATTAAAAAGAAATTCAGCCCTGACCGTCAGCGTCAGTTACATCAGGCAAATAAATACTAGAAGGAGTAAAAGCAAAATGTTGCATAATTATTGTCCCCTCCCCCTCCTTAATAGGTGCGAGAAAATCCGGGGTATTTGAGATTAATAAAAAAGGCCACCAATCGTCGGGTCACCCCCCCCCCCCCCCCGAATGACATTTTCAAGCAACCTCCCTTGGCAGCATAGATGTTGATAAGAAATATAATTCGTACGATTCGTATGATCGAGTCTCAATTGAGACTGCTTAAGCAGTAAACACTTGAACAATGAATGTAACAACTTCCAAACGCTTTCTTCGTCATGGGTGTGTCTTCTTCTGAGAAGATAAAAAATAAAAGTAGTAAGTTAACTTCTCTACACACGTAACACGTGTTTCGTGGAAGCAAAATGTATTGTTTCAAAATGTTTCAAAATAATTCATACATTTTGAAGTAAAACTAATTAGTTTTCAATCTGAGTTATAAGAACTGTTGTTATGCAGAAGAATGCTATGAAGAAAAGTTTATTAAAATAGGAGATGAAACAAAGATAGCGTATTAGATATCATCTCAATTTACTATTTTTAAATTTCCATCTATACTTTTGTAATTAAGTCAACTGTTTCTATAAATATTTGTATTTGACATATGTGGCTGATACGTGTGTGTTGAAGTTGAAGGTGGCGCATCGTAGTTGGGCAATTTCGAATTTATCTGCAGGTTACTATACTCATTAAATAGAATTAGTGTAACAATTGATGTCTTTTAATTGAGACCTCTAAAGATTTCAATGCTGGAGAGTTCTCAGTAATTTTTGTTTTAATTACATTAAATTATACGTTAATGAAATTGTGATTAAAAAGAAAACTCTTAAGTGCCACTTTCCCCAATGAAGAAAAGTTCTCTATAAAGATGAAATAGTTTGGGATTATACATTGAATTTTTGCGACATAGTGTATGATGACATATGAAAAGGGTAATATATGAGCACACACACACACACACACACACACACACACACACACACACACACACATATATATATATATATATATATATATATAGACCCGACGCGACGTGTAGCGTGTGGGAAGTGTGCGATGCACACGGGAGCTTTAAGCGAAGAGGCGCTTAAGTTTTTTATAACAGCAAATGCATTTTGTTTGTCTAAGTAAATATTTGAAAATATTTGTGAAAATTTAATGTGTTAATATAACGAGGGATATTGCATAATAAGTTCATAAAATTCTTAAGACCAAACGCAATATTTCCCAATAAAAAAGTGAATTTGCTCTGCATCTTTATCTCTCTTTTGTGGTGCATATATGTAGGTTTATATAATCAACATAAATTGTATCAGGTATTTTTTTCGGTAAAATATTTTTTAGTAAGAGTTTTTGTTTTAGGAAAAAGCGGAACAAATCAGTGAGCAAAAATACGCTGAATTTAAGCGACAGTGTTATTGAAGAAACATGGTTGATTCTTTATGAAATATTAGCGGAGCTGGTTGGTTGGTTTTTCCCAAATGAATCTCCAATTAAACGAACCTGGGGTTGTGCCCACACTGCTTTCGGTAGCGTTACACCCTTGCGAGCGTTACACCCTTGCGAGCGTCCGCCAGCTCCGGTCTCGAATCAAACAAACTTGAATATTTATGTTTTTTTATAGCGACTAAGATTAAATTCAAATTTTCAGCATCGTCATTCACGTAGCTATAAGAACTGAATTGACATTCTTCGAATTTGAATTGAAACATGGAAGTAGCAAAATGTGTCGCTGAGTTCTTTCCGTTAAAAAATCGCTGCGAAACGCGAAAAAAAAGGTAAAAATCTTAAAAAAAGAGAAACAAAATCTGGAAAATTTCAAAAATCGAAAAAATTTCTATTTTGGGCTTTAAAAGATTCAAACCGGATTCCTTTTACAAATGTCGAAAAATCGCCGAGAAACGCGAAAAAACGCTAAAAATCGCATAAGAAAAATCTCAAAAATCACTTTACTAATTTCGAATAAACTTCATTGAAAAGGAAACAAAATTTGCCACGAAACGCAAGGAAAAAAAACGCTAAAAATTTCATAAAAAATTAAATTAAAAAATCTAATTAAAAAAATCCAAAAATTGGCTTCGAGGAGCATAACTTCAGGCATACAGATGCATTTCTACCAAATCTTCTAGCTCTGAGCGAAGCGGCCAATTTTTTAATATCGACTAGTCTGTTATTATAGACCAGCTGACCCGCCCGGCGTCGCCCTGGCGCGAGATAATCACCTTAAATAAACTTAAAATCATTGTTAAATTCTTACATTTTCTCCATGAGTGATTTTTATAGCTCCGGGAGACACACTGTAGAGTTCCGGGTGGAGGAGGGACTCCACTTCTAGACCATTATTAAGTATAAAATCCCAACTCGCCACTTTCAATAAAAAGTAGCTCGTGATTTTGAGGTCACATGCGTCGTCATGGTAACGGTTTTTTAGCGATAAATGTGGTTACTTACGAAACCAATGTTGGCACTTTTCTTCTCTTACTCCGCTGTGTTTTTGATAAAAATCGCATAAAAAATCGGAAAAAAATTGCTGTGTGAATTCAAAAGATGACAAAATTTAATATATCTGGCAGGAGGATTGAATTTTGATTGCTTTTATGAGTAGATCAAAATTATCCGCGGAAAATCGGAGAAATATGCGAATCGTTCTTTTCAACAGAAAATAACAAGAAATATAGTAATTTAAAAAAAATCCAAAATCTGAGCTTCCGGCACATTTGGACCTGTCTTTGTTTATCTTGAACAAAATTTTTCAGACCTGTAAGTGCAATAGATTTCCCTATCCATCGCCAACAGAAAAAAACCAGACAGATACACAGACAAAAACTTTCTTTTATTAATATATACTAGCTGGCTGACTCCCGCTAGCTGACTCGTAATTACATCGGAGCCTCGAATTCTTACGAACCTCGTAAAAAAACTGCCCTAGTACTTCGTTATCACCAGTCAGTGTTGCTAAGCATGATTTTAAGCAACATTAAAAAAAAGTAAAAAAAAAAAAAAAAAAACAGATTTTCATCGACACATTCTACACACAACAATCAAAACCCAGCTCGAGAGTAACCCTTCATAAACAACAGACCCATCGCCGACCATTTATCGCTCTTTTGTATTAAAACGTCACAATTCTCCACACACTCCCTACCTGGACTCATCAGAGTACAACATAACAATTCTCATAATAAACATGGCTTTATATCAAAACTTAAATATGATAAAATAGAATTTTTTTCAATCTACACTTACTGATATTATTTTTAATATAAATCAAAAAGTATGACACTTTTATAAATGTAAACATATACGGCCAGATTTTCTATCAAAATGTCATTATTAAAGCTTTAATGACCGTTTCAAGTTCAAATAAGTATTAAATTATGCATAAATTAAATGTTTTTACTAAATGGGTAAACAAGCAAATTGCAAGACTTAAAAAATATTTGACGTCACGCACGGCACTCTTTCCTGTGCCGACTTCATTTCCATTTTATTTTTACACCACGACACCGTGAACGATTAACTCCATGGTTTAATATTTTAAACGTTTATAATGAATGAATCTTTTGTGTTTAGAAAATCTTCAGAAATGTTAACATTGTTTATAATGATGATGTAACAATATTTGTTTTTAAGGTGCAACAATACAAAATAAACAATCTCAATTTACACTAGATTAATTTTTAACACAATTATTTCAAATTGGTAAATAAATCATACGAGTAGTAATTTTCCAACTGGACGAAAAATGACATTTTTCGTCCAGTTGGAAAATTACTACTCGTATGATTTATTTACCAATTTGAAATAATTGTGTTAAAAATTAATCTATGATTTATTTACCAATTTGAAATAATTGTGTTAAAAATTAATCTAGTGTAATCACGTATCCAGCGTTTACTGGAGTTCCTTTACCTGCGATCTTTTCTGTTGAGCTGATTAAAATATCAGACCAGATTCTCTGATCAATAAGGTTAACTGGATGAATTATGCCCTCCAGATTCGACCGGGATAGCTCAGTGGTAGATCGTGGCGGCTTCAGCCAAGCGATCCCAGGTTCGAATCCTGGCCCGGACATTTTTCGTCCAGTTGGAAAATTACTACTCGTAATCTCAATTTAACTCAACAATGGTACAAAAAAGTACCAACGCCTGACATATGAAAAAGTGAAGCGGGCATCCCGGAACTGTTGATGACAATCAAATGCTTTGCGCTTTTATTATATAGATACTTGAGATAAAGTATACCGTTGTTGTGATGTGCTTCTAAAATTGAACAATTTAAAATTCTTCTGCGTATTAGCCAAACAACAAAACTCCTAAAAATAAAGTGTAATAATGAAGTTTTTGAAATCATGGATGTGAAAACATTAGCAGCATTGAGAAAAATACCACTGTTTCATGTTGCTCATATGATGAATATTCTTTCAAGAATATATTTCAAATCGTAAAATCCTTATATTTTATGTAGATTATAGGTAGATGATTTTGTTTCTAAGGTAGAAAATAGAGGTTCAGTGAGGCGCGTATTTTTCGAAGGAAGTCCAGATATTGTTAAACAGCTTACTTAAAAAAAAAAAAAAAAAAAAAAAATCAAAGCAATACAATAATAATAATAATAATAATAATAATAATAATAATACCAAAAATTGACAAAAATTGCTTCAAAGAGCTTACTTTATTTTGAGCCTATCAACAAGTTTTATAATAGTTTTGAACTTTTGTAAAAATTAAAGAATGTGAAAAAAATAAGGACAACTCATATTAAGAGAAATGTAAATTAATAAATATAGTACTAAGCAATGCGGAAGAAATAATATTGAGGCAAAAGAGAAAAAACTTATAATAGAACTAAAATTGCTATCAGTCTAGATGCATTTTTATAGTATAATAATAATTGCGCGATCTCAATCAACATTTTAAAAATTCTTTGATGAAATTAAGAATTCTCCTCACTTTATTCGTTTCTTTACTTAAAGATGAAAAATCTTTCACTTTAAGTTCTCAAAAGTAGATTATAATGCCTATTAATATATATACATATTGCATAATTACATTACATATGCAAAATTTCATTATAATTCATATTATAATGCATGTGATTATGATGCGTATGATTATAATGCATATGATTATAATGCATATGATTATAATGCATATGATTATAATGCATATGTTTATATAATGCATAATTTCATTAGAAATTCATAGCATGAGTTAATATCTCTAGCAAATCGTTGTCATTGATTTTAATGCATTATTAAGATCGATATAGTTGAAAATCAAAATTATTAAAAGTAAAAATTAGTAAAATATACTTTTCAGCCTTTTTTCTGAAAAATAACATATGCACGTAACATTGGAAAGTATTCCAAATTCATCTGCCCTGTATGATATGTTTTTATCTCTTTCTTCTATTAAAAGGCGCCATAACATTTTACACACACTACCGAAAGTCTACGCGCCGGGTCTGTATACATATGTATGTAGATATATGTTATGGCCGGTTGTCTAAATGGGTATTAATAAGTCCAAGGCAGATTTTTGTTGAAATCTTACACTGTTTAATTTTCTGGATTATATCAAATATTTACAAATATGTACAAGTTAAAATATAATTAGAACAATCATGACAACTCGTAAGCTCGTAAAGGCCGTTTGCAGATACCATTTCTCAGCTCAGCTCGTAAAGGCTGGCCGTCGCCGGAGATTTAAGAGCATCTCCCGAGTCCGTCTTACTCAGTCTGCATCTCGACTCATTCTGTCTACTTCGTTCTCACGCTGTAAAAAAAATACTGCACTCATCAAAATTTATATTATTCGCGAGGCATCATTCAACTTCACAAGCCCCAATAAAGTATTTGCTTGTGTTTGCAGTCTAAAGTTCAGATGAGAACTCCTGCGACCACAACTCGGCCGTCCTGACTGTGCTGTGTCCTCACAGTCATTATCTACTAATTTCACTAGGTATAGAACCAGTCGACTAAAATCTAAAATTATCAAATACACACAAAAAAAATATATATACAAACAAAACAATAAACAATAGTAAATATTGAAACATACAGTGTTTCCTAAAATATAAAAAAATGAAAATAACACAACAAAACTTGTTATAACGTTGAAAATTGCTTAAAGTTCAGAGTTCACTCATAATGTTCAATAAAAGTAAAAAGAATATTGTTTCAAAATATCAATCTGTCCAATTTGTCCATCGTTTCATAAAGTCGGCAGCACTCGATGTAATGTTTGGACCATCATGGTAGCCAATTTTCTTTACGTTGTATCGATCCTTTCCTTTCACTTTGGTGATTTCATAGGGACCGAGAAATTTAGGTCTCAACTTCATGCCTGTACCAAATTGTGTTTTTTGTATAGCTACTAAATCACCGAGTTTATAAGTGTATGCCGTTTTTCTTTTTTTGTTAAAGGTTTTGCGATTCTCTTGCTGTATTTTTAAAATGTTCTCTTTTGCAATTTCCCTATTGAAATTTCTCTCTGACATAATTGAATTTACATGTTCTTCGTCTAACAACTCTTTTATTTGCAAATCGTTTTTATGTCGCAATCTCACTCCGGTTAGAAGCTCAAATGGTGAAAATTTTGTGCTTCTAGATATAGTGCTGTTTATAATTCGCTGTACCGATGCTACATATTTGTACCATTTAGTGGGGTCATCTATGCTAAGTTTCGCTAATATTGGTATCAGGATTCTATGCATCCGTTCTATCTGGCCATTTCCTCTTGGAACACCTGTCGTTATTGGGACATGTTGTATTTTTTGTTCGTTACAATATGCTTCAAAATCGTCGGATGTAAACGCGGGTCCTTTGTCGGTTATTATTCGGGACGGGTTTCCGAAAATGTTGTGTTGTAATTTTAACTTATCTATAACTTCTACGGCAGCAGTAGTTTTAACTGGGTATAACCAGACAAATTTTGTGAAAGCATCTACGACGGTAAAAATATGATTATAATTTTTGTGAGTGGATGGCATCGGTCCAATATGATCAATGTGATAAGTTTCAAGGGGGATATTTTGTTTTGGAATCGGGTTCAATAAACCTTCTCCTTTCCCTTGCTTTTTATTACACAAAATGCACTCCACGCAATTCGCAATGACGTTTTCTATTTGTTTCCTTAACTGGGGTATAAAATAGTTTTCTTTTAGAATTGTTTCGGTTTTTGCTACCGCATAATGACCTCTATTATGAACATTTCGTATTATTTCTTTTTGCATATTTAAGGGAATCATCAACAGTTCTCTGTCGTTTTCGTATTTATACAGTATGTCGTTTCGATTAAAATATTCCAAGCTTTCACTTTTTTCTATTAATTTTTTGATGGTTTGAATATGTTCATCTTCTTGTTGCGCTAATTTAATTTTTGCTGTTAATTCGTCATAAGAACGTGTTGCTACCAATACTGTATTTCTGCTTAATGCGTCGACATGCTTCATTTGATTTCCCGCTCGATGTACTATTTCATAATCAAATTCTTGTAAGAATAGCGCCCATCTTGCTACTTTTGGCGTAATGTCTTTTTTGTCCATAGTCTTTTGAAACGCGGAACAATCTGTCACAATTTTAAATTTCGTGCCTAATAAGTAGTTTCGAAATTTTTTGACCGATTCTATTACCGCAAGGGTCTCTAATTCGTAACTCGAAAATTTTGCTTGAGTAGGTGTAGTTTTACGGCTCATGTAATGAATAGGATGTAAGTTTTTGTTCTCATCTTCTTGTAGTAGGACACTACCAAAACCTATGGCGCTTGCATCGGTGTGCAATTCTAGTCTAGCGCCTCGTCGGAATACATGCAATACTGGGGGGTTAACTAATTTTTCTTTAAGAGTTTCAAAAGCTTGCTTTTCGGGTATTCCAAATTTAAATTTATTTCCCGCTTTTAATAAATCACTTAAAGGTCTCGCTATAGTTGCATAATGTGGGATGTACTTTCTGAAATAAGAAGTTAGACCCAGAAAACTGTGTAGTTGTTTAAGGGTTCGGGGTTCAGGAAATTTCTTTACTGCCAAAGTTTTGGCTTCCGAGGGTCTAGTAGTTCCGTTTTCGATAATATAGCCTAAAAATTCAATTTTCCGTTTAAGAAATTGACATTTTGCAAAATTAAATTCAAGTCCGTAATCCGATGCAACTTCTAGGACGCGTTTCAGTTTTATCAAGGCTTCTTCCTCAGTTTCCGCAAGTATTATGACATCGTCTAAGTAAATTAATATTACCTTTTCTTTAATTAACTGTTTAAAAACAGCTTGAATATATCTTTGAAACTGTTGTGGTCCAACCGATAATCCGAATGGGAGCTTTAAGTACTCGTACTGCGAGTTATGCGTGACAAATGCTGTATATTTCCTACTCTCCTCTGCTACGTCTATATGAAAAAAACCATTTTTTAAATCCAATGTTGTGAAAACCTTTGCACTTTCAATGTTATATAAAACATCTTCTATTCTTGGCAAGGGAAAATTATCTCTAATTATTTTTTTATTTAGCAATCTATAGTCTACGCAAAGTCTCCAAGAATTATTTTTCTTTTTCGCTAACACTATAGGAGATGCATAATTAGAGTTACTCTCCGTTATAATTCCCGTTTCCAACCATTCCTGTACTTGTTTGTCCACAAACTCCTGCTCCGGATACGCTAATCTACGCGGTCGTTGCGCAATCGGAATATCATCAGTTAATATTATATTTACTTTTAACTCTGTGTCCTTAACCTTGTTTGGCTTATAATTAGTAATCAATTCCGTTAACTCTTTCTTAATAGCGTTGTTTGTAATATGATTCAGCTCAACTTCCTGAAAATTAATTGAATTGGCTGTTTCAGCTAAATAAATATATGTGGTTTTCGCTAAGTCTGACTGTGGGATAGAACACTGTTCACTTTCTAATAAACAACTTTTTGCAGTACTTAATTGCATGTTTACTTTTTCACTAAAGTTAAAAGCTGTTTCATTTTGATTAGTTTGCTCCTTTCTCACTAATTCAGCTGTCGAAATCATTTTTCCTATCGTGGGATTGTTTTGTTTTTCTGACCGCAACATCGCATGAAATCTGGGTGTGACATAGCTGACGCGTTTGATTTTCGTCATGGCTGTTTCTTGTGGGAAAGCAGTGACGTAATTTATCCTAACTTCTTTTAACTTCCGTTTTCCCATAATTTGCAATCCTTTTTCTGAAATATTGAAATTTAACTGTCTCAAAAAGGTATTCCCTAAAATTATAGAATGATTCAAATTTTTCACGATGTATAAATCTGAATTTACTGTATAACCATCTATTTCAATGTTTACGGTCGTAAATCCTATGGGTGTTACTTGGTTTCCGCCAATACCTGACAAAACCAAATCATTTTCATGTAGTTTAGGGCATCCCAGGGCAATATAAATATCGTTATTCCCCATATTTACGTCGCTCCCTGTGTCTATCAAGGCATCTATATTTTTTCCTAAAATCCTCACGTTCTTTATTATTTTATCTGCTGGATTAGAGTTGTTGCTTATGGCGGCATTTGCATTTTTAGGAGAATTGTTTGTACACTGGTCAGACCTGTGGCCAGGAATTTTACACTTCCAGCACACTGGGCCTTCTTTTTTTCGGGGACAATCCCTCCAGCGGTGCGAAAATTCATTGCAATTAAAACAACGGATTTTTGTATTTAAATTCTTTTGGGGGGCATTTGCATAATTTTTTTCATATGGTACGCGGCTAACATCATTTCGATGGAACGCTCTATTATTTTCAAAACCTTGACGTTTTCGGAATTCCGTATTTGGGGACTTAATTTCAGCCTTCCGTAAGTTAATTCGGGCAGTTTCAAAATCATCCAACTTATTAGTCAAATCATCTATATTCGTAATTTTGGGTAATTCATCACAAAAGTGTTCCTTCATTTCTAGGGACAATTTTCTCCTGATTTGATCAATAATCAAAATATTTTTTAATTGTTCGTACGTCGATATTTGCAGGCCAGATAACCAATTATCCAAGAAATTTGAGAGTTCAAACGAGAAATCTTTCCACGAATCCGAATTTTGCTTTCTATGCAAGAAGAATTTTTGCCGAAATTGCTCCGGTGTAAGTCTAAAGCGTCTTAAAAGTATTTTTTTTACATAGTCGTAGTCGCTGGACTGTTCCTCACTTTCGCGATTTATTAAATTAACTATATCGAGAGGTAATAATGCGAGAAGATAGGTTACCCATTCATCTTTGTCTATCTCTAACCGCTTTGCCTGGCGTTCGAAAAGGGTTAAGTATATACTGATTTCCTCCTCGTTATTGTACCTATTTAATAATTTTAAAACATCGGAACCTTTTCCGGCGATTGTAGGTACAGAGTTATGTAATTGGGCTTTTTGTGTATTTTCCAATTGTAATCGTTTTAATTCAAACTCGCGATTCTCAGCTTCTTTTTGCTGTAATAATCTTTCGGCTTCTTCACGCTCACTCACAATTCCCTCTAACAAATTTTTCACTAAATCTTCATCATACCCTTTGGATTTTACAATTAAATCAGTTAATTGAGTTTTATTGGTCGATTCTGGTGGATTTAAACCTAATTCGACTGCCACAGTAATCAGATCGATCTTTTTTTACCTTATTAAATGTGCCATTTTTATCATAAACTAATTAACACATAAAAATAAAATATATCATTAAATAAATCAATAATATACGTATTTTCACCCGATAAATCAAATATATCAATACATATAATAATACGTAACAGTTATAAAAACACACTTACTTTCATATCTTCACCGGATAAATAAAATATATTTATACATATAATAATATTCAACAATTCTATAAACACTTTCTCTAAATATTCTAAATCGAATATATATTTTGTTTCCTTTCCCATAAAAATAACAAGATACAAAAAAAAATATATATCTTTGTACTAGTTAACTCTATTCTAGAAAAAAAAAACATTACTCAATCAAACATTATTCATGTGAGGAAGCAAAAAAAATAACACCTTCCTCTATCTATACAAAGAAAAAGAGAGAGAAAAAAAAAAAACTTTTAATCGTTTCACTTTTCACTTTTCCCAGTCTGCAAAAAAAAATATGCACGGCAGACGTTTATATTTTATTTCATTCGAGCGCTCTGACTCTGGGTCGCTTATTTGCTGATAAACGAACAACACATTTTCCTCTTGCGTACACTAAAAGCAGAAGAAAAAAATATCACCAGAAAAAAAGAAAATCGCTTTCCGCCACCGCGAAAACACGACACTTATCTTGCACAGACGGTCAGTGGGTCAAACTTTCTACACCGATACTCGAAACACTTCCCTCTTTCTTTACCGAAAGGACTTTATCTGCTAATCAGTGATTCATCACTGAACTTAACCGACAAACGATCGCACATCTCACAGATACGATGCACATATCACATAATAACCACTCACACACACTTGGATGTGTAGTAATACACAGATGAAGAAAAAAAAATTCGGAAGCACAAAACACTTTTACGTGAAGACACACGTGAACATCTCACAGGAACTTGATGCACAAATCTTTTTGCTTCTTTATTCGAAATTCACGTAGATCCCGATCATTCAGATCAATTACAAATCATGTAGATCCAGTTCGCATAGATTGCGGTGATCCAGGCCGTGCCTCCCATTTTGTAGATATATGTTATGGCCGGTTGTCTAAATGGGTATTAATAAGTCCAAGGCAGATTTTTGTTGAAATCTTACACTGTTTAATTTTCTGGATTATATCAAATATTTACAAATATGTACAAGTTAAAATATAATTAGAACAATCATGACAACTCGTAAGCTCGTAAAGGCCGTTTGCAGATACCATTTCTCAGCTCAGCTCGTAAAGGCTGGCCGTCGCCGGAGATTTAAGAGCATCTCCCGAGTCCGTCTTACTCAGTCTGCATCTCGACTCATTCTGTCTACTTCGTTCTCACGCTGTAAAAAAAATACTGCACTCATCAAAATTTATATTGTTCGCGAGGCATCATTCAACTTCACAAGCCCCAATAAAGTATTTGCTTGTGTTTGCAGTCTAAAGTTCAGATGAGAACTCCTGCGACCACATGTATATACAAGGTGAGCCAAAAGTTCTTGCCACAGTTTAAAATTCAATAAAGAATCAAGTATATATGTATGGCGTGTAAGAGTGCGATTTAGACGAAAATGCTTCTTGTGATCTAAAGTTTTGTTAAAGAAACTACAAAAAGTAATTCCAATAACTGTTCATAGATGGCACTACACTTGCAAAGCTATTTTTCTTGGGCTTCTAGAGAAAAATTTATACTAAGAAGCCATAACTTAAATTACAGCAGAATTTGTGTGAATCATGCAAAAATAAATCGGGGTAAAATCGAGAAATACTTTTTACTAAATTAGTTAAAATATTGTTAAAAAATGTTTAAATGATTAATTACATTATTAATGAAAAACATGGCCATTAACCGACCAAAAACTAACACATTCATTTTTAATGGATAGCATAAAATGTGAACACTTAAGTGAACAATTTCAGACATCTATTTTCCGTTAATTATGTAATTAACCTTTTAATCACAATTTTAATATTTTTAATAAGTTCTCATGAAAAATAATAACTCATCATAATTAATTAATTCTCATTCATAATTACTCTGACTTATTTCTTCATAATTCACACAAACTCTGATTTAAGTTGTGATTTCTTAGTTTAAATGTTTGCCCCAGAACTCTTTTGCCTTAAAGCGTCAAAAATTATGAAAAAAAGGCATATATATATATAAAAAAAAGAAAGATATTTTAAATGTGGGAATAACTGCCACCATATGTGATCAATTGTTTGCTTGCTTAAGTTTTTTATGCATTTTGGATAGTTTTGCAAGTGAAGCGACATCTATGGGCATTTATTGGAATTAATTTTTGTATTTGTTTAAACTAAACTTTCGATCATGAGACGCATTTTCGTCCAAACTGTACTTTTGTGCGCCAATTGCTTGAAGTGTAATTGAATTTTAAAATGTGTATTTTGGATCCCACTGTACACAGAAAAAAATAAAACCCAATTTGTGTCGAAAGATTCTTAGGTATGTGCCCAAATTGGGCCATGCCTGTTTTGGTTACCACTGTGTATCCATTTTGGGCACTGTTAAATACCCATTTAAAAAAAAAAATGAAAATGGGTATTTAACAGTGCCCAAAATGGATACACAGTGGTAACCAAAACAGGCATGGCCCAATTTGGGCACATACCTAATAATCTTTCGACCCAAATTGGGTTTTATTTTTTTCTGTGTATGTATATATAGACATAACTGGGTACGGTACATAACTTCGTTAAAAAATTTTTAATTTTTTAAAAAGAAACAAATGATGCAAAAAAATTTTGGTTTGCAGGAATGGGATTAGAGGGAGATCGGATTTTTTTAATAACAAAAAAAGTTGTGATTCAAAAAATTAACCGAAAGATGGCACTGGCATGCATAATATGCAGCAGATGTATACAAATTAGGCTTATAGTAAAAGATCCATTTCTGCGAAGTGTCTGACAAGCTTAAGCATCCCAGCACATGAAACAGGCTCTTTTCTTCGTCTTCGTCTTCAGTGTACCGTGCGGAATTTTCACAATGCGCCAGTTGCTGATTCCCTCTTCTTGTAAAAGAATTTAACCAACAGCGCTTGAACTGGTAACGATAGCATTCTTCTAACATCGAATGAAGAATCTGTGTGCATTGAGGTGTTTTATTGACAGCCTGATTTGTGTAAATCTGCTTCATATAATGCATGCAGCGCCATCTATCGGTAATTTTTGAACCAATTTTTTTGTTATTAAAAAAAATCCGATATCCCTCTAATCCCATTCTTCCAAACCGCAATTTTTTAACATTATTTGTTTCTTTTTAATGAATTTTTAGTGAATTTTTAGTTTTTAATGAAGTGACCGAATTCTGATAGTGACTATGAATGAGGATCTGTAACAAATTTTTGTATCTCGGCTACCAGATTAATCTTGAGGTCGAAATAGAGGACAGTAAGCAACTTAATGCGGAGGTTGAGGAGTTTTATAATGAGTTGGAACAGACAAAATAAAACTTTAAAAAAAATGCTAGAAAACTGGAAAATGAAACTATAGAAGATACAAGAAAAAAATATATAATAATAGTAATAATTCAAAATAAAAATAAATAAACAAAGCAAAGAAAGACAGAAAGAAAAGATGGAATCATTCTCGCGATCAAGAAGGTCATTACAAATGCTTCCTCGAGCTAAAAACGGAAAGACATGCTGGAAAACAATTTAAGATGAAAATTCGTAATATTCAAAGTATCATAACTCGCTGAGTTTTGGTCATAAAAGAGTGGGATTTGGGCAGAAAGGAGCCGTGGAAAATGGGAGAAGGAAGCAAATTGGTGTAAACAATTAATTTTCGTATTTTAATATGTACTACCTGCGTGGCAATCCCATGTGTTGAATTGACATTGAATGAGATCTTTCGATTTCTTCAGGGAAGAATAAATATTATTGTTCATTTAGAAAAAATATAACATTAGATTAAACACTAAAATTCAAGTAAGAAATCATTTTTATAATGTAGGTTATAAGCAAGAAAATGCGAAAAACATTTTGTAGATTACAGAATTTTTTATGCAAAACGTTATTTATCTAAAGTATATTGTTCTTTTGAGATTTCGTATAAAATTTAAGAGATGATGAAATAAAAATAACGTCACTTTTACAAACTTATAAAAATATTTTAGTTCTTTGAATTAAAATAAATGCTTTACAAGAAAATAATTAAAAATCTGCAAATGAGGCAGTTTTAATGTTTCCCCATATATAAGAGAAGATGGGATGATGAATGAAAAATAATTATAGAAATATGTAAGAAATGGTGCTGTATCATTAAAATCAGCAAGATGACGCAGATTTTTAATGTTTTCCCAACATTAGCTAGAGAAGATGGGTTGCTAAATGAAAATAATTATAAAAAATATATAAGAAAATTATGAAATGTATTAATGAAGTCTGCGGATTAAAGAGATTTCTATAGTGTTTTCGAAGTATTTCGTATAGAAGATGGGTTAATGAACGAAAATAGTCTTCATAACAAATATGTAAGAAACTACCCTAATGTATAGATATGATTTATACTCCTGCGTTACTTATGTGATGACTTTAATTTTATTATAAGTTGGTAGCGCACTTAAAATAAAAATAAACTCGGAATGCGCCTGTGCCTCTGAGATTAGTGAATAATTTATTTTTATTTTAAGTGTATACTTTGTCGCTCAAAGAAAAAAAAACTGCAACCAAAATCGGAAACACTAAAAAAAAATACGCGGTAACACATCGATCACAGATATCCTATTAAAAAAAAACATTCAAAAATCTTGAAATGCGAATGCGATGTTCCATCTCTCATGTTCAGTCTTCCATTGGTTTCACATTAGCTTGTGAGTGTCTTCGTCAAATTTAGTATATTATTATTAGTCTTATAATCACTATTAACACACAATTACGTAATTAGTGGCAATTCACGGTTAAAAATTGCTTTCCGGGCATGTATAATGGAATGTTAAAAAATACGTATTTGAAACTGTGACAAATAAGAAGTATGTTGATTTGTTTATTCTGAGACTTTTTTGGGGAAAATATAACGTGTTCTGACGTTTATTATTAATATTAATATTAATATTAATATTATTAAAGGAAGGTAGTTTACTTATTAAGGGAGATGAAAATTATCTTTTTATCGCTGTTTCGTATCGAATTGTATTTATAATAAAAATTATGGACATCCCGGCAAATCTGGTTAGAAACCGTTACAAAAATCAATGGTAGATTTTTAAGGATTTTGCAGTCTATTTAGTATCCTATAGCAATATCTCGTAGAATTAAATATTTAAAAAAAAGTGGGAAAAGTCAAAGGATAAGGATTTGTAATACTGTCAAGTTTTGACGAGTATTACAAATTAGTTCATTTTTAAACTCTCAATTTTCGGAAATTATTTAAATTGTTAGCTAGAGGTGAATGATATTTTAAACAGTAAATAAAAACATTTTGCAATATATATGAGTAGTAAGTGGAAATCCAAATGTAGTGCTATATAAAAAAAGAAAAAAATCGCAATACAAAAAGCATAACAGGACTCAACAAGACACAAGAGATTTTTTGTTGTATGTGTATTCCGTGTTGTAATCTGTAGGAAATTTTTTTTAAGTTACTTCTGATATTCATTTTTTTAAAACGTCTAGTATCAAACAAGAATTATCAAAAATAATTTTGTAGGTACATTTAGTAGAAACATCGATAATCCCCCCCCCCACCCCCACACACACGCACACACACACAAAAAAAAAAAAAAAAAAAAAAAAAAAAAACCTCGCACGTACTCACACGCACGCACACCTAATCAGTTATTGAAAACAAACAAAATTCTAATCTTTCACTCTTTGGAAGTTTACCAAATTCCATTAGAAAATAGTATTATCATAGTATTTTCGCTTTTTTTTTTTATTATTAATCTAAGAATTAATAGATCACACAGTGAACGTTTTTCCTTGTTTTAGAGATGTCATTCATATTTTTAGTCAACAAAATATGAAACTTTAATACAAATACTCAAATAAGCATGCATCGTATTCTTGAATAAATTTGTGTCAAAACAAATCTGACGAATCGTTTTATCCGAAAAAAAATATATATTTGGATACTCCGACGATGACGCAATATCTGACGTCAGTATGACTGGCTGGGGACCGAGACGCAATCATATGCTATTAAACCTGATGTAACGTTTCGTTTTAATATTGTCAGTTTAGACTGTTTCTGTCCCCAGGGTAAGGCGTGGTCTCAAATGTCAACCAAATGAATGCTCCAATAATTGGCGTTCTTTTCCACCCACTCGATCTTTAAGGACTCCACCTACATATCGTCACTTCTTATCTACCAATCAGCGCCCGAGGCTGTGAGCCACATGCGTAGGAAATCATTGAGAGTTTTTATTTCCAATTTTTTTATTCAAGGCTAATAACCTAAAAGTGAATCTCGGGAGAGAAATATTTACGTGTAACTCAATAATGAAGTGATTCTAAACTACTTTGCAGGCTGACTGATTCTGTTCTTATCGTTTAAACCTGGATATGAGACTTCCTCTCTACGAGGAAGCATAACATAATAGGAGATTCAACGAAATAGATTTACTTTCGTTTCTCTTTATTGCTTATGTCCGTTATCGTTTTAATCCCTACTCCCACATTTTCGTTTTCTTGCTCTTTCTCTTCGTGTTTCTTCTTTTTTATTATTTTCTAATTTCAACAACGCGAATCTTTCTAACTTATATACAAACTTATTTTCAAACTAGTATATAACCCCCGTCAAAAATGGCGGAATGTTGATCTGCGTTTCATTTCTATAAGACTTAATACAAACTAACAGCTTAAAGATTTTATTATTAAAAGGTTTGTATTGTAGGAAAGTACATTTTAAAAATGACAAATGATTTCTAGAAATGTAAATGATGAGGATCTTTTTTTTACTCAATATTCAATTTCTGAAATAGTTCAACGATTAGACAAAACATTCAAATTAATATTAAAAAATAATCCATGTGTGAAAGTTTTTGTAAAAAAGTGTTATCAATGAGTTTTTGACGAGCTTGACTTATTACATAGCTCATTGTTTGGTTACATAAGCAAAATTAAACGCAAATTCTGAAATGGTTTAACGATTGCACAAAATCTTAGAATTTTGTTAGTTTAAAAATGTCTAAATTAATAATATAATACAGTTGAATTTTAACATTTCTTGAAGAACAAAGTTTTCCAGGAATGAAGAAACAAATATATAACAGAAAGATTGACAGAAAACTGCATGTTTATGAATATTAGCGTCTTAATTCACAGTAGGAAAACAGCCCATCAAAAATGACAGAAAGAACAAAGTTTTCCAGTAATGAAGAAAGGTTTAAAACATGTACAAGGATGAATACACAGGTTTTGCATAATATTATATAGGTTCGAGAAAAAAGAATTTTCCTTTTAGTGTAAACTTCAGCATCGATATTAAACAAATACAAACAGTTAGCCCAGCAAATAAGGTACCAAATTGCATGCTTATAAATAGTATAATGTAGTTTTTCCCAAAAATAATGAAAAACATATTGTAAAGTTGAATATTTCAAGAAGCGTGTATATAACCTCCTGTCAAAAATGACGCAAAAGGTAATGCTGAGACTTAACAGCAGTAAACAACAATAAATTTTTCACAATATCTGCAATCTTTTGATATAAACAATGTGTAAGAAATTCACTATATCTCACCCAAAACCCCTGTTTTGAAGCCTAAATCCAGGTATAGGCAGATCCCATGTGTTTTGGATTTTTCTCCAAAATAAAACTAACTCCAGAAATCGGCCGGCATACATCAAATATTTCACTCCATCATCACCAATTTTACTTCCTGAAAGTTTTGAGATGGCTGGATGAATGGAATGAGCAGAGCGATCTCCCAAATCTTTGATCGACCTCCCAGATACCGTGGGAACCAAGATGACATCAGCTAGAGAGAGAGAGAGTATTACGTGAGAAAATCTTTGCCACCTATCATATCAGACTTTCTACATGCCCTCATCCGAAAGAGCTTTTAGTGGCTAGAGAGGCAACCATCGTTCTAGGGGTAAAACAGAGGTGATATGAAGAGAAAACAGTTAGCTGAGAGTGAAGAGTACTCGAGTTAGGTTGCAGTTCTTTCAACCTGATATACATGTTTTATATGAAAATAGGCTGAACAGACATGATAAGGTAGAAGAAATTATCATTTATTTGTCATATATTGGTATATGTTTTTCATTAAGCCTAACATGGCGTTTAGCTTACGGTCAGTTCGTAGCTCCGACTCGGTTCGCCCTGGAATGGTTACCTACACTTTCCTACATTTGGATTATATATAAGTAGATATGTATTTTCCCTAACGTGCCAAAGAATTCAACATCTTTTGTCATGTTCCGAAAATCTGTTTAGCCTTTTATATCCAAATTATTAATTAATTAAAATATCACCGCAATAACTTTTCTCATTAATACCTGAAGATAGATTAGAAAATTTACATAAAAATAATATGAAATTTAGAAAGGATTTGTTCCTTAAAACTGACTTATAATTTGATAATTTATTGGCGTTTTTGTAAAATATTTACAATAGATTAATTAACAAATAAGATCGTTTTATGAATCTCTCAATCCTTAAGAAATAATAAAAGTAATTACATTGTGGGTTTATCTGTAAAATAGTATAATTTTTTGGATGTAAAATTTCCCACTACTCATCTTTCAACAGCATAAAAACTATATCCGTAATGTAAATGGTTGAGAAAATATTCATTTTTTTTAATATTTGGCTTCATAAAATTGGCTGCGTTTTCTAAACCTGATGGTAAAGCATGTGAACCACTTAATGTGAAAGCTACTTTTACTAAACGACGTACTGAGTAAATTTTAAATCAATTTTTATTTAATGACACTTAAAGTATTCTCGGGGTATGAAGAGTTAAGACAGCATTTTCTGAAAAATGCTTTAATTTTATAGGAAAATGAAACAAGATTCTTTGAAACTGAATGAAAAATGAATGCATGTTACATGCATTTACAGATAAAGATGATAGTGTCTTTTAATAGAATGTCTTTAGATAATGCCTTTCGATAGAATAGAATTTGGTTTATAGTGCAAGTTTTGTAAGAATCACACAAGCAGTAAAAAATATTCACATAGCAAATTTATAATCAAGAATGTGGCATCCTCCCCCCCCCCCCCCCTCCTTCGGATGACCTTTTTTTAAACGGAAATGTTGAAGACTACATCATGACATATATAGTTTACTCATACATTTCATAATAGCGAGCATAGTTTATCACCACTTTGACCGGTTTAAATTTCGAATTTGTTACTGTTGTTGTTGTTTAAAGTACAATTTATATACAAAAATAATATTTTATTAGTCAGAAATCGATATCGAAAGTGAAAGGTCAATTTCGGCGATAGAAGTAAATCGCTCCACCAGTAACGAAACAGTAATTAATACTTTAAACGTTTTTTTCTCAGAACAGCAATTTCAAAATTGGTGGGCACTCTTAGCTACGCTAATTGGAAACCAATCAAGTTAAACCTTTTTGAAAATAAATCGCCTCATATTTTTCACGCGAAACACGTAGGATTCTTTCGAAATATTGATATCTCAATTTTCTGCGTATCTTTAAGGGAATTTGGTACACTTCAAATCGTCAAAAATTTCGAAAATATCTTTTTATTTTTGCTAAAAATAAATAAATAAATTTTGACACCTCTAATATATTTGGGCGAAGTTTTGAAACAATCTGTAAATTAATTATAAGTGTAGTTAAAACACATTTATTATTTTGCCAGCCATTTAAATGCCACGCCCACTAAACGTGCACCAATACAACTGTAACATTTGCAATTTACAAGGGGACCACCAAACACGGTGCTCACAGATTTTGATGATTTTAAATTATGTTATAGGAGTCATATCCCTAACTATTCTGGTGAAAGGTTTTCTTCAAATAAGTTAGTTTAAAATATGCAGAAAAAACACAAATTTTTATGAAAAATTCAAAAATGTAAGTATAATTTCTTAGGAAATTATAAAAAAGTTCAAAGATGTAGTATTAATAATTCTGCTTAAAACTTGTAACGTTTCAAAAATGTTAAATTAATTTAAAATGAGAAAAAGCCACAAGGTATATCGAACTCGCGACAGCTGGCTCGAGAACGATACTTCCGTGCCACTGGCCCACCTGCAAAGTATCAAACTAATGGGTGTTTGAAACGTATGCTAAAATTTAACCCCCCCCCCCCCCAATTAACCCAATTTCTCGAAAACCTTTCACCAGAATAGTTAGGGAATAACTACAGCATACTTTAAAATCATCAAAATCAGTCAGCATCATGTTTGGTGATACCCTTGTTAGAGGTAAGCAGCAAAGATATTCAACTGGTATTAAGAAAAATGGAACAGTTTTTAATAATTTTCCTAAGCATAAAATCTTTAAATTGATTTTTCGCAGTTTGCTCTTTTTTGAAAACTTGCTCTATTTAAAATGCTAAAACTTGAAAAATAATTTTTCACATGTCTTAATTATTTTTTTATATATTCAGTATAATCTACTTAATAAAATTAGGGATGGATTTTGGAATATAATGAGAAGAAGAAAAGATAAAAATAAAAAAGTTCCAACATTTTTCCATATGCGTTATATTTTTTCCTCACAAACTAATAATTTAATTGTACAATTGATCCTCACAGTTCTATACTAGAGTAACGCTTATAATAATAATAAAAAAACAGTGCGTATTACAGAGGCTGTTCGCACATTTTTTAGACGCGTTTGTTTTGGTGTAAAAAAAAAACGGCAAAGAAATTATTTTTACAGCTAATATGTTTTAGAAAATATAAATTCTCGTCTGGCAACTGAAAATTTTGTTTACATGAAAAATGGCACTTTAAAGAATCGATGGATGGAAGACTATATTTCTACACTTTCTTGGAGATAATTATTCGTATTCGGTTATTAAAAAACGCTCTGAAACGCATAGTTTTTCTATATCTAAAGCCACAGTAGGTAATATTGTCAATAACACAGGGAAAAAACTTGAGTGTCTGGCTTTAAGTGGATAAATTGTTTCAAATACGTACTCAAAAACAAAAAGGAATTCTTCGAATATTGCAAAGGTAAGATCTTTTATGGTAAATGAAAATCCTCCAAGTCAAAAGACTTAATAAATCGTTAAAATGCTCAGTGTCAACTGTTAACAAAATTATTAATACTGATTGGAATTTTAAAAAGGCCAAAAAACACAATGTTCATCGTCTTTCTCCACGACATATCGTCGAACGTAAGAACACGATGCAGAATTCTTTATGAAAAGCATTTATCCGGAGAAAAATTGAAAAATGGTTTTAGAATAGATGAAGTTCGGGCCTATTTAAATGATTGTAATAAAAAGAGATCCATTTATTATCACCAAAGAGGGAAAAAAAATCTTAAAACATGGTTCAATGTATCTAAAGAAAGTTTGGAAAAGGTTTTATGATTGTTGCTGGTTTTGCATATAACGCCAAATTAAAAATAAAGAGAACGGAGAAAAAGGTAGATCAACTCCACATACTATAAGAAACATGTTTTACTCCCAATCTTTAAACATGAAATACCATCTCTTTAACCCCAGTGCCATCAGTGTGTTGAACTGATTTCTTAAGATTGGAAAATCTCAAGAACTGATGCACATAATTTCATTAAACTTCAGATTCTGTTAGACCATGACATAAATAGACGCTGATTACCTTTTGAAGCAAATAGTCCAACAGATGGCGCTGCTATGCTACTTTTTTCATGATTTTCACGGTAGCTATATCTCAAGAATTAATGCACAGAATTTGATCAAACTTAAGATTCTGTTAGACCATGATATAAATAGATGCTGATTACGCTGTGGTGTAACCAGCCCACATGGTACGCTGCCATGCTACTTTTTTCCTGATTTTCACGATAGCTATATCTCAAGAACTAATGCACATAATTTCTTCAATCTTCAAATTCAATTAGACGTTGACATAACTAGTTGTTGATTAGGTTTTGGTGTAAATTTCCCACCAGGTGGCGCTGCTATGCTGCATTTTTCATGATTTAAGCGATTTTAGCAAAAGTCATATCTCAAGAACTAATGCACAGAATTTAATAAAACTTTATATTCAGTTAGACCTTGATATAAATTGGTATTGATTCGTTTTTGGTGTATGTGAAACCTATATGAGATAGAAGAAAGTTTTGGGATTGGTACATCCGACTAGTTAAAATATCTCTTCAGGAAATTACTTTTTAAACTTCCTTTTTTCTGTGTATTGTTCTTAAAGAATCTCTCTCTCTCTCTTTTTTTTAGTTGTCAAAATATTTCTAAATTATATAGTACTTAATTTATAATTTTATCTTACCGAAATTGAGCAAGATTTTAACACTTCACCTAAAATTAAGTATATATTTTAGAAATATTTTTACTAATAACAAAACAGAGACATCCTTTAAGAACAATACACAGAAAAACGAAGTTAAAAATATTAATTTTCTGAAGAGATATTTTTAAAATATATGCATTACACTTTAAAACACATACGGCCGTTTCAAAGATCCATAGATCCCCTTCATCAGTGTAAGGTGTGGGGAAAAAAAAAATGTTAAAAGGGTTTAAAGGGTTCAATTCAATTTTTGATCTTGATTTTTATGAAGCACATTATATTTATAAATATACAGATTCATTGGTGAACGACATATCTAGCACCACTTTTCTTTCTCCCGTTTGGAGAGAGCCTGCGCAGTGATACCTGTTTTCGGTGATTTCCTGTCAGCTGCGTCACTTCTGCTCTGGTTACACTTGCTTTGCCATTTTGGTCAGATTACAGCCAGTACTCGGGGCTATAGCCGAGCGTGGGTCTTTTGAACCCTTTTAACATTTTTTTTTTTTTTCCCACACCTTACAACTGATGAAGGGGATCTATGCATCTTTGAAACGGCCGTATGTGTTTTAAAGTTTTTTAATTTGTGTGCTTCAACGGTGTTTTTAGCTTTTTCGTATTGATAACCACACAAAGTGTACCTTTATACCTAATATGCATTACACGCCCATAAGTTTAACAATAACGAGGAGAATTTTAAATATAGCTAACCAATAGCCTTAAATTCTGTACACGGCGTTTTTTGGGGGTAGGGTGGGGGCAGCGGTGTAGTGCTGAGAATAAAGTGGTGCGGGGGGGGGGGGGAGACGCTCATAGTTCTGAACATAGGAATTCAGTAACGCTAATTCACACGATGAGATATTCCTTAAAATTTGTTTTGCAATTTTTGTTTCTGAAATAGTCGTAGGATAACATTAAACCTATTGTCCACTGACAACAATGAAAATTACTGCATTTTTACTTACCGGACATGTGTAAAGCACGAAAAGTATTGAAATAAAAAAAAAAAAAAAAAAAAAAAAAAAAGATTATGAAAATATGGTATATTATACTCTTTGAGGTTTCTTGTATCCACTTTTGATTTTACAGCGATTCTGCTTTTTAACGTATGTGCGTATGCTGGTATTTCTTTACGTTTTTAGTCCCCAAAGTCCATTTTAGCTTTTTTTTGGCGATTAGTCTATATGTGTGTGTGATTGAATGAGTGTACATGATAGCATTCAAACAATGGTTTCAACTATATACACCATTTTCAATAGTGATAATACTGCAATGAACCTCAAAAACGTCCATCAGTTTTGACGCTCAGTTTAATCACTTTTCAATTTTCATAGAAAGTACTAAAAATCTGTGCTTTATTTCTTAAAATTGTTAATTTATTATCGTACACTGATTAGCGTCCTTTAAAAAAATTAATAAATTTAGAAAGTCTGCATCTTCCCTTGTCCCTAGATTCCCCCTGAAGATAAAAAGTAGATGGACATTTGAGATAAAATAAAAATCCTCCCACGAACCCCCTCGACTACACCACTGAGTGCGTGTGTGTGTGTGAAGGGGGGGGGGGGTTTCTACTTTTAATGGAAAATTCTAAAACTAATAAAAAATTTCATAATAAAAGAAATTCATAATCCTTTTTATTTTCAAAAAAAAAAAAAAAAAAAAAAAAGTAGATATACCAAACTTTATGGCTTAAAACTTTTAATACTAAATTGTTATCAATTAAAGATAGCGGAATCGTGCTGCAGCCGTAAATAATTTTTACTAATCTCATTTAAAATCGTTTTATTTATTTATAGCAGATTTATTCATTTAAATCTTTCTATGTTTTACCTGTAAAGATTTTAATGTGTTTTGTATCTTTGTCTTGTCTGGCGCAGCATATCTTTTTTTTTTCTTTTTTTTTAATTCCAGCCAATAAAAAACAGTTAACCATTTATAGTAGATTTTAAAAAGATGCTTTCGTCTAAGAAAAGAAATTAAAAATATTTGTCATTTTAAACTATCGCTTTAAAACCCCAACATTTAAAGATAATATAATCGTATACAGTCTTGTGTTAAAAATGTTATTAAAAGATAAATCGGTCAAGTGCGAGTATAACTCGCGCTCAAAGTTTTCCGTACATTAAATTTATTAATTACTAACTGTGACGGAGAAACCTTTTTATGCCGTTAATAATCTCCACGTGTTGTGAACGATCGGAAGAACACTTAGAACATGTTAAAAACCAGACCCCAATTAACTATAAGTACTTCAAGTGATAACCGCAGCTGCAAACCAAGCCAAAGTGAATAAGACCAGAGACTGTCGAAGCTGATCAGTTGAGAAATTCTGCAGACCTCCCTACTTCAACCTACAGCTGATACCGTGCGCTAGAACTCAATAACAATTCTCCCTCAGAATCTAAAATGTAGTCCAACAGTTAAGACGCTCTTGTATATATCCCAAATATAATGTAAAATTGGAGCACTTTTATGCAGTCTCCAAAACGCGATTTAAATGTGTATATAAAGCCAAGAATTACAATAATAATATTATATTCAAAGAAAAATGGATCTACTTCTTACTTCACGCAATATTACTTTCTTCTAATAATGTTGTTTATTACTCCTATACAGCGACACTTCAATGAATCAAAAGGATAAATATCAGTGCATTATTGTGGATATTACTTTGCGCAAAAGCAGTTCTCAGGTAAGCTGAATAAACCTTTTTTAGGTGCGTTCGTAATTATATAAATACGTAGCACCTATAGTCGTCGTTTGGTCCGTCCGTCTGTCCGTCCGTCTGTCTGTCTGTCTGTCTGTCCGTCTGTCTGTCTGTCCGCATATAACAACGCAAAAACTACCCAACCAAATGGTTTGCAATTTAAAATATATTATCTTTGCAGAATTTTGTCGAGACATTTCAAATTTTATTAAAATCGAATCAAAACTTTAGGAGATATTAATAAAAATATTTATTAAGAAATTTGATTTTTTTTAAAATCGGTGCTTTTTTGTTATAGGAGCTTCCGAAGTTTAATCGTCAAAGCGACCGAGATACTTATTTTATGACAGAAATTAATCTGCAGACGATATAATTCATTTCACAGAATTAAAAATCATCAAGATCTGAATATTTATATAACTAGCTGATACATATATATCTGAATATTTATATAACTAGTTAAGATATTTGTATGAACAGTGTCATAAAATATATACTTAACTAGCTGTTTAACCCGTTCTACGCACGGGATATCATGATTTTAATTCTAAAACGTGCGTACGAACGCACCTCGTTTGTAACGTTTGACGTACAATTTCCAACTTGTTACCATTATCGAAAGATGAAAATGTATATTAAAATATGAAGACTGATATAACAATTTATTAAGATAGAAAATTAATTATGCTACCGACGGTTCCCCTAACATTTAAAGATAATATAATCGTATACAGTCTTGTGTTATAAATGTTATTAAAAGATAAATTGGTCAAGTGCGAGTATAACTCGCGCTCAAAGTTTTCCGTACATTAAATTTATTAATTACTAACTGCAATAGTAATAACAATCGCTGCTAATAGAAGAATACTTTCTAAAAGCTATATACAACGTAGGGTGGGGTACAGCTATATATATTAGCAAAGTATAGATGGTATATAAATGAACATTCAGAGAAATATGAAGCCTAAATAGTAAAAAATATCGATATTCTGTGTGACTTTTTTAAAACCTTATCCAAATCTCTTTATGATGACTAAAAAATTAATAAATGACGCCACATTGCACGGGGATGTTGGTGAATACATTCTCAATAACTGTGTTGTCCCTGTTAGTAGATTCGTGAATGAATATGGACATAGACCAAGAGTTAAAACATATTACGACAGTTCATTTCGAGTTTTTTTTTCTGAAATTGACATTGAAATGACCTGAGATAATTAAATTCTGACATACCTCGACATATCTAGTAATGAATAAGAGATAGGGATATGTGGTGGAACGCAAGACATTTAAAAAAAAAAAGAACAACAAAATCTTCATAAAAAAAAGTAAATGCATCAGAACTGTTCGAAAAAAAAATATTTTCGTATACGTAAAACAATACCACATGTCATAATTGAATTCTACTGCGGAATGAAAAACGACGAATATTTCTCACTCTTAAGACACCTTGTACAAAATTTAAACTTGGCTGAGTGCCAACCACGCTTCGGAAAATGGTAGCAGAGTTGCTTACGAGAAGTCCCCTGTCAATCATATTTGACGTAACAGTAGACAATTTTAAGGCGATTTTCAAAAAAAAAAAAAAGATACTTATAAGGCATGATTATGGCAGTGATTTGTAATCGAAAAGGTTTTCATAAATGAATTACATATTGATTTATAACCGATTGTTGTCTCAAAACTACTGATTTTTAATGTCTTGGAATTATTCTATGACTTATTTTCAAGTAATTGCCTTCAATAATTGAATTCGATTGGAATGAAAAACGTTGACTATTTATCACAATGATTCGCCTTACTTAAAACAAAGACCTTGTACTAAGTTTAAACTTGGCATTGTAAAAAGCACACTTCGAAGGTAGGCCGAAAAGATACAACGTCGGCTTGGTCCGTGTCGCGTTTTTATAGGTAGGTTTTTAATTAATATCTCGGTTAATTACCGACACATTTTTCGAAAGTCATTATGAGCAATCCTCAATTGGATGATTCCGCGCCTTGAGCACTAATCAAATCCCCGCTGAGCGCCCGCAAAGTAAAAATTGTGTGTAACGGAAAATGCGATTTTCTCTAAAAATATGTGACCGAGGATAATCCTATAGTTTTCCTGCAAGGTTTAAATAAACTCCTACTACCCTTAATTTTTTTAATTTTAGCTTCAGTAGATTCGGAAATAGGAGGGTAGAGTTCATATTTTTGCAGTATCGATGATATCTCTGAAAATATGATATAAGTAAAATTAAAACGCATGTATTTTTGAGTTCGTTGTTAGGAGATCTTTCGAAAGATAGCCCACGCAATATACAAAAGAAAAAAAAAAAAAAAAAAACTTTTTTCAAGTAACTTAATAAATATCTCGGCTCATTATCGACAGTATTTTTTCGAAAATCACTATCAACAAACCTTGGATGATTCTGCGTCGACAGGTACCTTGAGCGCCCCTCAACTCCTCCGCTGAGCGGTCGCAAAGTGAAGTTTATGTGTAACGGAAAAATGCGATTTTTTCAAAAACTATCTGACCTAGGATAATCGCTATAGTTTTCCTGCAAGATTTAATTAAACTCCCACTACCCCTAATTTTTTCATAATTTTAGTTTCAGTAGATACCTAAATAGAGGACGGGGGGGGGGGGGGCATATTTTTGCTGTGCATTTTCAACTATATCTCTGGAAATATAATGCCTAAAATTAAAATAAATATATTTTTTAGTTCGGTGTTACGAGATCTTTCACACGATACCCCACACGACACAAAATTTTATTTTTCAATTAACTTAATTACTTAATTACCCCCCTTAAATTTTTCCTAAAAATATTTTTGAATGGCTAATAATCTATAAATAGGTGGGTCAATAGCCTTTATAACTTGAACGTTCCAAATTCCATAGTTTGTGAGAAAAACGGCTGTGTCAGACGGACCGACAGACAGACACACGAGTGATCTATAATGGTTCCGATTTTACTTTTTACGTACGGAACCCTAAAAAAAAAAAAAAAAAAGCCACTTCTATGTTCAAAATATGAAACTGTTTTTGTATTTAGGAAAATAGTTGAGTACATGACAATTATAAGTACTCTTTATATATACTACTCATCAACGCTATCTTTTTTGTATTTCGTTCAAAGCACGCAGCAAATAGCGAGGCCGAAGCTCGCGTGTCACTGATCGCTGTCATGTCACGTGATAACCTATGAACTGGTAGTCTGCTTCCACTGAGAGCAAGGTGAACATCTTTTTTTGAGCCCCGAGTGCAACAAAAAATGTTTATGATTATTTTTATAGTCATCGTGTCATATGTCAAATTTGCACGCATATGCGCCATTTAGAAAAAGGAAAAAAGTGCCCTACGCTATGAAAATTTTCAGGAAGCAAAGACTCTTTGCAGTTATTTTAGGCTGTTTTATGTCTTTTGTTTCAGCTCTTTTGGAATCAGTTTAGCAGTGTTTATTTTTTTTTAATTTTTATGTGTGGCTTGTTTATCTTTGTTTTTTCTCTCTTCCCGAGACCGTTAGCCTTATAACTTTTTTTACATTTCATGGATCGGTTAGAAGTGTATGTTTTAAGCTGTAGTATTATGTTATTCTTCTTAAGGAAATGGTTACTGCAATCCAAACAATCATTGTTTGTTTTACGAATTGAGATTCAATACTGCCTGTGGGCTGTTATTTTCCAACCTCTTTTTTTTTGTGATGTTAGAGGCCTTACATTAATTACGTCATACTTTAAGAGCGGTGAAGGAGACTACAAAGTATAACACATGACAGAAGGATGGGGTGTGTGTTAACATGTTGTGACATCACGTCTAAAATGTGAAAACAATTAGGTAGGCATTGTGTGCAAGCAAAATATTACAGTTTATTAAAATTGTGCTTTTACTCATGTATTAGATATATTTTCCCCTTTTCTTTCAATTGCAAAAGCTTGAAGTAAAGGAACTCAAGATCTTAACGGATTTGTGGTATTTATTTCATTAGGTAATGATAGTATTTTACATGAAAATATAAACGTCGACTGATTTCATGAAAACAATAAGTAGTTTTAATTATAAAATATTAATAAATAATATATTTATTAATATATTATTTATTATTTATTATTTATTAGACATATTTGTTTTGCTCAAACAAATATGTCTCCCTAGTTCGATACAGATGTAAAAAGTACATAAAAAAAATCACGTACAGTCGGCCAAAAAAAAAAAAAAAAAAAAAAAAGAGAGACACCTATTCATTTTTAATCGCCAAATTGTTACGCAGAATACCAGAAATAGCCATTCGACTTGAAATCATGTTTTCCTTTAATTCATGTTATTAAGGAAATGCTTAGGTGTCGTCGCCATAGTGAAATTGTACAACACTCTGACATTTTGAATACGAGTACATAATTTTGACATCATATTTGGCTTTTTCGGTAAATTTTACCTTAGGATACCAAACGGCAAGTTATTCAGTCAAGTAGTTTAGGAATTAAGAAGGTTTAAAGTTTTGAACTCCTAATGTTAAATTCATTCGCAATCGTTGCAAAACAGATTCCAATGCGTGTAATTTTGTAAGCGTAACTCAAAACTACTTGGCGTATGAGCTGTAATTTTTGATTCGCATACTTAAATCTTCTAGAAATCGATTTCTGCAAAAAAATTCGCAGGTTGCAATTCATATTTGTTTCGAAAAAAAAAATATTTTTACAAAATTTATTTTCGAAACAAAATTTAATTCCAACTATGAATTTTTTTACAGAAAAAAATTTTGAAGCTTCAAACATGCGAATTCAAAGTTACATTCCATTCCGTCAAACAGTCTTTGTGTTATGTTTAAAAAATTACCCACACTGCAATCTGTTTTGCAACGATTACAAATGTATTTAAAATTAGTAGTTCCAAAATTTGAGCCTGCATAATGCCTAAACTACTTTACCGAATTACTTCCCATTTGTTATATTAAGCTAACAATTAGCGAGAAAACCAAATATGATGTCAAAATTATGTGTTAGTATTGAAAATTTCAGAGTTTGGTACATTTTTGCTATGACTTTTTACAACATAAATTGAAAGACGACATAGTTTCCAGTCAAATGATATGAAAGAATGAGTCGGATGAATGTCGTTTCGATAAGAATACATCAATCAAAGACCGTTAGGATAGTTCAGGGCACAATAACTGTAAAAAAAGACAAATGTTTCTAATTTACGAAAATGTAATGTAACCACGAACGAAAATATAAAATAACCTTTTTTGAGTTACCCATGATCCCGAAAAGCGTCATTTATCATTAGAAACTTCAGAAACCAATATATTTTCGAGATTTAAAGAATTTCGAGATCATTTATAAAAACTTTTCTTTTTCTGCCACTGAACCTTTTCCGAGTAGTTTTATAGTATATTCCTCAGTTTTTTCAAACCGGAATATTGGTTTTTAGGATACTATTAATTATCAGTTAAACATTTTCAGCTGCGTAATTGAATTTATACATGCAGGAGTAATAAAATAATAATAGTTTTAATGTTAATGTTAATACTGTTAATTTATCATATGTTTTACTGTAAATCATGTTTCTTGAACATGAAAATGTTTACTTGAGAATTGATGGAATCCGAAAAACCTATATTTGGGGTTCAGAAAACTGAAATACATATGCAGTTGACCTGAAACAAAATATTATCGACGTTTGAAATAATATTAATAGCTCCAAAATAAATATATCAGAAGCATTATTAGAAGAGCTCAGTTAAGTATTGGAGTTGTGAGAAAATGATTTGAGAATGCTTTGTGAATTGCTTTTCTATAACGTTTCTAGGATTTAAAAACACATTTGTCTCTTTACCTTTGCCAGTGTCCTGAAGTTTTATTTAGATGTAATTGTGATATAATTTGTTCACACTTGTTAACATGTTTTTTTGTCTAAAGAACGCCATCATCAATTTGTATTTGGTCCCTATATTAACTGATGAAGTAACATTTTAAGCAGTACAAAAAATAGTTGTAAACAAATCTTTTTCTTTTCTTTTAATTAAGTTTCTTTTAAAGTTTGGGGTATGGAAATAATATCTGTAATGGTCTTTTGTAGCGAAAGGGAAATCTTTCTAATTATAGCAATTTGTTTGAAAAAAAGAGGGGGGGGGGTCGTATAAATTTTTTAAAAATATAACTTTTTGGAAATTAAAGAGATGACTATATTAAGTATGCGATATAAGTATATTGGCTATTTCTCTAACATAATAAATTTGGTCCCTATCTTAGTTTGAACACTTTTTCAATTTACATTGCCTACAAAACCGGTAAAAAAATAAATAAAAATAAAGCGTGGTTTAGCCTTTTTGGAACACCCTGTATAGTGGCAGAAAAGTGCAAAATACTCTTCCATGATACGCGGATGTCTATATGACAAGGATAGCACCGTAATGAGCACTTGAAATCCTCTTTATTATAACAATACATTATTTGAAGAAAATTTAGGAAGGCAGAATTTTTCTTAACAGAATTGTTGATTGAGAGGAAATGAAGTAAAATTAAAATTCACATGTTTTCTTTCTTTCCTTTTTATTACTATAAATAGTTGCTTAGTTTAAAAATTTATCCTTAAAAAATTTATTTTTAAAAACACGTAAATTTTATAAAAGGATTGTAAAACCATTTTTTAACAAGTTTAAAAACAAAACATTCAACAGGTCACCAAATGACCCGGAGAGACAGTTCATGCTTTGTTTTATGATACAAGTTCAACGGCCTATATTTTCCCTATTTTTGAACTTTTTTTCCTATAGCAGGAAATAAAATTTTCTTTCCAATGCATTTGTTAAATTGATTTAAAAAAAAAAAAATACACTGCGGGTGATCTTTTTCTAAAATCATATATTTTTAAGAAAATTATTTCTGCATTATACATTTAACATTCATTTAAAAACATTATAAGTTTTACTGTCAGATAATGGTAAACTTTATGTCCTTGGCAAAAAAATGTGAATTAAGCAAGTTAAACATGAATATTTAAGTTTTTTGTTAACTCTTCTTTTTGAGCACTATATGTGCACTAGTTTAAATATAAAAAAAATAATTCAAATATTTAAAAAAATTGAAAAATTATAAATGTCATATCTAAAACTTGTCCCAAATGCCATTTCCGAGGATTGTGTCATTATTAAGTTGATTATTTTTGAAATACATATTTAATAATTTAAATTTGCTGAATGAATTATAACAAGAACGAAAAATCATGCGTGAAGCATAGATTATGTAAACACTTTCCTACACTTCCAAAATAATTTTGCAAATCTTTACCGTAAGGTGTAAGATGGTATCTAACTAAACAATTTTGTAAACGCATAACATATTTAAAAATCCAATTTCAGGAATTACCAACAATATTCGGAAAAATATCCGAGCTCTTTTATGCAGCCTTCTATATGATCTATAGATTTGTATATATATATACTAAGTAGAATACTAAATTTTAATTCAGTTAGGAAACGCGTAGCAGAGTTTAAAATTTCCCTTCTTGAATTTCCGACAAACAACGGAAATGTACTCCAGAACTTTTGTGCTGCCCTGTATACAATCTATAGAACTTATACACACCAAGTAATAGACAAAAAATTAGTTAAATTTAAAAACGCGTTCAGCAACTGAAATAGCATTCCTAGCAATTATTATTAATAAGCAGTACTTTAACCGAATTCTTTTGTGTGTCCCTGTAAATGAACAATGAAAACTTTACACACAATATTCTATAGTAAGCCTCTTGTAATTCACGTTGGGGATATATGTCTATTTCAATATGTTTGAAATAGTGAAACATTATTAAAATAAACTGCAAGCGATTTTTCTTCATAGACCGTAATGTAACGGAATTCTTTTGAGTATCCCTGTAAAGGAGCTATAAGTGTTATGCACACCACATTCTATAATTAGTCTCTTGTAGTGCACCTCAGTGATATATATCAATTTCAATATGTTTGAAATTGTGTGACATCATTAAAATAATCTGCAAATGATTTTTTCCCCATAGATCGCAATGTAACGGAATTCTTTTGAATGTCCGTGTAAAAAAACTATAAGTGCTACACACTTCATTTTCTATACCGAACATGCCACAGTAAGCCTCAATAACATATATCAATTGCAAGACGATTCGAGCATATTTACGCGAGTTAGAGCACGGACAGATAGACAGACAAACCGAATTCATAAACACTTTTCAACTATGTTGGAAAGTGTTAAAAAATGTTTGGGTATACTGTCATAATAAGCACCCCGTAAGCTTTCAATTGTTACTGTTTGGCATTAAAATAGGCTTAAAGTTAAAATTGTCATTACCCTAAGTCACTACTTACGGCGTTTTGGAATTATTGTTTCACGGAAATTGTAAAGGCAGTTTTAAGCATTTTCTTTTTAAAGCTCATTACTATTCTTTAGCAAAAATTGTCAATAATGTATATGGAGCAATTTGAGCTAAAAACAATAAAATTTAATCGTTTTTTCCAAGCCAAAATTTACAATTATCTGAGAATGACTCAGAGCAATTGATGATAATGTAATTGTTTATAAGCTATGTGAATTGCTTGTATTTAATAAAATTCGGTAAGCGTCTATGGACAAAGTATCAAGAATCTTTTGTCACCTCACTTGGTAACGCTAAGACCTATGCTGAATTTTTCTTGATTATTTTGCTTTCAGCACTATTTTCTAATATAAATTGTATAGATAGGATGAATAGATATATCATATAAATGGATAGATACATATATTGCATCATTTCTAAATATATCATGTTTCTTCAGAGTGGCTATAAAATGACATTCCCTATTTGGAGGCATCTGTAGATGAAGCTAATATGCGGAATAAGACCATGTTTTATGTTTATATGTTTGAAATATTAAGAAAGGTCCATGGGGTCTAGATCCCCTCTAAAATAAAAGAGAAGAAACGAAGAAAAATCCAATTTTTCCTGAATTATTAAAAATGTTATTTATGTTTTTACATTTATTTATATAAAAAAGTTTTTCAAACAGAAAATTATTGCGGTTTTTGTTTATCTGGGCTATGCAAGTTAGTCTTATTTGATTATGTAGTCTGAGGTACATTATATCATCGCAATTACAATAGCTGTCCACAATCACTTTATGTTTGAAATAACTACTACCTGACAAATAAAATTAAATTAAAAAAAAACTTAAAATGCGG
This sequence comes from Maratus michaelseni, assembly GCA_963931845.1. Lineage (NCBI taxonomy): Eukaryota > Metazoa > Arthropoda > Arachnida > Araneae > Salticidae > Maratus > Maratus michaelseni. The sequence goes on from OZ007586.1 coordinate 377,850,665, forward strand.
GAATATTTTGACAATTCCAAATTTTCATAGACAAATATAAAAACATATTGCAATACGACAAGCGAGCGAAAGAAATATCACTATCAATACATTGGATGTGCTTCCGCATGCGACACAAATTTCTTTCCTGATATCAACTATTTACTAGAAATTACTGTGTTCCTCCGGGAGAAGGTTTTCTTGCTTAAAAATGTAAAAACTTATTTTAGAAAGAAAATAAATGAGAATAGACTGATTGAACTGATTTTCTTATCTATTTACAAAAACAAGAAATTTGTTACTTTTGAAAGAAGTGATTAACAGACTTGCAATAGCTAAAAGAAAGATATTACTGTAATTTATTTCCCACCAGTCTCCTGTTTTAAGCTATCTTCTATAGCAAAACTTTAAAAATAATTGAAAAAATGCAAATGAAGTTTTATAACTAACGAGTTCTTCTTCTTTGTCTTCATATAGTTTTCCAGCTAAATCTTATTTTGTAAATGTCCCTTAACATAATAAAATGAATGGAATGAAAAAGTTTGGAACCATTCTGAAATGAAATGCTGGCTACGCCACTGCTTTAAATAGATGGGCTTCACGAAAAAATATAGTACTAAAAGTCACGTACCAAAACTTTATTTTACTTTTGTACAACAAGACTGGACGAATACTGCGTACAATTCGTTATCCATTCGAAAATTTGTTTCCCTTAATGTTCTCAATAACTTTTGAAGGGTAATTAGGGGCGCTACTGTTATGTACGCACAAAATAATTTACATAACTTTTTCTAGTGATTACCGTAAATATCCGATTGTTTTCGTGTCAAATTTTACCCTCGGCGACTTTTGTACTAAATAGTGTTTTTGTTAATTTCTCAAAAGTCTAAATATGAAATATGGTCTCATTCCGTTCAATAGTTCCCCTATACAGACTGCCTCTAAAGTGGAGTTATTTTTTAACCCATATGTACCTTTAACAGTTCTTCAAATTTTCAAATCTATAAAAATTCTGATAGTGTGGTTTAGTAAGCTTTAAATGTTTTCCAACTGAAATATTATGATTGCGAATAAAATATCATAGCATTTGCCTCAAAGAGATTTTCTAGAACGCATGTTGTTCTATATGATCTACAGTAAGACGAGTGCAAGTTTTTGGAAGTAAAATACACAACACTAGTTCTAGAAAGTATATTTACTAAATAGAATTTAAAATGTAATAAAAAGCTATATTTATCCACAAAAGACTGTGCAAAGAGTTTTCTAAATATATTACATTTCTTAATAATTATGTTCGGGGATATTTCATTATTTTTGCAGGTTGATCCGTAAAAATTCTCGAAATAGTGAATTTGTTAAAAAATGCTTTTGAAAATTAGAAATTTCAAAAACGAGAATTTTTTTATCTGGGCTATTTATTTAATTAGACATTTTCTGCATTTTATTTAAATTGTTTTATATTGTACATTATTTGAGAGAAAAAAACATACTATATTTTGGAAGTTAGCAATTTTGCAATTTATAAATAAATCACTTAACAAATACTGAAGGAAGAAATGAGTCATAAGACGTCTTCTAATTTAAGTCATTTTGATAAGATTATAAAACTCAATTAGGTGATATAAGGATTTCTTTTCAAAATCTTGCATATTTAAACAAGATCTTTTACATTGACAACATTTTCCCCCTTTACTTAGTGGGGATTTTTGCTTTATTTTAATATAAAACGGGGCAAAAAAGCAGAAAAGAAACAAAAATAAATATTATTTTAAAAACTTACGTCCAAAAGTCCGGTAGTGAACCATATTTATCGACAAGAGCTTTATCCAATGGTAGTTTGTAATATTCACATAATAATCCTACAGGGTTTGATGGTTGTAATGTAGTAGCACTTGTAGGGCTGTCCTCAGTTGCTGTAGAAGTTCCACCACCAATGTTAAGCATGGCACTAGTTGCTGCACTCAAGGGGTGATCATAAAATGCTCTCCAAGCCTCTTCCCCATCAGGCATATCAAGAACACGATCTGATTGAATTCCCCCAGCAGAGCTCAACTCCTCTGCGATCTCTTTGTTCTTTCTAGAATGAAAATAAATGAATACAACGTAAGAAAGTGGTATCCTATGAAAAAATTTACCGAAAAAAAAAAAAAGGCAGCAAATATGCTCTGAAAATCGGGTGTTTGTATTGAAATTTCAGGGATTGGCGCAATTTCAATATGAAGACGACCCCCTAAGCTTATTTTTTAAAATCATTTAATTGAAAGAATACATAATTTCCTGTCGAATGGCTATTTCTGTTTTTTTTTTTTTTTTTTTTTTTTTATCATGGGACAATTTTGCGATTAAAATGTTTGGGGTGGTCTCTTCTTTTTTGGTCGACGTACATTGAAATTCAATAAAAGCCTTAGCCATGTTCAAGATCACTGGGGATGTAGCGGATTTTTAAATCGAAAATCTGGGAAGGTCAACAAGTATAGTGTTTTATATTTTTAGAGCATATTCAGAAAGTAACAAGAAAGAAAAATCATGTGTCAAGCATAGATTATGAAACACTTTGTAACACATTCACAATATTGTAACAAAACTTCACAGTATAATATGGTGAAAGATAATGTCAAATAATTTGGAAATGCATAACATATTTGAAATCCCGATGGCAGCAATTACCGTCAATAGTCGGAAAAGTATCCGAATTCTTTTGTGCAGCCCTGTATAGGATCTATAGATTTGTATGTGTACCACACGGTATTCCAAAATTTACTTTAATTAGAAAACGCATTAGCAGAGTTGAAATTTCCCCTACAGCAAATTCCGCCAATAAACGGAAATATACTCGAGATTTTTTGTGCAGCCCTGTATAGGTTCTATAGAATTTATTAACCAAGTAATATGCAAAAAATAATTTAAATTTAAAAACGCGTGCCACAACTGAAAACGCACTTCCAGCAATTATTATTCAATTATTATTGATAGACAGTACTGTAACCGAATTGTTTTGTGTGTCCCTGTAAATGAACGATGAATGCTATGTACACCTTATTCTAGAGTAAGCCTCTTGTAGTGCACCTCAGTGATATATATCAATTTCAATATGTTTGAAATAGTGTAACATTATCAATGTACACCGCAAACGATTTTTCCCGAGGTACCGTAATGTAACAGAATTCTTTTGAGTGTCCTTGTAAATGAACTATAAATACTACACACTTCATTTTCAATACCGAACAAGTCATAGTAAACCTCCATAACATATTAATTGCATGACAATCCAAGTATATTTACGCGAGTTAGAGCACAGACAAATAGACAGACAAACCGAATTCATAAACGCTTTTCAACCACGTTGAAAAGCATTGGTGTTAAAAAGAAGACAGAATCAAAAGGTTCAATGTTTCAGACTCGTCTATCGCAGAAATTTTAAATTTACAAAACAAGTATTCAAGAAAACATTCATTGTACATTTTTTGATTTAAGTCAAGGATTGCAATGATGGTGTATACATATGTTAATCGTATTAAAAATTATTCGTAAAAAATTTGCATATTTTAAATTTAAGTTTATTTAAAATTTGTAAATATGAAAGCATTAGTTCAAAATTTACTTAGGGAAAATTATGACTTGTGGATTAAAACTAGTTAATTATGCCCCATTTTCTACTTTTGATATAAAGACTAGCATTATTTTGCCGTAATAATAAATCTTATCAAACTGATAATACTTATTTTATTGTACTTGTACAATTATGTATTTTAATAATTTTCAAGTTTTACACCAATTAATGCGCTAAGAAATCTATTTAATCTAAGAATTATATTACAAGTGAATTTAGAATCTGTAACAAATTAATAGTTTAATGTGGTGTGAATAGTTCAATGCAGTCTATGATGATTGTTCAGATTTTACTTTACCGCTGAAAGTTGCTTATTTGTTAACCTACACAAAAACGGTATTTATATGTATACTAGCTGGTCCGCCCGGGCCAATGATAATAAATTTAAAAAAAATCAAGTTTTTATTATTTTATATCTTTAACCCGATTTTGTATAAAATTATTTTTTATTGAAAAAAACGCGAAAAAATATTGATGTTTAGTGATAAAAGCGGTTATTTTCTTGTTTTTTCACGTAGGGTCGTGTCATAGTTTTAAAATAAAAAGTTCTTTTTTGTTCGAACTCTTTGAAATCTTTATTGGTTATAAATAAAACAGTTTTACAGCCCGTGAAAAATTTCGTGAAAAAAATATTGTTATCTAGTTGTAAAAGAAATGTTTTCTTCTCGTTTTTTTTTTTTTTTTTTTTTTTTTTTTTTTTTTTTTGTTTTCGCGTCGGCTCCTTTAACATAGCAATAAAAAAAAATTACTTCTCATCTTCCGAACTCTCTGAAATTTCAATCGGTTATAAATATAATTATATCCAAGCTCTCTTTAAAATTTGTCGAAAAAATATGCATACTTAGTAGTGAAAACACGAGTTCTTATAAAAAAAAAAGCTTTCAACGCAATGGCCATATTACGCAATCTGTTTTCAATCAACCCTTTTCAGTTACTAGGCTAAACACGTTTCCCGTTTCTAAGGGGAAAAGCCTTAAGAAAAAAAAATGTCTATTATATCTATACCATATTTATATGCTGTTATTAAATGTATTTTCTACATCTCGTTGCTTTGTCTTGTTAATATCTTTATAAAATGACATGATAATTTTTTATTATTTGATGAATTATAAATATTAATTATTTAGTTTATAATTGGGTAATTAAAAGGATTATGATAATTAGTTTTCTTTTGTATATGTAAAGAAAACTAAAAATTTAGCGAAAAATTATTATTATTGACAGACTCTAATTAGTTTTGCACTACGCATTTTAAATAATACAATACTTTTTTAGGATTTGAAGAATTTAAAAAGTTCCCTCCAAAATATGAATAAATCAAAGAAATTTCGAGAGTTTGAATTAGTAAAATATTCATGAAGCTATAATTTTTACATTTAATAATGTATTTTACGCATAAAACGTTTTTACTTGCGCATTTTCGCACTTTTTTTTCCCAATATCTTGAGTTCCAAAAGTAAGGAGGGCGCAAAATACGCGAGATTTTTATTTTCTGGCAGTATTTATTATTTTCAAAGGATGATTTAAGAGTGAAAAGATAAATTACTATCTATGAGATAAATATAAAATTTTATAAATTAATAATTAATATTAAATAAAATGTACGACCGTTTCCAAAAACTCATACATATTTTTTTTAATACGGAGAAAACAATCCTTTTTAGTCTTCGGGAGCATTTTACAATAAAAAACGTAAAAAAAACTTACTTTAACACGTTGACCGCCAAGCCTGAAAGTGATTACTTTTTCGAAATCTCGCAAACTACCCTTTATGTATTTGATTTCTCACGTTCAGCAACTTTTGCCTGCTATTTGTACACGGTCTCAGCAATCGTGTGCCATAATAGTCTGCCATAAGACAAGGCTGTAACCAGCCGGCAAAGTAGGAGGGAACTTAGACATATTTTGATTGGGTTAATCCACATTTGATCTTTTTTCCTACACGTTAATGGTAAACTAGTACAGACAGAAGTAAAGGGCGATTCCACCTATATCATAAAACCTTTAATTGCAAAGTAAAAAAAAAATTAACTGTAATATGGATGCTATTTATTATTAAAAAATTATGAGATCAAGAGGAGGCTCAAGAAGTTAGTAGGGAGGGCTCAGCCCACCTTGCCCCCATCTGGTTACGGCCCTGCCATGAGACCGTATGGTCTCACGGTGCGCAGAATCGCAGAATGAAAGTTACGCATGAAACCATATGGACTTGCGGGGAGGTCCACGTGTTAAGTTAACGAATAAATTAAAAAAAAGTAAATAAAAGGCATGTAGAGAGGCATTTTATATAACTAAATTGCTTATTCTTTAAAACATCAAAACGCATAAACACCTCTTATTCATCTTATATACACCTCTTATTATGAACACCTCTTTCAAATGTAAGGGGTGCGAAAAATACTCGGGGGCATAAATTACGCGATTAAATATATTAAATTCTTTTACGACAACCAAATGCTCCTGTTTTTTACTGATGAGTAATTTTGAAAAGAATGTATAAAGAATAATTTCAATCAGAAGATTGTGACAAACTGATAAGCTGTATTTATTTTGATTTGAATAATTTTATACAATATGAATAATGCTGCTATAGGCGACATTTAAATATTTTTTTTATTTGCTACTTAATTTTTCATTTATTAAATCTAATAAATAATATTAATATTTTATTTATTGATATGAATAGATAAATATTTTTTATAACTATTTTTGTTAATAAAATAAAGCAACATGGGGTGGAGATATTGCGGAGAAAACCTTATATGATAATTTAATAAATAAAAAAGTGTTTGCACCCCCTCCCATAAAATGTACAGAAATTATTAAAAAATGTGCATTATGCATATACATTGTATAACTTATATATTATGTACCAGTGATAATTGCAAAATGTATAAAACATTAAAATCAAAAGGAAATAGTTTAAAACATTTGAACTTTTTGAATTTTTGACTAAAGTCAGTAAAAGCTGGGCAGTATAGAATTATATATCAGTGCCTTACATGTAGATCAGTGCTTTACATGATAGGGGAGACTGGGGCTTGTTGACCCATTTTTTCTTCAATATTTTTTATTTATTTTATTTTATTAATTAATTAATTTATTTTTTAGTTTGGACAATTAGTGCACCTTAAAGCATAACCACGTAGGAAAAAAAATGAAAAATATTAATTAATAGTTTCTATATGAAGCTCAGAAGGACATCAAGGCAGTGGGCCAACTTGCCCCATCGAACGGGGTAGGTTGGCCCACTTAATAGATTTTATTTTCGGATTGTTAACGGAAATGAAAAAACACATTTTGTATCAATTGTAATTTTAATTTGTTATATAAAAGATACAACGGATAAGAAAAGGTGTTCTGTTCAACTTAATTACTGCCTTTATCGAAATCTTTCTCATCATCACAATGATTGCAAACATAAAATATCATATCCACAGTGACATATGATTGGTGTGGAAAACAATTGCACCTGGTACATTGAATCCACTCTTCTCCTGATTTACTATTTTTAATGATTTAAATCAGCGAAGACGTAGGGAATTCTCTGTCTTTTTGTTCTTCTTCTGGATAGATCTGCTGCTTATTTGATTGATCTCTTGATCAATTTCACTTCAAGAACAGCCACTTTCATTGTCTCTTCTGGAACCTTTCCTCTTTCTCATTTTTTAACATAATTACGAACCATCTTGGTATCTAGAAATGAGGCAGTAGCTGTAACAGGCTACAGACAAAATTTAAATTGGGGCCCATATTAATGCAAGTAGCTTTTAAAGAAATCTTTAAAAATGCCACTTACAGTTTTTATTAATAATAGAAAATACAATAAACTAATACAATAATTTTATAACAAAGTTTCGCTAAATAAAGTTTCGGAAACTTCCTAGCATTCAAGAAACAACTAGTCCCCGAGTCTCTTTCACATTGCACCGTTTTTTTTCAGCTATTTACGCAATAAAAGAAAAAAATATTTTGTGAATTCAGATAACTTATAAATTTTAGATTAAATAAAAATTAGATTTTTATGGAATTTTATTATTATTTTTATTATTATTATTTTCTGTTTATAAAGCCGGGCTTCTCCGATTTATGGGCCTACACATTTGTTTTATTTGCGTATTTAGTTATAATACCGCCTTGCCCATTAACACGCTAAATTAAGGAATTTTATTGACTTTTATAGGATTATGAATGCAGAATACGAACTCGTAGGCTGCGGTTAAATGGGCCAACTTGCCCCATATCGCCATTTTGGTTTTGATCGTCATATCAAAATATTCTTTTAATATTTTTAAAAATCACTAGGAAGAAAATAAGCTCTGAACAACGGTCTTTTAGATTGCTATTCACCAAAGTGAAACTTTAAATCAGAAACGATTATTTATAAGTGCAAGGGAAAAAAAAAAAAAAAAAACTCTTACCTGAGTGAAAGTTTGATTGCTTATTTACTGTTGACGCTGTTGTGGATGGAAGAAGACATGATAAGATACATGTGACTTAGCTAGTAACGCTATCCAGCCGATAGTTTGGAAGATATCGTGGTTGAGCCAACGAGCCCCTATGGCCAACATGCCCCGGTCTCCCCTATATCACGTACAATTGTATGACTGATTTTCAGAAAATGAAACCGTAAATAAATATTTTTTAAGTTTCTCTCCATAACATTTTTTTTAATCACACACACACACACAAAAAAAAAAAAAAAAAAAAAAAAAATGCAATATTATATACCCATTTCTTGCATATCGAATATGGATTTAAGTAGCATACATTTAATGAGGATTTTTTCTTAATATATTAGTTCCAATAATTACGCATTATGAAAGAAGAATATTTATTAAGATGTAACAGTGAAAGTCTGTCATATCAGATTTATTAATTGAAAAAATAAATTTTATGAGAACACCATTGTGTATATAACCATTTCGTTCTTTTAAATATTTCTTTAAATCATAACAAGATATTTTTAGCCATAATCAAACAATAACTTTTATCCCCCCCCCCCCCCCCCATCTAGAGGGATTATAAAATATTGAACAAATTTTGTGAGGTGGTACGGTACATTACAAGAAAAAAATATGTCTAGGAAACTATGGTCGCAATTCATTTATTGAATCAAAAATACATGGTGCTCATTCCAATCTGAACACATATTTTCGTTATTAACTTTAACAATAATCAAGATATTTTATCGAAAATTTTAAAACATTTAGCTTGTTTTATGAGAAATGGGATGACAGCACGGGATAAGCAAAAAAGATATGTTTAAAATATCAGTACAACATCTTCATTACTGATAATGAACGAAATCCTTGTTAGGCTTGGAGTGAGACAACCTATATTTTTGATTCAATATGTGGATTGCAACCTTAGTTTCCTACACAAAATTTGTTTCTTGTAGTGTGCCCTACCAATTCTTAAAATTTGCCTAATTTTGTTAATAACATTATATATAGATAATCTAATTCAGATGTCAAATACAGAAAAACCTGTGAAAACCTATAATCTCTACGGACCGGAAAAAATTCCACTCCAGACAGATTTCTGTCTTATCAGGTACATTTGTATGGTATTTCGTCCGCTGGGACGACGCATTTTTTCCGTTTACGACTGAATTCCGTTATAGACAGTTTGCGTTTTTACAGGTTTTATACTCAATAACATTATTTTATTTATTAATAAGAATACAATTTTTCTTTCGTATGAGATTATCAAAGTTGTATTTTTTACCAGATTACCTTTCATACTTTAACAAAAAAAAAAAAAAAATCAATTAACAATCAATTACCAATCAATTCTTGTCAAAGATTAATTATATTGATAGTGAAACAAATCAAACATTGTTAACTTATTTGAATCTGAATTAGAATGTCTGAAACTTTTTCTATATGTGGTTAAACATTCTTTCGTGATCATTATGCTAAGATCACTTCGAAAAATGTTTCTGATATAAAGATGATAAATTATTAAGATTTAAGAATATATTACTTAAGAAATGATTTAAGAACATTCTTAAGTCAAAGAAAACATACTTTATTGATTAAAAAAAGTAATTTGAGCTTCATAATGACTAACTGAGCCACATTCTCAGTACCTATAGTTTAAATGTTATAATAAAAATATCGGAAGCAAAATATAAGATAAATCAAAGATGAATGTGCACGTTAGAGTGAACCCGATTGAATTTCATATAATAATAATAATAATAATAATAATAATAATAATAATAATAATCAATCATCTAAGTATGTCGGGAATAGCACAGAAAAATATTTTAATAGGACACCACCCATACACAGAAAAATATCAAATTAATATATTACGCAAAATACACGAAGTTAGAAGCATTTATTTATATCCTATTTTAAAATCATTATAAAATGAAATATTCAAACATACATATATATATATATATATATATATATATATATATATATATATGCATCTATTTATTTCTGCATTATGTATTATTAAGTAAAAATTAAATTAACTTCATCTTCCTTTCCACTGTATAAATGATAATCGTGTATGCGCGCAGATATAAAATACTTAATATAAACATTTGAACATATTTCTTTTCCTTTTCGTTTTTTTTTAAACTTCCAAAATTTTTAAGTTTATGTCTTGTTTAAGGTTTAAATATCACCAATAGATGGCGCTGTGATGTTTCACACTGTTAAAACGCTCAAAATAATGTATAAAAATTTATCAACATTCAAACAGCTTTTAATGTTCGTTCTGTATAGTTGATGAAACGTCAAATAATTGTTCTGAGTTTTGAAATTGCAAGGTTATTTTGAAGACGTAAGTTCAGAAGTAAGGTTAGAGGTAAAGTAAGAAGGAAAGTTAGTTTGAGACAGTTTCAGTTTCATATGTTGGTGATATTTGGAACTATAATAATGAAGTGTAGTAAAGAAATTCCTGTCTTCATTAAGTCATTCCTGTCTTTAGAGAAATTTGTAAACATTACTCTACTGCAAGATTAACTGTCACTTTTTAGTGAATTTTAAAAATGTTTAGTCCCTTTTATGAGATCCTGAATTTTAATAACGTTTCTAGTATTTTTTAAATGACTATTATGAATTTTATTATGAATATACACATTAGGTATCTTATATAGAGAGAATTTCTGTTACTTTATGAGATCATTATAAAAAAAAAAAAAAAAAAAAAAAAAAAAAAAAAAAAAACTGTAGACACAAAATAATGCATGAAAAAGATTATCACTACATCTAAATAAATTTTTGTAAACTTATTAAAAAATAGTACCTTTTATTATCCGTTGTTTTGCGTTGAACTCTTGATTTGCGTTTCTTAGCAACTTCATGTTGCTTGGGTTTATCCACAACTGCAGATGATGATGGAATGCCTTCTCTCTCAGGTATTGTCAAAGAAGGAAGATTTTCATTCAAAGCAACTGTTGAGGGATTTCTATTCGTGCTATGATTTGCTGCACGAAACATTCCTTCACTATTGAATGTAGCAGAATTTAAATTACGAGGCATTTCTGAACTGTAACATTCAGTGGCTCTGGGAACATTAAAAATATTTGATTCAGAAAGATCTTGACTTCTTAGTCGTGAAGGAGCTAGGTTGATGGGTTCACAAGGAACTTCATCTCGATTTAAATAACTTTCATACATAGATGGCATAAAATCATTTCGTATTCTAGCTTGGTGGATAGGTTCAAGAGGCACTTCATCTTGGCTTAAATAATCTTCATACCAAGATGGCATAAAGGCATTTCGTATTCCAGATTGGGGGATCGGTTCAACAGGAACTTCATCTAGGCTTAAATAATCTTCAAAGAAAGATGGCATAAAGGCATTTCGTATTCTAGCTTGGGGGGTAGGTTCAACAGGAGCTTCATCTTGGCTTAAATAATCTTCATACCAAGATGGCATAAAGGAATTTCGTATTCTAGATTGGGGGATAGGTTCAACAGGAACTTCATCTTGGCTTAAATAATCTTCATAGAAAGATGGTATAAAGGCATTTCGTATTCTAGCTTGGGGGATAGGTTCAAGAGGAACTTCATCTTCATGTATTTCAGAAAGAGTTTGGTGCTGGATATAAGAGTTTTCAGTCACAACAACACGTGAAGGAAAATGTCCGCCGATAGACGATGATGCTGTAGCAAAATTTTCTCTGTAAACATTAGAACTAATTGGAATATTTCTATTTACGTTTAATGATGAAGGGAGAACCACTGCATTCTGTAAAACTGGGGCTACAGCAGTTGCCGATGATGCATACACGTTATTAATGTCTAACGACGAACGAGACACTTGGCTTTGTAAAAGAGTTGTTGTAGCTGTTGCTGTAGCTGTTGCTGTAGCTGTTGCTGTAGCTGTTGCTGTAGCTGTTGCTGTAGCTGTTGCTGAAGTTGTTGCTGTAGCTGTTGCTGTCGCTGTTACAGTAGCCATATAAACAATTGTTCTTGTAGGATTAATTCCATTTGAAATTACTGATGTCGATGAAAAATCTTGATTAGGTAATACAGCAACGACAGGAATATTTGAGACAGTTGAGACACTGCTTTGTACCGGAACAACAGTATATATATTATAAGGGACTAAATTAATAACACTCACGTTGAGTGGATGGTTGCTTTGAGTAATGTATATGATGTTTGAGAACATCATTAATGTTAAGAAAATGTGTAAGTAAAAAATATGTAGCCACTTTCAAACACTAAACATTTCTGCAGCACTGAATTATTTAAAAAATAGTATAATACTCCACTTGCACAAAGATTTCAAGAGCTCACCGACAAAACTTCCATCATTCGTATCGCACTCCATAAATGAATGTAGACTGACAAAATACAACGGTAGTCAAATCAAAAAAAGCTTCAAATGAAATGTTGAGTCTCTGTACTACAGAAGGAAATCTATTAAAAATCTCAGAAAACCCGTTTGATTACAACTGTTCTTTTTTGTGAATTTTTATTTATAAACTGTAGAACCGTTACTCATTAAAAATATAAAACCAAGAAAGAAAAGACCAAAGAAAAAAATATAGTGTCGGCTTGAAGAATTCAACGTTTATTTTACAAATGTATAATGCTGAAAAAAAAAGCGAAGAGGAGATGGGATATTACTCACTGTTGTGGGAAATTGACCTTAACATTCATAAGTAGAACAACAAAAACGACTTTATTTTCAAATAATGTTTTTCCTACTGAAAAATAACAACAGTCGATTCAAACGTATATTAAAGTTTATTTCCGCAACAGGAAGTTTTGTCGAAAATTTACAGTAACAAATTAGAATTTATTTTTAAATAATATATTTTTGATTCTTAAACAATAAACATTGGTCGATTTATATATTTAGGAATATTCTGTGTAAGCTAATTCAGTGTTAGTGAGTTATTCCACACTTCACTTGATCATCAAATATGAACAGTAATCAGGATGTGTTTGCATGAATGAACCATGAATTTCACGTAGATTTCTGGGCTTTTTCTTTGAACATTTATTCCCCAAATATCCACAATTAATAAGAACATAGAGGTTTATTGAATTTTTTTAACACTTTCCTACATATTTGAAAAGTGTTTATGACTTCGGTTTGTTTGTCCGTCTATCCGTATTCGAACTCTCGTAAATATACTCGGATTGTCCTGTAATTTTGGTATGTTATGAACGTTTACTATGGCACGATCGCTATTGAAAATGAAGTATGTGGCAGTTATAGTTCCTTTACAGGTACAGTCAAAAGTATACCGTTTCGTTACGGTCAATGGGAAAAAATCATTTCAAGTGCATTTTAATGATGTTACACCATTTCAAACTTGATGAAATTGATAAGTATTTATGAAGTGCACTAAAACATGCATTCTGTAGAATATGGGGTGCAAAGCATTTATTATTCATTTACAGGGTTACACAAAAGTATTTCGTTACATAATGGTCTACGGGGGAAAAACAGTTTGCGGAGTATTATGTAACGCTATTTCAAATATAATGAAACTAGCCGCTCTTCGCCCGTCTAGCCGGTCGTTTCCGAATGGGGCCCAGATACATAGTGCAGCGTACCGCCCTGACTTCGCTTGAAGCCCAGAAAGAGCATTTCATATGCAACCAGAAAAAATTAAATTAAATACTTTAAATTAAAAGTATACAAAAATAACTAATAAGAATATAAAAAAGCACTTAAATAAAGATATCGCGCCATAAATATTTTTTTTTCATGAGCCCCCTGACAAAATACTACTGGGCCCTACCCGTGATTATATAGGAGTGGGACCCAAGTAGTACTTTGTATCTGGCCCCCACTCGGAAGCGACCGGCTATTATATAATAAAAAATCAGCAATAGTTCTGTTTTTCGTCTAATCTTCCACAATCGGGTTCATAGCCGATGTTGCCCACAAACTCGCTAGCTCTAAAATCGCTGAAATGCATGATTAACTACTTTTTTTTGTAGATTTGTAAAGCAGAGTTTCATATTCTTACTTAAAACTGCTGCTGAGATATGGCACATTTCGACATACAGTGTGACCCCCTTGATGGATTATTATCTAAAATTGCTAAAATACGTAGTTACATATTTTCTAGCACATTTGTTATCCTAAATTTCACGCATCTACCTATTACTGAGATATGGCAAAATAACATAAGAAATCCGACCCCCATTAACCATCTTTAGCGGCTGAATTTGTAAAATCGCGGAAATACATGTTTAACTATTTTTTAGTAGATTTGTTATCCTGAATCTGTGATTTCAAGCTCATAACTAAAAATGCTGCGAACATTAATGACCTAAAATTTTTGACCCCCATTTAGCCCCCCCCCCTTTAATGGGTGAATTTCTAAAATCACTGAAATATGTGTTTAATTATTTTTATAGCAGATTTGTTATCCTGAATTTCACGCTCTTATCCAAAACTACTGATGAGATATGGTGAAAAGGTGAAATCATCACCCCCCTTTCCTCATTTAACTCCCTTAGTCGTTGAATTTCTAAAATCGCCTAAAATGCATAACTATTCTTTAGTAGATTTGTTATCCCGAAATTCACGCTCCTAACTATAACTTCTACTGAAATAATGGCAAAATGGCGTAAAACATTCGACCCCCATTTAACCCCTCTTAGTGTCTGAATTTCTAAAATCGCTGAAATACATGTTTAACTATTTTTTCAGTAGATTTGTTATCCTGAGTTTCATGATTCTACCTATAATTTCTACTGAGATATGACAAAATGACCTAAAATATTTAACCCCCCTTAGTTGCTGAATTTCTAAAATTTCTGAAATATATGTTTATCTATATTTTTTGTAGATTTGTTATCCTGAATTCCGAGCTCCTAACTAAAAGTGCTGCTGAGATATAGCGAACAGGCAAAATGACCTAAAACGTTCGACCCCCCATTTAATCCCCTTAATTGATGAATTTCTAAAATCGCTGAAATATGTGTTTAATTATTTTTTTAGTAGATTTGGTATCCTGAATTTCATGGTCCTATCTAAAACTGCTTCTGAGATATGGCGAAAACGCGAAATGACTAAAAACTTTCAACCCCCATTTAACCCCCTTAGTGGTTGAATTTTTAAAATCGCTGAAATATGTGTTTAACTAACTTTTAGAACATTGTTATCTTGAATTTCACGCTTTTAACTAAAACTGTTGTTGAGATATGGTGAAAAGGCAAAATGACCTAAAACGTTCGACCCCCCCATTTAACCCCCTTAGTGATTGAATTTCTTAAAATCGCTGGAATACGTGTTTAATTATTTTTTAGTAGATTTGTTATCTTGTAGCTCACGCTCTTACCTAAAACTGCTGATGAAATATGGTGAAAATGTGAAATCACCTAAATTTTCGACACCCTATTTAACCCACTTAGAGGTTGAATTTCTAAAATCGCCTGAAATACATGTTTAACAATTCTTTAGTAGAATTGTTATCCCAAATTTCAGGCTCCTACTTAAAACTCCTGAAGAGATATGCCGGAAAGACGAAATTATCTAAAACTTTTGACCCCCCATTTGACCCCCTTATGCTGTGAATTTTCAAAAATCCTTTCTTAGTACGTGCCTACATTGTGTAAAGAACATGTCTTCCAAATTTCATTGTTCTAGGACAAACGGTTGAGGCTCTGCGTTGATTATGAGAAAATCAAGCTACTCATTTATAAGTATATATATAGATAGATAGATATAGATAGATTGATATACATTACTGAGGTTTATTACTACAGGATACTTGCTGTAGAATATAATATGCATAGCATTTATCGTCCATTAACAGGGACACACAAAAGATTTCGGGTACAGTACTGTATCCGAAGTACAGTCTATTAGCGATAATTTCTCGAAATGCGTTTTCAGTTATGATATGCGTTTTTAACACTTTCCAACCTAGTTGAAAAGTGTTTATGACTTCGGTTTGTCTGGCCGTCTGCCGTCTGGCCGTCTGTCCGTGCTCTAACTCCCGTAAATAGGCTCGGATTGCTCGGCAATTTTTATATGTTATAGTCGTTATCTATAGCATGTTTCCTATTTCAACGGAAGTGTGTAGCACTTATAGTTTTTTTACAGGGACACTCAAAATAATTCCATTACATTCCGGTCTATGGGGAAAAATTATTTGCGGTTTATTTAAATAATGTTTCACTATTTTAAACGCATTGAAATTTATATACATCACTAAGGTGCATTAGAAGAAGCTTATTATGGAATAGGGTGTGCATAGCACTTATAGTTACTTTACAGGGACAGTCAAAAGAATTCCGTTACATTACGTCTATGGAGCAAAATCGTCTGCGGTTTATTTAAATAATGTTTCCCTATTTTAAACGCATTGAAATTTATATAAGGTGCATTACAAGAAGCTTACTACAGAATATTGTGTGTATAGCAGTCATCGTTCATTTACAGGGACACACAAAAGAATTCTCTACTGTATGTTAACAATAATTCCTGGAAGTGCGTTTTAAGTTACTGAACGCGATTTTAATTTTAACTCGCTTTTTGTCTATTACGTCGTGTGTATAAATTCTGTAGATCCTATACAGGGAAGCACAAAAGTTCGCGAACACATTTCCGTACTATTTAACTCCAGACGGAGAATTTTAAATTGTGCTACGCGTTTCCTAACTGAACTAAAATTTAGCATGCTATGTAGTATATATACAAATCTATAGATCCTATACAGGGCTGAATAAAAGTATTCGGATTACTTAGATGCTATCTTTTAGTTTATTAAACGGTATGATTTGTAAAATTATTTTGGAAGCGTTGGAAAGTGTTACATAATCTATGCTTGACGCATGATTTTTCGTTCTTGTTAAGTTTAGCAAAAAATTTTCATACTACGTGGTGTGTATAAATGTTATAGATCATATATAGGGCTACACAAAAGAATTCGTAAGCGTTACGGAGTAATGAGCGTGAATTGCTTAAAGGGGGTTTTTAATTGAGTTATGCATTTTCAAGCGGGATTATATTTAGTATACTAAGAGATAGTTGTAGAGTATAAATAAAATCATATACAGTGCCACACAAAGAACTGGATACATGGCTGCCTATTTTTTTGGAAGTGTGATTTCAGTAGTTTTATGCGTGTTTTATCCTGAATTAAATTTTAGATTAATATGTGGTGTGTATCTGTATGTAATATACATGGCTGTACAAAATAATTCAAGAATGCTCCAGTCTATTGGTAGAAATTGCTGAAGGAGAATTTTCAACCTATTATGAGTTTTCTTACTAAACTAAATTTTACAGACTATGTAGAATATGTACAAATCTATTAATGAAATACAGGGTTGCGCAAAAGAATCGGAGTACTTTTCAATCTATGGGTCGGTAATTTCTGAAATCTGGCTTTCAAATGTGTTAAGTGTTTTCTATTATATTTACTTAGGTATTTTATTTAATGTTATTAAACAGCGAAGTTTTGACAAAGCATTCTGGAAGTGTTGGAAAGTGTTTCATAATCTATGCTGGGTGCATGATTTTTCTTTCTTGTCTTATAGTTTCATCGAGTTTAAGAAGCATGATTGCAATAGCTTATAATTTTGTCGAAAGGTATCAATTTCATGTTAACGTGAGTTTTATACATATGTTACCAGTTATCGGCACCCAGTGTCCATGTCCAGGATACAGTGGCATCCTAATAATGCGATATGCCGAATAACTCGGCATGAAACAGTATTCCTGTCCTTGTTAGAGCATTCTTAATGTAAAAATAACAATAACTTGATCGATAAACTTGAGAAAACAAAGTAAAAAATCAGCTAAATCATCATATCCCCACCTTTATTAAAATTCAAGTTGTTTCAAAAGCACGGGATTTGAAAAAAAAAAAAAAAAAAAAAAAAAAAAAAAACATAAACGATGTTTTCGAAGAAAATACTGATTAAACTATTTATCTTGAAATGTTTCAGATTATATTTATAGTATTCCTTTTGATTAATACTAAGCAATTGTAATAACAATATAGTAACAACCAGATATCTCGAAATCGATTAAATCTTAGAAACAGTAGGTGAAAATGCGTATGTATCAGATGATTTGAACACAGATTTTGATATCGGGTGCGTTAAAAGTTTGTTACATCTTTAATAATTAATTTTAAAAAGAACAAATGGTAATAAACAATAACGAAAAATAATGCATCAGACACAGATTGTGAAACACATTCCACACTATAAAAATTGATTAGAAACTTGAATTTGTCAAACAATGAAATGGCATATATAAATGAAGAAGTTAAGAAACACATAACACAGAAAAATCCATTTTAAGCAAATGCTGTCCATTATCCATTAATGTGTGCAGACTTTTTCATGCAGCGCTGTATATGTTCTATAGAATTTATACACACCGCGTAATAAACTACAAATTGGTTAAGTTTAAAAATACATATCACAGTAGAAAACACACTTTTAGCAATTATTGATCATACTCAGGCCTGTAACCGAAATTTTGTGCCTTTCTAAATGAACGATAAGTGCTATGCTCTGCATAATCTATGGAAAGCATGTTGTAGGGTACCTCAGTAATTCTTATCAATTTCATTATGTTTGAAGAATCATAAAATCATTAAAATGACCACAAACGATTCTTCCCCACATTTCATAACGTACAAGAATACTTTTGTGTGTCCCTGTAAACGAACTATAAATACTACATGTTCTATAAATGAAAAAAATATGTGGTAGCTCATCTCAGTGATTCATATCAATTTCATTATGTTTGAAGTATCTTAACATCATTAAAATGCATCGTAAATGATTTTTCCCCATAAACCATAATGTAACCGAATTAATTTGTGTGTCCCTGTAAACGAACTATAAATTACACACACTTCATTTTCAATAGTAAGCATCCTATAGTAAACCCCAATAACATATAAAAATTACATGGGAATCCAAATATATTTACACGAGTTAGAGCACGACCGGACTGCCAGACGGCAGACGGAAGGCAAACCAAAGTCACAAATTAGAAATTAAAATTGCGGTTTTTATGAATGGCATTAGGAATCAGGAAAGAATCGATTTTTTTTAATAACGAAAAATTGCAGAACGATAGAAGGGGCTTAGCCGAAATATGATGTAGTTATATGCAAATAGAGATAGTAACAAAATACATGCACCCAGAAAAAAGTTTTGTTAAATCAACAAAAATTTGGTTGACCCAACAAAACTTTTTGTTTAAATATAGGTCAATCAAAATTTTGTTTGAATCAACAAATTTTTTTTTTTGAAATTCCAAAAAAAATTTTTGTATCGTCAGCAAAAAATGTTTTGTTAATTCAAGTAAAATGGTTCAATTTTACTTGAATTTTTCTAAAACAACCAAAATGTACTCAACAAAACATGTTTTGTAGTTTTAATCAATTCCTTTTTCTAGGTGTGAACAGGGAAAAAATAACAGGACAGTATCTGACAAGCTTCAGTACTCCCTGAGTTGAAATGGACCATTTTTGGGTTTGAGTCCGGATTGGGGACACAATCGCCGACACAATCCCGTACACAATCTTGCGCGAAAAAAATTCCGCGAAAAAAATCCCGCGAAAACAAAATTTTCGAGGATAAAATCTCGCGCGGAAATAATCTCGCGAACACAAAATTTGGCCAGGACAAAATAGCGCGCGGAAAAAATGTCGCGAAGACGAAATTTCGCGAGGACAAAATCTCGCGCGGAAAAAATGTCGCGAAGACAAAATTTCGGGAGGACAAAATCTTGCTTGGACAAACTCTCGCAACAAAATAACGCATCAATGAAAAAGTATATCTGTAATTTGTAAATGGGCTGCACTGAGCTTCAGTGATGGGCTGTTAAAGGGAAATGAAATTACCTATTATTTAAACCGTAAAACTCGAGGGATCTGCTATAAGAATAAAAGTGTCTAAAAGAGAAATCTTGGTTTTTCTAATGTAATATAGTGCAGGACTTTCCAAAAATTCCAATATTTATAAAATACTTTGAATAATAAAATTTCAAATAATGAGAACCCTATAAACCCTGTTTCGTTTTCAAACATAAATATGAATATAAATTGTTATAAAACTGCCAAATTTATCACATATAAAAAATTTCAAACGTATGTTATAGAAAAACTGTAATTTCAAGAAAACATTTGTTTTAATTGAACATTTTAATAAACTATAAACCTGAAAAGTTTTGAAAAAAAAAAACTTTTAAAACTGATAACAGGAACGAAAAATAGCATTGATTATGTAACACTTTCCAATACTTCCAAAATAATTTTACATATATTTATCTTTTAATAAGGTGAAAGATGATATCTAAGTAAACAAAGTCAAGGTCAAATCGGGTGGGGAGGCCTACCTTTCGGCTTAAGCTCAACTAGCCCCGCGCATATCTAACTAAACAATTTCGAAAACGCATAACACATTTAAAACCCAATTGCAGAAATTAGCAACAATATTCGGAAAGATATCCGAATTATTTTGTGCAGCCCTGTATATGATCTAATAGATTTGTATATATACTACATAGAATGCTAAATTTTAGTTTAGTTAGGAAACGTGTAGCACAGTGTAAAATTCTCCTTCTGGAATTTCCGTCAATAAACCGAAATGTACTCGAGAACTTTTGTGCTGCCCTCTATATGATCCATAAAATTTACACACACCAAGTAATAGAAAAAATATGAGTTAAATTTTAAAAACGCGTTCAGCAACAGAAAACTAACTTCGAGCAATTATTGTTAACAGACAGTACCGAATTTTTTTGCGATTCCCTGTAAATGAACGATGAATGCTATACACACAATATTGTATAGAAAGCCTTATAATGCACCTTAGTGATATATATCAATTTCAATTTGTTTGAAATGGTGAAACATTATTAAAATAAACATCAAACGATTTTTCTCCATAGACCGTAATGTAACGGAATTCTTTTGAGTATCGCTGTAAAAGAACTATAAGTGATATCCACACCATATTCTATAGCAAGGATATTGTAGTGCATCTCAGTGATATATATCAATTTCAATATGTTTGAAATTGTGTAACACCATTAAAATAAACCGCAAATGATTTTTTCCCATAGACTGTAATATAACGGAATTATTTTGATTGTCCCTGTAAAAAAACTATAAGTGCTACACACTTCATTTTCAATACCGAACATGCAATAGTAAACCTAAATATATAAATTGCATGAGAATCCGAATATTTTTAGGCGAGTTAGAGCACGGACAGACAGACAGACAGACGGCAGATAGGCAGACAAACCGAATTCATAAACACTTTTCAACTATGTTGTAAAGTGTTAAAAAGGGTTTTGAATTTTTAAAAGGAATTTTGGAAATATTTAGAGAACTTTGAAATTATTATAATGATACGGGAAGATACCCTTGATTTTGAAAGTGGTCATATACCTTTCAGAGAGGAGGGAGAGGGGTCACATCACTTAAGTTTATTCTGAATTCCAAACGTCATGGCGACCCTGTAAACGAGCTATAAAATCGACTTATTATATATTCCACAGAATGCATATGGTAGTCCATCTCATTGATGTATATAAATTTCATTATATTTGAATTATCGTAACATAATTTAAATGCACCGCAAACGATTTTTCCCCATAGACCATAATGTAACGTAATTGCTTTGTGTGACCACGTAAACGAATTATAAATGCAACACACTTCCTTTTCAATAGTGAACATTCTATAGTAAACCTCAATAACATATAAAAATTACACGGGAACCCACGTATATTTGCACGAGTTAGAGCACGGTCGGACTGCCAAACGTCGAACGGAAGACAAATTGAAGTCATAAACACTTTCAAACAATGTTGGAAAGTGTTAAAAATTGCGGTTTGTATAAATGGAATCAGGAAGGATTCGTATTTTTTTAATATCAAATAGTTGCAGATCTAAAAGTTAGCGATAGAAGGCGCTTAGCCGAAATATGAAGTAGATATGCAAATGGAGATTGTAATAAAATACAATGAACAGGAATGAAATAACAGGAGAGTGTCTGATAAACTTAAGTAGCCAATGAGTTTAAATTGGCTGTTTTCCGCTGTGGAATCTAGGTTGCGGATAAAATCTTGCGGACAAAATCTCGGTGGACAAAATCTCCCTTTACGAAATCTCGCAACGAAAATAACGATTCAAAGAAAGAGTATACGAGTATAAAAACTCCGGAACGAACAGTTAGTCTGAAATATGTGTTGAATTTTAAAACTCGTGGGATCAGCTACAAGAAAAAACGTTGGAAATTGTACGTCAAACGTGACAAATGAGGTGCGTTCGCACGCTTATTATTTCGATGAAATGAATGATATCCTCTGTTATTACAATATGATTAATTTCCGTAATAAAATAAGTACATTTTAAGATGACAACATTTTATCTTTTGTTGACATTTATTGAAAATTCCAATAGGAAACTTAGCCTAGCTTTGAAAATTTCAGAACTATAAATCTATATTGAGACGCTTTTTCCATTTAATATCTATTTATCCGGAAACATTTATCCAAAAGAACTGTCTGTCGGTAGATTATATGATTGCTGTAATTAAACAATTTTAGTATACAAATTTGTTTTTTAAATTCATTAATACGGAAATAATATGACTCCATCTTAAATATGACATAATCACCATGGTAACCTAGAATCATTACCTATCATGAGATATCATTGAATTAATTACGTGTGAAAGAATTTACTAGAATGATGAATGTGACTATAACTTGTTCACAGGGGTTATAAAATGCCATATACGTCATATATGACTATAACTTCATACATATCAGATAACTTGGCGATACATCTCGGTCGTTTCCTCGGAAGCTGCTATAACAAGGAAGTACCGATTTAATAAAAATTAAATTACCTAATAAATAGTTTCATTAATATATTTTTAAGTTTTGATTAGATTTTCATAAAATTTTAAATGACTCGACAAAATTCTGCAACGATTATATATATTAAATTTCAAACCATTCAGTTGGGTAGTTTTTGCGCTGTTATATGAGGACGGACCCAGTGTTGAATTCAGGGGGTGGTCCGGGGGGACATTCCCCCCAGAGCATTGAAATGTCCCCTCTCGGAAGATTTGACATTTTATGATATTAATGGTTAAAAAGTGCAGTTCCCCCCCCCCCAGACCTCTACAATGTCCTCCCCCGGAGCCACAGAAATTCCTCCCGGAAAAAAGTGTCTTAATTCAACACTTATATAATTACGAACGCACCTAAAAAGTGTAGGAAAGACGATCTTGATCTTGGTGTTTCGAATGTTGTATAGTGCAGGACTTTTCAAAAATTCTAACATATATAAAATACTTTAAATTGTGAAATTCCAAATATTGAGAACTTGTTTCGTTTTAACACATAAATATGTGTATAAGTTATTAGGAAGCAACTAAATGTTCAGAATATCAGAAAATTTTTAAACCTATTCTATAGAAAAAAACAGTAATTGGAACAAAACAGGTTAATTGAAAATTTTAATGAACTGTTGCTTGAAATGAACGTTGAAAAATTAAAAAAATATATATTGATGATATTGATTAATTGATGTTAAAGTAATAAAATGTTTTGAATTTTTAAAATAGATTTTGCAAATATTTAGAGAACTTTGCAAATGATATAATGACGCAGAAAGATCGATTTAGAAGGTGGGCATATTCCTTTCACAGACAAAGGTGCGGGGGGGGGGGAATCCCTTATCATTCAGCTACTTAACGAAAGCAACTTAAGTTTACATCACTTAAGTTCACATCACTTAAGTTCACATCACTTAAGTTTATTCAGAAACCCAAACTATCTAACTTTCTCAAACAATCACGCAGACATTTTCATTCGTAAATGCGTACCATTTGACGATATCTTATTCGGATACCAAGGAATCCTAATAGCGATTACAAAGGCATAATATATTTTTTAAATGTTTTGTAAAAGATGGCATTCTAAGACTATTTCCAAAAAGTGACTCTGATTTTATTATTTCGTGAGACAGCGGAGAAGAGGTCGTCATAAATTAGTCTGAATTACAACCTTTGGGGCCCAGGGCACATAATGAATTTCTGGACTATCATTTCTTTGCTAGTTAGATAGAACTGTATACATAGCATTTCACTATATCATTTAAAGGTAAGTATTCACAACTTGCACACAGTTGTACTTAGTTTAGTTTGGTAGATTATTATGTTTTATTAATAATTTTGTTTAATAAATTCACCCAATTTGCAAACATGTTTTAAATCATAACCTAAAAAGAATATTTTTTAATTAGCTAAGACAATTCGGGAGCGGCCAAAATTGCAGGACCAAGGCAAAAATCAGGAAGCAAGTATTTATGATTCAAGATGTATGTTATTTACAAGAAAAGGAAAAAAAAAGTGCTATTTAATTATTTGGAGGTGGGGTGGGAGGGGGGGGGTCACATTGCTTTTTTGTTCTGAAATCCAAACTCGCATGACATTTATGATTCTAAATTTCTTTAGAAACATTAAGCGACATTAAACATTAAACTTTTCAAACAAATATTTAGA
Organism: Maratus michaelseni; assembly: GCA_963931845.1. Classification (NCBI taxonomy): domain Eukaryota; kingdom Metazoa; phylum Arthropoda; class Arachnida; order Araneae; family Salticidae; genus Maratus; species Maratus michaelseni. The sequence goes on from OZ007586.1 coordinate 377,875,255, forward strand.
ATAAAAGCAAAACTTGTATTAACTCTCTCGCTCACCTGGAACTAAAAAGCAGCTTCTAACATTAATAGTAAGAAGCAGTAATTAAAATTTGTTTTCGACTAAATACTACTTTCAGACATCTCTCAAACCAAATTTCACACATGCTATTTTTTTTTACTCAGTATTTCAAAGCATTATAATTATGATAATTCAAAGAATGATTTTATTACCATTAGTCGCATAAATTACGCGCATTGGGGTTAAAACTCATATTTTGTTTTTAAACAAAAACTTTATAATTATTCACATTATTCTTTTTCCCATTCACTTTTCTGCCTAGATTGTGTACTGGCGATATTTTGCCCTAGCGATAATTTGTCTTGCCAGATTTTTGTACAGTATTATTTTGTACGGCAATATTTTGGACGCGAGATTTTGTCCCATTACCCTTGAGTTTTTTTTTGCCACATAGTGTGACAAACTGCTTCAAAACATGGAAAAAAATGGAAATAATGAAATTCAATATTGAAAATAATTATGATTAGTTTCGGAAACTAGATAAGATATACTATAGAAATAAATAAAACAATAAAATGTTAAGAAGCCCACACACCTCTCAATACGTCTCAATTAAAACTAAAGTTACACTTTTGACTAATACGTTTATTTAGTTAATTATATAATATTTGTGTTAAATTATGTTTCTGCATTAAAATATTTAAAAATCAAACTTTTAGTTATTGAACCTTTAATTACAAGTATAACTGAAATAGCTTTTATTCTAATGGCATTTTATTATTCTAAATACGAAATATAGCCTCAAATCGAGTTACAGTTGTATAAAACAAATTGTTAATTTTTATTAATAAAGTTTTTAAACGCATTTAAAATTGTGTGGGTATTAAGGCCAATCAATTATTTTTTTCTAAAGTTTTGACGTGTTCGATAGGTAATAAATTATGTAAAAAATCGATTTATTTGGTGTCCAAAAATTTTCTTTTATTTTTTACACTATATGGCCAAAAATCATCGGACACTTTTGATTTTAGTCGTTTTATTGAATAGCTAGAGAAATATTTGACGAATTCTTTTAGAAATTCGAGAATATAAAGGAGATGTTTGACATCATTTTTTTTAATGAAGATTTCATCACAAGGGCAAATAGGGGAATAACAACAATTGAAAGAAAAAAATTATATTTAGAATAACTCTGTAAAATAAATAGTTCGAAATGATCTGCCTCTGCAGCACATGTCTATGTGGATATTGTACAATACTGCTGTTCATTTGTCAAAAAATAGCACATATATTCATGGAGATATATTGATTTCTTTAAATAACTCAATGATTTTTTTTTTCATTTTTTTATTGGCATGCAGAGTTTTCAACCAAATTCAACTCCAGTTTCGGATAATTTAATAAAATATAGCAAAAAAAAAAAAAAAAAAAAAAAAAAAAATCAATTAATTAAATAATTAATTGATTAAAAATTAATTGAAATTAAAAATGACAATTTGTGGAAAATCCCTTATCATTCAGCTACTTAACGAAAGCAACTGGAATTCAGGTCACTCTATCGCCTATATATTTCAGAATTTTCACTACATTCGACTCATATTTTTATACGAGTTGCTCTATAGAGTTGACTATACCATATCATGGAAAAAAAATCTTTGGTATTGTTCAAGCATGGCGCATTAAAAAAATTACTTCATACAAATGCTCATACATAATCAAATACTTAATATATTTATATTCTAATTGTACTATGTTGTTTCTACTGCACTTTAAGTTTTCTGAAAGTGGCGTCAAATTTGGTTGAAAACCCTGCATGATATAAACAAAAAGCACGCGAAAATTTCTTGAATTTTTTAAAGAAAAGCCTTTGTATCTCCATAAATATACGTGCTATTCTTACACAAACAAAAATATTGTACAGTATCTACGTAGTATTTTCTGCAGCTACAGATCATTTAGAGTATTTTGTTTTACAGGGTGATCCCAAATATTTTTTCCATTTGTTTTGTCCCTTAATTTCCCTCGTGATCAAACCTTCTCTTAAAAATATGAAGTAAAACTTTTTTTTATATATTCCCAAAGTCTCAAAAAAATTCGTCATTTCTCTAGATATTTTAAAAATGTGTAAAATTGAAAGTGTCCGGTGAATTTTGGCAATATAGTGTATCTGATACAGGGTTTCCCTCTTATATATATCAAATAGCTATCTCCAAACCACTGGATTTAGGAGTATAGTTCCATTTTCAAAAATGTTTCAAATGTTGTGTCAGTAATGTTGATGTCAGGTAAGGATATACTACATATAAGCTAGCCTTTGATGATATAGAGGCCAGTGATCCTGCAGTCTTTATCATATCGATTGTCCCCCTTTGTCTTATTTGTGCTGCAAAAATAATTTGGCAAAATCCTCTCCCGATTTCTACAACACATTGTAGGCTTTTAAGTATTGCATTTATGAAAGCGTCTGGTGCAGTTTCAAAAGCCGAGAAGGCCAGTCTTGGTGAAATATACGAGAACTACAAGAGAGTTTTATATATCTCAACAATAAGGCGAGTTAATGTAAAGCACAAACTAATTTTTTCAATGGTGGGTGGTAAGATCTGCAACGATTTGACCGACACTACATAAGTACAAAGATGTTTTTTATGTAGAGCAACACCGAAAAACGTAAAAAAGTATTGATGACAAGATAAAGAGGCAAGTAAACTTCGACAATATGCATTACGGTCATTCAATTCTTCATAGCTGGTTACGTTTTATTGAATTGTTACTGTACTTATCAAAAAGTAACAATTAAAAAATAGCAAGCAAGTGGTAAAGACATAAAAATGTGGAAAAGTAAAGAATGTATAGAAAAAAAAATAGAGATGTTCTAGGATTGATCGTTGATAAACCTAAGCCAAGTTTCGGCAACATAAATGATAGTAATGCTGCAAGGTGATTCTTCGAAAATTCCGAGAAAGCTGCTTAAAAAAGAATTAGACCGGGAACGTATTAAAAAATGCACATAATATTGATTGTCGCCGCCTCTGGACACGAAATAGATATTTATAAACTCAGAGCATTTTATCATAATTACCGCCCCAAATTTCGTAGAAAACTCATAGGAGACTCATTGTATTGAATGCCTCCAACTCTGCAAAAGTTTGTCATACATGCTCCTGAAATAATTTTTCAGCTCTTTTACCAATTGGCTACTCAACAGAGGTAGATCGAAGCGCAAAACAAACACTTTAAAAGATACCGGGAAACTAATTGGCTAAAATGCGATAGAGAAAAGACAAATAGAGATATTCTAAACATGCTTTTGATAAGTTCTGATCCATTTATCACAAGCAAAAGACAACTCCCTAAGAAAAACTTCAATGTTTACCAAAAAAAAAAAAAAAAAAAAAAAAAAAAAACCACCATGTTTATTAAAATCTCCCGCAGTTTCAAGAGAAATGAAAAGTGGTAACAAAAACTGTAATGACAGCAGTGATAACAAAGAAGGCCAATAGTAAGAAAAAGATAATGATTCATTTTCACTATATTTGTCACTATATTTTTAGAATCTTTTTTAAAGCATTCAAAACAATGATAAAAGTATCACTTGAAAAAAATCATCGTTAAATTTAAATGAAGTAGTATCTTAAATATTCATTTAACAATCATTTCCGACAGTCCATATAGATTTTTTATTGTGACATTGTAGGGATGCGATCACACTTGAAACTTTAGTTTCTTCAATACATGTTACAATTTTCTGTTTGTATAGTTTACTGATTCCCTATACTTGTTTATCTAAAATAATAATTAAAAAACCAGCAAAAGTCCAATTTTGAATACAGGCTATGTTACTAATTACTGTATTGCAGACTCTTTTTTTATGATGATAGATTTTACTTTTGTTTGTTACCTTACTTTTGAAATAGTGAACGATATTAAAAAGACGAATGTTTAAATGTATTTGGACTGCTTTTATATTTTTGCTTACTTACAAAATTTAACCTATATATATATATATATAATTAAATACATAGTCTTAGTATTTGTAATTAATCTTACTTAGTTAATGTTCTTCTTCAAATTGTTAAAAATAGCTTCATTAGATGATATTAGATGATTATTAGATGATTCATTTGTATGATAAGAAATTTATATTCATTGGCATTACATGAATCTTTATTAAGCTATTTTAACAGTTTAATTAAAAAAATAGTTTATGTTCATTTATATAGAAGTAGTAAAACAGTTCTTCAGCATAGTATTATTGTTGTTCATATTTTGTCTATAAATTAGAGCTATACAAGTAAATGGCAAATTCTCCTTTCACTAATATATCAGTTATGCTGCTATTTTCACAGAAAGTTTTTAAACAGAGATTTGAAAACTTAAAATTTGAATGTTTTAAATAATGTGCATGTGACATCACGCACTCAAGTAAAGGCGTATTTCTCAACTATTTCTGGGCAAAAAGTAATAATTCATACTGAGTTAGTAATTCATAATGTATTATTTTCTACGCATAATATAATGTATTCTAACAACTTAAAAATTACGAGAAATTTCGTGAAACTTCAAGCAATTTAGCTCAACGTTTTTGTATACGTTAAGTTGAGTAGACACGAAACAAACCAGTTTGTTGACAAAAATCCAGAGTTTGGACTGGAAACCAGAATTGTGAAATGTTACGTACAAGAGTGAGTTAAATTACGGCCGAGGCAACTAAAGCATTCCGGAATCGAAATAAATTATAGTTAATTTTTAATTAATAAAAAACCGCCAATCTAACAGTCATGTCCCCTAAAATTTAAACGTTTTTCATTGTAATAGTTGCCAACAATTAAAAATCCATAAAAAAAAATCAAAACAATCAATTTCTATTGAAATATTTGCACGTGAAAAATGAAAATGAAATAAAAAAAAGTTCCAACAATTAAAAAGCATATCAATAAGTCATATTAAAAATATAACAGATTTTCAAACATTTCTAAATAATACAAGGAGTATGAGTATGAGTAAGTACAGAAAGAGGTGAATATGACGTCATTACAGAATTAAAAAGAAAATGAATTTGACGTCATATTGGAAGTTTAACGGGTATTTTGAAATATTTAAAAATCATACAAAGTGAGTAAGTACAGAAAGCAAGTGGATATAACGTGGTAGGTGAATATAACGCCATATGAATTTGAGGAACGTATTGAATCATGATAAAAACCCGATTATGGAAATATTGGCATATTTTAACATTTTGAAGTTTTCTATACAACATGTTTGATTTTGAAATTGATTTTTCTAAACAAACATTCTTAAAATCCCAGAGAACCCCGGGTACTTCAGCTACTATATATATATAATATATATATATATATATATATATATATATATATATATATATATATATATATATATATTTATGTATACATATATATATTAAAAATGAAATCACATGTGCGAAAAACAAGGAAGATACGCAAAGAAAACACAAATAATATATAAAATCATTTCTCTCAACTCGACTTAGTCAACATGTATGATGCATTGCCATATGGATGTGAATATTATGCAGAAGTTGTGACATTTTAAGGATTCTGTATAATTATTGTGAGTATAATATTTTATCTATACACTTTACGCGTTCATATTTCCAATTTTATTATTTCAAAACTGTTATCTCGTGGTAATTTCGTGAGGTGTTAAATACAGTTTTTGGGATAATCGATGTGAGTGAAATATATTGTATATTCTTAATGGTTTTTATTTCCTATTTAAATATTTCCAAATTTTAATATTTCCAATTGTTGTCTTGTAATAATTCAGTGTACCTGGATGATTCTACTGATCTTAGCATTATGCCAGTAGAATTATGAAACACTGAATTATTATTTAAAACACATGTGGGTGCATCCAGGATGATGAGTACATGTGCATGTGTTTTTTCATATCCAATTCATATTTAATTCTCATGTGGTCCAATTTTCCATTGTATATGGTTCATATTTAATTTATTAATCCATTTGTATTTACTTAATTGCAACTCCAATTTATAATTTTTTTTTCCCTTTCTCTCTATTTCTTTTTTCTTTTTTCAATATTCTTCAGGTATGAGTAAAATTTGGCCAATTACCATTGAAGCACAAGCTATGGTAATATTATGTTTGCACATGTTAATTATTAGCTATGGGGTATTCTGTATACACAATATCATTAATTATCTCTTTGGAGATTTAAGTAGAATGATAATAGAACTTGATATGTTTTTTGAAATTCATAGATATTATATATATATATATATATATGCAGAGTGTGAAGCAATAGGGATTATTATTTATTCCTAGTTTACTCCAATTTGCCCATTTTGTTTTCACCAAAGCTTTGAGTTTCTTGCAGAAAATTATCATGCTGTCGAAAATTACCATATATAATTTTATTATTATAACGATTAAATTCTAATTTTAGTATAACAAAAGTACTTTAATGAAATGTAATACACACATTATCGCTATGTAAAATTCAATTTTAAGGTAGAAGAACAGAAATGTTCTGACTATCAAAAGAAAGAGTACAAAAGAGAATAACATTTAAATGTAGCTTGCGTTATATACATTCAAAAGAATAATGCAATTTTCATAACCGCAAGGTTTTACATAATTTATAAGAATTTGCTGGTACGTAATATGAGAAAAGAAATATGTCATAACGCGGTTAAGGAAATCCCACAGTTTCTGCTAAAACAAAATAAAGAAATTTCCATAAAGAAATTTCCCAGTTCCATAAGATGTTTCAAAAATAAGAAAAACTCTTAGTGAAATAAATATTTTAGCAAAAATAAATAAATAAATAAATAAACTTAAAGCATATGCTTCTGCTTTTCACGGCCAAGACTGTCACAGTTTTAAACCCTGTTGTTGTTATCACTACATAGTATAAAACAAAGTCGCTTTTTCTGTCCCTATATCCCTATGTACGCTTAAATCTTTAAAACTACGCAACGGATTTTGATGCGGTTTTTTTAATAGATAGAGTGATTCAAGAGGAAGGTTTATATGTATAATAACATCCATTAAACAGTGGAGAAATACTGTTATTTTTGAGGTTTTTAATGTGATGTCGTAAATAATTTCATTTTAACATTTGTTATTTTAGCCGAAAAGGTTACCATTGCTATTTTTTTGGCGATCATTATTGTTGCAGAAAAAAATGAAAAGGCTATACATCTCCAAAAATAAAAGAAAAACTGTGTTAAATTAATTAAAAAAAAAAAAAAAGAAAAAGAAAGAAAAAAGAGTTTTGATGAGAGAATATTATAAAACGAAAATATTTAATTTAAACATGATTGGGAATGTTCGCAATGCTTAAAAAATTATTCAAGGGGCAAGATTTCTATCGAAACAATATTTCGCGATTTATCTTTTATTTTTGGCAATTTTGATTTTACTTTTGATCCTAAACAATTTGATTTTAAGCCAAAAGGTGTCTTTTTTTTTTTTTTTTTTTTTTTTTTTGATGCAGAAAGAATTGAAATGGCTATACAGCTGGAAAAATAAAAGAAAAAGCTGTTATTAATTTTATTTAAAAAAAAGAAAGAAAAGAAAAACAGTTTTGATGAGAGATTTTAAGCCAAAAGGTGCTTTTTTTTTCAAGTGTACGATCACTGGCTCCCGGCTAACCGAAAAGTACCTTTTTTTAAATTCAAATGCAAACTATATTAATGGCAATATACTTCTATTTACTTCTACATATATGAAATTTCGTTCCGGCTGCTTATAACTCGAGTTCTGCTGAATGGATTTTCGTAGAGCTTAAACTGTATAAGATAATTTTTCAGGGAAGGTTTTATTGTATAACATACCGTTCTGCGTAGCTTAGTTATAGAATTATTCTGGGAAGTTCTATAATCCGATCAATCCGTTTATGAAATATTAGCCTTTTTAAAAGATTTTGCCGAATGGATTTCGATGAAACCTACACTGTTAGATAACTTTCTAGGGAAAGTTTTATTATATAACATATCATTCTACGTTGCTTAGTTCTAGAATTATAGGGGGAAATTCGAAAATCAGGTGATATTTTTTTTAATCAAATATTAGCTTTTTCAGTATTTGATTCGGATTATGAAAGATTAGCCTTCTGAAAAAGTTCTACTGGACGGATTTTGATGAGAATTGTATTGTTAGTCAGATGCTATTTCAGGAATGGTTTTAATGTACTACATATTGTTCTACGCTGCTTAGTCAAACAGTTGTGTGAAGGTTATACAGTCAGGAGAACCCGATTCCGAAAGATTAGCCTTTTTGAAAGTTTTTACTGGGCGTATTTTTTGCGACTTGCATTGTTAAGTAGATAATTTGTAAGGATGGTTTTAGTATATTTTATATTGTTTTGTTTTAGAATTACGTGGAAAAGTTCTATAATCAGATGAACCCGATTATAAAAGATTAGCCTTTATAAAAACTTCTACTGAATGGATTTTGTTAATTAGTTTGCATTGTTAGTTCGATAATTTTTAGTGATGGTTTTAGTATATTGCATATAGTTTTATCATTCTTTAGCAAACCTTAACTGTAAATGACCAAATAAAAGAGTTGGTCCTTAACAGCTAAAATTTTGACTGCACATTAGAAAATATAATAGCGCAATCACGTCATTTTTCAGTAATGTGGAAGGATATTCCAGGTAAATATACAGATTGCTTTCAAATACAAGGTCAAATTAAACGATATATTTTGTTTGCTTCAAGGTTCATTTGTAGAAACTGACCAGCGCAGCGGGCGTAGCTTGCTAGTATATATATATATATAGGATATAATCTAATATATGTTATGTGAACAAGATCTACGTAAAAAACGTAATTGTTCGCATTATAGTAATCAGAATGCAATACACAGAATAAATCGACTTAAATTTACAAAACGTTCTCAGAAAAAAATGCGTTAATTATTTAATTAAACGTTTATGGTGAATTATTTTCCATTTTAAGCAAGTTTTTCTTTAGCATCATACACTTAATAAGATCTCACCAGTTTAAAAGGAAATAAGTTATCTGTAAAAAATTCATTACATCCGTATTTTTGCAAGATCAGAAAAGTTTTTCCATGTAGTTATAACTCCAATTCTAAAATTCATAGAATAAAGATGTTTGCATGAAAGTTTCTTGTTTATGTAATCTATGTTTACAGTTATTGTTACTTTTGAGGCCGTAATTTAAAATTTTTTACGAACTCCATTTTCCTTTTTATTTCGATTTGTCAAGTCAAGTCACATTTACCGGTCCGGGGGTCAAAATTCTTAAAAAAAAAAAAAAAAAAAAAAAAAAAAGAAAAAAACATTTTTTTTCTTTCTTTTTTTTTTTCTTTTTGCTAATAAAATACTACAAAGTTAAATAAATTAAATAAAGGAAACCGCGTATTTCTACAATGATTACTTGAGCAGATATAACAATTTTTATGTTGTCCCGCCCGTAACTATAATTTCAAGTCCATCAATCTCTGCATGGATTTTTTGAAATTGTCTTTTGTAAAAGGATATATCTGAACTTCCTTCCAAGATTTGTGTATGAGATTTTGAACAGAGTTTTTATGTTATGTTTTTAATAAATTGTTTTCAGGATTTTTAATTTCCTGTGAAAATTTTGAAAATATAGCCCTCGAAGTAAAAATCACTCTGAAAAATACTTTTTTTTTTTTACTTTTAAATTTACTATAAATTTTGAAGTAATATTTTTATAAATCCAGATGAAAAACTAACAAGAAAACTTTTCTTCACACAGTGAAAAAGTAATGATATCGGCCAAGTAATTAAGTAATTTGAGTTATATGAAAAATTAAATAAGTTTAAAATTTAAAATTAAAATTTATTTATCAAAAAAATTCAAAGTTTTCAAAAACTTTTCATTTGAAAAATATTCTTTATAGTAAGGCCCATTTCAGAGTGAAAAAATCATTAACAAATGCTAATAAATAAATAAAATAAAATTTTGACCCCCGTACCCCCTAAAAGCAAATTGTTATTGTTCTATGTTGAAAAACATGCTGAATGTGAATTAAAATAGTAGGCGACGATGTTAATATTGAGTTAGTCATTTTGAAGTTTGGGTGATATTACGACTAAAACTATTAAAATAATGATATAGCGGGTATATGTTAACGGGAGTAATGATACTCTATAACGAAATCCACAAATATGTCGCCGACTTGATGCATTTATTTAGCCCACATAGAATGACAGAAAATATATTTTCAATTTTGTTCTAAAGTATGGCCTCTTAAACTTCTCGATTCGTAATAACTTATTTTAAATTAATTTTGGAAAAAATATGAATTGTAACCTATAATTTTTTTTTTACTGAAATCGATTTCTAGAAGCTTCAAACATGCGAATTAAAAATTACAGATCATACTGCAAAGTAGTTTTTCAATTATGCTTAAAAAACTACTAGCATTGTAATCTCTTTTGCAACGATTAAAAATGAATTTAATAATAAGATTTCCAAACTTTAAAACCTTCATAATTCCTAAACTATTTAACCAAATGACATCCCGTTACGTATACGAAGGTAAAATTTACCGAAGAATCCATATAAGATGCCAAAATTGGGTTTTATAAGAATAAAAAAAAAAAAAAATGTTGTACACATTCTATATGTAGAAGACCCCTAAGCAAAATTTAAGTACAGCATTAATTAGCAGACGTTATTACTAATCAATTGGTACCAGACACATGTTTATGCGATAATTTGGGGGTACAATTAGTAGGAAATATTCTCTTTTCCTTTTGGACGATTGTACATTTTATCCCCAGTAACTATTAGACGGAGAGTAAAGCGTCTCGTACTTTATCAAATATAACACACATATTAAGATTTTTATTTGTTATTATGAATTATCTACTTTTTTTTTCGATAAGAAATTGTGCTATCAAGATAAAATTTTGTTGTTTTGAGTAACTGATGAGAATAAAAAATATATATACAGGGTGTCCTAAAAGGATTGAAACGTGCACTCATTTTTTATCTTTGTTAGATACGCAGGCAATGTAAATTACAAAGGTGCCCAAAATAAGGTAGGAATTAAGATTATGTGAATGAAATAGCTTACAATAACTTAAAAAAAGTTGCACATTTTAAAATTTTATACGGTCCTTCGGTTTTATAAATTATATTTAGAAACATTTTTTCATGTTCTGACATGTAAAACAGTAAAAATTCCATTCTGCTACGACAAAAACTCACCGAGTTCAGTACTTTGAATTTAATGATATTCCGTATGGATGAATCGTCAGAGGAGCTTCATATGAATATTCATAAATATATGTTATTTTATCAAATATTTTCAGCATCATGCATTATATTCAGTCCTGTCCGCCCCCATTACTGAGACCACTTACAGTGCCACCAAGCGACAAACAGCGGAGTTATCTTTCCTATCTCGAAAACGGTACGAAATACGCGAAAACAGCCAATAACACAGTTGTAGAGCATCCTCGATGTAGAATGAAATAATGTCTTATACGTAAAGATAACTTTATTACAAGCCCCGAAATAATTTATCTTCCATTCAATCACCAGCTTAAATATACTCCTAATTCATGCTCAACTGAGGCATTATGCGGAAAAATTGTTATAAATATAATAAACCAATTGAAATATCCTAAATGTGTTCACCATTGGCAGCAATGTATGATGCATGCAGCATGTGTTGCGATGGTGAGCAGATTTTGCATACTTAATTTGATTTTCTTATTAAAATAAACTGTATCTTGCTTATATGTGTTAGTTTTATTTGTAAATGTGCATTTTCCTTGTGATGTCACACTTCTGCAAGCGGCGTATTTAAGCTGGTGATAGGATGTATGTTTTTTAATTTCAGGGCTTCTAACAAGGTTATTTTTTTCATGTATGATAGCATTTTGCACACAACAGAGGCCGCTATATAACTTTGTAGTTGACTGTATCCCGTACCGATTTCGAGATAGGAACGTTATTTGCCGTTGGTGGCGCTGTAAATGGTCTCATTCCGTAGCGCATAGCCAATTTACTATACTTAGATACCACGTTAACTATAGTTGTCGCTGTTATGAAGTAATGAGTGTGGACAGAAATTTATCGTGTATCCTAATATACAAGGTAATTCAAAATAGACTTACTTCTAATTCCGAAAAGTATGCAAATCAAGTATAGTTTTCAGATACGGCGTTTATTGTATAAGGCGTGGTATACATATTAAAATTAAAAAAAAAATATTTTTTTTACGGCCTCCTTTTAATATAACTTATATTTAGAAAAGCATTGCGCTGCTTCTAAGAACATTAGAAAGGAAAAAAAATCCCATTCTTTTACAACCAAAGATTACTCCGGGGAGGCTGTACGCTCAACGGTATGGTTCGCCAAGCCGAGTGGCCTCCCTCAGGCATTAAACCAAAGATTACCGAGTTATGATACTTTGAATTTTATGAATTTTCAGTGTTTTCCGGCACAAACACAAATCTCATATTTTAATATGTTTACAGCCCCGTGTAAAAAAAAGGGCATATCTAAAATCTATACTTGATTTGTACACTTGTTGTAAGTATAAGTATGTTTGTATCATCAACGGTTTAAGAAAGAATCGTCATTAACTCTATTTCAAACACACTGTTTATTAATTCTATATATGCTCTGAAAATACTCGAACTTGCATTTGAATTTGGCATGTTTCCAACGATTTATTCATTGAATATTAAGTTGATTATGCTAAAGCTTTTCTAATTGATGTTTTTAAAGAAGAATGACTTGTCAATCATTTTCAATTTGTTTGATACGTTTCAAAAGTACATGGGGTGTTTTCTAATTCAATACTACAACGGTTGCCTCATAATTTATTATACAGTTATCTTTCTAGGTAATTCAACCATCACGAGACTGCTCACAAGGTTACGCTTGATAAAAACAGAAAGAAGGAAATCGAAACATTGTTTGAATGCGATTTGAAAATTATATCTGCAACCAATCAAATCAGAACAGAGATATTTAATTGAAATAATCAGTTTAAATTAGTTAAACAGTTTAATCTACAAACATTGCTTTACTTTCCTAAATACTTTAGGCTCTCGATTATCCGACACTCACGGGACCAGGGGTATGTCGGGAAATTAAAATCCCCAGAGAACCAGGATGACGTTATTAGATGCTTCTCTTAATTGTAATAAACATATGCAAGTGAAAATAACACAAACTCAGTGGAGAGGGGATCAGGGATACATTTTCACAAGCGACGGTGAAGAAATAAGAAACCATTTGTGATGCATATGCATTTAGAATATGAGGGAAGTTTGTTAATAGGAGTTCCTCTGCATTTCCGACATTTTCCTATCTGTTTTAAATTAGGATTGAAACAAATTTTGTATTATATAATTAAATTTAGAATGTATTGAAATAAGAATATCTTGATCACTAAAAGCACTTTTTCCACGTTTAAAGCTTTGTATAACTTATTACATGTTAAAAATATTTTTTCCCTAATTTTTGGAATACAACCATAAAATCCCGTATATATGTCTGCGCAAGTCGTATGATAAAATAAGTGAGGAATATCGGCTAAACAAGTGTACCATATAATTGAGCATCGGATAATCGGGGGTCTACTGTAATATAAATTTCGTCAAACTATGTAAACATTTTTTTTTTCGATATAGAAATAAAACTTCCTGTAGCAAAAGACAGAATACGTCAGAGATTTTCCAGAAAAAAATATCTGCAATAGTTTACAAAACTGCATTTTCAGTGGTCTTCCATTTTAAATTTTCATAGCGATAAGAGTTTAAAACATTATAACCTTCGTAAAATATTTATACCTTTTACAGAAGTCCAAGGCTGGGATGTTGGTTTACAAAACTTTACGTTTTCTTATTGGATATATTGAGTATTGAAGAAAAGAATGCGGTGATTGATGTTGGAAAGTGCGTCTGGTGGTGGGCTCAGTAAGATGGAAGGTACTACACTTTCCTACTGTCTTAGGTGATAATTATCACCTGGAGTACATTGAATGCCTAAGGGGGGCCACTCGGCCCAGCAAAGCCAGGCCGTAGAGCGTTAGCACCTCCCCCGGGATGTTCCCCGACACGCGGGGATTCGTTTTGGGTGATTCCAGCCACCGGCGGAAGGGAAGGCACGACGCCGAGACCGCCAGCGCACGCGCAAACGACCCAAACAACAACAAAAAAGAAAAAAAAGAAAATACAAACTAGGCCAAAGGCCGGCACTGCCAGGACAAGTCTAAGCGCGACAAGGGGCAGGCAAGAAAGCTAAAAACAAAAAAAAGAAAAAGAAACTGAAAAAAGCCTGAACCGCTGGAGCCTGCACTCCCTCGCGACAGACAGCGGCAGGTGCAGTGATGAAGAACTTGTAGGTGAACAGTCCTTAACGCTCCTGCGTCATGACACACAGTTCGCGGCCAAGGCGGTCCTTGCATAATAATGATGCGCCGGAATCTGAGAAGCTCAGTTCCCACGCGACAGATGGCGCCACAAGTTGTTGCGTTGGAGAGATGAGGCCGCTTCTAAAGACTGCGAAGGGAGCACAGCAAGGTGTTCAAACACTGACAAGGTACAGCCAAAAAAAGGAAAAGTCAGGAGAAGGAGGGTAGGAAGATCAATTACAGTACTGATTGGTGGTGAAGAATTTAATATGTTTAGTTAAAAATTGATAAAAGCTAGAGTTGGTTACTTAATTTGTTAAGTTCGATAAATCCATTAAGAAATTAAAAATATTTTTTAATTTTTTTAGTAAGATTGGTCTTGTTAGAATATTGGTTAGCCAAGAGGGTGGGGGAATTTCGGGAGATCTGAGATGCCAGGCAACGGTCAGTGGGCAGTCAAAATAGTAATGAGAAGGCAAGCCCCGCTGGCCACATGGACACACATTGGAGGCTGCACGTTACATTATACTAGACTTTACTATCATTTTAATATGTGGGCTCCTTTGTTTTTCAGTTCTTAGAGATTTGTTTTCTTGAGAGCTTTTTCTGGGCCCGTTAATACCGTACTGTCTATTCCATTACCAAGTTTTACTCGACCTACATTTGGTCCGTCAACAAAAATCAACTAATTAACTAATCAAGGTTAGATAGCCATTGTGCCAACTTTGAGGTTATGCTTAGACTTCGGTGGTCTTCCAATTCTGGAATTCTTGTGCTCCACCAGAGTTTCAAAATTATTATTATTATTATTTTCGCGATACATTGTTTAATAAAATTCAACTTTAAGTTATTGCCACGTTCGATGGACGTGATCGGGGGTTGCAATCCACCGTATGCACTCCAAAACCACCAGTGTTGATTTGACTATTGAAGAGTTATATTTTCTAATCTGGATTGGCTGATTCAAAAAATGCAAAACACATACATAATTTAATTAAAATTTATGTTGTAAATAATGTGCTTTTCTTTTGACAGCATATTAGGGTTGAATAAAATGATTTTACTAACCCAATAAGGGCTGAATCTACTTTTACTACCACGAACCAATTTGGATTTCATATCACTATTTCTAAATAATAATAATTTACAAAACTGCATTTTCTCGTCTTATTTTACCGCTGAATCAGTCGAAAAATAATCTATTTTTTTTAATTCTAAATTAGCGTTACTCACAAAACGGGAGGGATGCAGTTATGCTGGACCCCATGGTAGATGGCAGCCCTTAATGTGTTAAATTTATATATTTAATTTTGTTTTCGTGGGATATGCAAGAAAGTCCTTGAAATCCTGCCCTCTACCCCTAAATAGTATTTTTTTATGGTGAAAACTTTTTAACCTATTTTCAATTAGGAGAATACATGACATTTCAAACCATCTCCAGGAATTTATTGTTCTTTTGACATTTTCCTGTTTTTGCATGTGTTTAATCTTTTATTTTTAACTATTCTATGATTACTCATTATTTTTAACTCTATGATTGTTCTATACATCTTTTGCGCATTACATCACAGTTTGCTTTCAATTAACTTTACCTCTTGATATTCGTGTCTGTAAGTCATTGGTGAAACATATTTTGTACAACATTACTGGCGCAGAAAAAAAGCACACTTTATCTGATTCTGCTATAAGTAAAAAAGCATTTATTGCTATGTTCAAACATCTTTTATCTGAATTATTACCATAAAAAATATCTTCTTCACGTCCTTGAATCGATAACTCAACACTTGTAAAACTATTTTCTTGCTTGAGCAGTCAACTGTGAGAAATCGCGTGTTCTTTTAGTATATAACGGTGTGTAATAGCGCTTCTCGGCAAAGAGGTTTTTATAACACCATATATATATATATATATATATAATTTAATCAGAAGCATCTTGGAGCAATATGGAAAATAAAATCCGCAGTTAATAAAACTAGTAAAGATTTTGAAATAGTGCAATTTGTAGTAAAATGGCCATAAAGAATTAACAGTTTTTATATTTTAATATATTGTTATTTATATTTCATATTATTATTTAAAACTACCAAGAATGAAACATTATTAAAAGTGTTTTTTTTTATATATATATTTAAACATAAAAAAATATCAGAAAACAAAAAAACTGCAATGTTTACTTTTTTTTCTATTCTTTCAACTGTTAATTCAGGTTACTAAGAGTGCATTTCCAGCTTACTGAATTAACTTATAGGCATAAAGATTAAATTAATTTAATTTTTAAATGCATAAACGTCAGCCTGAAAAATTGAAAATTTACGCGTAAAGGGTCGTTAAACATACGCAGCCCCTGTCAGATAAAAATGCTTACAATTATATATTGTGAATAATATCTGACTTACAGATTGACTTACAAAAACATTTAATGTCGAAATGCGCACTTTTGTAAGTCTTAACGTGATTATTTTATGTGATACTTTATTTAATGATAAAATAATGATAATTATTTAATGATACTCTATTTAAGGTTTTATTCTGTCTTAAATTTCCAATGCTTTAATATAACGTCTTTTTAAAAACCGAATATAAAGTCTAAAATATAAAGTATTCTTAAAAACTCATATTTTAAAATTGCTTGAATGAAAATATTTCTGTAATTTAGTTATATTCTCGCAACTAACTGAAAAAAATCAGCTAAACTTATTTTGATAATTAATTTTATTTATCGTCGTCGGTTCGTTCAAATTTGTACACGTTAGGTTCTTTATAAGAAAAATATAAGTTTGAAACGTGTAATTTTATTTAGGTATATTATAAATAACAAAAGAGATTTATGTGGATCCTAACATTAGAATGTATGAATTCAAAATAAATGTATTTGATTGTTTTTATTTATTTTCTGCTTTTAATACTTTCCAACATAGCTAAAAAGCTGGATGAAACAGCACCGACAAACTGGGGATAAATTGCAATTAAATAATGAAACTTTGCAAAAATCACCATGAAAACAAAACAACACACAAGACGCGTTTCGAGCTGGACAATTTTAACAGCCCATCATCAGCCAAAGCAAACACGTGTCTTGTCCCCTTACGGACTTTTGGACCATTTACGGACACTTTTGCTTTGGCTGATGATGGGCTGTTAAAAATTTCCATTTCGAAACGCGTCCTGTGTGTTGTTTTGTTTTTATAGTGATTGTTACAAAGTTTCATTATTTAATAGTTGAAAAGTGTTTATGACTTCGGTTTGTCTGTCCGTCTGCCCATGTTCTAACTCTTTAAAATATACTCAGATTGCCAAGTAAATTTATTGTAAATGTTATTGAGGTTCATTACAGAATGTTTTCTATTGAAAATGATGTGGGTAGCATTTATAGTTCATTTACAGGGGCACATAAAATAATTCCGTTACATTATAGTCTAAAGTTAAAAATCGTTTGCTATGCATTTTAATAATGTTACGATATTTAAAACACAATGATAATGATATGCATCAGTGGGGTGGAATACAACACGCTTTCTATGGAGTATAGAATAAGTAGCATTTATAGTTCGAAACATGAACATTCGTTTACACGAATTCGCACAAAGTTTCATTACATTATGATCTATAGCAAAAATGCGTTTGTGATGCATTTTAATAATTTTATATGATACTTCAAACATAATGAAACTGATATGGAGCACTGAGGAAAAAGTACAACATGTTTGCTATAGATTATAGAGTGCATAATATTTCTCTTTTGTTTACAGAGACAGTTTTCAAACACAAATCTTCGGTTGCAAGACTATGATCGATAATTGCTGGAAGTGCGTTTTCAACTGTGTATTTTTAAACTTAATTATTTTTTAGTATATTACGTGGTGTGTATAAATTTTTTAGATCACATATAGGGCTTCACGAACGAATTCGCACACATACTTGGATATGGACAGCAATTGCAGAAAATGAATCTTTTCTGCGTTATAATATGTTTTATTTTAATTATTTATTTAGATATCTCATTTCAATGGGTGAAAAAAGGAAATTTCTTAACACTTATTCTGTTAGTGTTGGAAAGTGTTTCATAATCTATGCCGCATACATGATTTTTCGTTCTTGTTTAACACTTCAAACTTTTTAGGTAATATAGAAAAATGAAAAAGTTTCTTATTTCATTTATATCTTTTTAACCCATATAGATGGTAAAATCTTAGCGTATTTTTTCTATTAATTTCTTTGCATTATTCTTCATTCAAAAAATGCATCTTCTGAATTTTGATTCTAATTTTATTTCAGAATATTATAAATGGAGAAAATGCTGCGGATACATTAATCATACTCTTTGTTTACAATTAAATAAATATCTTATTCTTTTTTTTAGCACATACAACGAATTATTCCGAGATAGCTCACAAATAAAATTTGTACTGATAGAGACATTTGTGAATTCTCAAGGTAAATTAATTCCGCCATTCTAATAAAAAATGCACGAAAAAAATTAGCATTTAAATTACTTGGAGTGGCACTAAATTAATGCTTAACTTTATGTAAGTGCGAGGAATGAATAAGGTTAAAATCAAATTCTCGCGAGATGAAAAACAGCATCAGGTAAACAACTAACAAGGTTTAACATTTTCGTGACATCAATGTAATTTTCATGAAGTTTAAATGCAGTTCATTCTGAACAGAATGCAGGGATGAAAACATTGCATGAGACAGTTGATAGCTATAGTAAAAAATCTCGATTAATGTTTGGGGCTCAGAAGTTTTCAAAATTGATTACAGTAATGAAATTGCGAAATTAAGATTTCACAATTCATTAGATATTAAAGAAATTTCAATATTTTCTGCGGAATATTTTATACACCCACATTTTTTAGGTCACAGGCTATGACCTACGAATTGCTTTTTTGTACATTAATCTTTTTTAATGTAACACATATTTAAGGTTAATTAGGAACTCCTAGAATAATTTTGAACAATAAAAGATTGAAAATTAAGAAAACAAAAGATAAAAGCTTCGGGAAATTTTATAGAATTTTATGAAGCACTGCTTTCATTTTTTACTGTAGATATATTAATATATATATATGGAATAATTTTAACAAAATCAAAAGAAAAAAGCATTCCAGAAGCAAGTTACTCTTATTTTGAAATTGTTAAATGTTAAAAAGCAAAAATATGTTTTAAAGTAAAATTTACTTTAAAGGTTTTAGTGATGTATCTACTATTTTCCGGGATTTCATAATCTGCTTTTGAAACTTACACAAAGTCATTACTGCTTACATTAATTTTTTTCAGTAGGCGAATATCACAACTGCGCTAATATTGTGCGCTTTATGCTAATATTGTATTAAAACTTTTTTGATATCGAAGAATAAAATGGTACAAAATTGGAACCCAAATTATATACATTTTAAAACGATAGTCAAAAACCTTTTATTTAACCCTGTAAAACAACTATGTGGAGAAATAAAGAGGGTCAATCTGATTAACTACTCCTTTTAGGAGTCTATTAAAAGGGAAAAAAAATTGCGTACTTGTCAAATATAATTATGGATTTGAATCAATTACTTATATTTTTATAGAATCATTAATTTTATGTTTTAATAAAATGCCATCTAGTTTCTAATATGGAGAAAATCTTAAAAAAAAAAAAAAAAAAAAAAAAAAAGCGTTTCAGAAGCTATCAATAATTGCTGAGGCAGTACTATTTGTTAAAAAATTAATTTATTAACACTATGTAATAAATCATTTTCTATGTATATTAGCCCATTTATAATTTCGCTATAGCATATTAGCATTTTGTAAAATATAATATGAAATAATGTAACACATCTGTCTGTCTCTTTTTCTACCTGTCAACGTAGTTTAATCAAAATCTGAAACTGTCTTTGCGAGTCAAAAAATCACAGAAATGAAGAAACATTATATAATATACCCCTCCCTCTTCTCTGACTTTTCAGTTAATATTTAAGGATTTAATATAATATTACAAAATTCAACATGTATGTTTTAAAATATCAGTTACATTATCTGTAACAAAATAGGCAAAGTGAAATCATGTAAATTCAACCTAGCTATTTAATATAATATTTCTTACAATAAGCATGCGTAGTTCGATCAAATTTAAAATATGGGCTAAATAACTTCAAAAATTGAAAAATCTTAAAGAATCAATTAATTTAAATTTTTAGTAAATCTGTGCATATGGAATTCTTTATTGGAAATCTCCACGATTATTGGCAAGTTTTGAAGGTTTATCGGAATGTATTTTTGATACAGGAATCCTTCTTTAGTTAATGTTATTCAAAAAAGTCATTAAAAGCTACATGTGATGTTTCAATTTCAATGACTAATTTTTCTAACCCCCCACCCCCTTGCAAATAGTGAAAAGCCGCGCAAAAGTCATGTAAGTTTTGTATTTTGGAATTTATAATACTATTTTTGTAGAAAAACTATATGAAAAAGTAATTTAGATGAAAAAGTAATTATTTAATACTTTATTTTGAAATTTAAAAAAAGGTTTCTTTGAAATTTGGTTTTGTGCCGCATTTTATGCAAATGTTTTTAACACTATATAATATAGGTTGATGTAAAAATAATTTTAAAAGGGTAATTATTTTTGCGGAAAGTTCTTTTAGATGTCTAATAAACATTTTCTGAGAAAGATACTATGTCATTCTTTATGCCTTTTTGACCCATTTCCTTTTATGTCGGTGTTTGAATAAAGGATACAGCTTTAAAGATAATAATTATTGAGATTTATTAAGAGTTCTTAAGAAAATGCGTTACAAATTCTCGCATGATTCTCGTTTCCTTGATCCTTTTTAAAATCATGTTTTACATTTTGTAAACACATTTTGAAATAAAAGTTGTTATTTAATATGTAAACTCAAATCTAGAACAAACACATTATTCATTGAAAATGCCCATAATAGATAAGTACTTACGTACAAATTTTCAAATTAGAACAGTAGAAAGGAGGTGTGAGAAAATGAAGGTCATATAATTACACTGTTATAAATAAAGAAAAAAAAAACTATTTATTTTATAGAAAACAACTGTCAGTCAGGACACCTATATTTAAAATATAATTGAATATGAAATGTTATGAAATATATTTAGGGGGAATCATGATATTTTGACTGCTACATTTATTTTTTGAAATATTTACAAATTTTTCTACGAGCCAAAAAAGGAAAAGAAAAATAACCCATTTTTAAGTACGCAGTACAAAAAAAAAAAAAAAAAATCTGCTGATACTACAGGGAAAATCTGTTATCTAGGACGCCTTTAAGAAACTTTTTTTTAAGGAATGAATATGTATTTATTAAGAATTTTCTGATTTTTTTATCTGAATTTTCTGTTGTCCTTAAAAAAAACCTTTTGCAGTTTTTTTTTTCAAAATAAATAAATAAATAAAAATGTATTCACTACGAACTTTCTGTTTTAACAGATTTTACAATAAAATACCCAGCCTACAATTTAAAAAAAATAATAAAAATTTGTTTACTGGCATTCTGGGAGATTTTTTTACAGTGTGTAACAAGACATAATTATTAGTTACATGGATACATATATATATATATATATATATATATAAAGAAAACACCAGCATTGGAACTTTTATTTTTGTTACGTAAATATGAGTCCTTTATAATTTCAGTCACACTAAAAATTTAAAATAAAAAGTTGAAAAACCACAGAGACTTAAATTTCGAGAAAAGCAATCGCACTAACGAAATAAATTACCTTATTTATAGCCATTTACAATATTGATGATTAACTATATACACCTTTGAATTTACTTTTTCACAATTTCAAGAAACCCGTAATTAATTAAAATAACTGTACTATACGTATAAATGTTGCATCGTAAAATACTACAATTAAAAGTTATAATAGGAAAAACCATTTATTGAACATGTAAACTGAATTTTATTTTGTAGAAAATATAAACAGCAAATAAAAGTTAGTTATTATTCTATAAATATTATTAATTATTTACTTTTTAAATAAAATTTAGGAATACTGAAAATTTTTTTTAACGCAAAATGATTAAAAAGTGATTATTCAAATAAATACAGAGAATAATAATGCTATAAGATACATATTAATTAAAGTACCGAAGAGATTATATGCAAGTGTGTCTGAGTATTTTATTTTCCATAGAGAATATGCGTATTTTTAAGAATGTTAATTTCAAATGCGCAAATCTCGAAATCAGACAAAAAAGAGAATTTTGGTATATTGCTATTTCTTTAAATACTCCAACCCCCTCCACCTACCTCTTTCATAACTCGCTCGTCCGTAAGAATGGTGATGCGGTTCAATTTACCCATTTCGTTATATTTTCGATGCAACTTATCCATTTACCATGAAACATAATTCTGTTACTTAATGTTTACTGGATTTATATAGGCATGGTGCTCACTAATGTCCTGTCCGCCTCTATTAACTTTAGAACGGCGAGAGCTATAATTTTGAACATAGTGTGAATTATAGTAAAGTGGCTATGCGCTACGCGACGAGAGCTCTTACACCCTCACTTAGCCACAAACGGCGAAGTTAACGTTCCTCTCTCGAAAACGGCATCAGAGACGAGAAAAAAAGTCAATTACAAAGTCGTAGAGAGCACTCGATTTAGTATGAAATGGTGTCTTGCATGAAAAAATAACTTTATTAGAAGACCTGAAACGTAATTTTTTTATAACGAATCACCAGCTACTAATTGCATGCAGAAGTGTGGCATTATAAGAAAGTCGCACATGTATGTACATTAGACAGCACATACAAGCAAGGTATAGTTTATTTTAATAAAAAAAATCCTGTTAGGGAATTGTATTAATTTAAATAATTTAACTTCAAAATAATGCATATATATATCACTTAAAACTGGGCTTAAAGGGTTACCCATAGCTAAACCTTCTGACATTTTATAAAACTTCCCTTGAAACACAAAAGTATTTTGCGACAAACAAATGCTGGTTAAAGCAACCAGGTTATCAATTTCATATTGAAAAAAGTGAAACTCATTGAATCTATTTCTTAAACAATCTAAAGCATCTTGTACTGGAACGTTTGTAAAAAAAGATTTGACATCAAACGAAACCATAGTATAACCTATTGGAATGAAGGTACGAATTCTATTGGATTATTTTTAACACAATTATTTCAAATTGGTAAAGTAATCATACAAGTTGTAAATTTCCAACTGGACGAAAAATGTCCGGGCCAGGATTCGAACCTGGGATCGCTTGGCTAAAGCCGCCACGCTCTACCACTGAGCTATCCCGGTCGAATCTGGAGGGCATAATTCATCCAGCTAACCTTATTGATCAAAGCATCTTTTCTGTTGAGCTGATTAAAATACCAGATGCTTTGATCAATAAGGTTAGCTGGATGAATTATGCCCTCCAGATTCGACCGGGATAGCTCAGTGGTAGAGCGTGGCGGCTTCAGCCAAGCGATCCCAGGTTCGAATCCTGGCCCGGACATTTTTCGTCCAGTTGGAAATTTACAACTTGTACGAATTCTATTGTCAAATTGAACCGAGTTTTTAGACGTATAAATATTGTTAACCATGAGGGGGGAAAACCTGGAAACCAAATATTTAGCTAGCTTATAGGACGCAGTACTGATATTGGAAACATTAGGGCGAAATGGAATATCAGGTTTGTGAACCTTAGGTAAAGCATATAAACGAGCACAGTTTGCCACAGAAGGTATGAGAGAATATTTACTGGAATCAGCAATAATGGGGGATGACTTCATCGCAGATTTTATGTTGTTAAGTTCAGAGGTAGATGGATCTTTTTAACACTTTCCAACCTAGTTGAAAAGTGTTTATGACTTCGGTTTGTCTGGCCGTATGGCCGTCTGCCGTCTGTCCGTGCTCTAACTCCCGTAAATATGCTCGGATTGCTCTGCAATTTTTATATGTTATAGTCGTTATCTATAGCATGTTCCCTATTTCAACGGAAGTGTGTAGCACTTATAGTTTTTTTTACAGGGACACTCAAAAGAATTCCGTTACATTGCGGTCTATGGGGAAAAATCATTGACGGTTTATTTAAATAATGTTTCACTATTTTAAACGCATTGAAATTTATATATATCACTAAGGTGCATTAGAAGAAGCTTAATATGGAATAGGGTGTGCATAGCACTTATAGTTACTTTACAGGGACAGTCAAAAGAATTATGTTACATTACGTCTATGGAGAAAAATCGTCTGCGGTTTATTTAAATAATGTTTCCCTATTTTAAACGCATTGAAATTTATATATATCACTAAGGTGCATTTCAAGAGGCTTACTACAGAATAGTGTGTGTACAGCAGTCATCGTTCATTTACAGGGACACACAAAAGAATTCTCTACTATAAGTTAACAATAATTCCTGGAAGTGCGTTTTAAGTTACTGATCGCGATTTTAATTTTAACTCGCTTTTTGTCTATTATGTGGTGTGTATAAATTCTGTATATCCTATACAGGGAAGCACAAAAGTTCGCGAACACATTTCTGTATTATTTAACTCCAGACGGATAATTTTAAACTGTGCTACTCGTTTCCTAACTGAACTAAAATTTAACATTCTATGTAGTATATATACAAATCTATAGATCCTATACAGGGCTGAATAAAAGTATTCGGATTACTTAGATGTTATCTTTTAGCTTATTAAACGGTATGATTTGTAAAATTATTTTGGAAGCGTTGGAAAGTGTTACATAATCTATGCTTGACGCATGATTTTTCGTTCTTGTTTAATATTGATGTAAGGCCCTTCATTAATTAATTTCAAGACATTTTGAAAGTAATCAGTTTTATTTAGTACCACAATTTGACCTCCTTTGTCTGCTTTAGTTATAATAATATCTGGATTAGATTTAAGAGTTTTGAGGCAATTTTTCGCTGAATTATTCAAATTAGTCCGATCAAGCTTTGCATTAAAATCAACATTATTTTTATTAAGATGTCTAATGGAATCTTTTTGCATAGGAGACAAAGCACTAAACTTAAAAGCTCTTTCAATAGGAGCAATTATTTTTAGAATATCCGGATTTTTACTAACCGCAAAATTGTTGTTTAGTTTTAAAGCATTAATATGATTACCATTCAACTCAAAGTCAGACAAATTAACCACAGTTTGATTATTTACTATAGGTAAATTTTCAGGGATCTTGAGAATAGAACGTTCAGATATTTTTGAAAATTTCTTTTCCAAACCTATTTTATGGTAGTGAGCAGACGAGCATGCTCTGTTCCAGGAAATTTTATCAAGAGATGAAAAATCTTGATAAGAATCAGCTGCAGAAAGATGTAGTCTGTACAATTCTTTTTCAATATTGTCTAAACGCGTGCGAGTATCCTGAATAAGTGCTCTTGAAAGACATAGACGAGAATTAAATAAAGCCCTACTAATGTTAGAAAGCAGGAATGTGAGAAATCTGCAATAGCTAAACATTGTTGGAATTCCAACCACCAGTTTAATTATCCAGAGGCTAAAATTATCCAAAAATGTAATTCAGTTATGGATCTAGACTTTTACGAAGTTTACTTTATTCATAAACATACTTCTTCCTTAGCCAGTACTCGGGGCTATAACAGAGGGGTTCTTTGAACCCATATCAATCATTTTTTTTTTCACTGAGGAAGGGGATCCAAGAATCCTCGAAACGGCTGTATGTAATTTTTTTATGTCATTTTTTTCATTTGTGCGTTATAGCGTTGTTAA
Organism: Maratus michaelseni; assembly: GCA_963931845.1. Classification (NCBI taxonomy): domain Eukaryota; kingdom Metazoa; phylum Arthropoda; class Arachnida; order Araneae; family Salticidae; genus Maratus; species Maratus michaelseni. Next base: position 377,901,352 of record OZ007586.1, read on the forward strand.
TGGTTTTAATTTATGAATTAAAATTCGCACAAAGTGTTTGATTTATGCTTATTAGCCTTTGAACTTAAATTTGCCTTTCTATATCTGAACTCAAGCAACTAGCAAACGAAACAGGTTCTATATGAAGTTTGAAAAACCTTGAAGAATAAATTTCTTAAGTAAACTTAAAAAATAAACTTAAATTTATATTCAAATTAATTAGAATATCAACATTTGTAATTATTAATTTCATTATTGTTATAATTACACTTACATATTAATACATTGTATTATTAAAACAGTATTGCAATGCATGAGTTCATTTTATTATTACAACAATTATTTTTATCAAATCTATGCATTCGGCAATAATTTTTATTCTTTGCATTAATCCTGGTAAGGAAGTTTTTTCATATTCTTTTCATAATTACTCACATCAGAGTTTCAGGCGAAGAAGTTACGTGTATTACTTTCAGGTAGGAGAGAAAAGAAAATTTTCATTTATATTTCTTAACTCTTGAAATTATTTTTCTGACTGAACTATTTGAAAAAATGAAAAAAATTTAATTTTGCGCATTTTTTGCAAAGGACATGTTTTTGATCGAATAAGAATTTTTTTTTTTTATTATTTGAATATATCAAAATATCAAATTTTGTAATTGTTAGTTTCATTATTGTCGTAATTAAACTTATAAAAAGTGCTTATTTATTTGCTCCGGGGAGAAGGAGGGAGTGTATAAATTTAAAGACTGGAGGGGGAGGGAGGCAGTAGAAATGCTCCAGGGTGACACCGTCCTCCCGGAGAGGTGCCTGAAAGAAACACTGCTTAGTGCTTACATAGTAATAAACTGCATTATTAAAACAGTACTGTAACGCATGAGTTTATTTTATTATTAAGAGAATTGTTTTTATCAATTCTAAGCACTCGGCAATAATTTTTATTCTTCGCCCTAATCCTGGAAAGGAAGTTTATTCAAATCCTTTTTATAACAATAATCATTCACATCAAAGCTTCAGGCGAGGAAGTTACGCGTATTACTTTTAGGTAGGAGAAAAAAATCTCCTCATCTATTCTCCGTGAATGCTTACGAAAGTCAGTAATAGCAGTTAGCAAAAGAAAAAAAATGTTCTAATCCAGTAATAACAACGAGATTTTCTTGGAAATTTCGTAAAGAATGGGCACTCTGTTATCGCGCTTTTCGTGTACTGTCTGCAATCCATCTCTATTAGATGAATTTAAAGGTCAAGGTAAAGGTGATTCCTGTCAACTCTCTTCGTTATTTTTTGCACTCTGTTTAGGAACTAATGCTTTCATTTCTTGATTTTTCTTTCCCTTAAAGTACAGGAAGCTGCTTAAGAAAAAAAGATGATTATAAACTTATCTTATTTAATGTAGTACAATTCTACTTACTTAAGAAATTATCTGTATATTTTCATTAGTAGCTGCTAACGAGTTCTTTATAGAGATTGTCTCAATCACTTCAAACTTTTATTTTCACAAAATTTTTATTTTTTACAACAGTTGAAAAGTGTTTATGAATTTGGTTTGTCTGTCAGTCTATCTGTGCTCTAACTCTCGTAAATATACTTGGATTGTCATGTAATTTTTATATACAATTGAAGTTTACCATAGAATGTTTGGTATTGAAAATGAAGAGTGTAGCATTTATAGTTCGTTTTATGTTACGAAATTTCAATCATAATGAGACTGATATGTATCACTGCGCCGGACTATAACATACTTTCTGTAGAGTATAGAATAAGTAGCATTTATAGTTCGTTTACAGTGATGCACAAAAAAGAATTCCGTTACATAATGGTTTATGGGGATAAGTTGTTTGCGGTTCATTTTAATGATGATACTTCATACATAATGAAATTAAAAGTTATCACCAAGGTGCACGACTAGATGTTTTCTATACATTATGAAGTGCGTTCCATTTATCATTCATTTATAGAGTCGCACAAAAGAATTCGGTTACAGGACTGACTATGATCGATAAATGGGGAAAATGCGTTTCTTCTCTGTGATATGCATTTTTAAACTTATCTAATTTTTAGTGTATTACGTGGTGTGTATAAATTCTATAGATCAGATACAGGGTTGCACAAAATAATTGGCACAGATTACTGGATAAGGGCAGCAATTTTTGAAAATCGAATTTTACTGAGTTGTGTGTTTTTTAAATTGCTTATTTAGATATTTCATTTCATTGTTTCTAAAAATGAAATTTCTTAATAATATTCTGTTAGTGTAGAAAAGCGCTTCATAATCTATGCCTAATTCATGATTTTTTGTTTTTGTTTCTTATTTTGTTTGTCTCAGTGATATTTCTTTTAAGCCTTATGAAGACAAACGCTGCAACTTTCTTTATCTTTTCTACTGGAATTAGCTACTGGTAAACGATAATAATGCACACCCTGTACATACAGGGTGCGCGCTATGAATTGGAAATGACTTTGCATCTTTTTATTTCATATATTTTGTATTAATTTTGAAAATCTATGTTTCTTAGTTTATGATTTATATTCTTTCAGGTATACGTGTCAAATGCTGATAGAGATAATGTTAAAGGGATACCAAATTGGAATAACTGTAATTGCAGACCAATAACAACCTTTTACGCGCAGTTTACTACGTGAAAAATGTGCAAATCGCTGAACTTGATGTCTCCACACCAGCAAGGTAAAAACACAAGTTTACCAAAGATAGCAAAATCCCGTGTATTTTGCGATCCTTGCGTACTTTATATTGTTTTCTTGCTGCTGTGGCGACGTCAGTATCAGTATCGTACACCTTCACTGTCAACTGTGCGTAAAATTCTGTTACTGAAATCCACAATTTTCTTAGTAGCTTGCTCTGTAACGCAGTCCAGACATTACGGTTGCTTTTAACTTCTAATTCTACTACTGCAAGGTAAACGCATAAGTTACCCAAAGATAGCAAAATTCCGGGTATCGTGCGATCTTTGTAACCTTATATTGTTTTCTTGCTGGTATGGTGATGTGAGGATCAACATCTTATACCTTTACTGTCAATTGTATGTAAAATGCTGTTATTGAAATCCGCAATTTTCTTAGTAGTTCGTCCTATAACGTAGTCCAGACATTACGATTCTACTTCTTCCACTTCGTACTCTTTCGACATGGAGATTTCTATCCTGTATATAATCATCGTTAAATCAATGTCGAGTTAAAAAAAAATAACCTTTGACATTTCAAATAGTTAAAGAAGCCAAAAACGTTTCCTAAGAACAACAAAAGAAGTTCTAATTTGCATTTCTTTACAGTATCAGTCGATAAATCAGTATCACATTGAAAAGAAAAGCTTTTGACACATAACTAATTAAATTTTTAAAATCGAACATTAGATATGCGCTGGAAGGAAGTGTTTAAAGGACGGAAAACAGCTGTTCCGTGACGAACGATATGATCAACATTCAAACGTTTTATCACCTCATATCACATTTGCCATGCATTAAAAATGTTGTTGCGACACTTAGAATCTATATAAAACATCAAATAGAAAGTGGAAAAACTCATAAAATTTCTAAAGTGTAAAAAATGAACGCGGCACTCCTACAATTATGTGAATGGTATGATAATTGTCTTGCATATTTTTTCTTAACATTAAAAATGATAACATTACAAAATGCAATGGATAGTGTCATTGCTTGAGCATAGTACATCCATTATCAAAGCAAATAGTGCGTAAAATACATATTACGGCTCAAAAATAAAGATTTAAATGCGAAAGGAAACTACTTTGTTTAATCTATTTTTTATTCAAAGAAAATTATCTTAGCATACAAAGTTCAATCTGTAAAGTTCAATAGTGCATGAAATAAAGAAAGACTTGAAAAGAAATAAAATATCAATTAACAATTGAACAAGAAAGAATAGAGATACAATCTTGTCAATTTATTTGGCGAGAAAAAAAAATTGACTTTTACTAAAAGTTTTTTTTTTTTTTCAAAATTTAAAAGTTTCTCCAGTTTGTTTCCTTGATGTAATAAACAGTTCTCTCCAATTTTCATGATTAAAAAATATCCAGTCTCTACAATTAGTATCTTTAATTCTTTAAAACATTTTATTATATATATATATTTATATTTAGTTTTTTATACTTTTATTAAAATGCCATTAAAATTTGCAACACGTTTTATAAGCTACTTAATTTGTAACATGTAGAACAGAAAACATTATACAGCAATTAACGTTTTTATTTTATAAATCATTTGTTGTAATATTTTTCAAAGAAATCAATATAAATTTAACGTATTTTTTTTTATATAAAAGTTAAATAATGAAATACTTGAAGTCGTTAAACAAGAGAGATTTTAGAGATGTTGAATTTTTTTTTCTTTGCTAAAATTTAATAAACATTTTGAACATTCTAGATTGAATTAGCGTAATTAATATAAAATATTACTCTCACACTGTTAAAATGTATAGCGGTTAATTCAACATATATGTGTGCAATATTCTAAAATATTCTATTTATTTTAAAGAGAATTTATCGACTTTCATGCTTAAAGAAATTGGTAATGGTAACCATTCTTTTATATAGTATAGTTATTCCAGGGAAATATTTACAAAGGTTTATAAAACTTTAAGGTTTATAAAAGGTTTATTATGATAATTTTCTATCGAGATAGCGATCTAATATTTTTTTCTTTATCACATTTTTTTAAGTAGCAAAAGCTTTTACTTCCAAGTTAAAAGAATCTATTTAAATAATTTTCATGTTGTAAAACTACCACATAAGCCAACGAAAAAAATATTTAGTGTTTATTTTGAGCTATAAAATAAATAAATAATAATAAATTAATATTTTGTGTTGTTTTATAATTAAAAAAAATAACTATTTATTAAAAAATATGAAAGGCATAGATAAATTACAAAAAATAAATAAACGAGTTAATAAATAAAAATTGTTTAGTTTATGACAAAAATCTGACTTTTAGTTTTATATTGAATTAATGGTAAAAATGAGTTTCAGTGAATGTTTAAAAATTTTATCTTAAATCAATTTTCAAAGCTTTCAGATCCAAATATACTTCTACCAATTAAATTATCCAATAGCTTAGATAAAAATATCTGTTTTTTCTCCTACTTAACAAGTTACGTAAAACTGAGGATAGTAAATATCAAATTTGTCTTCTAAACTTGTAAAAATAGTCTGGTGTTAAAGGAAATAATACGCATACACACACATACAAAAACTATACTGAACAAACCTTTTCAATACTAAATATACTACAACAGCCGACAACTTATTAAAATAATATAATGAATAGTGATGTACATCTATTGGTTAATAAATAATGAAATAAAAATTAATGGAAAATGTTAAGATCTTTAAATATGATTGCTTCATATACTTTCGATTGATCTGTATATCTGTGAATTTCATTACTGTGACGTGAGATTATATAAAAGGTGCTGATCGGAAAGGAAAGGTAGCCAAAGGAATTGAATGCATACCTGTTTTGACATAAAAATTTTTACAAACGTTGACATGGATAATTCTACCGGGTGCTGAAATTTAGCAGTAATGTGTTTTATCATTTTAATACCAAGGAAATTTCATTCAATAAACATTTCATTTATTCTAACCATAAACTGTCCAATGTCTTTCAAATCATATTCATTCTATTTTTTAGTGTATAAACAGGTATAATGTGTCTTAAAAAAGCTATTAGGACACCTTGGCACACCTCATGTTTCAGGAGTTGCAGTGCAAATAAACAGTAGTACGCATAACTAATGATGACAGAGCAATCTATAACTGAGTATAATATGAAGTCCATGCAATGAACAGATTAGAATTTATATAGCTTTCATTGTTTTGACAACATTGCAGTAATTTTATACAGTTGATTTATAAGTATTTTTGTATTAAATAGAGTAATTATTAAAAGGAACGTATCAAACTTTTTAAATATACACATTTATCATGCTATTAAGTATTAAACTTTCATTGTAGTCCCAAGTTTAACTAGCAAAAATTGTAAAACAAGAAGACAAGAAGAGAACCAGGTCGGTACGTATAGTATTGAGTCAAGTTATACACAGCGTAAGATTCTCAAGATTTTAAAAAACGTATTTTAGTACCTAAAAACTATTAATATGCTATCATGAATAAATAATATGACAAAAAATAAAATTTTATTAGTAAAAATAACTGAACTATGATAATTAGCAATGCCTTTGTAAATATTTTAAGTAAATAATTTCTACCCTTAATGATTCTGATTAAATATTTAATCACGGGTGAATTTTATTATCATATATTACTATATCAAATACTTCTTTACTGAATAATATATCTGAACAGCGCAAAAAACATAAGAACTGTGTGTCCCGTCCTGTCCCGCCAAACGAAGCAAGTTGGGACAATTGCATTGGTTTAAAAATCACACATTTATGTTACATATTTTTATTTTTATTTTTATTTTACTAATAGAAGGAATAAAGCAATTAGTAACGTTAATTGTGCAAAAATTGAGCAAAATATAAAATGTACAAAACTCATTAACCTCGAGATATCTTATTTTTGTTTAGGAATTGCAGAATTTATATAAAAGTTTTCTAATAAAAAGGAGTTTCAAAATCAGTGTTAATTATTTAAAAAAATTGTTAACAAAAGAAAATAGAAATAAAAAGTAGTGCAGATTTAAGAATCTTTTCAACGTATGAAGTAATAATGTCTTAAAAAAATTCACGTTAAAAGTACCAAAAAAGAACGTTTTATGGATCCCAGAAGGATTCGAAACGTATGACAAACTTGCATACTGGAGATGCATTAGATAAAAATTGTATTATGTAAATTTATTCAAATAGTTATAAAACAACAAAATAAAAAAAAATATAGCTACCATAATTTATGTAATACGTATTATTTATGTATCGAACACGAAATTTTACACATGAAATTATTCATTCTTTTGAAATGTATTGTAGTGTGAAAATTAACTAGAACATTGGATCAAGACGATGAACTTCCTATTTTAGACATTGTTTAATACTTTCACACATAGTTACAAAGAAATTATGAATTTGGTTTGTCTGTGTGTTCGTACTCTAACTCACGTAAATATGCCAAGATTGCCACGTAATTGGTTGTTATTGAAATTTACGTGGCATGTTTGGTATTTAAAATAGTTACCGGGACATTCAAAAGAATTCAATTACCTTACGGTCTATGGAGCAAAATCGTTTGCGGTGTATTTTAGTAATATTAAACTTTTTCAAACATATTGAAATTGATATATATCACTCAGCTGTACTAAAAGATGCTTACTATAGAGTGTAGTGTGCATAGCATTAATAATTTATTTACAGGGAAGCACACATGAATTCGCTTACAGTATGGTCTATGAGCGATAATTGTTGGAAGTGTGGTTTCAGTTGTGGCATGCGTTTTTTGCATATTACTTGGTGTGCATTAATGCTATATATCATATACAGGACTGCATAAAAGCATTCGAGTACATTTCCCCTTATAGACGGAAATTGTTTAAGGGAAAATTTCAGCCGTGTTATGCGTACGAGTTATATATAAAAATCTATAAATCTGCAAAAAAAAAAAAAAAAAAAAAAAAAAAAAAATTCAGACTATTGAAGGTAATTGCTGAAATTGGGTTTTCAGATGTGTTATGTTTTGGAAAGTGTTTCATAATTTATGCTTGACGCATGATTTTTCGTTCTTGTTTTTTAATTTCCCCAATTTCCTCTTGTTTCTTCTAATTCCGTCTCGTATTTATTAAGAAAAACCAGATGAATTGTTCTTTATCTTCAAACATATAAAGAAGCTACTTGAAACATGCGAAACAAATTGGAACTTTTAAAAGAAACGTTTATATCTTCCTGAATATACCTTCTATTCTTACGAAGCTGCATGCAAACATTGTTAATAGTATAGCAAAAATAATAATTGTTAAAGTTGCTGATCAATTTCAGTTTTTTATGGAGCTCACAAATATTGGTTTTCTTATGAAATTTGTTGTGGGTCTTTTAATCGCTCTGGAGGCTGATTTTTCACTGGAATGTATGAGTTTCAGCGTTCTTTTTACATTGCCAAATATGAAGAACAATTTATCTAATACTTTCACAGAAATTTGGAAATATGTAACTTAATCCACTTTTGTCCCTATAAATTTGCAAACTGCTGTACTTTATTAATACCGCTTTTACATACATAAGAACATCTTTCACCGCAAAGCAAATATAAAAGTGACATAGCTCGGGATATGAACCTTGAAAGAAATTCATACAGTAGAAAGCAACTAATAATCTAATTAAAACACGTAATATTCTTCTGAATGAAATCTGAAACGAACAATCGACAAATCTTCTACGACCTTTCTTTATCGCGCTCCACCGACTCTCTAATGATACTATTCATTGCTAATGGAGAGAAATGAAAGTTCCATAAGTCAAACATGAAATCGGAAGTTAGATTAAAAAGCTGTGAAAACTATGTTATGCTCCACTGATCATATGAGACGCTTCCTTACTGACTTCAATCATTGGTTGTAATACATTAGCTTAAGCATTGTTCTAATGTTTGGCGTGATAAATTTGTATTTACTTGTGAAGAGAAAGTTTTTTTTATTACTTTTTATGCATGCGGATATGTCTATGATAAGACACCATACTGACCTAAATTTTGATCCACGAATAAAATTAAAGCTTATTGTCCTTTATAGTCTATGCTAAAGGATTAGATATATGTATGTATCACGAATTAAAATTTATTTTTGATTGATCCGTTTTTTGTCTGTTAATAAAATGTGTTTAACATGAAAAAAAAATCAAAGACAAAATATGTAGGAATGGCTAGACCACGTATCTTAAAATTAATGAAGAAAACTTTTTTTTTTTTCATAATTTGCTTCAATCTGATTCTTTAGCAGTATTTAGACATGTTTAAATGACTCAAATACATGATTTACCTTAACCTTTTTGGGTCCGATAGTTTTTGTGTGTATGTGTGTGTGGGGTGGGGGAGGGGGGGAGGGGGTGTATATTTTTAGGTTTAAAAAAATTAAAATTAGCTATCCAAATATCAATGTTTACCGAAATTTAGCGAATATGTCATATGCTTACAATTAATATAACAATAAATTATGGCAGAATTTTTCGAGACATTTGGAAAATGCATTATTAGTATTAAATAGGCATGACAACTTTCCAGTATTTTTTTATCATAAATTATTGGCTGGAACAAATAGCCTCTATTTTGAAATTTAAAATAAATCTCAGCAACGTTCTATTGAACTATAAGTGAACTTCTCTTTTTGTTTTATTACTAAATCTTGAAACATAAATGATGTGGTGATAATAGTAAATGCCAAGACTTACACTATCATTACTATATGTAGATAACAAAATCAATTGTAAAGGCAAAATAATAGCATCTGTAAAGATATGTTCTATTATTAAAACGCCAGATCCGAAAGAGTTAAAAATACAACCTGTACATATCATCGAAGGAAAAACCAAGAAAAATTATGACGAGAATAAGATTCAATAGTATCCCGAAGCTGTTTCTAGAGACTTATTTTTAAGTTTTCACTGAAATTTTACTAGGTAGTATCCTATCTTGAAATATAAGTAGAACTAAATGTAAAGCATCTCTTAGCTTGAGTCAATGAGTAAATTAAATGGGTATAATTAATCTTTTTTATTTTATTACTTTTGCAGTTTTCTAGCCTTTAAATGTTACATCGATTTTTCTTAATACTAAGAAAATAGAAAAATGTTTTTAAAAGGATGTATGAAAATTTTTTTGATAATTCATTGCATCTAAGAATGTCTGCTTCTAACTAAATATTGCTATCACGAGCAGATCTTTCAAAATTAGAAGCAAATAAAACAAATTTTAATATATTTTTTCCCTTAAAAAAAAAAAAAAAAATCTAGATTTGTTTTCTCTTCTGGGTAGTTGTGTTCGGCAATGGTTCTCGTTCCATTAATGATTGCTTTTTCTGTTAAAGACGTTATTGATAAAATATGAAAACACACATTTTCCCAAATTGAAAAATTGTCATAAACTTGTTTTTTACATACATGCGTAACCAAAAATGCCATAATAGAAGCAAAGTTATTAATGTGATTGAAATTATGATTAGTTTATATGTCACTAAAACTGTTGTAAAAATAAATCGTTTTTTTAATTACAAATTCACTTAAATCTCTCAATTATTTTATTCAAATTTTACCTGCGCATTTTTATTTAATATGTACTTAAATATGAAATATATATATATATATATATATATATATATATATATAAAATTTAAAAAAATGATTTCTCAAATTTCCTTTAACGTATATTTTATAATTTAATAAATAAAAATGAAGTTTTCTTTAAGAAACCTAAATTTAATGAAGATTTAAAATACAACTGAATAATTTTCTAAGTTATTTTAAAGCCTGATTATCTATCAAGCCAAAAATGTTTATATTTTCACAAATGTTGAAAATGATTTTAGATATTTTTCTGCAATAAACGAATTCATTAAAAGTTTCCTCAATCTATTTTTCACAACTAAGGTGGTTTGAGAATGATTATCCATAGTTTCAGGTGGTTTTCTTTGACTGTAATACTAATATGATTTGAAATCATTCTGATAAACCCATGTGGAATCCCTTTCCTTAAAAAATATCAACCAAAATCCTTTTTAGAAGAAAAATAAATCATATCAAAACCAGGCAAACGGAAAGTCTGTTCATGTGATAGATTTTCCTTCTGAAATTTTTATTTATTTCGATTATAAACAGGTAGCTTTTAATGAATAAAATATTTTGATTTTTTCTTTAAAGGAATGCAAAATTAATATCATAATAAAATAGTTTTGGATTCTGTAAAAACTCTACAATTATTATTGTCACCAAACGAAAAGGGGTGGTTTTCGCTTTAAACCAATTGCAGCTCTATTTTTTTTATAATTTTATTGTAATTTTTTCGATATTGATGAAATTTGAAAAAAGGCATTGATGTCAAGGCTTATAGTTTGTCTGTTTAATCTATTCTTCCAAGAAGAAAAAGAAAATTCTCCTGTCGGTACCAGTTGGGAGTGTCTTGGGTCTAATTATTCGTACGACTGTTACAGATAGATTGCAACCTCCATGTCGAAAACCAGGTATACAAGGTGACTGTAGTCATTAAGGAATTGTTAAATGCTCCAAGGCTGGTAGGGGACTCGGTAGGTGGGGTTATTTCTTCTGTCAATCTGTAATTTGCATGAATCTCTAACTTGTGACATTCAAAGATTCAAGAGACATTTAGAATTGATATGCATTGGTCATTTGCCCTTGATATGATCGGAAAGTTTTAAAAATGATTTTTTGATGTAATGCCAGTATGTAGTTCCTGTATTAAATGGCCTTCAAATAGTTTGTTAAAATAAGTGTTAATGAATTTTAATAGATCATAAATATGAAACGCACAATAACAGTAGAAAGTTCTCAGAAAACGTACAAACGTTCTCAGTAAAAAAAAAAAAAAAAAAAAAAAAACGCGCTTATTTTTTGCATGCACGAATTAGACAATGAACATGACACAGTGCATTTTTAAAAATGTACTTCTTGTGATGTATTCAATATTTTTATTCATTTAACGGTATTTTTGCACTGGCTGCACGCTACCGGTTAATCGACAAATACATATACAAGCAATATGACCAAAGTCTTATATAATATATTGTATAATTTCTGGCTGCATATATATTCATCGCATGCATTGTATTTTATTGTATGGGTATTGCATATATAAGTACAATACATGGAATAAATCATAAATACATACGATAAATCATCGAACATACAGCCCCGCACAAAATTTAGGCAGAGACGACGGAATTCGTAAACATAATCGAGTGTTTTTGTTGAATTACAATGATACTTTAGATAAATAATCTAAAACAGGTAGTAAATCGTGCAATGTGAAAGATTTACAAAATTATTTTTAAAAAATTCTAAAAGCAAAATATTGGTTCTTGCTTGCCACAAAAGTACAGGCACGATTGGGAAATTTATGCAACTTTAAAACGCAAAGTGATCAAATGATCAAAGGGGCATTTTCAAAAGTTATTTTTTATCTCCAAAGTAGATTTGAACGCTTAGAAATAAGTCGAAGTCAACATAATTTTTGAATGAGGAAATTCTGACGATTTGGAGAATGAAACTGAAAGGCAAATGCTAAGTTTCAGATATCGCTCTTACGTAAAACAGTTTGAAGCGAGTTATTTATCTAGTACCATCCAATGGTAATAAATATCAACCAAAAACACTACATGGCAGACGCTAAGCAAACAGCATACAGGGTGGTAGACAAATACAGGAATTTGATTCAAAACAGATACTCTGTAAATGAAATTAAAAACTCGTTAACTTCGCAAGTTTGGACAGAAACTATAAGTAGAAGGATGATAGAATACGTACATTTGAAAAAAGCAAAAGTACGCTGGCTATGTTTGCAATTACATCATAAACAAGCAGGACTGAATTGGACCTGACAGTGAATGCCATACAGTGATGAATGACTCCAAGTGACGAAAAAAAAGTTATCTAGATGGTCCTAGTACATTTAAATCCAAATGTAATCTAGCAAAAACTGTACTGCGCTAAATCCTGACACCAATCCTATAGAAAATGTATGGGGCATTCTAAAAAATACGTTGTATGTGAATGAAAAACAATATATTTGTGTTCCAACTTAGAAAGGTAATAGAAGAGGCGTGGTTTAGTAGTGAACCAAACATTATTCAAAAGCATGTGATATCAATGAAAGACTGCGTGTTTGATAAACAAAAATTATGACGGCTTCAATGTTTATTAAATTGTTCATTTTCTTTTGAAAATTCCAAATTTTGTAATTGTGCCTAAACTTTTGTGACTTACATTTGTATGCTTTCATTATCCGTCAGTTAAATTTCAACAAGGTCGCTGCAGTTGTATTTTTTTGTTTTTATTTTGCCTATTATAGTCACAATAATTAGCAGCAATAAAAAATAACACTCCAGTCTTAATCGATGTTTCTTTAAACTCAAATTTTATGTTGTGTCTAAACTTTTGTGCAGCCCTGTACATACTTTGTTGTACTGTATGAAACAAAAAATACTTTTGATAGAAAAAAAACTCCAAAGTTCGCTACTGGCATGCGGCAAATACGAAAGTATCCATTTAACATTGTGGCTGAATTTAATGAATTTCAGATATATTTTCTGAAAAATCTTATGCGTATAAAACAGCTTCCTATCCTTAACTATTTCCAGATTTAATAAAATGTTTAGAAATTCACAAATTTGTCTGGTCTTTGAAAAAATATTTGTGCACATATGTATACTTAGATGACAAATTCTAAGATGTTATGTTGACGAGAAAGTAAAATCATAATATACTCAATAACACTCATTCAAATATACTCAATAATATCCAAGATTTCGCAACTTAGGGTAATTTCCTCAGCCGAAAGGAAAACAATTATCTGCGAATAGTGGAGTATCTATGATGCATTTAAATTTAGCTCTGATGAGTTATAATTTTCAGCAACTGTTAACTCTGTTCTTTATAAATTAGAATGTAACTTTTAATTTTAAATTAATTGCTGAGAAATTAGCAGAATCTCATTTCGAAATAGAATATAATTAATTTAGAGTTAGGTAGTTACATTCTGTTTGAATGATTATGGAGATGGGGTGGTATTGTTTGGTGGATTTAAGGTAAGTTTAGTTACGTACGGCTGCATTCATTTGGATGATTATGGAGGTGGGATGGTGTTGTATGGGTAATTTATATAGTTACCTTATTTAATAAAAAAAAGAGTGATAATGCTCTAAAATGGGGAATAGATTAGTGTTTGGAAGGTACATTCTGTTGAATGATTATGGAGGTGGGGTGGCGTTGTCTGGTGGACTTAAGGTAAGTTTAGTCAAATGCGACTGCATTCTTTTGAATGATAATGATGGGGGTGGTGGTGTTGTATTCGTTAATTTATATACTTACCTTATTTAATTATTAAAAAAAGAAGGTTAAGTTGCTGGTTATTAGTTTCCAGTGGAAAATATTTGGTGTATTTTATGGTAACGGTGGTTATTGTATAGTATAGGAATATCCATTAGTTGTTAGCTCTTAATGTTGATATCTTATATATATCAATATATTTTAATCTATAAATTATCTAAACTTTTACTTGATAATTAAAGTCATTTACAATATTTTTCTCACATTATTATATTTTGTTTAATTACAGTTTAATTATAAGGTTTGTTATCATAGGGATATGTTTATACAAAAGATTATATAGCAATATACATTTTTAATTTATTTTATTCTACATAAATTATAACCTTATTATATTTAGGTTGCATTCTCAAATTACCATTATGAACTTAATTTCTAGATTCAAAATTTGTTATATTACTTGTAAATTGTATAATATAATTTTTTCAAAAGGTATGAATAACCTTAATTTTATGTAATATCTTTTTCTTTCACATGGTCTTAATAATTTTTTTTTTAATCTTATATTTACTAGTATTTAATACTAATATTAACTGTGTCATTTTATTTTATTTAAAGATCCTCTATTTTAAATGATACAACCATTTTAATTCATTTAAATAACGTAAATCTTATAAATGTTTTACCACAGATGACAGCATTAAATAAACGCATCTAAAAATACTCGAATGTAAATATATTGTTTCCTATTACTCTGGAGTATGTTTTAATATTGATTGGAATTTATAATTTCTCAAAAAGAAGGTAGTAAATATATTTTATTTAATATATGATTTTTACAAATTCATCTCTTTTTATGATAGTTAAATTAATAAATCGTAAATATATATTCTTTTTTCAAGCCTATAGATGGCAGTAACGTAGCTAAAAATATGCATTGATATTTCGCATTCAATATTCATTAACATTAAGTATGTCGTATCATTTCTTCTTAATTTTGTGCCGTAAATATTTTAAGTTCAAAATAGATTTCATTGTTATTATCGTTATTATGATTAGAAATAGTTTAAAATAAGATAAAAAATAATTTATAGGTGTATTTAAATTATTTTTAAAGTAGTTAAAATATTTTACTTATTTTATTAACTATGAATGTAGCGGTTATGCCATGTGCTTTTGTAAATGATAACATGATTTTTGATAGTTAAAATGTCACTGGTTGGGTATGTTTTACTGCTATATTTCTCTTTTTGTTTAACAATTCTTTATTCAATTCGTTTTTGTATATAATAATGTTATATATTCTTTGATATTTGCACATATCATGTTCAGTTATTCAATATTTGTCCATTTTTATTCAATTTTTTTTTTAATTTGACTACGTAATTGATGGGGCAATTTGAGTTAATAAATTCAGCTTAGGCCTATTTACTCAAACAGAAATCAATTACATTTTACTTATATTAGTGGAATACTGCCCTTGAGAAAGTGTTTCACTATATAAGTTTCCAATTGCTTTTTCTAATAATTTTCACCTTCTGCACATTGGATTTTTTCTTCACATATCTTTAAGTATTTTTTCCCATTTATTTTAATTTTGAGAATCTTACTTTTTTGGACATATATATATATGTATTGTATTATAATTATCAGTTTATCTATTGTCGATTATTTATGTGATTTAATGATTATTATTAACAAAAGTTTTATTATATATATATTATATATATATATATATATATATATATATATATATATATATATATATATATATATATATATATATATTAATATTATATATATACTTAAAATATTATTAACTTAAGACATTCGAAAACAATTTCCTATATTTGATATAATAGCATACTTTCCAACCTACCGCTTTTATTTTTTTATTCGAAAAACATATTTTGATCTAGAAATTTTATTAAATGAATGAAATAAAGAAAAAAAATAACTACCACACAGAAAAGCAAGGCACGTTAAACAAAATACAATTTCGTTATTTTAAAAAACCGGGAGATTGGCAAGTATGTAATATTAACACTAAACATACCGGGAATTTTACTCAAATTTTATAAAAATATTTCACACCAGAATTTTTATTTAAATCTATTTACTTACTTCTGTGTGATTTATATTTTATTTATTTTATGAAGAAATTTCTGGTTCGAATCAAAATGTTTTCATTTGGTACTGGTCAAATGACTGGTTATTGATATATTTAGTTATAAATATATCAATAATGCCCCGATGTTTTAGTTTTTGAGATCAGTTTAAATTTTGTTTGTATCTTGTTTAGAACTTGAGTTACGGACGTTTTTATATTAATAAATTAGGATATTAATAAAACATTCGGAATCCTGCAAATATATAAATTCAACATTTAGTTAATTTTAACATTCAGGCAAAAAAAAAAATTATGAGACTTTCTGCTTTTTTTATATTTTTATCCCAAAACAGATGACCAATACAAGTCTTTGCTTGTTTGGAGGAGATACAAAAATTTGGAAGGTTATTGCATCATATCTGAAAATCCAACATATATGGGATTTTTTTTTCTATGATTGCTAAACTCTTCTAGATAAAGGCACCACTGTCATTCACTTAAAATCTAAGTCTGTAGGGCCTTTCAAAGACGTGCCACCTGGATGTGACAATGGACATTGGCGGATTAATTTACAAGTAAATTCAGGGATAGAAAAAATATGTGTTGTACAATGAAATATTTACTAAGTAAATGGTTTTTTCAAATTAAATATACTTTATCACAATAATTGATCTGTAACTTATGGAAGTTCTTTCAGTAGTTTTGTTTGCAAAACCACTTAAAAGGCATTTTGTAGTTATTTTTTAGCTAAGTTTTTGAGATAACTGTTACTAAAACTTCTTTTGAATATTTCTTTCTTGAAAATTAAGAAACAATCAGATAACACTTGAATAAGTGCATTTGTAATCTAAAAGAAAAAAAAACAATAACTAGGAGATTATCTGCTCTCAGCAGTAACACTGCACGGCTTATCTAAATGTTTTTACTTCCTACAAACATATTATTCTCCAAGTAAAATACAAAATTCAAGAAAATAATTCCATTTAAAATAACCAAATAAACATTAAATATAAACATGAAAATATATCAAAATTATAATGAAAAAAAAAAAAGAAAAAAAATAGAGGAAGAAATAAATGAAGTAATAATTTGATTTAACACAAATTATTTTAAACTTTAGACTTGTGAGTTAATGAAAATTTCCACTTACAACGCAAATTTCTTGAATTTTTCAAAATACACTAAAAGGTTTGTGCAATCGTTAAATAAATTTAAGAAAGTTCTAT
The DNA here is from genome assembly GCA_963931845.1 of Maratus michaelseni. Classification (NCBI taxonomy): domain Eukaryota; kingdom Metazoa; phylum Arthropoda; class Arachnida; order Araneae; family Salticidae; genus Maratus; species Maratus michaelseni. The sequence continues at coordinate 377,918,641 of OZ007586.1, forward strand.
TAAAATTAATAAATTAATTCCATATTTATAGATTTTTTGTTGAATATTTATACTCAAATCAAATCATTTCTTTAAAATATTTTTCTAGTATTTTATAGAATTAGAAATATAAAAGCCCGAAATTATAAAAAGTCCTTACGACCTGCACCAGGAGGAAAAGGTAGCTTCCCTGTTCCTTGTTTTTCGGAATCCATCGAATGTTACTCAAACACACGAATCTAAAATGCGTGGAACCTGATTATAAAAGAATCCCAGTTTTCGTCAATATGAAATTTGAATGGGAATTTCAGAAAATTTGTCAGCTATCGTCATGATGGCTTTATTTATGGCGACCTACTTTAGTTGCCAAATTTGGCACTATTTCGCAAAGTATCGCCAAGCTTTGCGAGAAATTGGCGCTGGAGGATGTAACTGTGAAGCTTTAAACATATAAGAACAAGAACAACGGTTACAACAATAACAGAAAATTTGTGAGAAACCACGTTGAATAAAACTCAAAACTTAATCCGTTTATTTGAGCAAACCCGTATAGTTAATCTGTTGTCTTGTTTCAAAATTCCAGACAACTTAGAATTCCAAACTGCTAAATCTCAGACATATTATAAGATAGAGGCGAAACAAAAATTCTCCGGAATTCTTGTATCAAGGTTAAACACTTAATTGAAAAACATTTTGGATTTTTTATATTTTTTTGTACATCTTTTTTAATTTAAAATCTTTCAGCGGCCGCCATTGTGAAACAAAACGGATGAAGCTGGCCGACGAATTCGGTCGAGGTTTTGGAAAATCTTGTACACATGCATTAGGGTGGGTCGAAAAAACCGAAATTTATATAATCGAAACGTAATAATGCGGGAAAGTTGCCATTGGTAATAAGGAATAAATTCACAAAATATTACACCAAATGGTTAATATTTTTTACCGCCGCAAAAAGGGCAAAGTTTAAAAAAATCGCAAAAAAAAAAAATTTTTTCAAAAAAAAAATTTTAATTATCCAACCATACCAATACAATTTCTAATAGAATGCAAAAGCTACATCAAGATGTTAGTAATGTTCCAATAAAATTTCATTATGGTGAAATCATTTCTATTACCGCCGCAGGGGCGGCCAAATATTTGATAAAAACGGCAAAAATTTCAATTTGCCGTTTTTTTTTTTTACAATTTTTTCAATTTTTATTATATGTCTACTATTAAAAAAATTTACATTATATCTAGTAATAGCTAATAAATGTCTAGTAATTTTGATGATGGGGATTGCCAACCAAGGGCGAGAAGGGCCCGCCCCTCCTAAAATTGGTTAAAAGGGGCTTTTTGAAGAAATTTTTGCGATTATACGTTAAATTTTAGTGATTTTTTGGTAGGGGGGCCTCTTACATAAATTCCCCCTCAATTTTCACTTTTAAGCCCCCTCCCAGCAAAAAATCCCTAAAAAGTTCCAGAAAATCCCCAAAATCCCTTCAAAAAGCCCCTTTTGTCTCAAATTTAGGGGGGGCCCCTCTCGCTCCTGGTTGGCAATGCCCATGATCAAAATTACTTGACATTTATAAGTTATTACAAGCTATAATGTAAATTTATTTAATTGTTGACACATAATAAAAAATTTTTTTTTTGAAAAAACGAAAAATTGAAATTTTTGCCTTTTTTTCAAAATTTTGACCGCTCTTGCGGCGGTAATAGAATGATTTCACCATAATGAACATTACTAACATCTTGATGTAGCTCTTGCACTCTATTAGAAATTGTATTGGTATGGTTGGATAATTTAATTTTTTTTTGAAAAAAAAATTTTTTTTGCGATTTTTTTTAAATTTTGCCCCTTTTGCGGCGGTAAAAGATATTAACCATTTGGTGTAATATTTTGTGAATTTATTCCTTATTACCAATGGCAACTTTCCCGCACTATTACGTTTCGATTATATAAATTTCGGTTTTTTCGACCCACCCTAACATGCATGTTAGTCGCATCCAAATCGGTTCATAAATACAAGTGCTATCGCATGACAAAAAAAAAAAAAAAAAAAAAACCTATATATATATATATATATATATATATATATGGGGGGGGGGGGAGAGTTGCAGTTCAACTTTAGCTGATATTTACTTACATATATATATGAATAACAATAATTTAAATAGTGAAATATTGAGTTACAGGTACATTCCTGATGTTTTATTCTAAGACTTTAAAGCTAGAACTCTCCTCCTGGGATAATAAAAACACAAAACATTACCTGGATGTTAATTTAAAATTGGAAAACAACAATTTGATTTCAAGGGTTTTTGACAAAAGAAACGATTTCGATTTTAAAACTATAAAGATCTTGCATTTTGCTTCAAACGTGCATATTTCTATTTTCAAAAATGTGTTTACAAATGGTTTAAATCGTATTGAGTGATAGAGTTCAAGGTTTAGCAATGTGATTGGCGAATTTATAAAGTGGAATACCCAAGCTATGATGCACGGTTGCCCTGTGAAATTTGTAAGGAGAAATATGATTAATTTTTTAAGGAGATGCAAATATCGAACTAAACTGATTTCATTTTTAAATTCTAAAGGTGGTCTGGATCAGTTGTTCGTTGAAATGAGCTAGGGATGGGTACTGTTGTGTGTTACTCTGTGTTTCAGTTGATTGTATAATTTAATTTTGGTCTTGGAAGGTGAAGGGGAACGTTGCATGCATAAAAACGAGTTTTAACCGTGCTTTGCTTGTCGTTAGCCATGCGCTCCTGCCTTCTGGTTTGTTTTTCCTGGTTTTGTTTTACTGTTAGTAATTTTGAGTTTGGTTATATTCAAACTATAGTTTAAATTGGTTATATTTTAAAATTCAGGTGAGTTATTGTTATTAGTTTTTCGTCTACGTCGTGTGGTTGATGGGAATTATTGAATTTGAGTATATATATATATATATGTAGTTATAATATATATATATATATATATATATATATATATATATATATATATATATATATATATATATAATAAAATGTTTTGCAAATAATATTATTAAAAGAGAAGATAATCGACACATTACAAATTAACCAATAATAAAAATTAAAAAAAAAATTCTAAGAGCTCTTGATTAAAAAAAAAATAGAAAAAAACAATTACAGACGGTAATAACATTACATACAGAAAAATGGAAATTTATATTGCGAAACATTTTATTGAAGGTAATATTCCATAATATAATTCAGTCGCAAATGATTACTGTTTGAACATAGTAAGCAATCAGCCGGAATTACTGTGTTCAAATCGCCCGATCAGCTGCGACACCAGTAAGGAAAAAAATCGAAAATTAAGAGTGAATCAGTCCTAAAAACCATGTTAGGAGAATACCAAACCAATACCCATAAGAGAAAAAAAAAGCGAAAAATCTTCACTTACCTACACAGTTTTAAATTTATAAACAGAACCAAATATTCTGACAAGCACATCAAATGATTTTATCTGTTATTAGTTAATAGGTTGCAGTTATTGTAACAAAATTATGAAGACTGGAGATAAAAGATTAATAAGTAACTAGCTGGCTATAATAAATAAACCTGGCTAATAACTAAATAAATGGCTAATAAATTGTAAGACTATTAGAAAAATAGTCTCATTTAACAACACAATTATCGCAGCGGCTGTCGGACGTATTAAACGCCTCGCCCTCCCGAATCCCGCTGGTCGGTGTCTTAAATTAATTGAATTTAGCGTTAAAATTTTTTCTGTGACATCTTCCGTGATCGGGTCTGCCGCTACCATTTTGGTCAAGTGTTGAAAGGGTATAGGGACGTCTGACGGGCAACATAGAAAAAAATAGGAAGAGAGAAAATCATACATTTATCTAGTAGCATTAAAAATATATATACTCTATGGATAATTTTAAGCAAATATGACGGAGAAACCTTTTTATGCCGTTAATAATCTCCACGTGTTGTGAACGATTGGAAAGAACACTTAGAACATGTTAAAAACTAGACCCCAATTAACTGTAGTACCTCAAGTGATGAACGCAGCTGGAAACCAAAGTGAATAAAACCAGACGGACCTTATGTCGAAACTAATCAACTAAGAAATACGCCATATTGCCTCTTCAACCTTCAATCTGATACCGCGCGCGTGAACTCAATAACAAACTTTCTCAGTATCTAAAATGTAACCGTACCGTAAAGACGCCCATGTAAATGTGATGTAAATATCTCAAATTTAATGTAAAATTGGAGCATTTTTATGCAGTCTCCAAACGCGATATAAATGTATATATAAAGCCAAGAATTTCATTAATAATATTATATTCAAAGGAAAAATGGATATCTACTTACTTCACGCAAATTTGTTATTTTCTACTAATATTGTTTCTCATTACAAAACAGCGATACGTCAATGATTCGAAAGGATAAATATCAGTGTAATACTGTGGATTACTCTTAGCGCAAAAAGGCAAATTTCAGGTAAGCTGAACTAATCTTTTCTACCATTATCAAAAGATGAAAATGTAAATTAAAATATGAAGACTGATATATTACAATTTATAAAGATAGAAAATTTATTATGCTACCGAAGGTTCTCTAACAAAATATATATAACATTAGTGCTGCCATCTGTTAACGGGAATGATAACTATTCTAATGGATGTTATTTGGTAAAATTAAAAGAAAAGTGTTATCATTTTTAGGCTATTATTAAAATGAAACTTAATAAAAAAAAATAGCTTAGAGGAAAAAAGGTAAAAATTAGGAAGTAGTTAATCATATATCTATACTAGTAAAAGAAAGTTTCACTCTCTCTCTCTGTGTCTGTGTGTGTATGTGTGTGCGTGTGTATGTGTGTGCGTGTGTATGTGTGTGTGGTGGCTAACGAAATCTAGCGCATCTAGAAATCTAAAAATTTAGGTGAGGGTAGTCCAAGACCTCCCCTGATGCACCTGAGTCTCAGAATTTTAATATTTCGAAAATCAGAGTAGTTAATAATTAAAAACTCATCAAAGGTCACAAACAAAAAAGCATTCATCAGAAATCCGCGAGGGCATGCTCAGAAGACGTATTTCCGCACATTCCGTGAAAAGAAGAAGCAAAGCGTCAGTCAGCCCGTTTCTTTTTCCGTTTTTCTAAATTCACCACGGCCGGACGGCAAGAAATACGGAAAATCCGTCTACATATTCCCGAAAAACGTCCTTTTACGTCTCGAACGATCCGGTCGGTTCGAAAAAGATTCACATTTAACCCTTTAAAAAAATCAAGAAGCGTCGAATTCATGTTTTTTTATTTTCTCCCGTTTCGCATCCGCCGGACTACCAGAGATTCAGAAAAACAGAGTGCAAAAAATTAAAGATTTAACTTTGCCCTTTTCAAAGCCACCTTTGGTTTTAAAAAATTCGAAAATTAAACATTTGAAAAGGTATATTTTCTGTACGCCGTTTCACAATTTTTGTGATTTCGCCGATTTTTAAAAATTTGCATCGGCGGTTTTGAGCAAGTTACGAAAAACTAAAAATACCAGACAATATCTACATTTGTTCCCTTTTCGACATCTGCAATCGTTTTTGAAAAATACGAATATTAACCCTTAAAAAAAATTCGCGCGCAGGCCTCACTTTTGCTAATTCCGATTTTCTGTGATATATAAAATCGCGCATCGGCTTTCTAAAATAACCAAACAATAAACAAACAAATCTAAGGACGTCTACGTTCTATCGGGTTTAGGCATAAACCTTTAGTTTAAAAAAAATAACGTTAAGCGTTTCGAAAATGTTTTTTACCGTAAGTCAATTTTGCATTTTTAACTATTTCTTCTATTTTTAAAAATTCGAATCTGCGTTTATAAACAAGATACGAAAAACTAAAAATACCGCACGTAATCTACGTTTCTTTGTTTTTTAAAATCTGGTATTCGTTTTGAAAAATTTTAATTTTAACCCTCCAATAAAAATGGTTTCCAAAACTCACTCACGCAATTTTCGTTTTTCGGCCCAGGTTTAAAAATCGGCATCGACTCGGGAAATGCGAATACGGACAAACAGAAGGCACCAGATAATAGCCACCTTCGTTTTTCAAAACACAATCTTAGGTTTTAAAAAATATCTATATTCACCTTTTCGAAACCGGTCGTTCACGAAACCCACTTTCGCTATTTTCGCTATTTTGGCAATATTTACCCTTCCGACGCAGTATTTTTTTTTATTATCGAAATACGCAAAATCCGACAGAAGAAGCTTAAATTGAGTATATTTAGGTGTAGAAAGAAGTCTTCAGCTTAAAAAAATGCGAATATTTTCCATTTGAAATTTTTTTTTTACCGCAACTTTTTTCTACCGATTTCCGTTTTTTTCCGGTGCAAGCTCAGATAATTCGAAGTTAAAAAAGTGTGTTTTCTTTTAGCGTAATTTTCTTATTTATTAACGATGTCAAACCAGAAATCGTTGTTCATTTTGGGTACAGAATTGAACGGGCTTTCCGAAATTTTAGTTCCACTTTTTACCGCTAGGGAACATTTTCTATCTCGGGTTCTATGGACCCAATTAAGACGGGCTTTGGTTCATTCAACTTGAATTCAATAGACTTAAGTTTTCAGCCATGTTCGTATTGAACCCCTAACGGTGGAAGGTGGAACTGCAGGAGCATCTCGGGTTCTATGGCCCGATTACGGCAGGGTTTGGCTCATTCGACTTGATATCGATAGCCTTTTAATTATAGCCTCAAAAATTTTAGCTGCACTTTCTACCGCCAGGGACCACTTTTTGATCTCGGGTTCTATGGGCCCGATTACGACGGGGTTTGCCTCATTAGACTTGATTTCGATATTAAAAAATGATTTCGATAGCCTTACAGATTTCAGTCATGTTCGTACTGAACAGATTGTTTTTATCACGGGCCCGGGCAACGCCGTGCGGGTCAGCTAGTATATAAATAAAATAAAGTTGTTTTTTTGTCTGTCTGCGTGCGATGACTAGCGAAATCTATCAGACGTAGAAGTCTGGAAACTTGGGTGTGGATAGTCCAAGGCAGGTCTTTATGCACCTGAGGCTCAGATTTTTAATTTTTAAGACCCGGGCTCCCCTAAGACCCGTTTAAGGTTTTTACCGAAATTGTTAATAACTTTCCCCATTTCTATCCGATCTTCTTTTTTTTAGTGCATTTTCCCCATTTAGCTTTTTCCCATTTCTATGTCCCAGTTAAGACCGTGGCCCCTTGAAGTTTTTTTCCTAAATTGTTAATAACTTGTCCTCTTTTAATCCGACCTTCTTCGTTTTTGGGGCATTTTCTCCATTTAATTAATTCCCCCATTTCTACATTCCAGTTAGGATTCATTTTGTATAAGATTCATTCGTTCAAGGGGCCCGGTCCAGGGCCCCTTGAACTTTTTGTGCGCCATGCAGTTTTCTCCCCCCTAATTGTGTCACCCTCTCAATGCATAACTTTGAAGTTGAGTCTTGTACTCCTCTCCCCGGGCCACCACCCTGATATTCATATTGGGGTTCTAGGGCACTTTTTAAAGCATTTCTTAAAAATTTTATTCTAATGATAAATTTATACCCTATACTTAATTTCGACTAATTGAAGATCTAAAGCGCTAAGTACTAGGACCTTTTAAGATGTTTTTCTCTTAAGGCCCTTCTCAAAACTCAGTTGGCCCGCTTTGGGCCCCCTACTATACCTCCCTTAAAAATCACCCAATTCACTAGTTTTTTTTCTAACAACTTCTTAGGACTTTCAGTTACTACATAAACGACAAAAAAAATTCTCCGACAAGATCCGAACCCCCTGGGTACTTTTAAGGTTTTGTGCCCTAAATTGTTAATAACTTGCCTTTTTTATCCGATCTTCTTCGTTTTTAGGCCCCTTTTCTCTATTTAGTTATTCCCCCATTTCTACATTCTAGCTAAGATCCTGGCCCTCAGGGGCCCGGTACAGGGCCCCTTGAATTTTTTGTTCTCTAAATTGTTAATAACGCTTCCCCTTTTAATCCAATCTTCTTCGTTTTTGGGGCTTTTTCTCCATTTAATTATTCTCCCATTTCTAAATTCAAGTTAGAATCCTGGCCTGCTGGGGCCCGGTCCGGGGCCGTTGAATTTTTTGTGCGTCATGCATTTTTCACCCCCTAATTTTGTCACCTTCTTTATGCATAACTTTAATGTTGAGTCTTGGACTCCTCTCCCCTGGCCACCACCCTCATATCTTTGGGGGCCCTAAGGCTTTTTTATAAGCATTTCTTTAAAATTTTATTATAATGATTAATTTATACCCTATGGTTAATTTCGACTAACTGAACATCTAAAGCGCTATGTACTAGGACCTTTTAAGATGTTTTCCTCTTAGAGCTCTGCTGAATACTATGAGTTTTCCATTTAGGGCCCCCTACTATAGATCCCTTAAAACATCCCTTAGTTTTTTAACATCTTCTTAGGACTTCCAGCTACTACTTGAACGACAAAAAAATTCTTGGACCTCAGCTGCTACCATTTTTGAATATCCTTCTTGGTGCCCTTGGTGCAGCTTAAAAAAATCGTACAAACTTGAGTTCTCTTTAAGGTTATTATCACGCCAGGATAAGGTTATTATCCTGCCCGGGCAACGCCGGGCGGGTCAACTGGTGCTGGTATATGTATAACTCAACATTTGAACGGAGAGTGGTTTTGGGGTATGGAAGCCATGATCGTTCAAAATATACAGGAAATTTCTGGAATTGCTAATATTTCCGGAATACCTAATATAGAATTTTTTCAGAAATGAAAAATTTCACACTTTATGTCTTCGTAGTTGTAGGTTTTTATTAACCTATTTTTAAACCGCGTTTTCTTAAGACTCTTCACACATTCATACTTGATACTTTCTAACACACTTTTCATTCATAAAAACCTGAAATTTCCAGGCCTTCTTCTACAGATATAAATAATGAGCAGCGTTTTGGTTTTCGTATAAAAACAGCAAATCATTCAGAAAATACCGTCATAGTCAACGTTTTGACTTGATTTTTGAGATATGACTCTGGCAGAATGGTGGTTATTGGATAGCAATTGGCTATAACTCAGAGAATATTGAGTTTATAGAAAAATTATAAATGCATTTCGTTTCTTTGGCACTTAAACGTTAATGCCTGAAAATTTCAGGCAAATAGCAATGAAAGTAATATTTTAAATTCGTCCGAAAGATTCGTGTTTTGGAGTGAGGAATATAAAAATTTGAGAACAAATAGCCTTAAAACGTATCCAAAATTTTTATTTATTTATCAGATAGGATAAATCCAAGCTATATGCCCCATCGGGTTAGTTGCCTTAGTCACTGTATTTCAGCTGTTGGACGTGTGAGCTGTCGGAGCTAGTGACGTTTTCCTACTATCAATTGTTATAAAAAAAACGTAGTAGACGAAGTTACAGCGATTTATTTCTTGAAATAAATGTTTTATCCCTCAAAGAAATATATTTCTTTTATTGTTGGCAAGTTTTCTTCTCCCCCCCCCCTAATTTCAATTACATAAGTTGAACCTTCTTTAGAATATATAAAATATTCTGAACTCATCCATTAAGAAACATAAAAATGTAACCCATTTAATTTGAGAATATTAAATTTGCTTCCAGAATTAGTTTCTAGAGTTTGTACATCGAATATAAGAAGAGGCGGGGAATTAATCCCTATTAGTTTAGATTTAACAAGTTTAGCTTACGTTAGAATTATTCAAATGGTTTCAAAGTTTGTATACCCATTTATTCGAAGAATTGGGAATAGCAAATATCTTTTGATGTGGGATTGTTATGCAGGATTAGTATACAGAGCATGTAAACTCTTTTATTTATTTATTTTTTAAATCGTAAATTGGATGTAAGTAGGATATTATGTCAAATGCAATTCTAGATTTTGAATTATAAATGTTAATTACATATACTTCCTATTCTTTTACGAATGGGGCATCTATCACTTTGATAAAGTGGGGTGTCTAACCCTGAGGTCCGGGCTAAATGGCCAAAATAATTGATGAATTTTTTTGATGAAAACACTATGTTATATGGTATTTATACTAATATTTTTTGTGATGTTCTACATACAATTTGGAGTATATAGATTACATATGCACCACAAAAATCATTGGTATAAAAAAGAAAAATGAAAGGGGAGTTTAGTAGGGCAACTGTCCCGGACTTACCTATTTATTTTTAATTGCTTGAAAATTTTCAAGATTCTACGTTGAAACATTGAAAACCTTTGTCAGTTTAGAATTTGTATATCAATAGGAATAAGCTATTTAATTTATTACTGTATCATGCATTTTCTTTGAATATTTTAAATGTATTTACATTATAATACAACTTTTTACGATTCTCTAGTTTTAAATGATTAAAGAATAAAAATTTGAACACAGTCAATCTCTTACACTCTAAACAAATTAATATGAGGATTTTAAATCTCAATTTATAATGAAGAAACATTTAATTTTTTGTGAAAAAAAAATAAAAAACTCTTTATGTAGTTGTCAAACTGTATTCTTTTTTCAAGGTAAATACAAATTGTTTGAACCAGAAATTTTACTTAATAAATGAAATCATATAAATACCACATACAAACAAGACACATTTTATTAAATAAAGTTTCAAGGTCGAAACATATTTATTTGGCCTTAAAAGAGCGTTAAGTAGTTGCCGGCTACGTCTTTTATTGTTTTTCCTCAAGCAATAATCAAGGAATGACTGTGTTAATACTTTTATGAATTTGAAAGGAAATGCCTCAAGTAAAATGTTTATATTTAAAAGCAAATTAATTATGCAAACTATACATTTTGTACTCAAAATATATGTAAATTTACGCACAAAATTACTTAATAATCATAAATAATTTAAAGACGTATTAAAAATGATTATAAATAGAAAATTTCGAATTATAGAAAGTAGTCTCATGTGTAAAGTGATACTTTCAAAACACCTATTTCAACAAGAAGATTAATTCCAAAGTACTTAAAGTAAGAAAAAAATATGGTATCCGAATCATGTTTACATTTGAAAAAACTTCACACCTTAGTTGCATTGATTTACCGTGACGGAAATTTGCTTCTGATATTAATTCATTGTAATTAGTGCTATAAATACAAATAGCAATAAAATAACATGTTTTGCATTTTTTTACTGTCAGAAACAAGTTTTAATTATTTAATATGGATTAAATTACTTTTGATATGTCTTGGTGAAAAATAGTACGAAAGCTTTCTTTGTGCTTTCACATCAGCATAGCTTTTCTAAAGACGTGATTCTGGTAGTTGTTGAAGGGTTCACACAGTGTATAATTTTTAGTATTTTTATTGAAATCTTTAGCATTATTTTCTCTTATATTACATAAGCAGCAGGGAAAAAAATGATGAAACGTCATTTTATTGAATAGAAAAACATCTAGAAAATGTTTATTTCTGTATTGAAAGATGGACAAATAAGTTTAGGTTTTGAAAGATTTATAAATATAATAATATGCGAAGAGTATAAGTTTGAAAAAAGATAATAAATAAATACTTTACTAATCGTAGCAATACAAATTATCTAGTCACAATGATAATAGGCTAATTTAGCTCTCATTATTTTTATTCAATTCAATATTGTTTATCAGAGAGAATTTTTTCTTTTCCCCTTTGAATGATATTGTTATTAATAACAATATTCACAATGACTTCTTCCTTTAAAAAAATAGAGAGGTTTCGATTGACATTGCATTATCTCAAAAGGGAATATATTCTTCAAAAATGAAGGGAATAATTAGTGGAGAAGAACGAAATAACCTTCATTAATATCGGTTGAGTTTTTGCTGTTTTTCATTTTCATGAAAAGTTTAAGAATGATTAAAAAAGGTGAAGAACAACAGAAAAGAAAGAACGAAAAATCCTGCGTCCAGCATAGATTATTAAACACTTTCCAACACTATTAGAACACTTAAAAAAATTCCCCTTAATAAGATGAAAGATGATGCATAAGTCAACAATTTGGAAAACGCATGACATATTTGAAAACCCAATGTCCGGAATTACTGTCAATAGTCGGAAAAGCATCCGAATTATTTTGTACAGTCCTGTATTAGGATCTATAGATTTGTATATATACTATATAATATTCTCCAATTTACTTCAGTTAGGAAACCCATAGCACAGTTTAAAATTCCCCTACAGCAAATTCCGCCAATAAACGGAAATGTACTCTAGATATTTCGTGCAGCCCTGTATAGGATCTTTAGAATTTATATACACCCAGTAATATGCAAACAAATAGTTAAATTCAAAGATGCGTACCACAACTGAAAACGCACTTCCCGCAATTAGTTGGATAGATAGTACTGTAGTGGACTAGCAACTGTCTTATGAAGGCATTCTAGTGTTTTGAATGCGAACATGATGTCATCATCTAACCTGTGTGCGCAACACAGACATCTGTAATATATTTTGCTCTAATTTTTAAAGTATGCATGGAGCATGGAGCCTTAGGACTTCGCGGTTTCTGTGCTTAGCTGTGAGTTTATGCATATTTTAGCTTCGTTGATCAATCGGCAAAGTATAAAAGCTCAAACGAAAGATTGTATTGGCGGATTTGGGTCGGATCTCTCTCCGTGTGGTGACTTAAGGCCTGCTCTGATAAGCGACAATTGTGCTTGCCACACGCATCACGGAGCGGAAGTTTGACTGAGTTAAATATTAGCCTTTGGTAAGATATTTTGAGTTATAGTTTGAATAAAGCTATTTCGCAGTCACGGGTTTCTAGTATACCAAAAGTTAATTATAGTAACAATTTTTTTTATTACTTCTTGTGTTTCAGCTGAAAGCGTCCAGTGACCGCTGGATTTAGTAGTGGATTATACTAGCAGTGTTCTTTACGTAGTGGAACTTTGTTTTAGTAAAACTTTTTTAGTATTTTTCTAGTGAAGATCAAGTTAGTGATTGAATTTTGCGGATCGCCGTTTAATATAAACAAAGCCTTGCTAAGTGACTCTGCCACATCCCTGCCCGCATAGTTTAAATAAACATATTTTATACCTTAAACTCGCATCATGACTGAGATTGCCGGAAACGGCCTTGACACGCACGTTAGAGTACTGTAACCGAATTATATTGTGTGGCCCTGTAAAGGAACGGTGAATGATATGCACACCTTATTCTACAGTAATCATCTTACAGTACCCCTCGGTGATATATATCAATTATAATATGTTTGAAATAGCGTAACATTATTAAATTACACTGCAAATGATCTTTCCCCATAGACAGATAAATGTAACAGATAAATATAACAGATAAATACAACAGATAAATGTAACGGTATTTCTTTGTGCGTCCCTGTAAACGATGTGTACGATCAATGCTATGCGTACTATATTCTATACTAAACATCTTGTAGTGCGCTTCAGTGATATATATATAGCTTTCGATATGTTTGAGATAGTCTAACATCATTAAAATGCAACGCAAGCGATTTTTCCCCATAGACCGTAATGTAACGGAATTTTTTTGAGTGTCCCTATAAATGAACTATAAATGCTGCACACTTCATGTTCAATACCCAACAAGTCACAGTTAACATCAATATCATATATCAATTTCTTGGCAATCTGGATATATTTACGCGAGTTAGAGCACGGACAGACGGCAGACGGCGGAGAAATGGCAAAAAGGCAAACCGAATTCATAAACACTTTTCAACTATGTTAGAAAGTGTTAAAAAGAAGCATATTTTTGGTGCACAGCTTTTTAGTTCATAAGAAAATATGTATTTCTCCTATTAGAACTCTAATCAAGTAATTGTTTTTCCCTTTAATTGGTTCATTTTAAAAATGAATTGTTTTTCAACGAAATAAAGACCATACATATGTTTCAAATTAGCTAACAAATGTTTGAATTAAATTAGTTCTTTTTCATCTGTAAACAATGATAAACTTCCCACGCTCCCCTCTATATTCTTATTTAATTTTTTTTTTTCATTCAATTTTAAAAAATAAAAGAAGTAAATTTCTTTATTTTTTTCCCCAAAGCAATAACTAATCCATTCCAATAGTTTACAACATTGAAGTATAATTGAAAATAAGGAACTTTCCTGTTATAGGGGTCTGGGCGGTTTTTTTTTAATACTTGGTGCAATTTGGGCCAAATGATATAGCCAGCTATGAAAACTAAACTAGTGAAGCATTGTGCTTCTTTATATATATTTTTAAAAAATTGCTTTTGATTACATGCATTGGATAATTTACTTCTGTTTGTATATAATAACAGATAAGTGGCTTCTGTATATTAAATAAATCGTAAAATTATTGAAAAAATTGCTTGTGTGTCGGAAACAGTGAATAGGTTGCCAGAAATACATGTGAAAAAATGTCCATATCTTGAAAGGGCCCTTTTTAACACTTTCCAGCCTAGTTGAAAAGTGTTTATGACTTCGGTTTGTCTGCCGTCTGTCCGTACTCTAACTCCCGTAAATATACTCGATTTGCCCTGAAATTTTTGTATATTATTGTCGTTTACTACAGCATGTTCTCTATTGCAAATGAAGTCTGTAGCAATTATAGTTTTTTTTTTTTTTTTTTTTTTTTTTTTTACAGGGACAGTTAAAGGTATTCTGTTACATTACAGTCAATGGGAAATAATCGTTTCAAGTGCATTTTGATGATGCTACGCCATTTGAACCACGATGAAATTGAAATATAATTATGAAGTGCATTAAAACATTCTTTTTGTAGAATATGGGGTGCAAAGCATTTATTATTCATTTACAGGATCAAACAAAAAAATTCTGTTACATATTGTTCTACGGGAAAAATCGTTTGTAGTGTAATTTAATGGTGTTTCACTTTTTCAAACATAATGAAAATTATATGCATTACTGAGGTGGACTATAAATTGCTCGCTTAAAAGTATAGTGTGCATTGCGTTTATCGTTCATTTACAGGGGCACATAAAAAATATCGGTTATAGTTAACATGCGATAATTACTGTCTATGTGTAATAAGTGCGTTTTCACGTTTGCTTTGTCTTTTTAATTTTAACTAAATTTTCTCATATTACGTGGTGTGCATAAATTCCGTTGATCATATACAGGGATACACAAGGGAATTAGTAAGCATTACAGACCATGGGAGTGAATTGCTTAAGGGTAGTTTTTGATTGTGTTACGCATTTTCTTGCTTAACTATATTTAGTGGACTAATATAAGTTTGTGGAATATAAATAAATTCATATACGCAAAGAACAAAATACATTGTCGTTTACGGTTTTTAATTGTTGGAAGTGAGTTTTCAGTTGCTTTATGCGTTTTTTTTTTTACCTGAATTAAGTTTTATCTTAATATGCGGTGTGTACAAAAATGTTTAGATAATATACAGAGCTGTACAAAAGATTTCGAGTGCATTTCCATCGATTGGCGAAAATTGCTAAATGTGAATTTTCTAACTGCACTAAATTTTATCATGCTATGTATTATATATCCAAATCTACAGATCATATACAGGGCTCCATAAAATAGTTCGACTACTTTTTTTACAATGGAAGGTAATTTCGAAAACTGTATTTTTCAATGTGGTATATGTTTTATAAACTGTTTACTTACATATTTTCTTTTACCTTATTCAACGGGGAATTTTCGTTACAGTTTTTGGATGTGTTGGAAAGTGTTTCATAATCTATGCTTGAAGCATGATTTTTCGTCCTTGTTTCTATCTCAGTAAGGCCACTATAACAGGGAAGTACCAAATAATAAGTCGTGTTGCTTTATATGAAGAAAATATAGGTTAAAGAATATTATATATATATAATGGCGCATTGGTAATCTAATGTTTGCACTTGTTAATATTTTGTATTAACGTAATGGTATTCTGTATACACGTTATGATTAGCTATCTTAAATAGAAGATTAGGTTAGATTTGTTGCAAGAACTTCTTTACTGTATTTTGAAATTCAAAAGGTATTACAATTATATATATATATATATATATATATATATATATATATATATATATATATATATATATATATATGTCTAACTAATATATATGTCTGCAATAATATATGTCTGAAACTAATATATATATATATATATATATATATATATATATATATATATTAGTTTCTTTTACTGTATTTATCAACCATTTTTAAGACATTCGTAAGGGCTAGTTTTTGACTTATTAACAGGAAGCCCTCCTATGAGCGTTACTTTTACATATTTCATTATTAAACAAAAGATTTTCTGTGTCCGTGTTTACATCACAAATGAAGATATGTAATACTAATACTCTTTCTAATTGAAGTCTTTATTTTCATACTGTACTAATTGTGTAAATACAAATATCAACTGTGGATGGAATTACACTTATCCAAAAGACGCGAATTGGCGTCAACCGTCACTAATGTTAATAGGACACTAAATGAAAAAAAAGAAAAGAATAGCTATAAAAAGTATTAGTTTAATAATGTGTACAGACATGGTAGTAAGACGAAGTACAAACATGGAATGTACTTCGTTATAAAAAAAATCATACTTCCATAGAAAAATCTAACAGAAAATTCATTTTATATCCAACACTGACACTTGCATGTTGACTTTTAAAGAATAAATAAAAACTTTGATGAAATAAGATTAATAACGCGTATCTTATTAATAAAAAAGGGATATCGTAAACTTTCACCTTTTAGTATCATTTCTAGATGACATTAACAGACCCGTAAAACCTTCAAATGCATTCGGGGTATTTCGTAATTATAAAAAAAAATGTCCCTTGTAACTGCGATGATGTAGGTCAAGGTAATTCAATTCTTTCGGTATTCTAGAAAACTACCTACAACAGTTCGATGACATTTAAATCAGGTGAATGATCGATACAAGGCAAAAAAGCTGAACACCTCAGAGCGCATGAAGACTGAATAACATTCTGACGCATATGTATTCTAAAAGTATGAATTCCATGAATGGAAAATAGTAATTTGAATATCAGTTGAATCTCGTATTTTGACATGCTTAATTAAAAAGAACTGTCACGTCTTGAGAAATTACTGGACGAGCTAAATGTCAAACCAGATGATGCCTCATATTAATGCTGACAGTTTCCATGATCAACGGCTGAAAAGGAATTGTTCATTGCGTGTTCATTAGGGTCTACAAAGATTAATTAAAAACTTAAAAAGATTGTGTCTTACCAAATTTATATATAATCACCCTGATAAACTTTAAACCTCTTCTTTGCAAAGATATATAATTTCGTTCTGGAACTATTTGTTATTAGTTATCTAATAGGTTTTTCTTGTTAGGATAAAATAAATGCTTTTATAAAGGCTTGTTTAAAAGAAAGTGTGCTGAACGTTTTTTCTTGTACAGTACGTCAAAAATATTCGATCGATGACTATAATTTCAGTTCTACATTCATGTTCATGAATTAAGGATAATAACAGGACACTTTCAATTTTAGACATTTTTTCGAATATCTACAGAAACGCTTGACGAATCGTCCTTGAACTTTGGGGATGAAAAGAGCATGTTTGACCACATCTATTTCAGTGAAGATTTATTCACGAGGCCAATTAGGGGGTCAACAATAAATTGAATAAAAAATACGCAGGAAATACTCGAAATGCTCAAACACTGTAGCAAATGATTATGTGGGCCCTGTACAACATTTTTATGCATTTGCTCAAGAATATCACATATATTCTTATAATATATAGACGTTGAATATATAGACGTTTCTGTAAAAAAAAAAAAAAAAGAAAAAAAATCTGTTTATAGCATCCAGAGTCTTCAACCAAATTTAACGCTACTTTCTGAAAACTTCAGAAAGTGCAGTATAAACTTTAAACGGCAATTAAATTGAATACATTGAACATTTGGAGATATATAAGCGTTTGTATGAAAACATTTTTAACTCCGCATGCGCGAACGATACCAAAATGTTTTTCTCATAATATAGGTTAAGTTATATAAAAAAGTCCTGTCGAATAGCGAGAAAATTCAGAATGATATTGGCTATATAGTGAGATCAATTTAATTGCCTTCTAAAAATAGCCCTGATGATAAGGGAATTCCACAAATTGTCAATTAGATCACTATATCGCCGATGTCGTTCTAAATTTAAACGGTATTCCAGTGGTCTTTTATATCTATTGCCATATATAATTAGTTACAAAATTAGGAAAAAAAACTTTAGCTATAGCTGGCGCTTGCGAAAAAGTTAAAAATTAGTTCATACAAATACTCATGTATCTCCTCAAATCTTCAATATATTCATTTTTTAATTGCAGAATAGTGTTTCTACTGCCCTTTGTGAAGTTTTCAAAAAGTGGCGTTCCATTTAGATCAAAACACTACATGCTATAAATAAAAATCATTTGGATTTTTTATAGAAACATTTACATTTTCACAGATGTGTGCTATTCTTACACAACAGCATATAAACATTGTACAGAGCCCACATAGTCATTTGCTACAGTGACAAGACATTTCGAACATTTTCTGTTACCGGAAAAATTATCGGAAATATATAGATAATATTTCTGTTATCGGAAATGTTATTATTCTTTTTTTTAATAATTTATTTTTGGCCCCCTAATTGTCCTCGTGACTAAACCTTAACTGAAAAGTATGAGGTCAAACACGTGATTTACATGCCCGAAGTTCAAAAACGATTCGTGAAACATTTCTGTAGATATTCCACAAAATGTCTAATATCGAATCTGTCGAGGCATTATCCTTAATTTATGTGTATGCGTGTAATTAATGCAAGAAAAAAAAAAGAAAATCATCATCTTAATTCGTACAAAATTCTTTATAATTGTATGTATTTAAGAGGTACATATAGATATCATATAGCTACATATAGAGAGGTACATAATACATATAAATATTGAATCTAGCTTGTTAAAGTTGAATAGCAGTAGCATACTTTTTATTGCATATTTAAGTACATACTCCACAACCAAGTTCTTAAGAATTTAGTTATTGTATAACAAGTCTATTTATCATGGTTGTCTATATTCTTAGTCGTATTTGTACCGCTTGACTGAATAAGTAATAAATAAATAAAATTAAAGTGATTGAAAGATAAATATAATAATATCACCAATGCGTCCAATGAAAATAAATCGCATACGCGCTAGAAAAATCATCTTTTTTTTTTTCTTTTCGTTACACTATTATCACGTTTTTTATTTATATCCACGTGGATTTCGGGTTTTACCCAACACACCGTCTAGAAAAAGGAAAGAAAGAGCCTGTGGCGAAACTCCCACTTGCGTTGTCTAGCATTAAAGAAATGACTGAAAGAAACTGCAAATGGCCGAAGTATTTCATGTTAATGTGTTCATCGGTCTATACGCGTAGGCATAATTATAAAGTGGAAGGAGACTTGTATCACATATCACTCTGATAGTATTTTACTCTTCTTATTTTTTCTATAATCTATACTTTCTTAAGACTTATTTTTTACACTGTGAAGCATTTCAGGAATGTTAATATTTTAGATATATACATAAATATTGCAGAAATTAGATATCAATGAGTAAAACTTTTTTTAAGTGTTTTTTGGACAGTGGTACGCTAGAATCTTTTTTTTTCTTTGTCTTTAAGAAAGTTTTGTGGCAAAATTGTCTTAAAAATTAAATATACAGCTTTCGTTTAGAACAGTTTTATTCTTATTTCGTGAATATCAATATTTAAAAGGAATTATTAAAATACGACAAAAAAAATAATAAGCTGATAAATTTTCTCAGAAGATGTAAATGGTTCTTTAAATATGATTTTTATTAAAGAAAATAATGTTTGTGAAAATTATGAAGTTCTGTAAGTTCTATTCGGTGTGCTACATTGTTTTTTCTTAAATATTATACCTAAAGTTACTCCGTCTGTTGCGTTTAAAGTTCCAAAATTGAGCGTAAAATATAAGATTTTTAATAACATCCCAGTTTTTATACTTTACACTATTAAAAGTAAGGAAAATTTAGTTATTGCATTTATGGTCCCAAAACTTATGACAAAAGAATATCTCAAAAATTTCTAAGCCTATAATTCACACCTAAGAAAATCACCATTTTCACTTTTCTTACGCCATGAACAAACAACGTATTAATCTTTGAAATAGCTAATTGGAAAGTTTCAGTTTGAAAAAATGGTCCTTTTTTTCACTGTTGCGAATTCAAAAAATAAATGTCACTAATCTTCGTTCAGTTAATTTCCTTCACAATAAATTAATAAAATTGATTACAAAACTATTTTCTTAATTAAAACATATTTAACTTTTTGGTAATTAGGTGATACTTGAATAGTATTTAAAAACTGATCGTTGTTTAAACTGACTAAAAAATCAATACATTAATTGCAATTTCATAAGCATTCAATGTCTATCATTAATCATCGAATTTGTTGCGAAAAAATTTGAATCATTAAAAAACATTCATATGGGGGGGGGGGGGGGGATACGTAAAATCTTTTTTTTTCTTTACAGTTGCATAAATTATTTCATTTTTCAAAATAAATTAGTACAAAGTTCTAAAAAGTAATTTAACGTGTCAAAATTCCTGATATATTTCACAGAAAAATTTTTCAGAAAAGAAAATGCAAAGAGCTTTGACGCTTTGACATTTAGAACTTGGGATAATTAGAAAGACATTTCTTTTAACTGCAATGTAATCTCCCTCAAAATACAATAATAAAATTTATTACATAACTATTTTCGCAATTAAAACAAGTTTAGCTTTTTGGATATTAAGTGATACTTGAATTTAAAAAGTGATTATTGTTTAAACCGACTAAAAAGACAATACTTTGATTGAAAATTTGTAAACATTCAATATCTATGATTTACAACATAGAATTTGCTGCGAAAAATTTGGAATTGTTTAATTAAATATATATATAAATATGGGGTGTAGGAAAATGTTGGTTTTATCGAAAAAAAATCTTTGAAGTTGCATATATTTATTTTTCAAAATAAATTAGTAAGAAAATTTAAAAAGGTATTTAACGTGTCATAATTCCTAATTTGTTTCGCAAATATATATTTTTTTTATAGAAAAGAAAACGCAAAGAGAATAGCTTAGATAGAGGCAGAGCATTTAGAAAGACATTTCTCTAAACTGTAACAAATGCAAACACTAAATTCTTTTTCACAAAAAAGAAAGTGTATCATTTTCATTTATCAAGAAAAGTTTGATCATGACCCGTTTCCTTCAACAGCGTTACAACATAATGCTATTGAAGATCTATCATTTTTCATTCTTAGCCTTTCTCTTTCCTTTGCTTAAAGCAATTATCAAGCACATCCTATCTCAAAATGTTGTAAACAGCATTAAGAACTAACTGCTTCAAGGGCACATTCGATTCCCATTCAGAGAAGAAAAAGAAAACTTCCGCTATTTTATTAAAAAATATTTTCCTCAGTTGAATTATCTGTATCAAACAGTTCAGAAAGTTAGTTTTTATTTTCTGCTTGTTTCATTTTAAACTGAACTTCAGATTCCAAACTCATCTTTTAAGGGAGCTATAGCAGTTGTGAAATCCCATAGAAAACAGCCGATATTGACGTAGCTTTCGGGAGCTACAAAATTGATTTCAATATATATATATATTAATTAATTACATGCCATCTTTAAATAAAACATTTGGTCGGATTTAGTAAAATAACTTGTTCGTTGTCTTTTGATTTCAAAGGTATTATGTATGTATATATATATATATTGCTTTAAAATTAACTATATTTCAATCGCTTTGCTCTTCTGGAAAATCAATTCCTTTTCAGAAATGTTAATAATAATAATAATAACAATAATAATAATAATAATAATAATAATAATAATAATAAACCCTAGAATTTTTCTTCTTTTTTTGCGAAATCGCATTTTGTTTCTTGACGAACAGTCTATGCATAGTTTAGCTACTGTCATAATTATTAAACAAAATATATTGAAATCGCTTCATAAATTTCCGGAGAAAAGGGTACTTACATATATCAGCTGTTTTTCATGGGATTTCGATAGTTTTTTGACCATTTAAGTGAAAAAAAATTGTTATACACTTATATATTCATGTTTTTCTTTCATCATCATCATCATTAATTGTATTATTATTATTATTATTATTATTATTATTATTATTATTTTCTTGCTAATATTGTTATATTTTAATTAACTAATGTCTTCTTCTTAGTAGTCTCAAAAAATTTCAGACTAAGCATGTGACTTTTTAAAAACGTAGTTATATTTAAATTAATGTGGGTCTTTTTTCACATAAGATAACATGTGTCTTGTTTCTAAAGACTATTTCTGCTTCGTGGCTGACTATTATTTGTCCAATTTTAAGATTATCTCAGAGACCAGTTAGAAGACAAGAATGACACTGATAGACTATAGATATTATATGGAGAGGTTTATCCTTGCCAAATCGCTTATGAATACTATTTTCCCTTTTGAGTTACAAGCTGACAAAAATATTGATGTTGAAAATTTTCAAAATTTAAATTGTTATAATTCAGGAAGGAAAGGGATAACAGTCTGCTTACTTCTTTTTGGCATGTTTGGAAATAATAATAACACATAATACTGTTAGCTCTTTTCCTTCATGAGATGTATTTTTTCAAAAACTGGCATTTTGACCAATATGTGAAAAGTTTTAAAATACTAAATGTTTTTCAAAATTAAAGATAAAGCCACAACATTTATACGATCTGTTAGAATAAAGTGCGTAGATTTGAGATCATTTTAAATTTTTTGTTTATATTTATTACTTCAAAAATTATGTAGGTGCCTTTTAATTTTGTAAAATCATGCAAAATTGCAGCATTCGACCTTCTCAATAATAATAATAATAATAATAATAATAATAATAATAATAATAATAATAATAAAATCCAAGATAGAATTCTTTTGCAGATGGATTTTAGCTTCTTTTCTATATTTACACACACAAATTAAAGAAAAATAACAGATGATACGGCAGCCAACAATAACAAAAAAGATAATAATAATAAAAATAATAAGTTTTGTTGAAATCATGTGGAATGAACCCAAATCCTTTTTTTAAAACTGCCTTAATTTTTGGCAACTTAGTTACTTTTTCTATTAAGTATGTAAATTAGGAGTGCAAATGCAAAACCGACACGGAGTGTTTATTACATTTATACATAGTACGTATGTTGATTATTAATTCTTTTACTTAATTAATTAAACATTCTATGATTTTGGGGGGGAATGAGGATGTAACATTGATAGTACTCTAAATGCCAGTTATTAACTATGCCAATAGTTAGTACTAACTATACCAATTTTTATTTCGATAATTATTACGTTGCTAGGAAAGATACTAAATTACTTTTTGATGCTTCAACGCAGACACAAATTTATTTTTTATTACTCTATGTTAGTAATTGTATTTTAAAAAACAGTGAAAGTGTAAAATTATCACGAGTTTAATTTTCATCCACAGAAAATTGCACAGGTGACTCCTTTTTATCTGTTTCAAAAGTTGGAGTGTAAAAAATATGGAAATATAAAAATTAAGTTATTATTTATTATTGTAAGATACAGCATAAAATTCTCATGCATACCAAATAAATCTCACAAGTTCAGGCAGTTATGTAATTTCCCATTTTTTTCTACACCTTAAGAAATTGTTGCAAGATGAAAAGAAAAAAGAAGGGAAAAATCTTAATATACCTTCTTTATCAAACTACAGTCTTATCAAAAACTTTAATTCATGTCACGTAATCTTCATGCCATTAATTATCTTTCAAGACAGAAGCTTCTCCAACTGTTTTAATTTTCACCGTACACATAAAAATCATTCTCATATTTTCATTTCTTCAAGTCTTCCATTTTCCCTCTAAATGAAGCATTATGGCTACGTGTTAGAAATAATGTGCAGCTATGGTTTATTTTCCTGGTAACTTGAATCGCCTGCGTTACTCATAAGGAAAAGAGAGTAAAGTAAATGTACATTTTGAATTATATACTAATATTTAAATACTAAATAATTAAAAGTATAGAATAATGACAAAAAATCTTATAGCGTAACTTTATGTCCCAAATTGTGAATTAATAAAAATTTCACCTTTCAAAGCATTTTCCCCACATTTTTGAAAATATGTTAGACAATTTATACAATCATTAATTAAACTTCAAAAAGATTTCGTTCATTAAAATTAATAAACTAAATCAGTATTTATAGGGGGTTTATAGAATATTCACTACTCTACTTAAATTATTTCTTTTAAAATATTGTTTTTAGTATTTTATAGAATTCGAATATGTGCAAATATGATGGACTTACATATAAATATAGAGATTTTACAAACCTGAAACTTTCTACTCCATGTCTTTGAACATGAAGAAATCTGAACAGCTATAATTGGAAAAGTAATTATCCATTTAAAAATAGTTATGCTTTGTACAGCGAATTTGTGCTTTTCTGACATGATAAAATAAAGTATCTTGAACTCATTCAAAATTGTTTTCCTGCCAATTGATGTGGTAGTGAATTTATATAAAGTTTTTCCTGTGTACTCTAAAGTAGTGTTGGGGCATAAGAGGTTAATGTTCATTATTAATCCTATTAATGTTCAGTAATAACCCATAAAAGTAAAATACAAGGGTTTTTCAGAACATGGGAACATTATAGAAACAATAACATTACATGAAAAGTACTGAAAAGGCATAAAAGTTGTGCAATGCTGCTATAATGTCTATAGTAGGGTAATTAAGCACCCAAAAACTGCTATCATATAATGAAGGTTTAAGAGATTTGTATAAAAACACCACGAGAGTGATAAATTTCTCCTTGCACGTTTGCCTTTGAAACACGTATGGCTTTTCTGCCAATGAAGGATAAGCTTATATGATTCGAAATCGGTCTGTTTTGCTTATTTTATTATTTTTTGTTCTTATACAAAGTTCTTAAATCTTGTTTATAGAGTCTAGTATGGCCTAAGTTGTGCTTTTCTTTTCTTTTTAAATCAGAAAATATGTACTGTATTTATAACACTCCCATTCATAATTTGTGTAACGCATGTTGAGGACGAAAGTTTTCAACGGAATAATTATTATATACTCGTATTTTAAACTTTGATTGACACCAGAATCCCATGAAAACTTCATACAAGTTAGGTACGCAGTTCTGTTAATCACAAAAAATGCATATTTAAAGCTTGAGAAAATATTACTACATCAGTCATTGGGGATATCGAATTATACTCTAATTAGTGAACTTTAAAACATGACGAATAAATATCAACGATTCGAAAAAATGTTTGAAATGCATGAAATATTATTTGCCATAACGAATAGAAAAGTAAATGAAAATTGCTTCGAAGCAAAAATGCACGCCAGTTTGCGTAGGTTTTTTTTTTTTTTTTTTTTTTTTTTTTTTTGAAAGCAATTCAGAAAGTAATATTATAAATAAGAGTTTCTGCATATTTGTGTGCGCATCATTGCTTCGATGAAATAATTCAAAAAGACATAAATGGATTATGATTATATTCTCAAAATGTCCATGTTTGAGAGCAATTCGAGAAAAATAAAAAGGAAAGCAAGGCAAATTGTATTTGTGCAATCGGAATGTAATACCAGTTTGCCAGAGACTAATCTATATTTATGTGCTAAGTATGCTAGAATATGTGCTATTGCTAAGTATGCCTAGAATAATCTCTACTTATGTTACATAACTGAAAAAAGGAGTATCTAGTCTAACTATTTCGGACCAAACTATCATTTAGAAAATTTTCTAGATTTTTTTCCATGTTCTCTTCGCTCTCTTTCCCTCTCTCTCTGTGTGTGCGTGTGTCTGTGTGTCTGTCTATCTATCTATTTATTTAAATATTTTTTTTCAAAATTCTTATCTGGTTTTCAGTTAGAGCACACATTAAAATTTTATCAATTTCTCTAAAATTGTTTATGTCTTAGATACAGTGCATATTGTGGTAGACAACAGATAAATAACATAACTATTTGAACATTTATACTCTGAAGAATAAACAACTCCATTACGATGTTGCAAGGAAAAAAAAAAGATAAAAAAAGGAAACAGAAAAAAAAAAGAGATAAAAGAAAGTGCGATTATCTTAGCTTATTCCATGTTTACAAACAACTCACAGATAATGGTATATTACAATATTTTAATTACAACTTAGACAATAATTTCCATTTTTACTGGAAATAAATGTATTGAGTTAAAAATATGAAATATCTCTACAAAACAACTTACTTTGTTTCCAACCTTCAGAAATAAAGTTTTCTAATTCATTCATCTAATGCCATCATTTAATCATTGCAATTATATTGACCATTTTCTTAGAGAAATGAAATAAACTACTACACAAAAAATATAACCAAATCTTGTTCCAAAATGAACAAGATATATATATATATATATATATATATATATATTTGCAAGACTTTGTTCTCATTTCAAAAATTGATTTATTTTTGCCTTTTATTATGACATTCATTTCTTATCCCACTTTCTTCTATTTAAAAAAATATATTACAAAATATAAAACAATGTGTATTTTCAATTTGAAATTTCTCGTGACAGAAAAACATTGAATATACAGAATTTCACAGTTTTCTACATTTCTTTTCTTTTTCTTTCTTTTTGAGGGGGGGGGGAGAGAAAAGGGGGAAGAGGCCTAAAACCTTTATATTTTATTATTTTAATTTGTAAAACATCTTAAACAAGAAAGTGATAGCAAGTTAAAAATATTAAAATTTTATGCAACTATATAGTTTATGAAAACGACAAAAAAGAGTATGCAGATAAAATATGCAATTGCTTTACGATCATTACCTGTTGATCAACGATTTTCTTCACAATTATTATGTCAGCCAAATAATGCAGATGTATTAATACTTAGAAATGCCATTTGTTTACTGGTGAATCTATTTTTCGCAAAAGGAGGTTTTGAAAGGAATTAGCTTGTCAGAACAAGCTACAATGTTAACAGCTTCATTATTATTATTATTATTATTATTATTATTATCATTATCATTATTATTATTTAAAATGTTAGTTTAAAGCGAAAATGAATTTTTTTTTCTTTTCAATCTTTAACAAATTTTGTACGTGCACATTGTGTACGTAGCATGCAAATGAAAATCATTAATTTATTTTTTTCTGTCATAAAAACCAAATTAAAGTAATTAAAGTTAAAATTATAGAGTAACTTGAATTAGCTGATAATGGTCCCCCCCCCAAAAAAAAAAAAATTAATAAAAAAATAAAAGAAAGAAAATACTCTTTTGAACAGAGAGTAAATTTTCAACTACTTCTTGCATTTTCGTACAGAATAAAAAATAGATAGAAAAGGAATAAAGGAAAGCTGTCAGAATTGGTACGACCGTGCCTTATATATTCTGCTTGTGCATGTATCGTATAGCGTTATGTAACTAGACTTTTCAAGCTGTCATTAAACGCTCATAAAATTTATATGGAACAATCTGTCTATGCTGCAGTTAATGGTCATACACGTGGTCCTAATCGAAAAAAAATATATATAAGGATCCATTTCAAAATACTTTTTATAATTTTTTATTTCTTTTAAATCAGATAACAAACTCATATACAAGCGTAGATATTTGTTTATTTTCTTTTTAAGTATACATAAATGCAAATACATTTTTGTATATTTTTAAATCAAATATAGAATACTGCTTTTGCAGTTTAGAATCAGAAATATAAAATTTAAAATGTGATGTTTACTTGAAGTGAAGAACTATATTAAGGATTAGTATGATGCTTCTTCTAATAA
The DNA here is from genome assembly GCA_963931845.1 of Maratus michaelseni. Taxonomy (NCBI): domain Eukaryota; kingdom Metazoa; phylum Arthropoda; class Arachnida; order Araneae; family Salticidae; genus Maratus; species Maratus michaelseni. The sequence goes on from OZ007586.1 coordinate 377,946,356, forward strand.
TCATTTAGTTTTTTAACATTGGTACAATTGATTTGTATTTCAAGCATCTAAAAAGACAGCACAAGTAATTTTTTAACAAAAAATGAAAGCGACTTCAAGTGATTATTTCTTAATCCACTACGTGCTAGCAACTGTTACAAAAACACACATGTTATTAACATTGCCTATGTTTTTATTTACTTATTGAGTGCCAGTTGGAATATTTTAGCAAGAGTGGTTTATCACTACAGGGTGTTTTCCGTGACAACCATTTATTCTTATCCTATTCAGTTTAATTTACATTTGTGCCAGTAGAGTGCTTATAGAAATAAGAAAGCGGTGACATACGCTCAAAGTGCATGTTCATATTCAAAGTTTTTGTCCAAACTATGTCAACCCATATTTCAGAACTTGGCCATTCTTGCTTGGACAAGTTCAATTAGACGCGTGAGACGAGTCAACAAACATTAGCTTGGCGATGGTCTCACACTCGCTAAGTACAAGGTAACGATAAGCTTGCAAAATTTTTGTGCAAAATCCTCTCAATCAATGAAGTTTTATTGCTCGTATGCTGGCACTCTCTTTATGAATGTACTTTAGTTTACAGCCTTTCTCATTTTTGACACGTAATAGACAATCATATATTAAAACTGTTTAACTTGCCCCTGTAAAAAAATCTATTCAGGATAGTGTGACTATATTTAGCTTAAAACTTTCCCTCTGCACTAGAACTGTATAGTAAAAAAATCTACATTCAAATTGTTCAACGTCTGTTGAAAAAATTACGGTCATACATATTACATACCTACAGATACATATACATAAGGGCAAAAAACAGAAGATCCCTTTTATAAAGTCGCTTAAAAAGACAAGAGTGCATTTAAATTGTAAATATTTAAAGTTCTTTTTCTTTCAACACAAATATTTCTGATATTTCATTCTTATGTATAGTGATTAAAAATATTTTGCACATATAGCATCATCAGCGGTATATTTTTCGAAAAAGATCGTACACTGTAAAAAAAAGACAAATGTTTCAAAATTTATGAAAATACAACCTAACCGCGAACGAAAATGTACAATAACCTCTTCCGAGATATCCGTGATTCCGATAAACATTCTTTATCATTAGAAACCTCAGAAATCAATATATTTTCGAGATTTAAAGAAGCATTTATGAAAACAGAGTTTTTTTCACTGCTACTGATTTTCGGAAACGTTTCTGAGTAGTTTTTATAGTGTATTAATCAATTTTCTCAAACCCGAATATCGGTTTTTAGAATGCTATTAATTATCAATAAAACATTTTCAGCTGTGTATTTGAAATTATACATGAAAGAGCAACAAAATAATATTCATTTTAATGTTAATATTTATGCTTCTAATTTATCATTTTTGTCGGTAAAACATGAATGTTGAACAGGAAAATGTTTACTTGAGAATTGATAGCATCCGAAAAACCTATATTCCGGTTTAAGAAAACTGATTAATATGCTATAAAAATTACTTGGAAACGTTTCCGAAAATCAGTGGCAACAAAACAAACTTTGTTTTTAAAGGTTTCTAAAGATAAAGAATGCGTTTCGGAATCGTTAGTAATTCGGAAGAGGTTATTGTATATTTTCGTTCGTGGCTATATTGCACTTTCCAACAAGCATCTGTTGTTGTTTTTTTAAACATTTTCGAACATAGTTGAAATGTTTTTATGACTTCGATTTGTGCGTCTGCCGACTGCTCGCTGCTTGCTTGTCCGTGCTCTAACTTGTATAAATATACTCGGACCGCCATGTAATTGATATACATGTTATTGAGGTTTACCTTAGCATGTTTGGTATTGAAAATGGATTGTGAAGCATTTATAATTTGTTTACATTAACACTCAAAACAATTCCGTGACATTATGGTCTATGGTAAACAATTGTTTGCAATGTATTTAAATAATGTTACACAATTTCAAACCTATTGAAATTGATACACAGCACTGAGGTGCACTTCAAGATGCTTACTGTAGAATATGGTGTGCATAGCATTTATCGCTCATTTACAGGAACACCCAAAATTTTCGATTACATTTTGTCTATGACAGGTAATTGCTACAAGTGCGTTTTCAGATTATGCTTTTTTAAATTTAACAAATTTTTTGTATGTTATTTAGTGTATATAAATTCTATAGATCATATACAGAGCTGCAAAAAAGAATTCGCGTGCATTTCCTTTTATTGATGGAAATTGATGAAGCGGAATTTTCAATTGTGTTAGGCGTTTCCTAACTGAACTAAAGTTTTGCATACGATATAGCATATAAAATTGGACCATACAAAAGAATTCGGATATTTTTCCGGGTTTTTAAATCTGTTATACGTTTTCCAAACTGTTTACTGAGACATGCTCTTTCACATTATTAAACGGCGAAGATTTGTTACAGTATTCTGAATGTGTTGGAAAGTGTTTCATAATCTATGCTTGACACATGATGTTCTTTCAGTATACAGGAAGTAATTTTTTAAAAGCTTGATATAGGAAATGTCAACGTCCTTAAAAATTCTTTAAAACAATGACCTAATTTACTTAAAGAACTTCTCGTACCAAAAATACATTTGTTCATGTGTTTGTAAATAAAATCGTTTTCACAATGTTTAGACAATGAATTACATTAAAGTTTGTAAAATTTTAATTAGACTTTTGAAACGCGAAGTTCTTTAAGAAAAATTATCTTTTAACTGAAATGCATGAACACCAAGTAATTTTCTATTTTTGGGTCGTCTAAACTTTGAACCACCTGTGTTTATAAGAAACAGGTGATATAAAACAGGAAATGAGAAAAAAAGTGTTTTTGCATTCAAATTAGAGAATATCTTTTTGTTGTATATGCTAAACAAAAATTTACTTCGCTTGTAGATGTATTTTTATTTTTCTTTCAAAATTATTTTAACACTCAGTGTTATACAACAACTCATACTAAAAGAGCGAACTCTAAAGATTTAAAAAGGCAAACTGCAATATACAACGTGTTCCAACACCTGAAAGACATCTAAAAATGTCATTAATATTGTATTATAAATAAAACATCTTACGCTTATATTTATTATTTATTATATTTACATTGCATATTTATTATATTTACATTATATTTTAGTATTTTAGTGAATGTCTGAAGTTTTATCAATTTTAACGAGTTAAAACATTTTATTGTAAATAAAACTATAAAAAAATGTTTCACATATTAGAGCATGTTACAAAGTGCTTTGAACTAATTTGATTTTAAATAGATAATGTGGCGTAGCGATCCACAACTTACATATAATTATAAGGAATTCTCACTTTATACGAGAGAGACATAGACGTAATTTGTAACTAACGTTCTTTATTGGAACCAAACATAAACAATTAAAACATGACAAAAATGGAAAATGATTCTAAAAAATCCAACATAGGTACTTAAAAAAAATGACAAATTGTGGAAAATCCCTTATCATCTAGCTACTTTTAGAAACCAAATGTAATTCAGCTCACTCTATCGCCGATATCTTTCTGAATTCTCACGATATTTGACTGCCCATTTTATATAAATCGACATGTAAAGTTGAAAACTAAATTATATAAATAGCCGTAACAAGGCTGCACCACAGAATGTCAAAATATTCAAATAAATGTTGCGAAAACCATATAAATGACTAACTCCCATGACAGAGACATCCGTGAAAGTGTCAACAAAGACAAAACTAAATGTCAAAACTAAAATGTAAAGAGACCAGCGTTTTCCCTCACGATTGTCAGTGCGAGTACGGATCGGATGATCCAGGCGGTTTGTACAAGTGTTGTGCAAGAGTGAGTTCTCCCCCACCCCATTTTCTTTTCTTTAATTTTTCTTTTTTTTTTTAAATCTGCCAATTCAACAAAGTTAAATAGAAAGCATAAACCGGCAAACAAAGAAAACTGTAGCAAGCCATTAAGGAGCACTGCAACGATGCCGACAAGGCTCTTGTCAGATGGATCACAGCCATACGGTGATCAGGCGATTATCGCCCCGTGGCCAGATACTAACCATAGACATCTGATATAAATCTCTGATCCCTCTTCTATGGTGTTAATTCTTGAAGCTAGGCACTCATGCCCGGCAGGTAAGGGCCTTGTCAGCGGAATATATATATATATAATATATATGTATATATATAACTAAATTGCGTCAAAGAATTTTTGTTATCGTTAACGCATGAGCAGTTAAAAATTATTTCATACAAATGTTCATATTTCATCAGATATTGAATATATTTATTGTAATATATTATTTCTACTGTACATTTTCAAATTTCCTGAAAGTGGCGTTAACTTTGGTTGAAAACACTGGATACAATAAAAAACATGCGTACTTATCTTGAATTTATTAAAGAAAGCTTTATATCGCCAAGGATGTACGCACTATTCTTACATAAATGTGTAAGATCCATGTAGTCATGTGCAACAGCTACAAGCTATTTTGAGTATTTTATTTTAGAAGGTGATATCAAGTTTATTTTTCTGTTCAATTTGTTGTTAATCCTTTAATTGCCTTCATGAATAAACATTCGCTGAAAATTATGATGTCAAACATGCTCTTAATATTCCTGAAATTTCAGAAGAATTCGTCAAGCATTTTCTGTAGATATTCGACAAAACGTCTAAAATAGAAAGTGTCCGGTGACTTTGCCATACAGTGTAGATGCATGCACACTCGCACTACTTTTAGTACTACTTATGTATGCACATGATTTAGGTGTGTGTGTGAAAGAGAGTGAGGGGAAGAGTCAGTGTCAAACATTGCCAGCAATAGTGTAATCACACAAATTATTTTTATGAAAGATAGCATATTTCTGTATATCAGTGTTAATGGGTTTTGAATTTTCAATATACAATAATTATAAAATATAACAAATAAATAGAAATAATGAAATATACTTTAAATATTTGGAAAATATAAAAGACTTTAAGTAAATATTTTATTTACCACACTTATACAGAAAATAATCCTTATTTATATCAATATAAGACAAAATTACGCAAAAAATAATATACGCAGACATAAACCTGTTAAAATAGAAAATTTCATTAAAATATTGTAAAAGCAAAGTGAAAGCAACGTATTTCAAAGGAATGTATTACGGTAAGCGCATGCAAAGGTTATTTCCGTTATAGTAATGTCGAAAGAAAATGCTTTTGCTTTTCATATATTAATGTACATTTAGTATATAAATTTTGTTAATACTATAATATATGGAATCACTTTATCGTTCTTAAAGTTTTCAAAAATAAATGATATAAAGCTCTTGTAATTATTTAATTGTAATGACATTTTGGCATACAAGTTAATTGGAGTTGACTTTCCTATTTCAAACAGCCAAAATTAAAATGTGGACGAATGAGAGAAAAAGTGAAATTGTATGTAAATACGTCAATATCCATCCTTATCGTTGTCCAGTAGTTAATTCCTAAACCATTAGTTTTAGATGTATAGTTTCAATATAAAAAAAAAGTCCAAATGTTGGGAAATATATAGATAAACTTTCTCCATGCTCTAACAAGTAAATAAATAAAAGTTTCATTTTTGTACCGAGTTATAATACATTGGATGGTTTGAATTTTCAGCATTTTTTGTCTCTAAAAATGGAAAAACACGTTTTTAGTGCTAGGAAATGCTGAAAATAAAAAAAAATTCTAAATATCATAACTCGATAAATTTTTGTCATAAAAGAATGCAATATTGTTACCTGTTAGAGGAAACAATTTTTCTAAATATAACTTATAGGATCCAAGGTCCATATTAAAATTTACCTTTCGTAAATTTAACAAAAATAAGTGCTCTGATGTAAATATCTTGCAATATAACGGAGAACAACATTTGAAATAATTTTAGAATTTGCCTCAAAAAGTAACGGTTTATGAACTAGCTATTGGTCAACGATAGGAGTAATGTGACGAATTGTGAAGGCTGTAAAGAGATGTATATCATTTATTACAATATATATCACTAATTCGTGCGGTTGAGGTGTTGGCAATAACATGAATAATAGCCCATTGTCCCCAGGTTCAATTCTCGCGTCTCTGATGGCGTGGATGCCTAATGTTTGGAAGGTTGTCTTGCCGGTTGATGATGGTTTCACTTCATTTTTATAAAAGTTTATAATTTATTTTTTCAGTTTATAATTTTTATAAATTAAACTAAATTAATTTAAACTAAATTATTAAGTCCAAATTTAAACTTACCTATCCTAAAGTTATTAATTTCAAAATTTTCTCTAAAAATCTATTTTTTCGTTTTGATATTTTAAAAATTATTCATTTTAATAGAACCATACACAAAAGCTCGCAGTAAAACTTAAATATAATAATTTAATTTATTATAAATTTGTTTATACACATAAGTTTTTAAACTAAGAGATAAAGAAAATTTACTTTAATAGCTTAACGTCTGCTTAAGAAAATTATTGTTTTTACTGGAATTGATAAATAAATCAACACACAAATTATTTTAAAAAGTATATGTACTATTGCAAAAAGAAACAATCATTACTGTTAATACAATATTTTACGCATATAATACATAAAATTTTTTAATTTATTTGTTATAAAGCATCAAATAATAAAGCAAAATATAGAACAATTTTGAAAAGACAATATTAAAAACATTGGATCTCTGAAAATATCCATCTAACTATGAGAACTTCAAGTTATTGCATCATTAAAAGCATCTCAAGGAAGTAACAACATTTGAGTGAGCGACGTGTCCAACTGTAGTGTAGTGGTCTGGCGCGCTCGTTTAGAGAACGAAGGGTCTTGGGTTCGATACTCATCATGGGAAGTGGAGGTTGTTTATTAAAAACTCGCTCAGAAATGAACGAAAAAAAAAGAAGTGTATCTATCCCTTATAAGATGTTCCATGAGAGATAAGTTTTTTTTTGGTCCTATAAAATTTATTTTAATGACATAAAAATTTCTAAAAAATACGGAAGATATCTGTTACAAAACGGAAATTTAAAAACGGATATTTCAGAAATCACGGAAAATTTCCTCGAATTTACGGAATTTTTTTTCCGTTAAAATACGGAAATAGTACTAGCGTCTCGATTGCCAGTACAATTTCCGTTATTCTTAGGAATTTTTTTTACAGTGTATACCAATTTGATATGCAACAATCCACATCAATTTAGTATATTATTTATTGTTTAGAGCAATAACTCAGGGGCGTGCCGACCTAGTATAGCATGTGTGCGGTGCACACAGGTGCCAGGGCAATAAGGGCATCGAAAATTAAAGGCGAAGACGAATTACTTAGCTGTTTTACGCAACTTTCTAATTATTACCAAACGAATGTTAAGTAAAAACTTAAAGAAAACTACTAGATACTAAATTTGGGGTCTACTTATTTATATGCTAATCAAAATAAACAAATACGAAATGGTAACAACATTTGAGTAATATGTTATATTTATATATATATATATATATATATATATATGACATAATAATGTCTTATGACAATATAATGATGTTAATTTAACGACAATCTAAAAATGTACCAGGGTTGTGAATAAGGATAATTTACGTCTATTAAAGGATCCATCACAAATTATTTCATCTTAAAGAAGGAAAGGACCTTAAAAAGGGACCTTTTACAAAAAATTTTCATCTAAATATGGTTTCTACACAAATTTAGCCATTTTAAATGAAAATCGGACATGCCACAAAACAGCTGAAATGACCAAAGAAAACATATTATGTTTTTTTCTTATTTTGCATCAAAATTTTGTGACAGTGGATGATGTACCCATTGTGTTAACATTTTATAAATTGTCAATTTTTATAAAACTTTCCAAAATTTGTAAACAATAAAAAGATAGACTTGCCGGGCTTAAAGGTTTTACCTTACCCCGCTGTAAACCCCATGGGTCAGCCGCTCGGCTGGATGTTCACGTTTTTGGTTTAACGTGCTCTAGGCTATACATACATACATACATACATACTTATATATAACTGAGTTTTATTTCTTGATATTCGTTAAATTAAAATTTTATTTCTTCATAAATGTATTTACAAAGATTCACCCTAAAGTCGAAGAGCATACTTGACAGAACAAAACAGTTATTAGATTTTATTAAATGTTATGCTTTTAGCATAACCTTGTTTTCCTTGATCGGCTCGTTTCAGTTCCTTTTCACATAAGCTAATATAAATTGAAGAATTGTTCTATAACTAAGCTTATAACTATCTGTATTATCGTATTTGTTAAGAATATTACATTTGATTCTGTTCATTTTTCAATGAACCTCTAAAGGGGGAGGTGGAAAATAAAACATAACAATGAGCATGTAGTCTCACAGACTGCGTTTATTTTTGGATCCATTAAAGTTTTCTTATTTAAATATTATTATTAAATTTATTGTACAGATGTGTGCTTTGAACATTCAATTTACAAAAGGAAACAAAAAAATTTCAGTTTTAAAAGTAATTTTTGCACAGAAGACATATTTTAAACATGGTGAAAATTAAAGAAATTGTGAAAAAAGAAATTAATAATTTTCGTTTTGCATACAATTAAATAATAGAATTGTTTGATAAAAAATAAAGAAATTTGTGTTAAAATATTGCAAAATTTGATCCTGTTATGTTAGAAGTATATCACCACACTGATAAAATAAGTGTGACAGTCAGATTCGTTCATATCAATTCAGAAGATGGAAGGGTTGAAATACATAAATATTGTTCCACATTATACATAATTTTAGATGACACAGGAACTGCATTAACCATATTTATTACTGATTTTTTGAAAAAAAAATTAAATTTATATATAAATTATTTAACAGATCAAGACTACGATAATGGTTCTAATATGCGCAACAAAAATTAAAGTTTACTAAAAAGAATTTGATTTAAATCCCCACGTATTTTTTTCCATGTTCAAACATTTCTCAAAATCAGAAAGTCATTGACGCTGCATTAATCAATAATGAAACTATTGGTTTCATTACTATAGTACAAGAGTTGTTTTTCCTTTTCTGTTTACAATCAAATATTTTAACTATTCATGTAGCTGATTTAACTTTATAGCTGTTATTTCAAAAAACGGTAGTCTAATAGAGTTGATGCAATAAAACCCCAATATTTTTTAAATTCAAGATTAGGATGTTTTATTTGAAATATGCAATGACTCTTCAAAACCGGATGAAAAATCCAAATATCAGGAAAAATGTCTAACTGAAAAAATTACTACGTTTGAATTTACTTGTCGATCTAGAGTTTGGTAAGATTTTTGTTTATATATAATGCGAATAAAAAATTTGAAATCTTCATTTATGAATGTTTAACTTGCAATAGCTGCACCGAGTGATCTAAATCAGTTTTTAAATTTTCATAGCTATGATGGAAATTTCAAAGAAATTACATAAAGCTCAAAATTAATTGTGCAAAATTTAATGCATAATCTGTATTTTTTAGTAGAAGACCATTGAGGTGGAAGCACAAGGGGATGAACATATAGTAGATCCTGAAATATTATTTAAAGATTTTGAAGGAACCTTTTCATTTGAATAATAGATCAGCTTCTTTGTAGAATAGGTTTATTAAAAGCGCATATGACTTCATTTCAATTTTTGTAATTGTTAACTACTTCAGAAAATATAAAATTCATTTTTATCTTGTTGTAAAATGTTACAACAAGAACTAATACATGAGAATTAAACAGACAATTGTCGCAGACAAAATTTTTCATTGTCGATCATTTATTTTTAATTTAAAAACCTTTATACTAACTGTTAATTCAGCATATTTATACAAACTTAATAACAGTTTATCCAAATTTTATAATTGCTCTCCAGATTCGTTTGTCATCTGTAATATCTATGGAAACCCCTTTTTCTAAACTTAAAATTATTAAAAAGTATATTTACGCTTCACTATGATATAAGACATCGTGCCATTATAGCGAGTCTATAATATATGAGTCTATTTTGGTCATGTTATTATTCTATCCCGAGATCATGATACACTGTAAAAAAATTGTAGCAAACTGTCAAGTCATTCCACCCTTTTTATAGATAACAGTTACTTAGCCGTTATTTTAATCGATCCTGACAAATAAGAACGCTTCATAATATTGTCAAGTAATCGTTATTTACAAAAACGTTTGAATTACTGTGCAGTTTGCTGCAATTTTGTTACAGTGTATTCGAGAATTTTCATTAATGAAAGCGAAAGTTCAGTTCACTAAGTGATTTTCATTCTGATTAAATATTTACCTTTTTTTTTCTTCTTTACAAAATAAAGTGTTAGTATTTTATATATTTGTAAGTTTATCTTTTACTCATTTATAGCTCTACAAAAGACAAACGGCAAACATAATTTTCTTGCCAATTAAAATACAGTTTAATTATTGTTATTTTTATTTTATAATTTTATATCTTTGTTTTAGTGAAACTTTTAATTTACGTGATACGTAAATCGACAGATATTAAGGCGCAATTCCCAAATTTTCTTGACACATAACAAAAATTAATTTAATCTCTTAGTTATTTTTGTACTTCTGTGTATTATTCTTGTATATCTTTTTTTTTTTCATTATTTTTATAATTTGCTTAGAAAAAAAATGATAATTAATATTTTCTGCATTGAATTTGTACTCATTCATAAATGGATTATAAAGTGGGGGGTTTTGGGAGAGGCATATAGGGAGTCAATTGAAATTCTGCATGCAGGCACCAGACAGTACGGTGGGCTCTTGCAATAACCATTTGTCAAGAGGTTTCAGATTCATATCCAAGTTTTAGCTCCAGTGTTTGTAGGTATTCAGAATCAGTTTAAAGCAATTTACGATTTTCGTTAGCTCAGCTGCCGTCAATAAAAGTTAATCGAATCTTCCAACATAAAAAACTCAACCCCACTACCCTATATAATGATGCAGATTTTTTTTAGTTTTCATGTGCGTAACAAACGCTATAGAAGAAATAATTTAAATTTGGGATTTAAAAAAAGTTTTATTGACGTTTGTAAAAAGCAATTTTATTAACCTGCGCTGGTGAAAACTTTAATGACTCCAGGTTGTTTTTCTGAGACTTTGGATGCATGCTCTCTCGATTTCCTTTTATATTAATTTGAAAGTGCTTTACAACAACAAAATTAATAGAGTTTATGTAGTTTTATTCATTTTCGCATTCAACAATCAATATATTGTCTTTGTGGAATCTATATTTCTATTTATTTAAAAATAGTACATTATTGCATTGTAATATTAAAACGTGTAAATGTCATTCGAAGTCACTTGGATAATTTAGAAAATATGTGATATAAATAGTTACCCGAATCGGTGACATAGTAGGTCGTTGCAATAAAAAACTCACATACCAAAAGGCTAAACAGTAAAAATAAATCAAAAATGGCCCACTTCCTTTATTTAACTAACTAAGACAGGTTGTACTTTTTACATAGGAATACTACAAAACAAAAAAAAATGGAAGGAAACCTAAAATTATGAAAAACGGGCCATCTAATAGCGGAATTATGAATTATAGTTTGAGTAAATTACTAACATTAATTTCATTTGAAAATGGTTGCAAAATACTATGAAATCTTTTATAGTAATAATTTTCAAATTAAGGAAAGGATAAAGCCTTATTACCGGTTTATCATTTTAATGGCCTACCCAATTCAAATACGGTTAAAATAGGTCTTAGAAATTGCATTAAAAACTATTTTTCATAAATTGAAATTGAGTAAAAAATAAAACGATGTTATTTAAACTAAAAATTATGACTCGGAGAATTGACCTGATTTATAAATATAATTCAGTTTGAACATTTTTACCCTTTTGACCTTCATGTTTAAAGATACTTAATTTGTAAACTTGATTAAACAGCAAAGAAAAATATGGAAAAAAAAACTTGAAATACTATAGAAAATAGTATTTTCAAAATCTAATTTTCTCGACCTTTACATGCGCTAGAAATATAAAGGGCATTCATTTATTTTAATAATGGAAGAAGATGCGAGTGGAACTGAATATCCTGCTTTGGTGAAAAGAAAAGATAAGTGGGAAATAAATGAAAATGAAGAAATAAATATATATCCTTACATTTTCATGATACGCTAGCACGACATATAACTAGTCGTTGGGGGCCACCGTAATACTTACCCATCATGGATATACACAATATAAAATATGAAAAATAAACATGTGTAAACTATTTATAAAATGCATTGCAATTCGAATAAAATCGTGGCTTGATGACGTCATAAACTTTAAATGCTCTATTACTGAATTGCGTAACAGAAACATCCTTATAAGTCAAAAAATGATAATCATATTAACAAACGGTTTATTGCGTCGAATTAAGCGTTTCATTTCCAATTAAAATATATCTTTAAATTGAAATTTGGATGAAATACAGGGTCAAGAAAATCGAAGAATTGTGGAAAATATGATTACAAATATCTGGGCAACTAATTATCCGATCAACTTCATTCTTTTTTCATTCAAAATTTATGTTTTATTATTGTCTTTTATATTCATTCTTCAAATATTCATCTTTATGCAAAATTTATGTTTTTTTAATAGTCTTTTATATTCACTCCTTAAAATAAACAATTTCGAAAATTTTTATATACCTTTTAACAGAACGAATATTTCGAGAGTCCGAAAAAAATAGTTCCGGATAATCGAGGTTACTGAAATTCAATAAGTTTCTTTCCATTATTACAGACACACAGACAAATTTTTTTCCTAAAAATATGTTTTTCGGAATCTCCAGTGTCTGAAACGTCCATCAAAAAACCGCATTTCCGTCGCATTACAGATTTTGATATTAACGCGTGTTTCATTTTAGCCTCAATAGATCAAAAGCTGGTAAATATATATACTATATATATTTATTTATTTATGTAATGAAGGTGGATGAAGTGTTACAGTTCAATATCTTTGAATTTTCCAAACAAGTTGTTCAAGATTTCGAATTACATAAATTTTTTTAACATAGTTTTGAATACAGTTTTCAAGAGGTATAAATTCCCTTGAAAAGGATGTAATTAACCAATATTTCGAGTAATTCACATTCGTGTAAGAAGACTCGGCTATATTGTGACCGAATACAAGGCAGTGAACAGATATATTCCGATCTACCACTTAAAAATGTGCGATATAGACTCACAGTCATCTTTTTTTAATAGATCTTAGACAAATTGAACACGAATGTATGGTTTTTCGTTTTTAGTGCGCGCTTCAATTAAAAAAAATAATCAACCTTTTTCCCCCAAAAATATTAAACGTTATTAAGGCATTTTAAAATGTCTATAGAGCTTTCTTGCAAATGACTATCATATGCGTATACATAATGCGAATAAAGGCTAATACATATACATAGAAAGACAAGATAGATATATTAATAATTTTTACAAACCATGCTCGTTAAAAGAACGTATAAAATACAAAAAGTACAAAAAAGTTTCAAATTATATGAAAAAATACTTTGGTGTTTTATAGAATGAGTGATGAATTTTTTGCTACTACTATTTAATAGTTCAAAAAAGGCTAGAATTAAAATATTAACACATGCAATAAATTTATGCACTAACAATTTTTTGCAAACTGCGATTTGTTTATCAGGAACAGCAAGCTCAAACAATTTCTCATAAGAATGGTTTTTGAAGTGTATATTATCATCAGCTGCAAACTCTGTTCAACATTTTCCCGTGCTTTTAAATCTTTAGAAAGTGTAACATCATAAAGAATTTCAACTAATGCAAATATCAATAGTTCGCTGTCTGCTCTTTCAGCCAAAATGGCTTAATTTATTGTTTTCTAATTTAAAAATAACATAGCTGCATGTTTTGTGGGACTTGCGATCTATTACTTATAACAATTATAGCTCAGAACTAGGGGTTGTCTAAAATTTAGGATTTTTAGCACAAACTATAGAATTATGCAGTATAACAAAAAAATTGTACTAGATTCAAAATATATAAATGATTTTAACTCTTAATTTTTAAAATAGAAAATAGCAAAAACATGCTGAATTTAATTATAAGAAATTATTAATTATTATTACTGTCAAATTCGCAGGGAAAGATAAATAATTTTAGTGCTTTCATTCTTAATTACTTAGGTCATAACAGCACAAAAGTCACAGTAAAGTGCAAGCAATTAATTATTCTGTATCGAATATATGATTAGAATATAGATACAAATCGCATTTATAAACATCGTGTTTTTGAAATCTGAAACCAATTAAACACTACTTAATAAAAACAAGATATAAAATTTATTTTTGAAAAAAAAAATCATATGTTAATGGAATTCAAAAAATAAACTGAAAAATTACATTGAAAATACCCACATAACATTAATTTGTGACCATATGTCCCTAATAGCTTTATGTTTAATTTATGAAACAAAGGGGAAAATATAAGTCAACGATTTCTTCAACACATTTTTAAAGCATGTAAGAAATGGATTTTACAGACAATAAATTTGGAAGAAAATAAATTTCTATTTTACAATATATTTCGAAGTATTTTGTATTTCACCAATAAGGAATGCTATTTCATAACAAAGAAAAAAAAAACCATCATCTATTAGAGTGATTTATAAATCGGATGTGTACAAAAATGATAATTGAAAATTTCAGAGAATTATATTTCACGTGTATAAATTAATCAAATGTCGTAATAGAGGAAATATTTTTTACTGAAATATTGTTTATTTGCTTATTTAATTTTCTTTAAATTAAGGCTGTTTAAAAAATATATATATATTATTCATTTAGAAAACTATTTAAATAATTTCATAAATAAGATTGTATCATTATACATTTAAATATATCAAAATTTCTCAGTTTTAAAACTTATTGCAATTTCCTATTATTTGAAATTACAAGATAAAGTTAATAAATATTCACCATGTTGTTTTTCACGAAGTAGGTACCCAGATGACTATTTAAAATTTACTTGTCTTATAGCTCACTGTTTTAAATTTTGTATATATTTCAGATATTTTTTTATGGTATTTAAATATTTTATTTAAATGAGCAAAAACTAATTTAATCGAATTATACATTTATTTTAATACTATTTCTTTTAAAATTTTTCTGCGATTTCGGTTGAAAAGTACAAAACGTATTTAGAAATAAGAATGTACTAATAATACAAATTTTGTTTATAGAGAACATATTTTAAATTTGAAAAAAATATAATGAAAAATACAAAATTTTATTTATCAACCTAAACAAATGTCTCAAATGTTTTCCTAATCTTTGACGTATCGAAGGTTACGTACACGATGAAAAATAATTCATAAAGCTTTCCCGAGTACATAGTAAAAATTCTACTTCTTTATACGAAAAATTTAATTTTGAGATGTAAATAAGTACTGCGTGCTGCGAAACAAAACAAAAAATGTATTCATTATAAAATATCTTTATTGTTTAATTAAAGAGCGTTTCTTAAGGGGGGTCCGGGGTCAATTTTTTTTTCTTTTTCTTTTGCTAATAAAATACTAGAAAGTTAAATAAATTAAATAACGCAAACCGTGTATTTATACGATGATTACTTCAGCAGATATAACAATTTTTGTGTTGTACTATCAGTCTGTCCCGCCCGTAACTAAAACTTTAAGTCCATTTATAACAGAATGGATTTTTTCATATTCTGTCATTTTTAAAAAGATATATCTAAACATCTTTTCAAGGCATGTGCATGAAGTTTGGTACAGAGTTTTTATTTTACGCTTTTAATAAATTGTCTTCAGGATTTGTAATTTCATGTGAACATTTTGAAAATATAGTTCTTAAACTAACAATCAATTTCAAAAATCCTCTTTTTTCACTTTTAAATTTATTATAAATTTTGTAAATAAGTTTCTTTTTATAAATACTAAAGACAAATTAACAAGAAACCTTTTCTGCCCACAATAGTGAAAAAGTAATGAAATCGGGGAAGTAGTTCTTGAGTTATGTAAAAAATTATTTAAGTTTAGAATTTTAAATTTTTTATAAAAAAAATTCAAACTTTTCAAATACTTTTTATTTGAAAAATATTCTTTATAGAAAGACATATTTCAGGAGACAAAATAACTAATATTGAAAATATTATAAATATTGAAAATAAATTTTTGGCCCCCCTTATTCCCATAATTTTTTTAGGGGGGAGGGGGGGTGCTGGTACTGCCGGTTTGCTGGAGTCTCTCTAAAAATGTTGAAAGAGTACTGACCGGCCATAGTAAACAACCACATAAGGGCTAAAGCTTAGGGCCACGAATCGGATAGCCTATAGCCTATAATCACTCACTAGGAGAGTAATTAAAAACCTATTTCATTTTCCAGGAAACAAAATTTTCGTCCACAAAAATTCAACATTTTTAATCGTTTTTGCCTTTGAGTCTTTTCAGAGTTCTTTGGCATAAACCTTTATAAGCGACTATATATATATATATATATATATATATATAAAGAAAAAAAAGTTATTATAAAATTTATTTAACTCATCGATTGGCGTAATAAAATCTAGGATGAGTTACAGATTCTTTACTTTATCATGATCGAAAAGCATGATTCGCAGAACAAAACAAACAATTTTTTTTTCCGAGTATAACAGTTTGATTTTTTTTTTTTTTTTTTTTTTTTTTTTTTGATAGACATAGAGTGTAAAGTTTCAGCTCCGAAAAGATTCTATAATTTTTTTTATATATGTAAGGTCATTATGTTTTCACATTTTCTAATTCTATAAAACACTAAAAACAATATATTAAAAAAATGGTTTGAGTACAGTTGCAACAATTCCACAAAACACCTATAAATACCGATTTATTTTGTTAATTTTCAAAATTGTCTAAAATTCATTAATGATTACACAATTTTTCAAAAATTGAGGTAAAATGCTTTTGGGAGTTGGAAATTTCATTAATTCATAATTCGGCATATAAAGAGTTAAAGCAAGGCTACTCATGGCTGCAACTACCTCTGGGAAAATGTGACTTAGGCCGAAGACTTATAAGAGAATCTGGCACTTATTCACTGTACTTAGAACAGGCTCAAAATAAATTCGCCTAGGATCGAAGGGATCAGGAAATGAATCTACTAATTTCAGGCACCTGGTTTTAGGACAATTACTGCAGCCGAGTACTTAATATTAAAAAGAAGTTCTTTAATAAAAGCTTTTATCATAACATTTTAAAGTATCATCTTATTACGACATTATTATCATTAAAAGAAATCCCTCAAGGAAATAAAATCATTAACACTAGCCTGCGTACTTTTATCTATCAATGTGATTAGTACATTAGATTTATATTACGGAGAATTGTTTGTGAATTCCTTTAAGGTTATTCATGAAAAAATAATTACATGATCCATCATATTATTTTCATAATCACTTATTAAATTTTTCCCCGCACATTTTTCTTTTATCTTTTACGAACGTGATTAAGGAATAGCGTGACACAAATATTCCATTATCTTGTATCACATGGGATAAGTCTTTTTTAATTCGATTATCAAGATGTAATATATATATATATAGGAAACATAAGTGCGAAGGATTTTAGATTTTATGAAATAATTATTAATTTGAAAATCTATCGTATTTGATATCAGTATAAAGAATAAAAATAGGTAAAAATGTGATGAATACCATTGCGATATAATCGTGCTCTTTTTATACATATAAAATTGTTACATTTTTTAATGTAAAGTTAAAACTTATTCACGTTATGATATATGATTTTTTAAAAATATTTACCAAGTAGTTTTGTAAATTTAGAACACTGTAATGGTTACTTTGCACATTAAATAAATATTTATGAAAAATGATTGTGACTAATAACATATTTTTATAATGATTTTTAATTAAGTGGAAAACGGTTTTCACTACAGATCTGCACTGTGAAAAATTTGCAGCAAACTTTTCAGTCATTTGACCGTTTTTTCAGAAAACGGTAACATAACCGTAATTTAACTGTATTCTGACCATAATATGGGCAATAATATGGTCAGAATAGAGTTTAATTACGGTTATGTAACCGTTCTCTATAAAAAACGGTCAAATGACTGGACAGTTTGCTGCAAATTTTTAACAGTGTGTTGAAAATAAGGAAATCACATAATAAATTATTTGAAAACACCATGCAATTGTGGTAGTGGTGGTGGGGGGAGGGGTAATATTTGTATATATTATTACATTTTGTGAAGTAATATTTTTATGTTGATTAAGAAGTATTTTAGACATTATATCCTCTAAACATTTGACCAAGATATTTCAAAATAATTTAAGAAATTAAAAGTAACACAATACTCTATTTAACACTTTAAATAAAGTCGCATGAGACAAGAATATTGAAATTTTCCTAATAATTTTATAATTTTTTAACGATCATCTCTATTTTGAAATTATAACTATGTTACAGATCAATGAAAACGAATGAAAAGACAATTTGCCATTATCGAATTATCCTTTTAGGGAAGATTTCTTATTAGTGAAAAAAAAAAAACTTGATATAAATTTAAACATATTTTAGTCACCATACTGTCTAAAAATTATTTACAATATTTATCAGATACTTAAGACAGTTTAGAATATTCCAATGAATTATTTTGTGATTCATTTAGAAACTTTACACAAGGGATTTATAAAAAAAAAAAAAAAAATACGTAAAGAAATAAATGAAATAACTAAATTGATTTCAAAATAAATAAACTGTATCTGATCCAATATGTAACAGAGCCTATACTCTTGGAGCCGAAAGACTTTGAACTAGTGAAACCTTTAACTATGGCATTTATAAAGAGATGAATAAAATTCTGATTTTAAATTAAAAGGAATATTTTTAATTCCAGATTCAGCATTACAATTATTAAATTAATATATTTTCTCAACACGTTTAAGCCTGAAGCAAATTAAACACTAAAATTAAAAAAAATTATTGATTATATTTTCAAGAAACGCATTTATTCAAGCTAAACTTTTCTGTCCCCCGCTCTCTCTCCTCTCCCCCCCCCAAAAAAAAAAAAAAAATAAATAAATAAAAATAAAATAAATAACAAACCAGAGTATTTTTGACTTTGCGAGCTGAATTAAACTTGACTATTGGTCAGCTCAACAGAAGTAGATAAAATTCGGAAACAAACAGAAATCAGGTTATAAAAGACTGTATCGTAAGCTACAAAACTTATCGACGAAACCTTAAGTGTTGAATATAGTTAAAAAAAAAAAAAAAAGCACTTATGCTTAAATTACGAAGAAAAGTCCAAGGATTCCGATTCAGTAAACGTAATGCAGAGTCAATTAAGCATAAATTCGGAATACATACTATATTCCTCAGAAAACAGCGATTTACGGTAAATTTCATAAAGGCATTTTACTTATTCCTCTATCAAAACCTCACACTTCTCCACGAAAGCAATGGTGAAAAACAACTAAACACCAAATTTTCTTGAAATTATATTCCAAGAAAAAAAATTTATTTTCAATATTATTATAAGAATTTATATTTTAATAACAAAAACAAGTTTTACGATATCAGATAGGATCCGGGGGAAAGTTAATAGAAAATAACTTTTTTCGCTCTTTAAAAAAATAAAAATGTCCTTAAAACAAGACATGTTAGCTTTAACCAAAATTACGAAATAGTTTTCATCCATACATGCATAAATATTTCAAATATCCCAATTGAGATCCCTAAATAAATAAATATTTTTTTTTTTCTGATTTACCTAACAAAAAGTATATCTATTATTTTAAAAATTCCATCTAAGTTCACAGTTTACATCAATTTACAGTGCAGTTAAATCTTATAAGATTGTAATTATATAACAATTATTTATAATTAAAGACATGTGAAAATTATAGGCATTCTAAAAACTCAATTGGCTAAAATTTAAATTAAAATATCTGAAAATTTTCTGTAAATTTATGAAACTTATTTTGTAATTGTGGTGCAAAGTTTATCCAAAACCATTTTCCCAAATGATTAAAAAAAAGGCTAAAAGAAAATCCTAAACAATTAATATTTTCAAAAAGTTTGATATACTTTTTTATTTTACATCACAAAATATAAAAATAATAATATATTTTATGCTTAAATGTATTATTAGTTTTATATTTTATGCAAAAATTTTAAATAAATCAGCAGCTTAAGAGAAAAAAAAAACTACTTACAGGAGACAGTTGATAAGGACATCTACCATCGTAACTCAACGAAGGCGAAGAAATAAAAAGTAATCTGTATCCTTTATTTAGAATTTCCGCATCTTCAGAATAAAATATAATAGTGTTTTTCACTAACAGTACAAAAATAACAGAAAAACTCTAAAACAAATGACTAAACGCTTGAATAAATCCTTTGCGCTTGAGAGAAATCAAAATAAGCCGGCAAACTGCGGTTCGGAGAACTGCCCACTGAGAAGAGAAACTTCAAGATCTACTTAGGAGTAAGTATATGAAGAAAAAGTTATGTCAAACGAATTTTCCGCCAGGTGTCGTTGCATTGCGGAAAGTTACAATCCTTAAACAAGATATACCTATCAGATTATCACAGATTCTCTGTCAATAATAAAGAGTTCATTTAGAGTTGTTTGAGGTGTATTCCTAGTGGAGATCACTACGGTTGCAAAAATAGGAAAAATGGATGATAAAAAATAGAAACGATGCATACTGATAATATAATTATTATTTCAAGGAGCATTGTTACATTAAAAATATATTGTCTCATGAAAATTCTAATATAATTACTATTTAATGAGATAGCATAAAAATAATACCAATATCAACACTGAAAAAAGACATTTTTAGATTAACCATAACATTACGCCTGAAATTACTTTTATATTTCATTGTTAACGTTGTCTATAATAAAAAATAAATTCTAATGAGTTATTTTTATTTCTCAATTCTTATTTTGGCAGCTTAGATGCTGTTCTTCATAAAGTAGAAATAATAACAATTAACAAAATGACATCATTATATGCAAATGCATAACAAATTATGCGGCGCGATATTTCTGTAGCATCAAAGATATTTAATTATTTTAGTTATGAAGCGAATTAAATTAAAAATATCTTTCAATTTTTTTTTCTTAAAGTATCAGAAAAGATTATGTTTCAAAAAATTTGGTGGATTTCTACAGCTTTAAAAGTGTCATATTTTAGATATAAAATTTATATATATTATAATATTATATTATTTATATATACATATTATATATTTATATATACATATTATATATATTTAACAATAATTCAGAAGGGGATTTTTGGCACACAGATTTTCATAATAAAGAGTTTATTAACAGTTGTTTGAGGTGTATTCTATGTGTAAATCACTAGAATTGCAAAGTAGAAAAAAAATGAATGATAAAAAGAAGAAACGATGCAAACTGATAATCGAATTAATATTTTTATCCATAAAGATAATTATTTAATTGAATTTCTACAGCTTTTAAAAGTGTAATATTTTAGAAAAATAGAAATATTGTAGTATATTTAAAAATGCTTACAAAGATTTTTTTTTAGCACAGATTTTCTGTCAATAAAAGAGAGTTCGATTAGAGTTGTTTGATCTGTACACTGTTAAAAATTTGCAGCAAACTCTCCAGTCATTCGACCGTTTTTATAGAAAACGGTTACATAACCATAATTTAACTGCAGTCTGACCATAATATGGTCAGAATAGAATTAAATTGCGGTTATGTAACCATTTTCAATAAAAACGGTCAAATGACTGGACAGTTTGCTGCAAATTTTTAAGAGTGTATTTTATGCGGAGATCACTTCGATAGCAAAAATAGAAAAAAATGGATGATGAGAAAAGAAACGATGTAAAACTGATAATTAAATTAATATTTTAATTCATAAAGATAATCATTTAACTGAATTTAGACAGCTTTTAAATGTGTAATATTTTAGAAAAATAGAACTATATTTAGAAATAATTTACGATGAAAAATTTATGTCAAACAAAATTTTTTACCGGATATTGTAGCATTGTGGACAGTTACAATTTTAGAACAAGATATGCCAATCAGATTGTGACAGAGCATAATAATGAATTCATTTAAATTTGTTTGAGGCGTATTTTGTGGCGATCACTAGGAATGCAAAAATAGGAAAAATGTATGAATAAAAACGGCACGATGTTAAACTGATAATTGAATTAATATTTTAATCCATAAAGATAACAATTAAATTTAATTTCTGCACATTTAAAAAAATGCAATATTTAAAAAAATAGGAATATTGTAGTATATTTAGAAATAATTACGAAGAATTTATGGGAATCAAATTTTTTGAGGGTATTGTTGTGTGCAAAGGAACGGATTTTGTTTGTAGCCCGATTTTTTTAACTATATTAATCTGAAATATTTTTTAAATTTAATAATATACTTTATTTTTGCAATTTGTTTTTGTGTTTTATGATTTTATATAAACAAATCAGAAAAATGCATCATTTTTTTTTAAATTTAAATTTTTATATTTTTAGGTTGATTTCTGTAGAAATCGGTCTATTGCATACACTTCATTTGTATGTCTATCTATCTATCTATATAATGTAAAACGTCACCGAGATAACGTCCGAAGTAATGAAAAAATTACATAATTAGGACAGTGTATTGATTTTGCATGCATGTAGCTCTTATAGTTCGTTTACAAGAACACACAAAAGAATTCCGTTACATTGTGGTCTATGGAGAACAATATAATGCAGTGCATTTTAATGATATTACGTTCTTTTTTTCTGGATAAAACATTTTGGATGAGTTCATTAACCAAGAAGTTTCTGTAATTCACTTGAAAATAACGGCCCTTTGAAAATCCGAATAATAAAACAGGACGCATAACAAACAGTCAATGAGGCTGTATTTCAGTTCATTAATAATGTGAGTTAAAATTTTTTACAAGTTGTTAATTTTGTTAGGTTAGACATATTTCAAAAATAGCTCATATCAATTCAATTACATTTTACAAGGAAAAATTTAAATTTCCCTTCAAATTACCCTTTTCACCGTAAGAGCGAGCTTAGAAGGAGTAAGGCCAATTTGTTTAGTTTGCATTAAATCTACTGTGTGTACTTTAAAATAAAAAAGCAAAGGAATCAACCTACTTTTCCGATTGAATTGGAAGGACTTGTTTATTATTATTTTCTATCACGTATACACGAATCTAATCTTTTTCTTAATCATCAATGATTTGGTTTTCGAAAATCATTGAGGATTCACCAAGTTAATTTAAAATTCTAGCACAAAGTGTTTTTTCCTTTGGCTAATTTGCTTTTTCTTCAAGTAGTAATACCACGCACTTCAAAATTTTAAATTGAACTCTTTATACTCTAAAAAATAATATTATAAATATTAATATGTGGAAATCCGTGAAAGTTTTTGTAGATAAATATATACGTGCAAAATTATAATTCTAAAGATATTAAATCAAAAGACGCTATAATAATTTAATTGTAAATTTAATATTTAGAATTTTTTTAACATATATAAATAAATAATTCGCCAGAGCACAATATTATTTTAATTAATTGCTGAAAAAGCAACGCAATGAATAATAGCAAATTACGTCTGATACTGTTGAGCAGAGTTTGTTTACGTACATTAATATTTTGAGAAAAAGTGCGTATATTATGATCTTTTGATAACTCTTTAATTTAAAAAACACATAAGTAGAAAAAAGTAATTCGAAAATTTCATTTATCCCATTATATATTGGAACTGAATACTATGCATTGTCTAAAATTACAGTTCCTAAAAAAAAAAAAAAAAAAAAAAAAAAAAAAAGTCAGATTTCTGTTATTTTTCTGTATATGATGAAAAACTCATTTAGAGTTGATTGAGCTATATTTTATAAAGAGATAACTCTGAGTTAAATGAAAAGAGAAAAAAAAATGGTAACTTTGAATAACTGGATTAATATGTTAATCCACAACGACTATTTTTTGGAAAGACTTTTACTACTTCTAATAGCGTATAGTGTTTCAACAATATGGAAATATTATATTATATCTATGAGTCATTTTAAAGTCATCAGTATAAATTAGGACACTTTGAACGCGGTATCAAAATTGTTACAGTAAAAAATTAAATTTAAAGTACTGTAATAATATAATGGAAAAAGGTAGTTAAGCACTCATTTTTTGGTAGCCCGATAGTCACAAATAGTTTTTTTTCCTTTCCCTAAGATGTTTTGATTATTTCAATATAATTTAGGATGTATATTTACTGTCTGTTTGATTGATTTTTGTTTGAAGGTCGTTTAAATGTGTTATACAAAATCAAAAACATAGATTCATTTTGAAAATTTTAAAGCATTTCACTTATATCAATTTGATTTTTTTCCGATATAAAGTCCTTACAACCCTATCGCAATTTGTTATTTGTTAATATGTGTTTAATCAAGTAAAACGTATGCCATTTTCCAAAATAGATCAGTATAGTATTATTTTTTTATTATTTTAATTGGTGATACCGAAATAAACTTTATCTATGAAATCACAGAAAAATTTCCCATTTTAATATTTATACGATACTAGCTGACCGGATCCGCGATAATGACCTTAAATATACCTAAAACCAGTGTTGAATGATTTTATATTTTTAGACGAAAATCTTTTCAAAATAACCTAATGTTGCGAATCCTACTGTCTTCGACAGCATACACCCTCGAATTCGTATAATTTAATAGTTTTGAACGAAAACATATCCAAACAAACGTAGAGTTGGGGAGCACACTGTGTTTGGTAGCGTATACCGATGGTACGCACGCACCGGTCTGATTTTGCAAACAAATTTAGAATTTGTATATGACTTTACATTTATTAAACAGAAATATTTTCATACGATGCGTTGTTGTAGTCGATTTCCGATTCAATTTCTGACCTTTAGATATATAAAAATTTTCAATTCTGACCAAAAATTCCTGGGAAAATTTAAATAATATAAAACGCGCACCAGCTCTCACTAATTTAAACAGGAAATGATATCTTCGAATGTATAGACAATCTGCGTTTAAAATGTAGATGTTTCCCCGGACATGCGCAGGAACGAAAATCCACCGAAACAAAAAGAGACCACACTGAGAGAAAAAGAAAATCTCTGGCGATTCCATGAAACGATTTCAAGACAATATATATATTTTTTGAAATAGCAAATATTAATATTTTTCAAAACTAAAGCTATAGTTCGAACCTGAAAAATACCAAAACTATTTTTTTTTTTTTGGTGGTGGTGGTGGGGGGGGGGGGGGAGGGTGTTCAAGAAGGAACTAGAGAAAAAATGGAAAAGATGGAAATGAACGTGAATCGACCTCCGAGAAATACATTTTTTTGGAAATAGTAATATTTTTCGAAACTAAAGATACAGCCAGCACTGGAAAAGTGTGTTCAATAAATGGATACTTTTAAAAAT